>JAUCEA010000001.1:3725153-4387730 GCA_033557915.1 Phytophthora tentaculata
TCGCTAATAATCACATAGCCATCTGGATTGCGGTCTTCGGATCTTCAGCGATGCACGAGCTTAATATAGTTATGAAACCTCCACGGGGCACAGACACAGTGCCTCTGCGACACCCAAACGACAATACTCATATCACATCCTACACCTACCGTACGAAGTGTACCTTCAGGCCCTCGGCGTGCTACTTGGTGTACAATTTACCTCGCAGGATGAAGGCGGACCTCGAATACCCTGGGTACAACTTTGGAGCCATAGCACCAGTTCCGGGATTTCACTATCGGACTTTGTAGCTACACTACCGTTATTTAAGCGCGTTCGCAACAATCCAGCACAGTGTAAGATTAACCACGCCGCACATGATGACTCTCTCTCCCTCTTAAAGAAACATTAGACGAAGTGTTGTTCGAAACGATGTGAGGCGAGTAATCTGTCGTGCTAGTGCACATACAAACTTCTACTGTGCGGGCATAGTGATCTTGCCAGCGTCTTTGTGGATGGCGTACACTCGATGGCAGACCTGGAGGCCCCAACACCTAAGTCGAAATGCTTGACAACACTCATGAAAAAGTTATAACTGATAGACTCTCGGAGGGTACAGCTATCCAACCGCTGGATCTGCTTGGCTAGTTGATAACAAAAGTCGAACTAGGTCGTTTTCAAGGGCCACCTCCAAAATTATCTCATGTCCAAGGTACTGGCGACGGCGTCATTAAAGAAACTCCATTAAGCCATATTTGGCCAAAACGATGTACGGTGCTGCTGACAACATTGTACATCCGGTGATAAACTGTTAACATTGTGTGACATAGAATACCAAGACAACTTATTGTTACCAAACCTGGGAACTGGCTCATCCTTACCACCGTTTCAAATTGGTCTCACATGTTTTACTCTTCTGGTTGCTTGTATTTATTTACATGCGGACTGTATTCAGCAATACAATGTCTGTCTCAGAACGTTTGAAAGCGTTGTTTAACTTGACATTGGAGGAAACGAGAAATTCGGGCTACCCAGCTTTCTGCTACTGGATATTTACCTTCTCAGCTAGTACAAGTGAAACGCCGCCCCCGAAAGCCCTATGGAGATAAAGAAAGTATGGCTGCCGACGATTTCTACGCGGAAAACTCAGGGAAGAGTCGAATGCCATACCAGTCTATTCACCTGCTTCGTATGCAATGGCTAGACATGCAACAAGACTGATGGTTGGTTCATCCCGCGACTCGAACTTGCAATGTCGATTTTCCGTATAGTACGCAATTTGTGTACACGTGATACACAGCACACGTGAGTTGTGCCTCCCATGTCCAGGTTTGCCAGACCCAGAACCTACGTTTATGAGTAACCAACAACGACGGTCACAGCGCATACGACAAAATCAACCTCGTCAAGGACAAGCCGTCGCCGGCACCCCGGGTGTGGTTACGGTAAATCATACGTCAACGTACGGACCTGAAATTCGCCCGCTAGGTATGGAAGCTATGCGTCCGTTAGGGACATTGCATCACGTACCTGTGTGCGGACCAGAGCCGTTGCCTGATCCCACCTAGAGCTACTGGGTTACAGAGAGAAGTAATCCCGCGAGTACGTTGGGTATTCGTACGACACATCACACACAGGCGGCACCTAACGGATTTGCCAGCAACATCACAGCGACTGTACACCGTTTTGACCATCCTGCAAAAGCCGTTTGCGATGGTTCGGTCTCTGGATGTATGGCTGGCACCGCTGACAACGATACGGACCAGCTTGTACACATTCATAACTCAGCGGAGAATGATGAAGCATCTCATTCAATTGGAACCCTTCCATTTGCAACACGTTTACCACAGTGTATGACTCAAACCCGCTCGTTCCAAGTTGAATTGATAGAGCCATTTAACATGTACCACGGCTTCTAGGACAAAACACCAATCGTGCGAGCAAACGAAACGTCGCCGAGTTAAACATATACGTCGAGCAGAACACGATTGGCGTGCTAAAAAAATGCATTTTAGGCAAGTAGTTTGTATGAATGCAGTCAATGCAGTCTACCAGATATCGCACATCTTGAATCCCAAAATGATGTGGGGTACAAATTAACACGCCCTACCCAAGAAAGAATCTCAGTCGATATAATGCTAACCGACTATCGCCACCTACATTGTAGACATTATGTAGAAGAAGTATCCAGCGGGGCATTTGAGTGTTCTACCCTTTGTAAGTGTAGCCAAGGTAATACCGAGCATGGGTAAATGCTATTATAGCAGTACAACAAGTCACGAACGAAGACGAAGCAAACTATAGTCACCTTGCAACAACGTTCAGAGCATAGCTGTTGATAGTAGAGAGCTCGAGAATGTGAAGTTAATAATGCCCTCCGCACACAGTGTTTAAGCAAAACGAAATGCCGTTATGGATTCGAAGTTTACAAATGCCCTCCACTTACAGTGTTAAAGCAAAAATAAGGCCTTTATTGATATCAAATTATCATCGTTGACATCGATGCAGTTAGCGCACTAGGTGTTTATTAAGTTGTGTCAATGCCTATATGCCTACCAATGCCTATAATAACTTTGGTGGGGATATCCCTTTCTGTGGTGAAGATTATCCATATTTCTGGTGTTTTGTACTCTCCAAATCCATGGTGATGGATGATGTTCCAATCGCTGGTGGAGATTGACCAAAAACGTGGTGATGTTTTCTCTCCCTCCTACAATTAGACTTGTTTTAATATGAGATTTGCCGAGTGCTATTATTGTCCCCAGGACCCTAAACCACCTCTCCGCCGATGCGCTGGTGCTGGCAGAACCCTAAGCCTGCTGCGGCGGGTCAGCGCGCCTCCGCTTGCGAGAAAAGACGCTTTTAGGACAAATAGGACATTATAGGATTTGTTTAGGACGTATTATCTTCTTTCACATTAAGTTTGCACAATATACATCTGCTAGGTTTGGTTTTACCAACGGTAGGGTAGCCGACTGGCAGAGCCAACGGCTCACATGTTACTGAAGCCAGTCGCAGTCTACCTAGGATTATACTTAGTCAGAAGTCCTGACATGTGACAGTTGAACTTTGATACAATACAGTTCATTTGTACAGTACCCATTAGGTACAAGTTGTACCATACAACTGTACTCAATGGATACTTGTAGTTCAAGTACACGTACCGAATTTAAAATTACTTACGTGAGCACAATACACTAATTTGTTCGAACTGTCACATGCCCGCACTGGCCAGTCATTTGTCTAAAGTGAGCTCGTATATCTTGATATCCTGTCGTACTTGATAGGGTTTGATTCCACCGGACTGATAGACTTGTCTTTTGTAAACTGCCTTGATAATACCGTCTAACTTGAAACTCGTACAATATGATGATAGAAAAGAGAGTCAAATGAGGTCAACATCAATGGTTTTGGTGAGAACGAGGGTACAATCCGACATGAAATCACTTGCCCGCCCGTTTTCACCGAAAATTAGCCTCTGGAACGGTCACGATAGAGGCCTTTGACAAGTCTGGCATATCGTCAGATATTTCCAAATTTTCCAGGCCTGAAGTACTTCGTTCGAATTCCTACCACATCGACCGCCTTAACCCCATGGTCAACTTGCAATACTTTATCAAAAGTTGTTCTACGGGCTGAATTAGCTAAGGGAGGTTAATCGGTAACGAGGTAGTTAAATCAACCTTAAATTGAGCGCAGATAGTACATGATATTGCAAAACAAAGGCAATTAACTCTTGAATGCTCCGCTCTTTTACCTTAAATGGGCACATACATGTACCGACATTTACATTATGTAGTCAGAAGGGCATCCCAAATTGCATCTCAGGGTAACAACTGTGTGAACAACGCTACAACAAATCAGGCATTCCTTTATTCTTATTGTCAAAGTGTTTTTTACCCGTTGACAAATAGTGCCCTTATGACTAGTAATGGTCGGTACCGGTAGTTCAGCGCTTAGTTTCAGCCGAAGTTGTGGCTTAGATCACACGTGCCGGCACGTGAGGCTTCCGCAGGGTCTGCGGCGCAGGCCAACGGCAAACCGAGCAGATGTCCATGATGCGTGTACTTGGAAATGAGGCAAGGCTTGCATATTGTCTGAGCATCTTAACGTGCAAAAGCCAACGTGTCACGGCGTGTGCCATATTCATCGCATGGAAGTGCTGCCAAGTATGTTTGTGCAATTGAATACAAGCTGCTTCTCCTGCAGCTATCACTAATACTTCGTAACAGTAAGAGCAACGAAGCCGATGGACGACGCGCAGCACAATTATAAACAGAACATGTATGACATAAATACTCCGCCGAGCGTAGCGAGGCGGCAAGTATCATGGCCCAATTTACAAAATACAAGCGATAGTTTATATATCCAAATCCGATTGTACAACTTAGGACGGAACCATGCCCGCCGAGCGAAACGAGGAGGAAATAGGGCAAAAGAGGTGCCCTCTGTGAGATCAGCTGGTGTGGGCTGCGATGCCACAGCGATATGATGAAGTGCTAGTGCGAAGCACGATCACATAATAGCACTACCTACCTGGAAGCCCCCCCCCCCTCCTTCGTGATGAGCTGTCCGAAACTTTTACCCTCTTTGTCTTCTAACTGCTACCGCTCATTCACGTTAGTAGGGAAGGAGACAAAGATTTTATTATGTAGCAACTAAATGTAGGAAGTCACTACATGTCAAATTTCCGGTACTGTATCACTAGTAGTGATTCAATACTATGAAGTGACAAGCCGATCGGAGGCCCACAAGCGTGGTTCTTTGACCTACTACGTAGTAGTTTAAGCCGAGCAGAAGTGCGGCTGAAACCATGGTCTCAGCACTGGGTAACTAAAACTATTACTTACGCGCAATTATTGTTAGCTTAGCTGGTTACCTTCACCCACGCTATTGATTGCACGCATAATTGGAAATTTAAGCCTAATACGACAATGGAGCTCTTAATTATTTGCATATGGTTACACATCTCATGTTTTTTCCGAAGTTACGGCAATAAATACAAACACAGGCTCAATTTCGAAACCTACACAACTGTGTCTACATCGTAGCGACATCGTTTTTTATCTCGAACTGAACAATTGAATCTATTAGGACCGGTTGCATATTGCAAAATTTACGCGATACTTATGAACCAGGTTCCTTCAATAAACCATAACTTCCGTTTTGTAATTTCAAAATGCCTCCTGTAAAAGGAATATCATGGTATGATAAAAATGAGCTGTATTATCGCATAAGCCACCTAAAAAGTAAATTCATCGATTTGTTTTTATTTAGTGCGTTTATTGTTAATTTTTCTTCCTTCTATACTGCCAGCTTCCACACCAATTCGACCACGGTATTTGCACCAAACAGCAAATCCGTCGACGGATACATGTGAGGAGGGAAGGTCAGGTGCCGTGTCACTGGTGCCTTTAAAGTAAGGCCCCTCTCATCTATTGGCGGTTTAGAGACCATTCCATAGTAACAACATATCGTGATCAGCTGGTTAAGTCAATCGAATAGATCAGGGTATTCCAGAAGCAACTATCATGAAAAACAGTAGCTCAAATTGAGAGTATAGGGCGATGCGAACGAGGCTTGTAGTCGACGTGAGTCGATAAATGAAAAATTTGAAAGTGAGATTCAGTGAGGTGCTAGCAGCTTCCTACCTCCAACATGCACTGCTATTACTATCCCTCCTGTATAGCACTAGGAAATATATAGAAATCAAACGGGTCCTGCCATTTGCTACGGGAACGGTGTGTACAACCGGCAAGGTGTTTGCAACGGGAACGCCATATGTCACGATTGTCTTCCCGTCGCCGATCCCATGATAGGCCGAATTGAAGTTGGCGTCCAATCATAATCCAGGATACCAAATGATCTGCCAATCAGGTCGCACCATTCCTGTCACTTCAACTGTAGCACGCATTCGGCACGCGCACACCGCGTGCCAGCGGTAGTTATCCAGACGAATAGACAACGAAGTGCAACTACAACACCCCCACTCAATTCGATGTCTCGAGTTTGGTCCCAACGTTGCTGCAATCCGTCAAGTAGCGTAGCATCTTAGTCGATAAGCCCTTCGTGTCGTAATCATCCAGCTGATTCTTGGTGTCCACGTACTCCTGTTCATCTTCACCACTCGAAATCTTTTCGCAAATAAAATGGTTGCGAATGTCGATGTGCTTGGTGCGGTATTGATAACCAGTGTCTTCGCCAATGCCATAGCGCCTTGGTTGTTCTCGTAGATCACAGTTCCTCCATCTTGTTCCGAACCAATGCCCTTGAACAGAACTCGCAACGAGACCATCTCCTTCATGCAGTCAGGGAGTGCCATGTACGCTGCCTCAGTCGAACTCAGCGCGACGGCCTTTTATATCTTGATGGCCACAACACAGGAGCACCACACAGCATGAACATTATGCTACTGACGGATCGTCTGTCGCCACGGTTGCCGGTCCAATCCGCATCTGAGTAAGCGACGATTTGCGTTCCTTGGTGTCCGTTGTACGTGATACAAACATACTTGGTCTTCAACAGGTAGCGCACCACGCTGATGCCAGCATCTCAGTGCTTCTGCCCACGATTCTCCAACAAGCGACTCAACTGAGCAACGTCAATCGAGATGTCGGGTCGTGTACCACATGCCAGGTACATCAGGATCCCCATGAGTAAACAGTACGGCTTGGAGATCATCTTTGTCCTGTTGTCTTCGGTTTCGGGTTGGTCAGTCTTGGTCAGATGAACCCCATCTTCCAGTGGAATGAGGCACGGCCTAGCGTCCTCCTGCCCGAATCTCTTGATGAGTGACTATGTACACGCTTGTTGACTGGTGCGTAGAGTCTTGCATTCCATGTCGTAGTCAATTTTGATTCCGATAATGACGCGGGCACATCCGAGGCCCTTAATCTTAAACTTCTCTGCGATACGAGTCTTTACCAAAGCGATGATATCCTTGTCCTTCACCGCGATCAGCATGTCATCGACGTTGAGACACACTATACACTCGTCGTCACCTTCACCTCTCGTGTATACGTGTCGGCGTCTGCTGCCTCGATACCCATTCACTTTAGGTGACTTTCGATTGTACCGTTCCATACACGAGATGCTTGCTTGGGTCCGTAGAGGCTCTGAAGCAGTAGGCATTTTACGTCATTTTCGCCTTCAGCCTCACTTAAAGTGAATAGCTCCCGTAGCCTCTCCGGCGACTTCATGTAGATCTCTTCACTGGGCTTGCCGCACATGAAAGCTGTGTCGACTTCCACTGCTCGACGTCGAATCCGTCTGCAGCGCACTTCCAGCTTGGCGAGAATCAAGCTCAGATAAGCCCTCGGCGCGTACGTCTCTTCATATTTGATGCCGTGTTTCTACGAGAACCCTTTTGCTACGAGACGAGCCTTGTGACGAATTAACTGTCCCTTCTTGTCCCGCTTCAACGCGAGCACCCAGCGACAACCGATTGGCCGCTGGTGTGCTGGTCTTGGCACCAGTTTCCAGGTCTTGTTTGCAACTTGCGACTTCAACTCGCTTGCGATCGCTTTCTCCCACTCGTAACTATCCGCACCGGAAGTTGCCTTGGCATAGGAGTTGAGAGCACCTTCTGACTGCCATTGCCTGTCTATCTTCATATATTGCGATCTCATGGTCGTTAGCATTTGGACGCTCATGAGATATCCACTGGCGTATCGTCCCTACATTGTACGATGCCACCACTTTCTTCTTCCTTAAACCTGCCTCTTCAGGACCCGTCGTTTCGTCAATGTGACGTGTCGGCGCCCGCGTAATTGCAACTGCCACCGTCATCCCGAAACTGATGTATGTGGTCTAGCATGCATGGCCCACGCCGGACATTATACGGGAGGCGGACTGGAGGATACGAAACTTCGTCTGTAACTCGTCTTTTGACAACCCAACTCCGCCTCCCCGCGGATGGATCCGGGCAGAGTTAGCAAAAGGGAAGATCAAGGACGGAGGCATCGGTTTGCCCAACATCCACGATGAACTCATTGCATTTGCTGCGATGACAGTGGAGAATTGGACGCTCTCAGCTGACAGGCAGAGGCATGTAGTAGGGGATCTACTACAGCATCTACAGGTTGAACAGCGACTCCGACTGACACCTTTGACAAAGCCTCTCAAGTTGGCAGTGGCTGCAACCATTTGGAAAACCGGGACACCTTGAACCAGAGTATTATTGGTGAGCATGGAAGAAGGTATTAATGCGCCAGAGGAACTGGTCAAAGCCTGAGGAGCGGAATTTTTAATGATATTTTCAGCTATTTTCTATGTCGTGTCATTTTGGCTGCTTTTTATGTTATCACGGCTATTTTCTATGTCAGTGGGTTAATTGTATGATCAAGGGTTTAGTTGTATGTTCAAACACGGTAAGCGACTGGCTGTTTGCATGCAAGCGTTTTCTGGGATTTTAGAGACATTATATGGTTTTTCTGTTCATGATTTTCTGACTACTTGTGAATCATACATGCAGACGATATATCAGCAAATCGAGCTGGTACTATATTGTGCCCATCTTGAAGGATAGTGGGTGGGTCTAGCGAATTCCTCAACATCCAGTGGTGTGACTTCCTCTAGCTCTTCATACTCCAGGTCACAGAATCTATTTTCACCGCGACTGAAGGGCGGCTTGATTGTGCCTACATGGTTGAGCTCGGTTTCCTGGCCATCTTCATCGGTTGAGACTTGGGACCTCAATATACTCCATTTGATCACACTGACCGGTTTGACTACTAAGCGAATCATCAGTGCTTCCACACTGTACTGTCGTCGAACTTGAACCCGTGCAAGCTGCCATCGTGCACTACGTAGTAGTCGGTGTTGGTAAAGTACTCGTGTATGCAACCTATCATTCGGCTTATATTCGTCGATGCGTCGGGTAATGATTGTCATCTTGACCTAGATGAACGGCAGCCTGTTGCTCTTGTGCTCCCATCGGGCCTGAGGAAAACTGTCGAATATCCATCGCGCAAACAATCAAAATCTTGGGAAGTGTTCTGTCGCCGCGCGCAGGTAGATGTCTTTATGGTTCGGTGATGGGTCTGAATTGGGCGCCCCGGCCGTGCTGGAGCTTGTTGAAAGGTGTGTATCGAATTTTTAAACGTCCCAAATGAAACCAGCGCAGACCTCCCAAAGTAGAGCTTGTACGTTCCATTAGTAGTGTCTAATACGGTTGGGATGCAGTTTGCCGTAAGACGATGGCCTAGAACAGCTCGCGTAGCAGCCCTGAAAAGTCGACGAAACGTAAATATGACCCCAGCACTGCCCTTGTCAGTCTCCAATGTTTCCGGGAAGCAATCAAAACTAACAGCTCATTTTGATAGCTGAATTGCTCTTGGCATATTCCAACCGAATCCCCATCCACCTTGTAGCGCATTTTTTTATGTTGCCAGAACGGCTGCCTCTCTTTGCACATCCGCGATGACGCCTACTTAATCACATCAGCGTACATTTTGATAGAAAAATCATCACGTTTTCTGAGCCTGTGGGCTGTAAGTTTAGGTGCGTAGAAGCGGGTAGATTGGCCAGCACCTGTGGTAAATCCTTGTACCGTACTTGCAACGTGGGTAAGCCCCTTTTTATGTCCTTGTCGACCGAAGAGAAGATTGCCAATCTCTTGTAGCATCGGTTTGTGAATACCAATTCTCTGGGACTTATAAGATACTGGATCTGTCGTGTGCATACCAGTGGGCGTAAAATATTCTCCATTCGCATCTTTCCTGATCTGCCCCACGGCTGTACATTCAATGTGCGATGATCAGGATAGCACTGCAATTGTTCTTCCGTTAAAACCCACGGAATGACGTGAGGTTTCTAGGCCGTCTAGAGTTGCTCGAGCATCCTCCATCGCGGGAAAACAAATTGGATTCTCCATCGCATGTCGGTCGCTTTCATCTTGAAAAAAGTCAAAAAGATAATAATTAAATCGGTGGACTGATTCCCCTTCTAACCCCTCCTTGCGGGCGCTTTCGAAATCGTAGTCAGAGTCCCTATCGCTAAGAGAAGGGCTATACTCCGCAGAATCTTCAGTATCCCTTTCAGCAGCCTCCGATTCATTGAAAATGTCGTCGAAGTGCTAGACGAACTTTGGGTTGGTGGACCGTCTGTATCTTAACCAATATCTCTATCATATTCAAAGCCTGAGCAAAACACGAGATCATCTGATGACGATGGCTGAGGGTGCCCGTCTAGGCGCTGTAATGCTTGATTGTGCAGTTGTAGACAACGATCTCTCTCAACTTCGAGAGATATACGCCGTTCCGCCTCCTCGAATTCATGTCGGATAGGGTCGATGAGATCAACCGCTCGAAGACGTTTGAATACACACATACTTGAAAACCGCAAACTGAGTTGAGGTAGTAGGATCGAACACAAGAATTCGTTCCGTATAGCAGTTTTACAAAGCACTACTGATTAGGGCGTCAATAGTTTATAATTGTATCAATTATGAAGCGCGTGTTTTCTAAATGATGGCGCAAGCCATCGATATTTCAAACTGGTATGATACCGGATCGGCTCGCTTTGTAACGAGTTAATGTATTTAGTATCAGCTCGTAGAAAGTAGCTAAACATAATACAATGAAGCCGTCGAAATACAAATAAGCCTCCTAACTTATAAAAAAGTCTTTGTCGTCATAATAAGTTTTTCCTCAAAGCCAGCGAATTCAGACAGCAGATCACGCCCAGGTACGGGCTACGCACGCGGTGGCAAGCTCTCGGGCTTCGGTGCACCTTCACAGCGATTGCAAAAAAGCATCTTCTAAATTGGACATGGGAACGAAGAAGCATGGCACTTTCATATTCAGCGCGATTCGATGGGTGCCACTCAGGGCTGTGGTAACACGAGACGCGCGGGGACAAAGGCGTCCATGGTCGAACTACGTAGACATCATCACGGTGCGGGAGGACTCGGTGCTCCAAGACGTTCTCAGCATCATCCAACATGCCATAGGCAATGTAACAATCGCTCCCGTGGCTTTGAGCATTCCAATGACAAGCCGTCAATCCATAATGCTCAGGGAAATCAGCTTATCGGTAATTACGCAGTTTCCTGAGCTCGCTTTCTTGTCAGTGAGCGATATGACACTTCACATGCAGCATGAACTCGATGATATGCGCCACCTATTCACGGGGCCAAAAGCGCGAATGGCCTACAAAATGATTTGGATCTGGCCAACGTGGATGGCAACGCACACAGGTAAACATAGTAGCCAACGCCATCTCGAATTGTAGCTGTAGCTGAGCCGGTGTCAGCTCTGGTTACCGGTGGAGTGGTTGATCGTCCTTGGCTGCCGGCATTGGTGGTACCGTCATCTCCAATCGAAGGCTGTTGTGGTGCAGACAACTCCGCCCGTTCATCGAGTCCCGGAAAGAAGTCACGTACTTGCAGCTTGATCGCGTTGGTTGCGTCCGGACAACCCATTATATGGCGTCTCATATTCGCCCCTGGCTGAGCGCTTGCGAACTACTGCGCGACAGAAGTTGCACTCGGCGTGCGGCTTTGATGATCCATCGGTAAGGAGGTGGAAGAATCTCCAGATGGCGTGTTTGCCCCCCCACGCCTTCGAGTAGGTCTAACTCGACCAGGTCGAGCTTGAGCGAGAGGCAAATTGCTAATCCGCCTAGCAGCAAGTCGTGGCGATCGACGCGGCGGGGGTGAAGTCATCAGCTTTACTTGAGGGGAGGCAATTTCCATGTCCTGGTCACTGACAGACATCTCCGTTGCGATTGTCGATGCGCGTGGGAGGGGAAACCAGGAGTGATCGGGCAGGCGAGCTCGCAACCCGCTGGCGTCAGCGTGGTGCAGACTAATGTCATCAACATCTCATCCATTCCAATGATGCTCCAGTGATGCCCCCCCCTCAGGCCAATCGGATCGCGATAATTTTGAGCTATTATGAATTGTTTTGATTCACTTATTAGGCTTCGAACGTTTAGAATATACAGGTCGTTTCGATTCGAGGATACTTAAAACCACCTCTAGCTGGCAATCGACGTCGTCGTACAGACGTTGTATGATGTGCATGGTTTCGAGTCTTAACGGTATAAATTCGGAATGGTGTTATATCTGTTATAACGATCTAATGCTTGTCGGAGCCCATAACCCAAGTGAATGCAATGGGAATATTTGAAGAAGTAGTTGCGCGGACACGTGCGCAGGCTCAGATCAACAGCAAATCCGGTTGGTGGAACGTGCTTCACGTACACTCTAGCTGTGTGGACACCTTCCTGTGCTGATACTAACAGTTACCATTTTTACTAGCACATGTGTATGTCATCGCAGCAAAAATATAGAGCTGGTACGACGCGGGTAACTCCTTCCGGTGCAGGAGACAGAGGATGGTAAATCAAGCTCGCAATCGAAATCCGAGCCGACGTATCCACGCATGAGGCCAGCGCGCACCATCTCACGCGTACGAGATATTAGCTTTGTTTGGGCTGCTGGCAGCTCCTGGAACGGTGTTGTTTTGAAATATTCAACAGTACAGCAAGACAGCAGTAGGGTGATAAGCGCTTTAACTTTCTGCCTCGGGCGGTGAGTATAGTCGCGCTTCAGAACTTTGTTGAATTGCTCACATGGATTGCCTGTTTTTGCAAACCCACAGGGTGTCTAGTAGCACTGTCAACGAGTAGCGCGGCACTACCAGCCAAACTTTCTTGAAGTATGACGCAGAAGGTGCCAAGCGTGGGTTCCCAGTCCAAGTCTCCAGCGCAGAGATGCCAACGCGGTCATACGCTTCTTGGCTACGTGCTATGTACATATGAAATACGTCACGCATGACGATTTCGCTTAGCGGCGATGGCAGCTTGTGAATGTGTTGGTATACTTTTGCAAAAACATGATACCAGCACATTATATGCATATAAGTATTATACATACCAAACACGTTCTTGATTGCGGAGAACATTGCCGTTTCTGTGTTCGTCATGACAAATTGTATCATCAGCTGCATGTTGGTCACCTTGTAGATGACTTGACGCAGAGAAGCCAGCATGTTGACGTACACCTTTTCCATCCGCTGGGATACCACAAGGAGAGCCACCAAGTGGAACGATCGAAGTCGGTCGGAGATGCCCACGACCACTACGAGTTAAAACGACGAATTCAGCTTAAACGGGGTGCCTACGGTTGCACGGAAGTGCTGGGATCTCGCGCAGATCGACTAAGAAGAGACTTTGACGTCAAAACAAAGCGTCATCGGTTCCACGACTGACATGGGATACACCGAAACTAGTTTCATGCCCAACAAATTGTAAATCCCACATTGTTCTCTTCCTCACCAGTATATACCGACTTGGGTATTTTGTCTTCGACCAGATCGTGGTAGTCGTTAGATCCGAGATGGCGTTTTTTTGTAGTTTCGTGCAAAGCGCAGGACTGTGGTTAAATCTGGCTGTCTCGTTTCATCTAAGCCAAACCGGCACATTATTCCGTTGCTGATACGAGTGGAAATGAGACCTTGAGTTGCTAGCTGTCGCGTGAAGCTTTCATGGGCTGAGTCAGCCGAGGATTTCGAGCAGGGCGCGCCTGCGTTACGTGCGAGCCAACTTCGGCAAGAGCCACGGTATTGAGCGCTTCACACGTTTCTAGCTTGCCTCGCCAAGACCACTTGGCATGTGGAGAAGCCGACTTACACAATGAAGAGTGTCAGTTAAGAAGCTGGGATTTCTTGTTTTACGGCGTGATCTCAGCGCAGATATTGCAAGGTCGAACGTTACTCTAGGTGACCTTGTAAGGAACAAACGGCTGCATCTAAATCTCTGCATCGTGCTTGGATAGGTTGTTGGCAAGAGATATCTACTAAGGCTTGGGTGCCATGGTGGGGAAGTAGTTGGGCCGACGTTAGGCCAGTTGTTGTCGAGGTGGGGAATCGAGAAATGAAGCAGTAAATTTTGAGCTAAGTGCATTTCGACATACATGATTGGCTTCAAGTGATTCGTATAAGCATCTCGGATTGGTTCAAAGTCGTACGGGTGCCACCAATGACAATATGAGTGGTTCTGGGCCAGTGTCCAGCAAGATGGGGTGTTACACACAACGATCAGTGTGGCACGACAAGTCTCTGTGTGTTGTGAATATAGTCAGTATGCTAATAGCATATTGTCTGTAATAGGTGCTCCCGAAAACGAATCTAGATCGCAAGACGGAATCAGATCGGTTGGACGTAAGTAAAAGTGCAATAATCCGTCCTGTTAGCGACTAACTCCAATCGTTATTTGTGCAACCCACTCAAAAGACACACATTCGCGCTTATATCGCAAAGCGTTAACAGGAGCCAGCCGCCCTCGAACTCGTGCGATTGGCGCGACCTGGTGGTATCATTAGACTTGGCATACTGTACACCCTTCATACAAATATATACAAATATATACTCCAGCACCATACAAACTAAGTTAATTTCCCTTCTCACCACTTTTTCTCAAGGAGTACAATTAGAATAATTGCAATTTGCGGGGTGCTTAACTACCGGAAAGCGCCGTTGTAGAGGACGTCCACTGGGTATGTAGAATTCCTGTATTCATCACAGTACATCTACCAGCCCATATTCTCCAATTTATTGATTGTAAAAACGATGCAATGAACAAATAATGAGCTGACTGATCTGGATAGTGTGAAACACTTAAAAAGCTGCGCTTTAACTGCTTGAAATAATGCGCACCCATGATGCGACAATGTGCTACGCTTCTTCTACGATAATATCTTCAGTGCATTTAGCACTGACTTTACGGTAATAGTGCATTTGCTCGTCGATTAATTTCGAGACCCACACTTTCACTCGGCACAACAGAAAAATGTATTGCAAGGGCTGTCGAAAAGTGATACTACCTACATTTTAAAACGAGTAACAAATGTGCGTTTTCCTCGCGTTTACTCGCCATGACATGCAGCCACACCAAACTGGGTCATTGTAGACGGGGTTAAAAGGAGTTCGAAGTGGTGAGTTGTTCGAGTATTTTTTTTTCACGAGGGTCCTACATGTACAGAGCAGACCAACAAGAGGACTGCAAGAAATACTCGAGAAATATGGATTGGAAACAAATATATCCACTCCTATTAATGAGAGAGAGGTATCCGACAACTCGATTATTAGTAGTAGAACTGTCGAGGTAAAGTGAAGAGGTAAGAGGAGGAGAAGGCTTACAGAGTCGTTTGGTTACTGTACAGATAATCCCCTCGATACAGTACTGTAGTCATAGCGTCTGTAGATTACCTTTACTGGGATAGCAGTTCGCCGAAGGTGGCTGTGGCCCAGCCCATCACGGATTAATTTGGCTTCGGTAGCTGAAGCCGGTTACGGATGTCGTTGAACTGAAGTCGAGGAGCATATCGGGGAGCATTACTCGTGGCAGGATGAAAGGTTTGACGCAAGGACGGTGACTATCGACCTGTAGACTGGCAATGTAGATTGAACGACTTGACGGACTCGAGGTGACTGCCTACCGCCGTTATATTGCAACAAGATATTTAGTGGGTACTCTAAAGAGACACAATAAATAATTGGGTATTTTTTATTTTCCACTAATGGAACTCTCTAAAAAATTTTGGTTTGCACCATATGTTCTGCCCAACGCACGCCACCAAATCAACAAGTACCCAAGATGCCGGCCCCAAGTCGCCAGGATCTGAAGTCGATCCCTCCCACGTCGGATGATGTCAAGCGCCTTTCTCGCAAGCTGGAATAATTTTCTCGCGACTCCACCGCAGCTTGAGCCCCACCACGCTGGAGACGATGCTATTTCTTCAGCATAACCGGAGCTTCTGGGACTCGAGTGCTGTCGCCGAAGCTGTAGAATAAAAGTAGGAAGAAATAGCGAACTCAATGATTAGATGTCTAAGTAGGCTCAATATCATGGAATTTGACTTACTATTAAGTAATTTGGCTCGCGCGCGAGCGTGCACATGCTCATGTATGAGCAGCGGTGATGCCTCTGCAAGTGCTGCGTCCGCAAAGAACGCTTCGCGGCCTGGTGCCTTGGCTCACGGTCATCAGAAAGCATCAGCTTAGTAACGGCAGCACGTTCCGCACGCGAAAGTTTGGCCTGCAAGACGCTTGCCTAGGCCATTCTCGAAGTCTGGAAACGTGACCAGAGATGAGGTTGGAGCCAAGTGGTAGGCGGTGGTCGGGGAGTGCTTGATCACATGATCGAAAAGCAATCGGACGTCGTGCAACAGCAGACTCTCTGTCTGAAGTTTATTGTTCACGCTCTTAAGCTTTTTGAGATCTTCGTACAGGCTCTGTAGCTGGACATTCTCACGAGCAGTGGGGATGGCATCCGCGATAGAGTCGTCAATTTGATCAAGCTTTCCGTAGATCTTGAAGTATCGGTCGACTATTGAGATTGTGCTACTCTAACGCGTTTCGTTGCGAAACACTGGCACGAGTGCGTCCGCCTCACGAAGGCAATGGCGGTTCTTAATGGTGTTGAGCTTTGATATCAAGGTGTGGACCTTGTCCAACAGGGCCGAGTGGTCCCGCAGAATCGCTTGCATCACCAGGTTGAACCGATGCGAGGCACATCCAATCATGGGGACGTCGGTCTTTCTAGCGATAGCTACATTGACAGATGCGTGATCACACACAAGAAAACACAGCTGGGAAACATCGATTGCGTAGCAGTCCAACACGTCATCCACAGATCGATGATAGAGTCTGAGTTCATGTCCGACTCGTCCTCTAGGGTCGAGAAGCAGAGCAGAAACTTATCAGTAGGAGTCCATGCAATGATGGCAATGAAGTGTGTACCATCTTCCGTCCAGGCATCGATGCCGAAACCGACTTGCTGTCCTTGTAGTTTTGACTTGATCCTGGATCGGACAAGCTCTTCGACCCCATCCATGTGCTTCTTGAGCGACTTGACACTCACAGGCTTGAGGTGCGTATACTTCCTGGTTTTCGTCTTCTCGCACATGCTCAACTCCCTGTTTTCATGATGATCCAGTCCATCCAATGGTAAACCGTCCGAGAGAAGTCGTCCGTCTTCACGAAGACATCCAAACTCCCCTCTCATTGCTGGATGGCACGGAATTCAACTTCATATGTCTCCGAGTGGTGGCGGACGAGGTGCTCAACAAGGTTAGAGTACCCCGTCCCGCGGTTTATTTTGCGGCGCGAGAAGCACATCCGGCATTGGTAGTAGTCGTCCCCGTCGGGTACAAGCAGAGCAGCGGCCAGAGAACGCGGAGGAATGGGAGACATCTTGAAGACAGCGAGCGTAGCGGGTTGGAAAGGGGGTCCGTGAGTAAGTGAGCAAATTGCATAATGAGCAAGAGCGCGAAGCTGTAAATTGCTCGCAGAGCCATTACGGTGCTCTCGTAACCAACCGTTTCACGGGACATTCGTAGCCAACGTTTTACATGAGTTTTGAGAAGGTTAATCGACTTAGTTTATTATATATTGAGATATATTGGTTCGAAAGTGCAAAAATTAATTGCAATATTTTATTGCTAATAATTGTTACGGCTATTGAAATTTCCCGAATCCTACCGGTGGATTGAAGGGCGTGAAGGAAAGAAGTGATGGAGTGGTCGTGCGTGTTTAGTGGCTCTAGCATGGGCGAGGCATGGCTTGAGGGTGGATCAAGTAGTGAATGCGATCGAGTGGATGTTGCCAATGTAGGTGGTCCACCCTAATTTGAGCTAGTACTGGTAATCATTACGGGATAGGTACTGATGTTGGGAAATGTGACTGGTACTGGTACTGGTTCTGGGAAATTTTCTTTGGCTTCACTTGTGTTCACGTGAACATTGTACTGTACACATCGTGTGCATGTGCTTTAGTGGAGGGATTTTCGGAAACAATAAAAACGGATGACTGATGACACTATGGTACAGTGCATGTACATCCGCCAAAAGAATACTCTTTAATGAGGCTACGCGTACGCTGGGAGCCCGAAGAAGCACTGGCATTTTACCTACTCTAGTCTGTTTAATCGTTTACAGTGAGGTGCTTTTGTACCCAACGATTTCAAGTAGACATCTCGACGAAACCTAGTAGCTTTATGAAAGCATCTGCTGCGCATGCTTCGCAGCCGCAGCATCTGCAATGCGGCCTAAATTCAACAGATGTAATCAGTCCCGTTGCTACTGCTTAGATACGCTCGTTTCTAGCAGTCCCGGCAAAGTTGGAAAAGGACAGCAAGCTCTAGCCTCGAGCGACACTTGTAAAGATCGATGGATACTACCTCCGGTCCAAAATTAATGTGCGTTCAATGTTGTGTGTTAAAATTGAAGTATATTAACTGTACACACGTAAAAAGTCGCGCATTAAAGTCTAAGCACGGTGAATTGTTTGGTGATACCACTTTTTGGTCTCATCAAACAATTCTAATCCGACTTTTAAGTAGCAACGTGATAAAACACATGACTGAGCTTTACTGTACCCGAAGGTCACGTTCCAGCAACCGTTTTGATGTGCATTAAACCGATTTATATTTTTTTAAATTACTGATTAAACTGATTAAACTGTTTTATATGGGTTTTGGAAGGCACCCAATGGGCCAAACTAGATGTGTAATCTTTTTCACCAAATCAAAAACATCAATCAAAATCATGTTACAACTGTAGATCCATCCAGGCGTTTCAAATGAAGAAATTATAACACGTTTAAAAACATTTTTTTTTCAAGTGGTTACACGTTAAAAACGATTGTAACATGGAACACATTGTTTGCCCAACGGGTTCCTACAATGACACATCACGAAACAACAACGTATCGGGGATCTTGGATGCCGAATCGGTAGCCTCCAAAGCCGCACTGAGAGTTTTTTGGTCCAGCATCTCTACTTCGGACAAGGTATGAGTACGGGATCGAGCTCATCGCTTCGTTCAGAGTCGGTAACGAATGGTGTTTCCGCTGTTCTTCCAATAGGATTGGCAATGCAATTCCGCGGTGTCCGTGGAGATACTGTAGTTTGGTCTGTGATGTCAAAATTGTTTTCTACATGCACGCTCACGATTGTCGCTATGTGTGGTCATGTTGCCACGATAGAACAAAACCACATGGCCTAATATTGCAGTTCTGAACAGCAACTTAAAGTGTTCCCCAAACGAAATCGAAAAAAATGAAAAAAATTAAGTAACGGGTTCTACCAAATAAATTACGGTATACTATTCCATTACTATACCCTCAAAAAGTGTACTATGTGGAGTGGGTATTATGAATTTGAGACGGCATCGGCGATGAAGCAGGCTTCTGCCGAATCGTGGTCTAGGCCCACATTAAGTTATCGATTTTTTCCCCGCGAAACCCTAGAGTCTTTGAAGAGGTTATCGTTAACTTCAAATATAAAAGGGCTACTGGCTAAATTCGAGTTTGATGTACTTCAGGTTTGTAAAGAAACTTGCATGGCGCTTTCTGCTGCCCCTAAAAAAAGTATTTATGCTTGCTTCTCAATGTCAGTGTTCGCAAGCCGATTGGCGGCCATACTGTAGTGTACTCGAGAGAAATGAGCGTAGCTATGGATTGAATAGCAGAAAGTTAGGGTATTCTACTTGTAGAAGTGGGTATATTATTTGGAATGGTATTGTAGCATAGTACTGTTTAAAAGTGAGCAAGGGTACTTTATTCGGACTGGGTATATTAATTGGTAGAACCCGTTCAATATTTTATTCATTTCCAAAGTGACATCTTTATAAAAAATATTTCAATAGTTACAACACCAAATTTATTAAGTAATTTATTAAGTGCACATTGTTTTCGGACTGGACGTAGTACATCTTTACTGGTAAAAATATCCAAATAAATTCGCACAGCTGCTCAGTAGTTACTAACATAATATTCGGAGTCAAATCCTTTAAATGAGGCTTCAGTAACCGGCCTCAGCTACCGGCTTCGACGTCGCCACGATCAGCGGCCGCCCCAGCAGCGCGCTGGCGAGCACGCCGCTCGCGTTGTTGTGCGTTTCGTCTCTCTCTAATGACTCCATCACTTTCGCCATTTGACCTCTGCGCAGTACGTCGTGCCCACTGCTGCGCATTTCTACAGTGTACACCCGCTTCTTCGACGCGCCCGTACGCGCAAAGGTGACCGTGATGACCATCCCATGTGGTTTATGATAAGGACTGGGCTACTGCTTTAAGTGCCCTGCACTCGTCATTCCTCCTCCCGTTCGACTGGCGGTTAACGTTGCTAACCATCTCACCACGTGTGTCCTTGGTTATACCTGTGGACTCTAAGAAGACGATGTCACGGGGCTAGCTGAAGCCGCCATCGGTCTGACGACCCCACTTTGATGCCGATAAAACGTGAACGGGGTCTCGGGCGTCGGTTAAACGAGCAGCAAACGGGAATTCTAGAGCTCTGACCCCAGATACGGCTTGCGCATCATGCAGTGCTGCTGAGAATTGGCTAACATACTGTGGTCACCATTTGGCAAAAGAAAGCAAAATGATTTGTGTTGGCTTATCTAAGCTGTAACTGTGCTAATTTGCCTTCGTGGTAGCTCGCCACGAATTCCTTCTTATTTGCAGCTTCTAGAACTCACCTTATAGAAGCCTGTGCACGTACATTGCTCTAATGGATATGCAGAGCGACAGAGACGGGAAGATCGCTACGGACAGACCACCCATACTCAGAACTGCATGATCGGCCATGTCATCGACAGAACTGACAGCACCACGGCAGGCTGACGCGTTGTCTTCTCAGCGCGGAGTCGGTCGCTGTCGTAGTGAAGACGTAGACGACGCAGTGAGCTTGTTCATGGTCGTTTAAGAGCTGTTACATGACGACGACGATAGTGCGCCCGACATGAGTCGCATCGCCATAACAGGAAAAGAAATGTTACTAGATCAGTTTGCTTGTAAAAGAAACTTACTCTGGCAAGCTAGAATAGGTACCGGAAGATGACAGAATAGTTCGGGTAAGCTTACACTTAGACCGACGCCGGCTTGGGGTATCTAGCTGGACGAGTACTCGGCCGCCACTGAGACGAGCATTTACACCCCCGTGTACACGGAGACAGAAATCCACGCCGTACACTGTGCTAAGCGGCGAGGGAATCATACGCACGAGTCCACAGGGTCATTAAAGGCGGAGAATTCAAAACGCGAAGATGGACGAGTAAACTAAGTATTCGGTGATGAATTCCAGATGTTCGAGAACACTAAGTACCCACAAGCCCCAGTACAGTAGGCGAAGTACCTGGACGTGATAGTGTACACAACGTACGTATACGCAGATGAGTATGTGGAATATCCAGACGTGCACAAACATGAACATTAAGCTTAGCCTAACAAAGTGCGGTACACCTTCGGGTATAGTGAAGTTCAGTCACGTGTTTAATCAAATAGGAATTATTTGATGAGACCAAAAAGGTGGTGTCACCAAAGAACTCGTCGTGAGTCAACTTTAATTGCGCAACACTTTAAATATAGTTTTGGAAGGGACCCATTAAACCCGCAAGCCAATAATGCAGTACTACGTAGTACAAGAACTTTGGTCGGCATTTTTTTTAGCTTACTAATGCGACTCTGTAACGGACTAAAAACAGTAGTGGCAGTAAATCTAGAAGGGCTCAACTTATCCAGCAAGCAACGCCCTTACAAACCTGAGAAAACGAAGTTCAACAGACAAATACACTGTCAACGTAGGCTCCATGTCGGTATATTTAGTCTCGTTACGTCAAATATCTTGCCAGGGTGGTCCCTTCGTTTCTAGGGTTAAAAACAGACGCCATTCGTAGCTGCAGCTCGGATCAATGAGCGCATGTCCGAACACCAGAGCTACATCCTCCAAACTCCCTAGCATGTGGAGCATTGGCGTGAGCATATCGCTTGGATTCTGCACACTTGAAATACGACCGCTTGCGTGGTCCCATGTAAAATCCGTCGACCCGTGCTGAACAATGCGTTTTCCAAGAAGTTTGGCTGCGAAAATGGCAGGGTGACTCACTTTCTGAGAGCTACAGAGGTGCGGAAACAATTTGCGAAGTGTCTGAGTCGTAACAGTCACTGTCGTCTTCGTGAGTGCAGTCAAAACCTCGTCGCCTTCCCGTAGTCCTTCAAGCTCAACTGTAACGTCGTCGAACCACTGCAGAAACCTCCAGCTCTTCATCATTGACTCCGGTCCGAACCCAGCGCTAGTTAGCACATCGGGGGTCATCCTCGCGTGTATGAAATCCAGTTGTTGGTTAAACTTCACCGTAAGGTTTAATCTGAGGGCGGGGCCGTGGCAAAAGAGTTTGAAATACTGTGCCACGGTCACCCAGATATTGTTCTTGCCGACCATCCTCGTTGAAACTTCCTGGTGGTGTTTTGACAGCGTCGTAACCTCTGCACGCAGCTGCGCATTGGTGTTCTCCATGCTGGCGATCCAGTCGTTTTGCTTCTTGCAAAATCGCCTCTGGTTCTCTCGACATTTCTGACAGTGGATGTCTTGCCCTAGGCGTATCAACTCCATGATCCATGCCTCTTTTGAGTGGAACGTTGGTCGACTGGCTAATCCCATTATCATATTCACCTGTATGTCGAAAGCGCTCGGGGGTTACAGGGTTTGCGTCATCCCACTGCTTTCTCTTGACTGTGAGTCGATGCATCGGAACCACCTTTACAACTGGGTTGGCAAGATATTAGCAACAGCAAAAACGAAATGATATTGTTAATCGGATACCTGTGACGCCGTGAGAAAGATACAGTAGATGATGATAGAACTTCCGAAAAAGAGTCCAGCAATCGAGGAAAAGGACGCTTTACGTTGCTGGTTTGTTCACGCTGTCATCATAAGGCACGTGATTGTGTAAGAGGCTGTCAACAACTTTTTCGTGAGTAGAGATACCTATGGCTTTCACTGTACATGCATGAATCGTCCAATTTGTGTTCATCAACGCTCACGTAAACATTGTACCCATCAAGTGCATGTGTTGTTAGTGGAGGGATTTGCATTTTCCAGCAGAGTTCTGGTTTCGCTTTGGATAAAGAAAAATGCACGTCGATGTTGTGGGGTTGCTACTGGAGTTGCAGAAATGTTTGCGTTTTTTACAGCTGATTTCTCGATTCGGTTGTTTTACCCAATTCTAATGATATATTACTGTATGCCAGGTGTAGAATGATTAGTTTGTCCTGAACTCGACACAGTCAAATCAGCAATACATTAAATGCAGACAATCCACTCGGCCATTGTAAGCCACCAAACTATCATAAACTGGAGTTATTACAATCCAGAGTGTACCAATCTGATGGTACAATCTCGCTGCCAGACCGCTCCAAATTGACTTAATGCAGTCTCTCTGGATTAAAACGAAGCTACAGTGGACGCGAATGTGGTCAAAGACTATCACATGTGAAGCTGGAGTGCGCTAACATGTCCCTGTGGAAGACACGTCTTACACAGGTAATGGCAAAGTGGGCACTCCTGAAAAGAGCAGTCTCTGTTGCTAATGCGACAGAGTAAACTACTACGAGCTATCGTCTGTTACAGACGTTCATAGATTAATCTGTGAGTGCTGAGGACAAACATTGAACAGGCTGGTAAAGCCTGTGGTGGGAGCAGAGTGGCTGATAATAATAATTAGATATGATCACGCGTACTTTAGTACAGATGCGCACGCCAATATGTACAACGGCGAAGACATAGTGACACTTTTCTTTCGACATGTGAAACTGAATAATACAGCAGTATTGCGACAACACTACTGCTCAATAGGACGAAACTTCTTCCAAATACACTCATTTGGGAACAAGCACCCAACCGCTAGGCCTACGTCGCGCATGCGTTTTCCTGCATGATACAGTGCTTGCTTGGTCTCCTTCAATGCTTTAAAGTCTTCATTTGGCTGTAAAATAACATTTGGCAGCGAAAAGAGTACTATTTTCCAGTATAATATCAATATCATAATATCGTAGTTTTGACAAATCGAAGAAATAGTAAGAGTAATTATGATGACTGATGCTTAATAGAATAATATGCCAAAATACAAGATACTATAACCCTCTGCTCACCAAACACAGAGACTTGTCGTGCCACACTGATCGTTGTGTGTAACACCCCATCTTGCTGGACACTGGCCCAGAACCACTCATATTGTCATTGGTGGCACCCGTACGACTTTGAACCAATCCGAGATGCTTATACGAATCACTTGAAGCCAATCATGTATGTCGAAATGCACTTAGCTCAAAATTTACTGCTTCATTTCTCGATTCCCCACCTCGACAACAACTGGCCTAACGTCGGCCCAACTACTTCCCCACCATGGCACCCAAGCCTTAGTAGATATCTCTTGCCAACAACCTATCCAAGCACGATGCAGAGATTTAGATGCAGCCGTTTGTTCCTTACAAGGTCACCTAGAGTAACGTTCGACCTTGCAATATCTGCGCTGAGATCACGCCGTAAAACAAGAAATCCCAGCTTCTTAACTGACACTCTTCATTGTGTAAGTCGGCTTCTCCACATGCCAAGTGGTCTTGGCGAGGCAAGCTAGAAACGTGTGAAGCGCTCAATACCGTGGCTCTTGCCGAAGTTGGCTCGCACGTAACGCAGGCGCGCCCTGCTCGAAATCCTCGGCTGACTCAGCCCATGAAAGCTTCACGCGACAGCTAGCAACTCAAGGTCTCATTTCCACTCGTATCAGCAACGGAATAATGTGCCGGTTTGGCTTAGATGAAACGAGACAGCCAGATTTAACCACAGTCCTGCGCTTTGCACGAAACTACAAAAAAACGCCATCTCGGATCTAACGACTACCACGATCTGGTCGAAGACAAAATACCCAAGTCGGTATATACTGGTGAGGAAGAGAACAATGTGGGATTTACAATTTGTTGGGCATGAAACTAGTTTCGGTGTATCCCATGTCAGTCGTGGAACCGATGACGCTTTGTTTTGACGTCAAAGTCTCTTCTTAGTCGATCTGCGCGAGATCCCAGCACTTCCGTGCAACCGTAGGCACCCCGTTTAAGCTGAATTCGTCGTTTTAACTCGTAGTGGTCGTGGGCATCTCCGACCGACTTCGATCGTTCCACTTGGTGGCTCTCCTTGTGGTATCCCAGCGGATGGAAAAGGTGTACGTCAACATGCTGGCTTCTCTGCGTCAAGTCATCTACAAGGTGACCAACATGCAGCTGATGATACAATTTGTCATGACGAACACAGAAACGGCAATGTTCTCCGCAATCAAGAACGTGTTTGGTATGTATAATACTTATATGCATATAATGTGCTGGTGTCATGTTTTTGCAAAAGTATACCAACACATTCACAAGCTGCCATCGCCGCTAAGCGAAATCGTCATGCGTGACGTATTTCATATGTACATAGCACGTAGCCAAGAAGCGTATGACCGCGTTGGCATCTCTGCGCTGGAGACTTGGACTGGGAACCCACGCTTGGCACCTTCTGCGTCATACTTCAAGAAAGTTTGGCTGGTAGTGCCGCGCTACTCGTTGACAGTGCTACTAGACACCCTGTGGGTTTGCAAAAACAGGCAATCCATGTGAGCAATTCAACAAAGTTCTGAAGCGCGACTATACTCACCGCCCGAGGCAGAAAGTTAAAGCGCTTATCACCCTACTGCTGTCTTGCTGTACTGTTGAATATTTCAAAACAACACCGTTCCAGGAGCTGCCAGCAGCCCAAACAAAGCTAATATCTCGTACGCGTGAGATGGTGCGCGCTGGCCTCATGCGTGGATACGTCGGCTCGGATTTCGATTGCGAGCTTGATTTACCATCCTCTGTCTCCTGCACCGGAAGGAGTTACCCGCGTCGTACCAGCTCTATATTTTTGCTGCGATGACATACACATGTGCTAGTAAAAATGGTAACTGTTAGTATCAGCACAGGAAGGTGTCCACACAGCTAGAGTGTACGTGAAGCACGTTCCACCAACCGGATTTGCTGTTGATCTGCCTGCGCACGTGTCCGCGCAACTACTTCTTCAAATATTCCCATTGTATTCACTTGGGTTATGGGCTCCGACAAGCATTAGATCGTTATAACAGATATAACACCATTCCGAATTTATACCGTTAAGACTCGAAACCATGCACATCATACAACGTCTGTACGACGACGTCGATTGCCAGCTAGAGGTGGTTTTAAGTATCCTCGAATCGAAACGACCTGTATATTCTAAACGTTCGAAGCCTAATAAGTGAATCAAAACAATTCATAATAGCTCAAAATTATCGCGATCCGATTGGCCTGAGGGGGGGGCATCACTGGAGCATCATTGGAATGGATGAGATGTTGATGACATTAGTCTGCACCACGCTGACGCCAGCGGGTTGCGAGCTCGCCTGCCCGATCACTCCTGGTTTCGCCTCCCACGTGCATCGACAATCGCAACGGAGATGTCTGTCAGTGACCAGGACATGGAAATTGCCTCCCCTCAAGTAAAGCTGATGACTTCACCCCCGCCGCGTCGATCGCCACGACTTGCTGCTAGGCGGATTAGCAATTTGCCTCTCGCTCAAGCTCGACCTGGTCGAGTTAGACCTACTCGAAGGCGTGGGGGGGCAAACACGCCATCTGGAGATTCTTCCACCTCCTTACCGATGGATCATCAAAGCCGCACGCCGAGTGCAACTTCTGTCGCGCAGTAGTTCGCAAGCGCTCAGCCAGGGGCGAATATGAGACGCCATATAATGGGTTGTCCGGACGCAACCAACGCGATCAAGCTGCAAGTACGTGACTTCTTTCCGGGACTCGATGAACGGGCGGAGTTGTCTGCACCACAACAGCCTTCGATTGGAGATGACGGTACCACCAACGCCGGCAGCCAAGGACGATCAACCACTCCACCGGTAACCAGAGCTGACACCGGCTCAGCTACAGCTACAATTCGAGATGGCGTTGGCTACTATGTTTACCTGTGTGCGTTGCCATCCACGTTGGCCAGATCCAAATCATTTTGTAGGCCATTCGCGCTTTTGGCCCCGTGAATAGGTGGCGCATATCATCGAGTTCATGCTGCATGTGAAGTGTCATATCGCTCACTGACAAGAAAGCGAGCTCAGGAAACTGCGTAATTACCGATAAGCTGATTTCCCTGAGCATTATGGATTGACGGCTTGTCATTGGAATGCTCAAAGCCACGGGAGCGATTGTTACATTGCCTATGGCATGTTGGATGATGCTGAGAACGTCTTGGAGCACCGAGTCCTCCCGCACCGTGATGATGTCTACGTAGTTCGACCATGGACGGCTTTGTCCCCGCGCGTCTCGTGTTACCACAGCCCTGAGTGGCACCCATCGAATCGCGCTGAATATGAAAGTGCCATGCTTCTTCGTTCCCATGTCCAATTTAGAAGATGCTTTTTTGCAATCGCTGTGAAGGTGCACCGAAGCCCGAGAGCTTGCCACCGCGTGCGTAGCCCGTACCTGGGCGTGATCTGCTGTCTGAATTCGCTGGCTTTGAGGAAAAACTTATTATGACGACAAAGACTTTTTTATAAGTTAGGAGGCTTATTTGTATTTCGACGGCTTCATTGTATTATGTTTAGCTACTTTCTACGAGCTGATACTAAATACATTAACTCGTTACAAAGCGAGCCGATCCGGTATCATACCAGTTTGAAATATCGATGGCTTGCGCCATCATTTAGAAAACACGCGCTTCATAATTGATACAATTATAAACTATTGACGCCCTAATCAGTAGTGCTTTGTAAAACTGCTATACGGAACGAATTCTTGTGTTCGATCCTACTACCTCAACTCAGTTTGCGGTTTTCAAGTATGTGTGTATTCAAACGTCTTCGAGCGGTTGATCTCATCGACCCTATCCGACATGAATTCGAGGAGGCGGAACGGCGTATATCTCTCGAAGTTGAGAGAGATCGTTGTCTACAACTGCACAATCAAGCATTACAGCGCCTAGACGGGCACCCTCAGCCATCGTCATCAGATGATCTCGTGTTTTGCTCAGGCTTTGAATATGATAGAGATATTGGACTCTGACTACGATTTCGAAAGCGCCCGCAAGGAGGGGTTAGAAGGGGAATCAGTCCACCGATTTAATTATTATCTTTTTGACTTTTTTCAAGATGAAAGCGACCGACATGCGATGGAGAATCCAATTTGTTTTCCCGCGATGGAGGATGCTCGAGCAACTCTAGACGGCCTAGAAACCTCACGTCATTCCGTGGGTTTTAACGGAAGAACAATTGCAGTGCTATCCTGATCATCGCTCATTGAATGTACAGCCGTGGGGCAGATCAGGAAAGATGCGAATGGAGGATATTTTACGCCCACTGGTATGCACACGACGGATCCAGTATCTCATAAGTCCCAGAGAAATGGTATTCACAAACCGATGCTATAAGAGATTGGCAATCCTCTCTTCGGTCGACAAGGACATGCGAATGGAGAATATTTTACGCCCACTGGTATGCACACGACAGATCCAGTATCTTATAAGTCCCAGACAATTGGTATTCACAAACCGATGCTATAAGAGATTGGCAATCCTCTCTTCGGTCGACAAGGACATGCGAATGGAGAATATTTTACGCCCACTGGTATGCACACGACAGATCCAGTATCTTATAAGTCCCACACAATTGGTATTCACAAACCGATGCTACAAGAGATTGGCAATCTTCTCTTCGGTCGACAAGGACATGCGAATGGAGAATATTTTACGCCCACTGGTATGCACACGACAGATCCAGTATCTTATAAGTCCCACACAATTGGTATTCACAAACCGATGCTACAAGAGATTGGCAATCTTCTCTTCGGTCGACAAGGACATAAAAAGGGGCTTACCCACGTTGCAAGTACGGTACAAGGATTTACCACAGGTGCTGGCCAATCTACCCGCTTCTACGCACCTAAACTTACAGCCCACAGGCTCAGAAAACGTGATGATTTTTCTATCAAAATGTACGCTGATGTGATTAAGTAGGCGTCATCGCGGATGTGCAAAGAGAGGCAGCCGTTCTGGCAACATAAAAAAATGCGCTACAAGGTGGATGGGGATTCGGTTGGAATATGCCAAGAGCAATTCAGCTATCAAAATGAGCTGTTAGTTTTGATTGCTTCCCGGAAACATTGGAGACTGACAAGGGCAGTGCTGGGGTCATATTTACGTTTCGTCGACTTTTCAGGGCTGCTACGCGAGCTGTTCTAGGCCATCGTCTTACGGCAAACTGCATCCCAACCGTATTAGACACTACTAATGGAACGTACAAGCTCTACTTTGGGAGGTCTGCGCTGGTTTCATTTGGGACGTTTAAAAATTCGATACACACCTTTCAACAAGCTCCAGCACGGCCGGGGCGCCCAATTCAGACCCATCACCGAACCATAAAGACATCTACCTGCGCGCGGCGACAGAACACTTCTCAAGATTTTGATTGTTTGCGCGATGGATATTCGACAGTTTTCCTCAGGCCCGATGGGAGCACAAGAGCAACAGGCTGCCGTTCATCTAGGTCAAGATGACAATCATTACCCGACGCATCGACGAATATAAGCCGAATGATAGGTTGCATACACGAGTACTTTACCAACACCGACTACTACGTAGTGCACGATGGCAGCTTGCACGGGTTCAAGTTCGACGACAGTACAGTGTGGAAGCACTGATGATTCGCTTAGTAGACAAACCGGTCAGTGTGATCAAATGGAGTATATTGAGGTCCCAAGTCTCAACCGATGAAGATGGCCAGGAAACCGAGCTCAACCATGTAGGCACAATCAAGCCGCCCTTCAGTCGCGGTGAAAATAGATTCTGTGACCTGGAGTATGAAGAGCTAGAGGAAGTCACACCACTGGATGTTGAGGAATTCGCTAGACCCACCCACTATCCTTCAAGATGGGCACAATATAGTACCAGCTCGATTTGCTGATATATCGTCTGCATGTATGATTCACAAGTAGTCAGAAAATCATGAACAGAAAAACCATATAATGTCTCTAAAATCCCAGAAAACGCTTGCATGCAAACAGCCAGTCGCTTACCGTGTTTGAACATACAACTAAACCCTTGATCATACAATTAACCCACTGACATAGAAAATAGCCGTGATAACATAAAAAGCAGCCAAAATGACACGACATAGAAAATAGCTGAAAATATCATTAAAAATTCCGCTCCTCAGGCTTTGACCAGTTCCTCTGGCGCATTAATACCTTCTTCCATGCTCACCAATAATACTCTGGTTCAAGGTGTCCCGGTTTTCCAAATGGTTGCAGCCACTGCCAACTTGAGAGGCTTTGTCAAAGGTGTCAGTCGGAGTCGCTGTTCAACCTGTAGATGCTGTAGTAGATCCCCTACTACATGCCTCTGCCTGTCAGCTGAGAGCGTCCAATTCTCCACTGTCATCGCAGCAAATGCAATGAGTTCATCGTGGATGTTGGGCAAACCGATGCCTCCGTCCTTGATCTTCCCTTTTGCTAACTCTGCCCGGATCCATCCGCGGGGAGGCGGAGTTGGGTTGTCAAAAGACGAGTTACAGACGAAGTTTCGTATCCTCCAGTCCGCCTCCCGTATAATGTCCGGCGTGGGCCATGCATGCTAGACCACATACATCAGTTTCGGGATGACGGTGGCAGTTGCAATTACGCGGGCGCCGACACGTCACATTGACGAAACGACGGGTCCTGAAGAGGCAGGTTTAAGGAAGAAGAAAGTGGTGGCATCGTACAATGTAGGGACGATACGCCAGTGGATATCTCATGAGCGTCCAAATGCTAACGACCATGAGATCGCAATATATGAAGATAGACAGGCAATGGCAGTCAGAAGGTGCTCTCAACTCCTATGCCAAGGCAACTTCCGGTGCGGATAGTTACGAGTGGGAGAAAGCGATCGCAAGCGAGTTGAAGTCGCAAGTTGCAAACAAGACCTGGAAACTGGTGCCAAGACCAGCACACCAGCGGCCAATCGGTTGTCGCTGGGTGCTCGCGTTGAAGCGGGACAAGAAGGGACAGTTAATTCGTCACAAGGCTCGTCTCGTAGCAAAAGGGTTCTCGTAGAAACACGGCATCAAATATGAAGAGACGTACGCGCCGAGGGCTTATCTGAGCTTGATTCTCGCCAAGCTGGAAGTGCGCTGCAGACGGATTCGACGTCGAGCAGTGGAAGTCGACACAGCTTTCATGTGCGGCAAGCCCAGTGAAGAGATCTACATGAAGTCGCCGGAGAGGCTACGGGAGCTATTCACTTTAAGTGAGGCTGAAGGCGAAAATGACGTAAAATGCCTACTGCTTCAGAGCCTCTACGGACCCAAGCAAGCATCTCGTGTATGGAACGGTACAATCGAAAGTCACCTAAAGTGAATGGGTATCGAGGCAGCAGACGCCGACACGTATACACGAGAGGTGAAGGTGACGACGAGTGTATAGTGTGTCTCAACGTCGATGACATGCTGATCGCGGTGAAGGACAAGGATATCATCGCTTTGGTAAAGACTCGTATCGCAGAGAAGTTTAAGATTAAGGGCCTCGGATGTGCCCGCGTCATTATCGGAATCAAAATTGACTACGACATGGAATGCAAGACTCTACGCACCAGTCAACAAGCGTGTACATAGTCACTCATCAAGAGATTCGGGCAGGAGGACGCTAAGCCGTGCCTCATTCCACTGAAAGATGGGGTTCATCTGACCAAGACTGACCAACCCGAAACCGAAGACAACAGGACAAAGATGATCTCCAAGCCGTACTGTTTACTCATGGGGATCCCGATGTACCTGGCATGTGGTACACGACCCGACATCTCGATTGACGTTGCTCAGTTGAGTCGCTTTTTGGAGAATCGTGGACAGAAGCACTGAGATGCTGGCATCAGCGTGGTGCGCTACCTGTTGAAGACCAAGTATGTTTGTATCACGTACAACGGACACCAAGGAACGCAAATCGTCGCTTACTCAGATGCGGATTGGACCGGCAACCGTGGCGACAGACGATCCGTCAGTAGCATAATGTTCATGCTGTGTGGTGCTCCTGTGTTGTGGCCATCAAGATATAAAAGGCCGTCGCGCTGAGTTCGACTGAGGCAGCGTACATGGCACTCCCTGACTGCATGAAGGAGATGGTCTCGTTGCGAGTTCTGTTCAAGGGCATTGGTTCGGAACAAGATGGAGGAACTGTGATCTACGAGAACAACCAAGGCGCTATGGCATTGGCGAAGACACTGGTTATCAATACCGCACCAAGCACATCGACATTCGCAACCATTTTATTTGCGAAAAGATTTCGAGTGGTGAAGATGAACAGGAGTACGTGGACACCAAGAATCAGCTGGATGATTACGACACGAAGGGCTTATCGACTAAGATGCTACGCTACTTGACGGATTGCAGCAACGTTGGGACCAAGCTCGAGACATCGAATTGAGTGGGGGTGTTGTAGTTGCACTTCGTTGTCTATTCGTCTGGATAACTACCGCTGGCACGCGGTGTGCGCGTGCCGAATGCGTGCTACAGTTGAAGTGACAGGAATGGTGCGACCTGATTGGCAGATCATTTGGTATCCTGGATTATGATTGGACGCCAACTTCAATTCGGCCTATCATGGGATCGGCGACGGGAAGACAATCGTGACATATGGCGTTCCCGTTGCAAACACCTTGCCGGTTGTACACACCGTTCCCGTAGCAAATGGCAGGACCCGTTTGATTTCTATATATTTCCTAGTGCTATACAGGAGGGATAGTAATAGCAGTGCATGTTGGAGGTAGGAAGCTGCTAGCACCTCACTGAATCTCACTTTCAAATTTTTCATTTATCGACTCACGTCGACTACAAGCCTCGTTCGCATCGCCCTATACTCTCAATTTGAGCTACTGTTTTTCATGATAGTTGCTTCTGGAATACCCTGATCTATTCGATTGACTTAACCAGCTGATCACGATATGTTGTTACTATGGAATGGTCTCTAAACCGCCAATAGATGAGAGGGGCCTTACTTTAAAGGCACCAGTGACACGGCACCTGACCTTCCCTCCTCACATGTATCCGTCGATGGATTTGCTGTTTGGTGCAAATACCGTGGTCGAATTGGTGTGGAAGCTGGCAGTATAGAAGGAAGAAAAATTAACAATAAACGCACTAAATAAAAACAAATCGATGAATTTACTTTTTAGGTGGCTTATGCGATAATACAGCTCATTTTTATCATACCATGATATTCCTTTTACAGGAGGCATTTTGAAAATACAAAACGGAAGTTATGGTTTATTGAAGGAACCTGGTTCATAAGTATCGCGTAAATTTTGCAATATGCAACCGGTCCTAATAGATTCAATTGTTCAGTTCGAGATAAAAAACGATGTCGCTACGATGTAGACACAGTTGTGTAGGTTTCGAAATTGAGCCTGTGTTTGTATTTATTGCCGTAACTTCGGAAAAAACATGAGATGTGTAACCATATGCAAATAATTAAGAGCTCCATTGTCGTATTAGGCTTAAATTTCCAATTATGCGTGCAATCAATAGCGTGGGTGAAGGTAACCAGCTAAGCTAACAATAATTGCGCGTAAGTAATAATTTTAGTTACCCAGTGCTGAGACCATGGTTTCAGCCGCACTTCTGCTCGGCTTAAACTACTTCGTAGTAGGTCAAAGAACCACGCTTGTGGGCCTCCGATCGGCTTGTCACTTCATAGTATTGAATCACTACTAGTGATACAGTACCGGAAATTTGACATGTAGTGACTTCCTACATTTAGTTGCTACATGATAAAATCTTTGTCTCCTTCCCTACTAACGTGAATGAGCGGTAGCAGTTAGAAGACAAAGAGGGTAAAAGTTTCGGACAGCTCATCACGGAGGAGGGGGGGGGGGGGGGGCTTCCAGGTAGGTAGTGCTATTATGTGATCGTGCTTCGCACTAGCACTTCATCATATCGCTGTGGCATCGCAGCCCACACCAGCTGATCTCACAGAGGGCACCTCTTTTGCCCTATTTCCTCCTCGTTCCGCTCGGCGGGCATGGTTCCGTCCTAAGTTGTACAATCGGATTTGGATATATAAACTATCGCTTGTATTTTGTAAATTGGGCCATGATACTTGCCGCCTCGCTACGCTCGGCGGAGTATTTATGTCATACATGTTCTGTTTATAATTGTGCTGCGCGTCGTCCATCGGCTTCGTTGCTCTTACTGTTACGAAGTATTAGTGATAGCTGCAGGAGAAGCAGCTTGTATTCAATTGCACAAACATACTTGGCAGCACTTCCATGCGATGAATATGGCACACGCCGTGACACGTTGGCTTTTGCACGTTAAGATGCTCAGACGATATGCAAGCCTTGCCTCATTTCCAAGTACACGCATCATGGACATCTGCTCGGTTTGCCGTTGGCCTGCGCCGCAGACCCTGCGGAAGCCTCACGTGCCGGCACGTGTGACCTAAGCCGCAATTTCCAAACTGACTGGCTGAAACTAAGCGCTGAACTGCCGGTACCGGCCATTACTAGTCATAAGGGCACTATTTGTCAACGGGTAAAAAACACTTTGACGGATCTTTTATCAAACCGGGCAACAAATCCGCCACGCATTTTCAAAAGGGGGCACAAACCTATCATCTTGCGACCTTTGACCAAATAGTCGAGCATTTACAGACACGATGTGAAAGTGAAGTAAGTATATGCATTGATTAACAATATGAAGGAGCGCGATTGCTTCTTGTGAGCACTGACATGATTTCTTTACAATACGGCAGATCCAGCGTTGACAAAAACAACATAATCATCCGCTGCAAGCTCCAAAGCTTGTAGTATTGCGGACCCAACAACGTACTCGCCACCAACAACTTCACTGCCAGTGGATGCATCAGCAGCAATACATTTCGGACATTTGGCGGTATTGTGACCTTCTTTCTTACCCAGACGGCACAAATATGGTTTCCTCCGCTTCTTTATGGCTCCGCTGACCTGACTAGCAAATAATTGCCCGAGCAGACACCCGCAGGAATTGCAGCCAATGTGGTGTAGCGGGATCAGCAAAATCGTGCGAGACTGCTAGATGCAACTTCCACTAATCCCGGACACCGACTGACGGAGAGAGTCCCCCGATGATCCGTGATCTTGTGCTGAACTTTGCTCACCTTGTGTACACGACGGTAGGGCTGGATCTTCCTCCTCCAGTGACTTCGTCAAGGTCCAAGTGGGGAAGGCTTGAAGTTCTTGGCGAGACGTTGGGGATGGGGTGGAGCAGCGCGGAAACCCTTCGCTCTGCTGCCGATAAGGTCCAGATACTAAGCGATTACTCGAGCTTGGATCTGGCGGCCTGGATCCGGATCCGGTCGTGGGGTTGCCTTGATGGGGTGTGTTTGACTCTACGGTCTTCCTTTACACTTGCTTGCCGCTTCCTATAGCGGGATCTTGGGGGTGGTTGAGAACCGAAGGATCTCCCGGATAAGCAATGAACTCCGGTCGATCTGGGATCTGCACTGGAGGGTAGATCACTAGGTGGCTAGATCCGGTATGTATATTACCAGATACTAATAACCAACACTAGGACACTTATCCCTAAACTTGTTAACACGGCGCGCGGCTAATGTAGTTCCTCCTCTTCGCGGGGCGTGGAGCACACACCAGCTTCGACCCTGCCTCGTCAGATGCTCTTTGGTTTGTTATGCACTAGTCATGTACACGCGGGAGTAGCGCAGCCCCATTTACTTAAATTTCCGCACTCTGTTGTCCTGAACGCATAGTCTACCAAAAATAACTTGAAGTCCACAGGATTTGAGAAGATACCATGTAATAATACAAGGCTCTGGCGGCCGTGAAGTCCTACCAGGTCCAGCTGCTCCTTGACGTAGCTCTTCTCAGGCGTCCTGGTGACTCACCTGAGGCGAGGGCGTCTTGTGATCCAAAGGAAGATCGCGACTTGGTCACAGGTCGCGAGCTTTTATGTTTGTGGCCCTTTTTGAAAATGTGTGGTGGATCTGTGGCCCGTTTTGATATAGATCCATGGCCAATAAGAATAACAGAATGCATGATGTGTTTTTTCGTTGTTTACACGGTTGTGACACCTTCGACCGATAGAAGTACAAATCTGTTATGTTGTAACGTCGTTCACTTTGACTGCGATTAAGACGGCATCATAACCCTACCCTGTGATGAAAATTGGGATGCCCTTATGACTACTTGTAGTAAATGTCGGTACATGTATGTGCCCATTTAAGGTCCATTTATTAGTAAAAGAGCGGAGCATTCAAGAGTTAATTGCCTTTGTTTTGCAATATCATGTACTATCTGCGCTCAATTTAAGGTTGATTTAACTACCTCGTTACCGATTAACCTCCCTTAGCTAAATCAGGAGAAAACGTTACAAACACACGAACGGAACTGACCAACACAACAATGCCGGGAAGATAAGAACACAAAAACATAGAATCGAACCTGCCTGAGTGGCCCTTTTAGTAGCACAGCGCCTGTGAGTACGGACGCATCATCGCCTGATTACTGCTCAAAAGTATCTTAAAAGTAGTCCGAAATAAGTTACTGTGAAGTTGTGTTTCTCAAAGTAACGATAAAGTAGCCCTTGATAAAGTAACTCAACTCGAAAGTTACTTTTGCGCACGTCTCGCATTTCAAACATTTAAAAAGCTACTCCAACTGGGCTCAGTTAGCACCTTGAAAATAGCAGATGCAATAGTGGGACGTTGGATCCTGCCGAGTGTGAATTGGTAGGACCGAAGGGTCCGCCATCTCACTTCATTAAGATTCGCTTCATTTCCGCGCACGTCTTGTCTACGCCGCATGCAGTTTGTGATTGGTAGGGCTTCTCCGGTGTCGAGCGACACGGGGAACGGGTTTCCGGGGGTTCCGTCAATGGAGAGTACGACGGCGGCTCAGTGGCCCCGTGGGTCGCCGGTGACAAAGCGACGCGAGTAATACTCGATTACATCACCCGGGGCAAGCATCTCCGGCGGCATCTCAGAGGCGCTGAGGCCCGGCATCGTCAACTGGCGGGTTGTGAGCGTCGGAACGGCTGTCAGTGATACTATGCAAGCTACAAGAGATGCACTTCGTACTGAGCGCGACCGAGTGGAAGATGCTGAGAAACCGAGCCCTGTGGGTCCGCTTGAGAACTAGTCGTTTTGTGCAGCTGACTGCGATGACGCAAAGCTGTCCAGAACTCTCAAATCGGCAGATAAGTCAAGTGATGATGGCGCAGGTGACCAAACAAACTGTACTACGCATGTTACAACTGAGGAAACCGCGCAGATGATCGGGAATGATACCACTGCTCCTGTGATTGATCTAGCGGCAGCGGAGTATTCAGACACGGTAATCACTGAGACCAATCGTGCATTTGGTACTGGTGTTCGCTCTACTTCGCCGGCTCAAGAGCTGGGACTGACTGTCAATCAAACTGCTACCGATGTCGATCTACTGGAAGCTGTCGAATACTTGAAGACTGTACCTACTCGCTGGATGCGTCACAAAATCCGCCACCAAGCGAAGAAATGCTCTGATGTGTGGAGCGCGCCTCGCTCTCGAAAACGTCGGCATCAGGCCAAGTGTGGGGTTTCTCGAAGTGGCACAAATATTTACCACGCACATTCACTAAAGGCACGCAAAGTCCAGGCCATGTTGTCGCTGCCTGGTGTCCTCGCTCGTTTGCGAGAGCTCCATGTACGTCGTCCATTCTATGAGGAGCCAATCGTAGACACCGAGCGCGTATCTGAAGAAGTCGTGTGGCTCAAGGACGTCTTAGAGATTACTGAGTGTATGAATCCAACGGGGATTCGTTTCAAGGACGTCGAAGACTTAGGCACGTGCGAATGATTTGGCGACCGTTTTATATGGATACCTGTACAAATGTGTCCTCTGCCGTAAATTTCACTCCTGAGACCTGCAACTTGCACGCACAGCGCAGTAATGCACCGAGGCCGAGAAGCACACTCAAGCTTTTCGGCACTGGGCGCGTTGGGATTGAATTGTACACTACTACAGACCTAGACGTCAGTGATATTCTTGGAGAATACGCAGGCGTTCTCAGTGCCTACGAAGGACAACGCACCGGACAACCGGCTCTCAAACATAACAGCAGGTATACTATGCTGTACCACACTGTCTCGGCCAAGAAGCAGTTTGAGTACGTGGAGGCTCTGAAAGCGGGTGCGATATCCGCTTCATCAGCGATTCGTGCGAGCCAAATGCAGATTTGTAGAGCCCCACAACAGGTCCAACGTCAAGGTGCTTGTGCGGATGATAAAGAACGTGAAAGCTGGAGCACAAATCACAGTGCACTATGGCAACGAGACTTGGTTCAAGTGCGCCTGTGATAAGTGCTGGGAAGGCGGCGAGGTTGACTGCGGCTCCAATGCATGATTTTGATGAGCAATCCTCAGGTGTAGGAGGAGGGAGGTTTTGTTGTGAATACATATTTCATTTGAACTGGATGGTATAGTTTTAGCTGGTGCGTTCTGGATGATATTTTTTTCATTATACCCTCCTGTCTGACTCTGCAAATTAGTTTCCAGAAGCAACAGAAAGAGAAGTTAAGTACAATAAACCTTTTGCTGCTGTGTTATAATCTGTGCATGGGCAGGTTCATATGAGAAAATACTGGATAAGCATCTCAATACGTTTGGAGGGAGTTCCATGGGAAGTTTTTAAAATGACCACCAGCACTGTAGGAGCGACAATGTTTGGCCGGCTCGATACAGATATCACCGGTACATGCAGGTAACGGATTGGTAGGTGTGCGAGTTCATCTCAACTCTGTATGGTATTCAACGCGTTTTACAAATCATGCCCCAAATAATCTGCGTTTGGTACAGTATATTATCTTACACCGGGATTCATGAGGCCCGTGCCACAGTGCATTCTACCTGACCCGTGCTTTGTACTTGATCATGTATTGCAAAAGCGCACACAATTATATGATGATCATGGTACGTATTGGACAATTCAAAAACGTCCAGTACTTTGGAGATTGCAACCACAGATGTCTAGCCATGTTCGCTCGAATCAGCAAATATTTCAATGCAGGCTGTACGTGCGGAAATGATCAAAACATAATATCCGCCCTTTGTTATGGTGTAACTATTCAATATAAAGTCAACCGTATCAGTACAACCGACTCAATTTGTATTCATGTGTTCCTAAAAGAAATCAGTATGACTCATCATTAAGGAGATGCGTGCAACTGTCGAAAGTGTCTGAACGACATCTCTGTTTCTACGAAGCGTGGGGCATCAAACTTCTGGAGACCTACAAAGTAAGTGCAGGGCCTACCAGTGCTGGGCGACCTTCCAGCGCTGTCGCGTCTTCAGTTCCGTGTTTGCGTTTGTTTCTGTTCACGAGCACTCCTGTCGACGTGATCGCTATTACGCATTGCATGCCCAACGTGGATACACACGCCAAAGGCGAAGCAGTAGCCGCAGGGGCACCAACGGTTGTCCACGTCCACGGGCACCCGCTCCACGGCTGCCCTTCCACTCTTTTCGTGCATATTTGGCACCCATTTGTGCTGATACAGCTATGCCAACCTCAGTACGCTTATAGGGTACGACGGTCACACGGTTAGCAAGCTGAGACATTATGTATACCAAGGTTGGGCCTCCAGCATCAGTTTGCTGGGGTTCCATTTTGTTTCAAACACCAATTAGACTAGCCTTCCTCATTTCTGACACCCTACGTGTGAGGGTTCCAGGTACAGTGATCTCAAAGCTGAATTCGCGCGTAGATGAGGAAAGGTCGTGACAGCACGCAGCCACTTTTTGTATCAAAGTGCCCACTTTTAACCAATGCCGGAGTGTGTAATCTCTTTTCAGAAATGCATTAAACGCTTCGGACGGGTTATTTGCCGGCGCAAAGCCAGGAGGCGTGACGAATCGCTGCCACTTACAGTAGCGACAAAAGAGCCACTGGTCTCGCATACAGTGAGCAATGCCAACCAAAAATGGGTTCCTTATCCGCGCCAGGAAAAACCCGTCCCGAAGTCCATTGTACTCCATTTCGCTTCGAGAGAAGTGCAAATAATACATAGATCGGACCAGTGAGGCCGATATAACCGAGGGAAAAGCCTTTATAGCTTTCTGTATATTCTTCATCACATGAAAAAAACACATTAGGAACTGGAAGCCCGGGCAGTGTCCGAAGACAGCGTACAGTGCGTTGTACTGGGCCTTATCCTCGTCCGCCATGGCATAGCGGATCATGAGCTCCTTTTGCGTGACGTAGTAGTACTGCCGGCGAAGCGATAGGAGCACAGTTCCGAAAATGGGTTGAATCTCTTGCGAGACAATGAAGAGCGCCACCAATGATCGAGACCGGTCTGGCACTTCTATGACGACGACGATATATCCGCGGTGGTTGGTCTTGTAGGTTGCGTCGATGTGTAGGATGAAGTTCTCAACAGATAAATGCACACGCGTAATCAAAGTCTTCGTCGAAATCCCCACAACAAAAGGGTTTTGATCCGATGTATTCCCCAACAGGGCTTCCCATATCTACCCACCTGCCAACCGAACGTGAACGCTTGGTTCATCGCCTCATGCCCAGTAAATGCCCTCGCATGCACCCACTCCCGGTTTTTGTCCACACGGTCATGATTCTGCAAACAGGTTCTACTGTAGTGGTTGACAAGGTTGTGGACCACTTGAAGCTTAGGGAGGTCTTCCAATGGAGTGTCGAACTTCCGCGACAGGGCATGACGCATGCGCATAGGACGGAGATGGTGTGAAGGCATCTCGCGGTAGAATGTCTTTTGTTCCTCTGTCAGCTTCTTTTCTTGTTTGGAGAAACCGTCATGTTCAAATGCACACTGTACTCGTAAATTGATACCCGGTTCGTGGTTAGGCACGTCAACAGCTTTCCACGCCACCCACACTCGATATCGGAGCCGTCGCCGCAGGTTTCAGAGCTGCACTTCAGCAGCCTGTAGCGCATCTTGTGCGGAGCCACAGAGTGTGTGCACTGAGTGCACATCATTTAATTGCTCTTGCAGACATCGAATGACTTGATGCCATCGAAAATAGAGTCTGCCTTGCCCGCCTAGACGGCAATCGCAAGCTTTTTCCTAGGAATTCGCTTCGGCATTTCCCCACTGCCTCGTGGCAGATACAAACAGGTGTGGAGTACTTAACTGGGAAAATGTTTAGCTTCACACAATGATAAAGTCCAAATTACATATTTGTGATACTCTGTTCTGCCCAATGACCTGTTCCAACCCGATGAAATGATTGGCTGGATCCGTCCCCACGCCATCAAGGCGGTGCACAGTCATAGAGACGAGGCCCGTCCAAGACTGCACATCTATTTGTGCTGACACCATAACGTAGTGTGCTGCCCCGACTTTAATGTGCTGCAGCAGATTTAAGGTGCTAAGACGTAATGTATGGCAAAAGTCACGCGTTCTCCTAAATCAGCCCGTATAACAACTTTTGATAAAGTATTGCAAGTCGCCATGGGCTGAAGGCTGTTGATGTGGTGCACAATCATGAATTTTAGAGAAATTCGAACGAAGTACTTCAGGTCTGGAAAAATTGGAAATAGCTGACGATACGCCAGACTTGTCCATGGTCTCTGTTGTGACCGTTCCAGAGGCTAATTTCCGGTGAAAAGGCGGGCAAGTGATTTCCTGTCGGATTGTACCCTCGTTCTCACCAAAACCATTGATGTTGACCTCATTTGACTCTCTTTTCTATCATCATATTGTACGAGTTTCAAGTTAGACAGTAGTATCAAGGCAGTTTACAAAAGACAAGTCTACCAGTCCGGTGGAATCGAAACCTATCTAGTACGACAGGATATCAATATATACGAGCTCACCTTAGACAGATTCATCTGTAATCGAGTCGATGTTAAAACACACTGAGACTCAGTTACTAGTGGTGTCGACGTTACAGGTTATCTCGGTAACTCGCATATAGCGTTAAATGAGTTTAGTTAGTTGGGTTAACGTGCTAGATTTATAGTTTTGAAAAGTAGTTTCTGGTACGGCTGGTAGAATTTGTGGACTTACTTTTGGGAAGTACAAAGTCCGCAACTGCCAGGACGTGAGCACCGAGGGTGATGTACGCGCCTGCCACAGATCGTAGCGTACGAGACGCAGGGAGACACGCGCTTCCCGACGCGCGCTCCTTCCGTGGCAGCGAGATGTCGAAGCGCGTCAAGGAGGTGCGTGTGATGCGAAACAGGCTCTGCACGAGAACAAATTAGTGCTGAAGACCAACCGCGCTACTTGCGAATTATTCAGACGGTGTGGTCCAACAGCCCAGCCTGGACAACTGCTTGGTCACCATCGTGGCAGTGGTACGTCATCCTCAACATAGGCTAGAAGATGTACAACGGCTTGAAGGAGTAGGTCGTAAGCCTACTTCGAAAGTCTGGCGATGTTGCCAGGTACCTGCTCGACCTGAGCCGAATTATCTCTACAAGTGCGAGGTTGGGCTGTTGTCGGGGTTCGCGCAGCACTACCGGCGCTCGACGATCCACCTTGCTTGCCCGTAATGAACTACTGGTGGAGAGCGTAAACAACACCGCGTTGCTTGTCAATAAGCGTTGACTTTAGAGAACGTGGAATCGGCGAAGTACAGGTTCAGTTCGGCGTGTTTTTCAAGGAGAGTTGTTCTTGTCGTTCGATCAAGCGGAACTTGCTCATTCTGACGTAAATTGCGCTTGCAGCTGCATCTAGTCGATCTCGTCGGACCGGCATCATCGTGGTTTACGTCGTGTTCATGTTCTCGACCGTCCGAAGCGCATGATTTTTGCGGATAATAACGTCACTCATACATAAGATAGGACTGAGAGCTACGCGCTCGTGGCAATGCCCTAGAAGATCTAGCTGCGTAACGAAAGTGAGACGCTTGTCGTTGAAGTGAAGATGCGCAAGTTTCCAGTCAGTGAAGGTGGTGCTTCTGATCAGTTGTACTCTTCGCGCCCGATGAATATGATCGCGACGCTGGACACGCGAGCGGCATGGTTCGATGACGACACGGAGATGACACAATCGATTAGTAGCAGCTCGGGTGAATGCGGTACCGTACGCACTGTCAAGAGATAGTAGTCGTAGTATGTGGGAAGCATGAAGTCGGTGATTGATAAAACAGTGAAGCAAATTGACGCTGCGATGAGACTAAATGTAAGAGCTTCATATCGCACATTGAAAAAGAACGCAGAGCCGCTTGCAAGTTGCAAGTTGCAAGCACCATCGGACTGATGATCAATCTCCGATCCGGAGCCTCCGACCAGCAAGAAGCTCATGGGGCTGCTTGCCAATCAATAGCTACCATGCTTGCCGCTTGCTTTTTTGTGTACATTGAAACTGGCTTATTTCTGGAGTTTTCCTTTTTCAAGATAAAGTCATCGACGGTTGGCTGAGTCCTGGGCCAATGGGCAAGCTATTCGGTGCTTGTTACGAGCGCGTTATTAACTTTACTCAGAATCGGGCTAGGTTAAAATTTTAGCACTTATCAGCGTAACGTCGCCATCACTATCAGAGACTGGCCAGAACGGAAATGTGAAGTTCAAACAAAACAGTGTATTGTGGTAATTCCTGGGAGCCAGACGGTCTGGCTCCCAGGAATTTGTCTGGCAGACGTAAGTAATTTTCAATACGGTACAGTGTACTTGAAGTACAAGTATCCATTGGGTACAGTTGTAAGGTACAACTTGTACCTAATGGGTACTGTACAGTTGAACTTTGAGACAAAACAGTAGTCAGAACTTCTAAGTATAATCCTAGATGACTGCGACTGGCTACAGTAACATGTGATACGTTGGCTCTGCCAGGTTCAGTCATCGGCTTCCCTACCGTTGCTAAAACCAAACCTCTTGTGCGAACTTACTGTGGAAGCAGATAATACGTTCTAACGGAATCCTATAATGTCCTATTTGTCCTAAAAACATTGTTAAGTACGATTTTTTCTTGCAAGCGGAGGCGCGCTGAAGCGCCGCAGCGGACTTAGGGTTATGTAAGCACGAGCGCATCGGAGGAGAGGTGGATTAGGGACCTGGGGACAGATAAAAGCACCCCGCAAATTTATATTATCATGTAAATCAAGTCTAATTCTAGGACGTTCGCCACGTCTGGTACCTTGGCCTCTCGCCAGCAAACGGGATGTTGTTCGTACCTGGGAGTAGCCTTCAAACGTGGTTCCCAGCTTTTGCGACCTTGTCCTGGTCGAGCAAGTCAAGTTGGGCTTGTTCTGTGCTCTTGAAGGGAAAAGTAAGACTGAATTAGGCTCTCCCCGGTAGCAACCGCCCCGGGGATGCTTAAGCATATGGTAATCTCTTGGGATCTGCTTCTCACTTGACTCCACTATATTCGACTTCTCTTTTCTGCAGGGAGGTATCCGAGGGGGCGACACTCCGGCTATTCGTCGGCTTGTTGACACACGGAAGCTGAGTGGGTCGTCTCGGGTATGTGTCTGCTTCTCAAAATCGTGGGCACTATGTCACATGTCCGTCTGCATCGTTCCGCAGCAATGCGCAACCAATCGCATAATCGGAAGCATCGCAGACGACGCTAAACGAATTGGTCTCGTCCGGCAGAGCCAGGACCGGCGCCTCTTGAAGGCTGGCCTTTACGCTGTAAAAGGCGTCCTGGTGCTTATGTTCCCAGCGCCAGTCGACGTCCTTCTTCGGGAGGTTCGACAAGGGGTTTGCGAGACCCGCGTACCCTGCGCTGTACTTGTGGAGGTAGTTAGCCAAGCCCAACCACTTCCGGAGATCCTCTTGGGATCGGGGCGTCGACCAGGCTGCAATGGCCTTGAACGCCCACGTTGCTGACGAAGCAACCGAGAACCTTTATCTCTGGTGGCGCGAAGACGCACTCGTTGATGTTGGTGTAGAGCTTGTTCGCTCTCATCACGTCCAACAGTCGACGGAGGTGCCCCAGTCGCACCTCCATGGCCGTCTTGCCTCCCTCGACACGGCTATGGACAATGAGGTTGTCAAAGTACTTCTGTACGAAGGCACACAGCGGCCTGAACAGCTGCGTAATCAAGCGATTGAATGCCCTGCGGCATGACGAGCCACCCCCAAAGCATGCCGCTTCGAGCCAAAACAGCGGGTGGCTTGATGTTCGGCGGAGCAATGCTTCATGGAAACTGGTACAGTTGGATTCGCCCTGTTAGAATTCGATGCCGAGTTCCCTGGCCACGCTGACGCCAGCGTACGCGCCTGTCGGCGACTGTATTCTTCTTAAAGAGCCACTTGAATCGCCTTTTCTAGGGTGCTGGTCTGCACCCAGAACAGCTGAGTGCGCGCCGGACATACTCGAAGGCCGTCCATGAACACCGTCACCTTGACGTGTTCATTGAGTGAGTTGCCCGCTTGGGATGCCGTGAGCTCTCGCATCTCTTGGATGTACTCGTGCAGCTCGCGCTCCCCGTCTTTGCATGAGAGGAAACGCGGGCATGGCGATACTCGTAGTTAGGCGGAAGGAGCGCGGCTCGAAGCTGCTCGCACAGCTGAAGTCCAGGATGTAAAGCACCCAGGCGAAGTCGATTTCGGCGTGTACGCCCAAAGCTTAGCACGGCCGCTAAGGCTGGAGAATGCGATAGCAACCCGGAGTTGCTCGGTCGAGATCAGAGCCGCGTCCATCGCTAGCTCTACGTCTCCGACCCAGAAGTGAAGGTTCTCACCTTCCTTCCCTTCGTACGGTTTCACCTTTAGCCGCAATGGCTTCGGTGAGGCGGCTTCCCTTCAGACGCCGGCGCCTGCAGATTTCCCCGCACGAGTGCGATGAGCCCTTGCTCATTAGTGTCAAACGCAATGACACGATCGACCTGCTCGGCCAGTGTTGACGCCACCAGGCTCTGCAAGGCCACCATCCCGAATATACCTGCCATCTTCCGAACAAACTCGAACTGCGAGTCGTTCAGGTGAGGGAAGTTGCTCCTGTCCATGATGACAGAACTTCAGAGGTTCAGGTAGTCTACCTGCGTTAGCGTTGGTCGGCTACAAGTGCTACCAAGTGTGACGGGGTCCCACAGCACCTTGCGCTAGAGGAAGCTGGCTTCCGCGAGTATGCAAACTCTAAGTGAACGGCAGTTCACAGGTCCCTTGTCAAAAGGGAACGAAGTAACCAGTTAAAAGTAAGTTTTAAACTGAATGTATTTATAGATAAGCTTAAGATTGAGTTAATAAAAACTATAAATCACCTATAGTGAAGCACTAATGGTTGTCTCCTAGAGCCCCTGGTACCGTGTACCAGTCCTTCCAAAGCGTTACCAGTCACTTTTCCATGTAGCTTGGGTACACTGGGCTTGTACCCCGTTACACTGAGTATGTTCGGATTGCAGTGGGCGTACGCTTCTGATCCCTGGGCCCACGTGTCATCCATTTGCATCCGCCATTCAGATTAAACCCCTTCGCCACCTGCAGTGCTGTGAGAGGCCTTGTGCGAGCTTCATAGTCGGGGCGTCTTCCACGTGCGTGTACTGTGTATCAGTTGTGTGGTAGATCGCGGTGGCATATGAGTAGTATTTCGATTAAACTATGGGTGGCATACGAACAATTTCCCCTTATTTTTATGAATTGGTTAATTCATCAGCTGTAGGTTAGCGGCTTCAGACGTTCGACTACACATTACTACCCTCGCATTTCCTGGGACCCTGTCATGATCATGCTGCGGTATACCAGTAGATGCTTGCAGTGTTGCTTCACACATAATCTGACCATGTGCTAGATTGGAAACCTCTTCTTGAGTCAGCACCACTCCCCAGACAAGAAAAGTATCCATGATGCCGTGGAAGCCATACCACCCGCAGTAATTGTGGCGAAGGCAGTTGGGAAAATCTGAGGAACTCCAGCCTGTTCCGATTTGCCGTACATCATGTAGTCCCAGGCATAACGCCACCTACCAGTCTTCGATTGTACATTAACGCCATTCAAGCAAACATCCTGTCGCTGTTCGTCATGTTCGTAGGTCAGAACAAGATGATACCACAAATGGGACGTCAAGTTGCTTGCCACAATGGAGGAGCCAGGCAATACGGAGCAGTGCAGTTCTCCGTCGAGCTTACCACCACAAATTGCTGATGGTAATACGGCCGTACACAGCTATCACGACTCGTTGACTCTACTCCGTAGATTACGCCTCCAAAATCTTCTTCGCAAGAAGCTGGTAGCAATCTGGACCAGACGTCGAAGCTGAAGCTTTTCCCACCCATGTGAGTGAGCTAGAAATGCGTCGTTTGATGCTGGTCTGTGGCACTAGTGAAGTATGTAAACGAGTCGAGTGGACAAGCTCCAGTAGCGCCTTTCACGGGTACGAACAGTACTGATCAAGCCTGAATGTATTGCCTCTTCCACGATTCTGTAGCCTTCGTATCTAAAACATCAACGGTAGTTAGTTCCTGTCTGTCCGACACACGAAACGGTAAGATTTTTGAGCATTCTCATTGGCTGCCGAGCGTAGCGAAGGCGGCCGCGATTGGCTATAAACTGATTATGTTGCTTACATCACTCTATCGTGTGGTTGACATTGCACATGTGGAGATTTGCAAACGAGGCTATCCATTGTGCTGCCGAGCGAAGGGAATGTGGCGTCACTACTGTAACATTTTTTAAATAAATACTTAAAATCTATATGGTGTTATAAATGTTCGCTTCCTAAGCAGTCACGCCACCAAGATATTAATAAGTAGGGAATGATGCAGTACACTTAGTATCCTGTACTCGATAGTTACAGACCAAGTGATAACACCGGCAACTTACACATGCGTCTAGGTGGCTCGATATGACAGTAATCAACTAGCAGAAAAAACCGTTTTTCTATAAACGTAACTTGACTTCTTCGGGGTAATACGTTGAGCGATTAAACGGAAGTTCTATGACAGCTGGCCGGGAATACAAGTAAGAGCAACATTGCACTAGAAGTGTTATCCACAAAGTGATAGTTATTGTTTTAAGATTACAGTAAAACAAGTGTTGGTGACAATCACTACTGTTAACGAGTCGCTACTCTCTAGAAATTAGTTTTGTTTTAGTACAGCTAGAACGTGACTGCATTTCGGGCGGATCGTATGATGGCGTAAACTAGGGTAGTAAAATGAAAACAACAGTAGCAACAGCAATAACAACAACGAGACTTGCGACGCTGATTATCTAAACGCCTGCTCATTATTTATATAGATTATAGCAATTCTAAATTAGCACCAAATGGAAGCTTGTGTAGAGAGAGTTAATAGGATGGCTTTAGATAATTTGTCTCTAGCTGTATAATGGTACCAACTCAAACTGAATCTAAAAAAAAGATATAGTTCTTAAATAATTACTCTGTTTTGTTGTACTGATAACACGGATGTGAATGAAGTCACGGCGGTCTGGATAGGTGATTACCGAGATGAACTAAAAAAATATATAGAGTAGTGTTTGCACAAATACTACCAACCATGGTGCTGGTAGTCCGGCCAAGTTTAAGACGCAGTGATGACAAAAACAATGAAGCATTAGTTTCGAGAGCTTAAACAACTTATTGCAGGCATCACTTCTAAGCTCAAAAAGATGTTATACAGTAGTAATGTAACAGTATAACAAACACCATGTTATGAGGCTCGGTCTTTTGAAGAGGTATACAGCGCAAGTTAGGTTTATCAGAGAAATATAGAGTCTTTAATAGACCCTAAATAACAAAATAAAACCCGTTTTATAGAAGAAAAAAAATAACAAATATCCCGCCGAAGCGAAGCAGAGGCGGAAATACCTTTACAAGAAGGACTAAACAAAAACTACCGCCGCGTAGCGTGTAAGTGTGAGTGATATTACATAAATGTCTGAGTGATGTAAAGTCGACTAAAAGCAAAAAGTATTAGATGTATTTACTGAGCACAAAGTGTAGATCATTAACGTATTACTACATGTATACAGTTTTTGTCTACAAATATGTACATCTTAAACCTCAGCGGTAGTGCAGTGTGTGTCCGTCCGTCCGTCTGTCCGTCGGCGGCTAGGATTAATAAAACTCACGCTAATCCGCGCATTCTCCTGGCTGCCGAGCGAAGCAAAGGCGGCCCCATTGGCTAAAATACAATGATGGGTGGTACATATTTTATGTGGTTTTCATTTCGTACTTAGATGCACCGATCAAATTTCATTTTGCCCCCATTTTCGATACGGAAGCCGCGGAGCGACGCATTACGCAAGGTACGCTGCGTGCATGTATGCTAGTTTGCATCAGTAGACAACAAGACTTATACAGACAGATAGTCCGAGGTTCCTGGGGCTGCTTAGGGGGTAGCTTATAACTTGCGGGATTTATCTTGCAAGTAGGTAGCCGTGATAAGGGGGTTTACTCCCCGAGCCCTTTGGGCTCTTGGGGCTTTATCCCACCGCCCACTCTGCGCGAGAGCACATTATGGCCACCTGGTCCATTGACCGCAAACCCGACAGCGATCCAGTTGAGCCGGTCGTTAATGGTTATTGATGGGCACACACATTGCGTGCGTGCAAGTTGGTATAATAATTGGTCAGTTATTACCGTAATTGACCAATTAAAATTCTACGATTGAGAGATGGGGTCTGTAATAGCCTATCAATAACCCGCCTTTGCAATTAACGACCACCTTTTAGGCATAGGGATATCGCACCTCAAGCTACCGTGCTACTCGGGGGCCCAACCCTTAATAATTCGACTGCACCATTTGCAACTAAAACCACTCCGGGCCTCACGGCCCGTGACTGAGGGATAAGTGATCGGAAATAACCCTGATGGAAGCAAGCAATCTCGGGTAGCACGCAGACATCCATGAAACTACTTTGTGAAAGCCTACTGCTATGTGCGGTGTACTTAGACATTGTCTAACGCGTCACGTTTTCGTGTTCGCAGAACTATGGCTCGAACTAAACGGAAGAGGAACGCGACGAGCTGGAGGAGGCCCTGCAGCAGAATGAACGCTTCAACTTAACCCCGGCGCAAGAGGACAAGGACGCACGAAAAAAACTTATGAATAAGCAAAGAAGGAAACGTTGCGACTTGAATAAAGAGCTTCAGGCTATCAGTGTGCATCAAGACGATACGGAAGTCGCGGAATGTCGAGCGGTACCGATAGGTAATCGAGAAGAGAAGAATCCGATCCTGCTGAACATCAGCGGCGGTTCGCGACTGAAATGGACGCGGCGTGTCAAGCGGGAGCTAGGCAAGTGGCTTTATTTCCACTGCCTGTCGCACCACAAGCTCCTGTTCAAGAAGCGGGTCCGGTTTCGGCTGCCCAGTGGGCTCGCGAGAGGAGAGCTAACGCGACGCTGTCTCAGAAAGAGCGCCGACGTGCCAGCGATGCACAGAGCGCTCGCACGAGACGAGGGAATATGACACTTTGTCAGCGGGACTGTGCGAGGCAGAAAGACGGTGAACGCCAATGCGCCCGTAGAGCTCGAATGCGCGGTGAAGAGCTTCAGGAACGACTAGATCAGGATAGACAGCAGCATGCAGAACACAGAGCGGGACAGACTGAGCAACAAAGACAACATGAGCGCGAGCTAAACTGCCAACAGCATGCATTTCAAAGAGCTCAGCTGCCGGAAGAGGATCGGGAAGCGGAACGCCAGCTAAACCGTCAACAGCATGCGGTGCGACGAGCTGAGCTGACGGAACTCGAATGGGAAGCCGAACGTAAACTAAATCGCCAACAGCTTGCAACGCAACGAGCGGAGTTGTCGGGACAGGACCGAGAAGCGCCACGTGAGCTACATTGTCAACAAGAAGCGGGACGACGATCTCGGATGACAGAAGAACAGCGCCAGCAACAACTCGAGCGGGTGCACACTAGACGCCAATGCGTCCGTCATGGCCACGATCTTATTTCCCTCGAAGCTTTCCATGCGTCCATGATCACGGGTGACAACGTCACCGACGGTCGGCACAAACATCCGCCTACAGCGGTTTGCCCACTCTGCAACGCTTGGAAGTGACCAGACGAGTCGTCCACCTCTTGCTGTCTAGACGATAGGGTGAAGCTGCCTCCCCTTCTTCCAGCTCCAACATGGCTGCTTCAGCTGTACAGAAACCCTGAATTTTGCCGTCATAGCAGAGCGTACAACGAAGCCTTTGCCTTCACGTCGATTGGAACATCGTGCTCAAACCGATCGTTCCAAAACGTACGTCAAGATGAAAGCGTTGCAGGTACACACGGCGTGTACACATGCCACATTCAATGTGCTATGGGGCACTACATAGGATCTCTACTGCCTCCTATCGACTGTCGGACGGGTGAGCGAACTGCTCCAAGGTTTGCCTAGATCTACATAGTGGATCCTGACATGTAACGGTGTGCAGAAAGACGTCGGGGTATATTCGCGGATCTGGATCATGTTGCGCTGTTGGACCTCGCGCAAATGATGGCAGAGCACAACCCATTGGCTAAAGAGTTCCTTGGTTTTGGAGAACAAGTGCGCCAGCACAGTACAGAGGGTGTTGTTGACTTGGTGTTCTGCCTACACGACAGTTCCTCTCAACCTCGAAGGCGTAACCGCCCCACAGTGTCTGAGGTTGCTGCGAGAGGTTGCGGCGAATCTGGTTGAGGATAGCAATTTGGCTCAGCCTCGGGAGCTACTCTTCTATACACGCGACCACAGCCTACTACGTTTATTCGAGGCCAACACAAACTACTATCCACTCCAATATCCACTGCTGCTCCCTACGGAGAGAAGGGATGGACTTACACAGACCAATTTGCGAAAGACGCTGAGTATCGTAAAAAAACAAGATGTCGCTTCGTGAACACGTCGCTTACCGCTAACTCAAAAAGTGGAGGATCGGTCCGCTCTCCACCAAGGTGGGCGACTGTTTCAACAGTGATGTGTAGATCAGCGCGCAAAATGTGAGCAAGAACAGCTTCGGTGGGTGGCCAAGAGCCCGAAAACACTTCGTGCTGAACAATATAGAGGTGTTCAAGATGCTTTGCTCAACGAAGCCACTGTAGCTCTGGAGGAAGGACAAGTGCTACTGTCGGAATACGACCGGACTGAGAAGAAATTCGTGCACCCCGATCGGGATGAAGAAAGCAGAGGAGGGTCTACACACTTTCTCAACCAGGTTGGGAAGCGGATTATTCTACCAGCAACGCCCATGGGTAGCCTGCGTTCGATGTACTAGTCATATCAAGAATCCATGGCTATCGTTCGTGAATATGGGTGACCTGACGTCTTCCTAACAGAAACGTTTAACCCAAAGTGGGATGAGATTCTTGAAGCAATTCCTTCCGGGATCCAGACGTCACAAGATCGAGCGGATATCGTGGCGGGTGTGTGGCAGCGGAAATTACAAGCGACGCTTGCTGATTTAAACGAGGGTATTCTGGAACGCGTGCGAGTGCGAATTTACGTTGTGGAGTTTCAAAAACGAGGGCCCCCTCACGCGCACGTTCTGATTATATTGGCTGACGAAGACAAACCTCGGACGCGCGAGATTATTGACAAGATTGTGTGTGCAGAGATCCCAGATAAGGAGAAGAACCCTCACCTGTGTAAATCCGTCATGACGTTCATGCTACATGGGCCCTGTGGACCTTCACATATTTCATGCGCCTGTATGAAGGACGGAAAATGTTCAAAAGGGTATCCCAAACCATTTCAGAGGTTACTCGAACTAATGCTAATGGGTACCCGGTGTACAGACGGCGTCGGCGAACGGAAGGTGTTTTAATGTTCAAGGACAGAGAATACGATAACGCAACCATTAACCAGTGGGTTATACCATACAACCCGTACTTATCCTAGAAGTACAACTGCCACATCAACGTGGAAGAATGTACGGATATCTCCGCGGTTAAATACCTGTACAAGTACGTGCTCAAAGGGCCCGACAGGGCTGTACTAACAGTGGAAGAAGTTCGAGGGGCCAGCCGACTACGCGCCGGGAACCAAACGAGATTCAACGGTTCTTGAGTGCGCGGTTTATTTCTTCCGTGGAAACGTGCATGAGGCTGCTCGATTTCACGATTCAGGGCAAAACGGATGCGGTCACACAACTAACGGTTCATCTCGAGTCAGGTCAGACTGTTTTCTTCAGAGAGTTAGAGAATCCCGAGGCGGTGTCGGATCGTGGTAGCTACACGATGCTGGCCAGGTTTTTTGAGTTGTGCGCGAGTGAAGCACCGGAGAACCAGATTGCCAAAACGGTGTTATATCCGGACATCCCGAAAGAGTTCTGTTGGAAAGAACGGAGAAAGGACAGCCTAACAGGTGGGTTCGCCGGAATAAAATACCAAACGGCAATTGAACGCATGATTCACGTGTCTCCTAGAGATATTGAGCGGTTCTATCTCCGGCTTTTGCTCTGCCATCGTAGAGGACCATCATCCTTTGAAGACTTGAGGACGGTTAACGGGGTAGTCTGCTCTACATACCACATTGCCGCGCGGGAGGCTGGCTACTTGGAGAACGATAACGAATAGATTTCCTGTTTGCAAGAGGCCGCTGAATTCAAAATGACATATTAACCGCGACAGCTATTCGTCACCATTCTGGTTTATTCGGCCCCAGCGGACGTTCGTGGTCTTTGGAATCGGTTCTTCACTGATCTTTCCGACGACTATGCGCACAAACATCGGGCTATGATGGGCCCTTTCAGGTAAGCGGTTGCGGAATTTGAAACGCTGGTAAGTATTCAAGACTTTTTCAAGCGAACGGGCATTCAGTTGCCGACTTTGAGGAGCTTCCCCAACTGGCAGCGTTTTCATGATTGGTTCTACAGTCGCTTCGGCAAACAGCATACTTCAACGTGAGGTAACCTGATACGACAAGTCATACTTGGAGAAAAAATTGTAAGCACAGAAGATCAGGTGAACGAAGATCAGCGGGCTGTCTACGACGAGATTATCCAAGCGGTCGAAAATCCCGAGGAGGGAAGAAGTTGTTTCTCGTCGATGGACCAGGGGGAACTTGGAAATCTACACTACTTCGAAACATACTGGCCAAAGTCAGACTCTCGGGAAAGATCGCCATTGCGGTGGCGTCCAGTGACAATGCCGCACTCTTACTCATGGGGGGAAGAACAGCGCATTCAACATTCAAGATTCCTTTGAAACTGAACGAGAGCTTGATGTGATCTATCTCGAAGAACGCCCATTTATTGGAGTTGATCAAGCAAGCAAGCTTGGTAATTTGGGACGAAGCACCCATGGCCCACCCGCACGCGTTCGAGAAAGTAAACCGAACACTGCGGGGCATACTTGACAATGAAACCGAGCCTTTCGGAGAGAAAGTGTTTGTGCTTTCGGGAGATTTCCGCCAGATTCTCCCGGTCGTGAAGAATGGAACAGCCGCCGAAACAATCGACGCTTGCCTCAAGTCGTCAAGGCTGTGGCAATTTTTCCGCCTCACGGAAAACATGCGAGTTCGATCGGCTGATACTGCCGACACTGCTGAGGAAATGGCTGCGTTTTCCGAGTTCCTGCTGCAGGTTGGGCAGGGGGGACATGAGGTGAACCCTTCCCTAGGTGGCGATTACATTATGATTCCGCGCGATATGTTGATCGAATATCCACCTATTCCCGAGGACGAAGACGACGACATTCGCCCTGGCGTTATTCCTATAGGCATGAATCGGGTCATCGACGAAATGGATAGCGAGATAAACAACCCCCAAGTTGCAACTGACAAGTATTTCGCTAACCGTACGATCCTCACGACCACGAACACTATCGTGCACCGCATCAATGAAGCGGTGACTGATCATTTATCAGGTCAGGCCCGGGAGTACATGTGTCCTGATTCTGTACACGACGACATTGACGGCAATTTCTTCGAGCAAGAGGTACACCATTCGATGAATATCAGTGGAATTCCGCCCCACAAGTTGAAACTCAAGGTAGGAATACCTATCATGATGATGCGGAACCTTAATCCAGATTTGGGGTTGTGCAACGGAACTTGCTTTCGAATCGTTGCTCTCAAGCCACATGTCATTCACGCTACCATCTGTGAATGGTGCGCGACAAGGGCAACATGTCTTCATTCCCCGGATTGTGTTTATCAGTGATGGAGCCATTCGAAGCTTTCCTTTTCAATTGAGACGCAAGCACTTTCCTATCCAGTCGGCCTTCGCCATGACAATTAACAAAATGCATGGCCAAACGGTGCAGTACTTGGGGCCGTATCTTGCTACACCTTGCTTCTCGCACGGGCAGCTGTACGTTGCGATGTCGCGAGTAACTTCGAGATCACGATTCAGGGCGCTGACCGAGTACCCAAGGATGGAGGATGAAGACGGAGCTTACACCCAGAACATTGTCTACAGACAGATCTTCGATTCGGAGTAGGAATTTACAGGTCATATGCATTTAAATACATTCAATTCATGTAAAAAAAAATCTCCCCGCCGGAGCGAAGCGAAGGCGGGTGCCTAATTCTATAGCGACTAAAACCTGCCACCTCCGCCGCGAAGCGGCAGCCAGCTAGTCTAAAAACTTAACAGCAGTGCAGTGTCTGTCAGTCCGTCTGTCCGTCATTCCGTCCGCGGCTAGGGTTAATAAAGCCGACGCTAATACCGGCGTTCTACTGGCTGCCGAGCGCAGCGAAGGCGGCCCCAATCGGCTAAAATACAATAATGTGGTGTACGTAATATGTTTTGTTTACATTTCGTACTTAAATGCACCGTTCAAATTTCATTTTGCCCCCATTTTCAAACCGGAAGCCGCGGAGCGACACGTTACACAAGGTACGCTGTGTGTATGTGTGTTCGTTTGCATTAGTAGGCTACGCCGAGGTTCACATAAGGTTTTTAGCGGCCATAAAAGCTGTCAAGAAAATTTGGGCCGGACTCTGGCTAAATTAGGCATTGTAGTTTTTATAAAAAACAGAACCTCGGATTTATTAAAACAAACTTGGACCGGGTTGACATATTAATTAATTACTACTTATTGAAAAAATAAATTCCGGAATTAATTGAACTATCAACATTAATAATAATTATATCACTCTCCAATGGAACGTTTACCAACAATAAGCTCGACGTGCCGGGCGGACATCGTGCACCCCCCGTTCGACCACGACGGCTTCGGAATGCAGCTCGGCGGTGTGTCTGCTGTGAGCAATTCTTAGCATAGGATGCCTTCCCACTGGGCGAAAGGACACGAAGCCAAGGAAGGACTCGACACCACGGGAGAACGCGAAACCACGGGATGGACTAAGCCAAGAAACCATGCACCATAGATGATCAGGGGAGCACAAAACCACGGGGGTACACGTAGCCACGGTAGATCATGGGCGGAAAGTTAGCGAGCCATGTAGCGCGATACCAACGACACGAAACTACGGAAGAACGCGCAACATTGGGAGGCACTAAACGAATACGGACTATGGACTACCGAAGTGACAACGACACGACGGTAGTGCAAGTAACCATAAGGGAGTACGAACGGAAACCATTGAACCACGGAGCACGATAGCATAGTATAACGCGTAGTCACGGGTGACGGAGCCGAGCCGTGAGACCTACGGCATCATTGAGACGCACGTGTCGAGACCGAGCACGCAGCGACGGAGACACGGAAGACGCCCGCGGGAAGCCAAGGAACGTGAAAGCGTACGGAGCACGTAAAACCACAACGCGCTTGGATCCAAACACCTACGCAAAACCTCGAAGCGCATGATACACGTCATACCACAAAGTACTTGGATCCACGAACTTACTCGGAACCTCGAACCACGCGATGAACTCGATGCACGCTGTACCACGAAGCCATTCGATCTGTGAGTACCTTTTCTCCAACAAACCATGCCACCTCCGCCGCGAAGCGGCGGTGGCCGGCTAGGACGGTATCAAAGGCAATCAAACATATATCCACGCTATCTGATTCAGTCACACCTCTATAAATGACGCCCAATTGGCTCGGAAAAAGTATCTTTTCATTTATAGAATTGGTCAGATAGAGAAATGGCTACATGTATCCATCTTGCATCCAGTGTCCGCTGTCCCCTACGCTTCACCACTTGCGTTCGCAACAGCTTCGTCAAAGATTGGAGCATGCTCTGTTGGTCTTTAGTGTCCGCTTCCCATTGAAACAGGAACACTGAAATCTCCACGCATTACGCAAAGGCTGTTGATGCATGTTCTGGGTCCTGTTCTTGGTTGTCACTATCGTCTTCATCAAGTGAGTTGCTGCTGCAGTCAACGTCTATAGGCTCGTGAACTGTGTCATCTGAATCGATGTCTAGATAGTCGTCAACGTTCTCATAGACGTCACTTCCAGTCAGCATGGGGCATTGTCAATCCGCAGCAGGACCTTGCGATTTTGAACAGCCATCTTCAAGTTGAAATTTTGTACTACTAGTAGTACAAAATTTCAACTTGGTACATATTATGTACCCACTCGGAAAATATTCAGGCTGACATCCATGTTCTTTTTTGCTATTGTAGAATTGAACAGCCTTGCCTTTTCGACTACGAACACTTCCACCTATAGAACAACGGGGGTTTCTGTTGAAAAAATAAACACTAAAAATGAGGAGGATTCGATGAACTGACGGACGGTCACCTGTCCAGATAGAGAGTTTTACCTCCGACCCTGACTGTCATTTAGAGAATAGAGAGGTTTTAGACAGTTAGACAGTCTGGTATAGTGAGCCTCATATATTCTCGTTTGCGTTGAGAGACTGTATTCAAGTAAAGAGCACGTGGTAACTTATAGAGGTTCAAATAAGGAGGTGTGACTGTATCACACTGGCCCACTAATTGGCAAAAACTTTTGGTTTTTCCATGTGACAGCGAAATCAGTCCGAAAAACCTCTTTACTTGGACCAGCCTAATGAAGCCCCATATTACGCTAGATATATATATAATGTATATGAACGTATAGAAAAATGTATCCGAAAGAAATTAATACCCTTTTAAAAAGTGAGACCACGGCGAACAAAATGATACTTATCAACCACTAAGAGTTTTTGAGATAATCGCCTCTAAAGTTGACTGACCAGATTTCGTACCTAATCGAAAATTGAAAAATTGAGTATAATTTTCACACAAGAAAAAGCGTAAAAACACTGCTATTCGACAGCTTTTTACATGAGCTTTCCGATAATATACGAATCACAAAAATTGGTAAAATATTGGGAGCACACGGATCCCAAACGTATCGATAGTTGGACCCCGTGAAAACGGAGATATTTTTTTCAGGTGACTGTATCTCATCGACTACTGAACATTCTCGAGCAAATACGGACTCAAAACACGCGCAAGACGTGACTCTTTAGAGCGGTGCGCTTAAATCCCGACTCGTACTTTGGTTGATTAGTATTGTTTTGTTTGACGTGGTCTCGTTTGATAAAAATCGTTAAAAATTTAAGAAGCTGCAATCGCAGATTGAACCTTTGCATTCACAATTGCAGCTGTTATCGTCAGCCATTGATATCACGTGTAACAGAATAATCTCAGGATTAGTTTGAGATATGACAGCTCCCAAACAAAATTTTCGGGAAGATTTTATGGCAAGTGTTGATTCTTAAGTGGGCCAGATGGTAACATACAACTTGTAGAGTGTCGTAATATCTAGTAGTGAGTGTTTAGCGGGTAGCATCGATACCGGCATGTGATCTCAATAAAATCCAGAGCTTCCCCGCGCAAGCACAGTCCTAGTTACATAACCAGGATAACGTTAAATCCTACACTCGTTGTAAAAGGAAACAACACTGATCGTTTCAGCTGGGTTAGAAGTATTACCTTGGGCTGACAGTTTTATGAATACGATAGTTATTGTGGTGTGAATATTTGCCACTGAATATTGAGCTGTGCTGTGCAACCTACCAGCCTAAGACATTGTATTGGGCAGTGTGCTTGATGCAACAGTGCTACTCTAATGAATAAAGGTTAAATGATAGGAGATCTTGATGTGATTTCTTCACTTTCGTTCAATGAGCTCATGTACTTATCTGTGCAGTGCAACGTTCCGGTCTAACACATTGTATCCTTCAGTTTATACAAAAATGTAGCTCTATGGCAAGACGGTTGAAATTATAATGCGATCTCTTCGAAGATGCAAGATCTTGGGTACTTTTTCATTTGTAGCAATGCATCAAATGTAACGTACAGAACAATAAACATAGTAAGTGTGTTGAGGATGTACGCAAAGTATAAGAGAATACAATATCCTAAAGACGTGTGTGTGTGTGGCTAATTACCATCTATATTCCACGTCGCTTTGTGTGCTTCCATTACTGCCAGTTTGTTCGCCTATTCATGGATGAAATCGGCGTGTAGTCGATGCTTAAATGCAGATACACAGGTAACATTTTGAAATGTGCGATCTGCTCATATTAGATATCTGAAATCATGTAAAGAGACTGTGGTCGATGATGACTCGGTGAGAATACGTCCCTCATTTGCAAATTCAGGCTCAATGTCGGTAACACTGGCTCACGAGTTTCTGCTGGAAAACGCCAAGTTGTTATTTCTGAAGAAACAAAATTGGGCGATCTTGGTTGGGGCTCCTGTACGGTCTATCCATGTATCGTCGGGAGGAATTTGGCGTCAGTATTTACTATTGGTCTGATTGGTGGCCCATACACGATTTTCTGTATTGTTGTTGCTTCAGTACAACGACCATCTTCACCTCTTGCGGCTTGTTATTGGATACGGTGAACCAAATTCGCAGTTCGAAGAACCAGGGCTTTTTGTGATCATGCAACATTCGTGCAACTTGTCTCTTGATTGCAAAGTAGGCAATTTTGAGATCATGCAACATTCGTGCAACGTTTCTCTGAGGTTACAATGTTGCTCTGCTGGGTTTTGAGATCATGCAACATTCGTCCGACTTGTTTGAAATTGAGACAAGTTAGTTGCACAATTGCTCCTTGACCTTAACGCTAACACAGTCAGCAAAACGTGCACTCATCAGCAACCACAAGGATTCACAAGGACATGTGATACATTAGCCTTGTATAGTGCCAGGGTAGAAGCTTCCGGCGGCAGGTCGGTCTTGCGACTGGGTTAACGCGCGCTCCAGGCATATCTAAGGCGGAAGGCCGGTCTTGCGACTGGGTCAACGCGCGCTCCAGGCATACCTTATGATAACTACGTAGTACTACGGCTGAAGTAGTACGTAGTAGATGACAGAGCTCAGTTCTCAGTGGTTATCTGTGTGTTCAAGCATAGCTTGTAGAGATCTGCGTTTGCGCAGATGTACTCGCATGAACCCTAGCAGACGATGAGTTTTATAGTTTGCTTTTTGCTCGAGTTCAACATGTTCGACTTGTAAGAGAATACTCGGTGAGCTGCACAACCAGAAGTGAGCGTGAGAGAGCACGCGGTGCTGTAGACAAGAACGATGATATTATTTGATACGGAATTGGTTTCATATCACACGGTGTATATTACTTTAATTACCAGAAAAATTGCTGTATTAATTTCTTTATTTTATGAGTTGGAAGGTAGACCCATTTTAAAAATGGCCAAGACCATAAGGAGAAACACGAGCCCTTTTGGTTTGGACTGGCCCGGTAGAAACTAACGGGCCAACGAGCACCGAAGGTGTTGAATTTAAGTTTCTCATAACAACTACTCATCACATTAATTTTTTTATGTTTGCTACGCTGTTATCTATGTCCTGCGTGGTCCTGCGTGTACGAATTTTGGGTGGAGGTAGGCGATGCAACATTAAACACACAGGCAGCTGCTGCGGCTGCGAACCAGGCGCAGGAGATGCATGGCAACAGATAAGCATTAAAATGTGATGAAGTGGAGAGTAATTTTGCATGGAGCGGGAGTATGTGGTTAACATTACAGAGGTGAGGAAGATCGTACTAACAAATTAGTGCTTGAGTCTTCCACTGACTTTTTACTGTGAAATAATAGTGCGTATTGAGAAGTTTGGACATTTATGACTAGGCTGACCTCGTTCAACTTTATCGTACGACGGAGGTGTGTAATCAAGTATTTACGTGAGGTAGGGGCTTCGCATGTTATTGTGTGGTTTATTCGAGCGGTTGATACGAATCGTCGCGTTCACCATATCTACAAAAACATCGAAGGAAACGACAAATGACGTAATCTCATTAAAGACGTTTTTAAGTACGGAAGATTATCTCATTTATGTCCGAACTTGTACTTAGATGCGAAGTACTTGGAAGCTGTATTGAACGGTTCAACTCACGATCGGCAATTTTGGACACATTTTAACCGATGTGAAAACGACATGCACAAGTCCGAGACCGAGCATCCACTAACCAACCGTCGCGAGACATGTCTTGTTATTGTATGCGAAGAACATGAATAGCGTGTACGGCATTTTCCGCTTTTTGAGGCCATCCGCATAGAGGTCGTCTGCAGAGTTGCTCTCGTGATCACCGTATCGCGCACGTGGGCGATGCATCACTTGCATCAGTTGTACTTGCAGGCCACCTACAGAAGGGAGCTTTCTTGTTCAAATTTCGCGCCGTCATATCGTAAATTGTACAAAGCTTTTAGGCGATCTGATACAGCGGGAATACCGCTAATTATTGTCTTCATGTGAACGAAAGCGAACCTGGATTTATCCGATCTCTCGATCATTTGGGCTGGCGTTGCTTTTGATGACTTGATAATTATCTTGTGTGTCCGATGATATTGTTCCAAAGGGTTATTTGTTTTAGCACATCCTGGCGGTGTGTGGTACGTCTGTCAGTTACTGATGCGAGGATGCAATATCCGTTGGCCAATGATGTTATCTGCAACTCCTTTAAACGACGCACAAAAAGTAGATGCCGTATTCCACGACGCTAAACACTTGCTCTGTGAATGAAATACTCCTCTTCTGTACGAGTAAAGTGAAGATTGTTTAAATCCTTGAAAATCATGTTCATAGTCACTGGTTGTAGCTTCGCCTTCACGGAATGATCTCTCACGTTCTGGCAAACGTGAAACCAGCACATAAGGACCTTAGATCCTGGTAGTTGAGCAGAACAAGCATTAAACTGCGCGTTAGCAGCGTCCGTCATGATGAATTTGGACGCGAAGCGTACCATAAATATCTTCCATGTAACACGTTTTAGAAACGCAAAGCACCATTCAATATCAGATCCAGTTCATTGAGAAGTGCAAAAGTACACTAGCGAAAACAAATGTGCCACATTCCGAAGAAGAAAACTGGATAACGCTGTTTAACGATGCTACGAGTGCTGTCGCTGTGAAAGAGTGTAGTGTAGCGAAGATCCGGTTGAATTGTGACATAGTTTCCCAAAAAATTTAAGCGCGTAAGGCCAATGCGGAAGCGAGAATGAACAGAGCCGTTGCCGAGGTTGGGAACCAATTTGCTGTCTTGATAATTAGTATCGCATAGCACTACGAGGCTATCACCGTCGTGTGTTACATCGTTCGCAACATCGTACATACTCCTTGCACAAAGATCTATGCCCGGTTTTAATTGCGTCTCGTTTGTGGTTCTTGCGCCATTTTTTCACATGCGAGTCATCTTAGGCGCTGACACTTCCATAACGCCGATGCCAATCGTTTTCACTATCCACCCAACAAATCAAGCGGTACATTGGAACCATCTTCCAATAATCTTTCATCGATAAAAGATTCCATTGCTAGGGAAAGACCCTGCACTGTTGGTGATAGTGAACCTGGGTCCTCCATTGTGTGGTCGCCGTCAACAGAAACAATCGCGATGTCATTGTCCTCACAAAATAATATCCTGTAGATGCACTTGCGCTTGACCCCTCTGTCATTGCAGCATCTTGATATGCACTTGGTTAGCACTCTTCGTAGCTGGTGATTTGTCAGCAAGCTGTCATCAGCGCCATGAGAGACGTGATTGAAGCGACACGGCGCAGGGTCGTTCCTGTCACGACTGTGTGATGGTAGAGTTGCGAAGTATCCATCCAGAGAAATGTACTGAATCCGCTATTCTTTGTCCAGGCTCCACCCACGGCTTTTTGCCCCTCGGACGGCGTGGCTGCTGCCCAGAATCGACTTCGGCCGCCATATTCCTGCTGCAGGGCGGCGAGTGGCTGATGTAACGATTAATGTAGAGTGGCCTGTTTGAAACTTTTTTTTGGTATCGCCATACTCTGAAAACAAGAGCTAAACTAATTAGGTGTGAGCTCTACATGTACGCCTTGTGACGTATATCCACTATGACGCCACACTAATTAGCACGATAATGGGATGTTGTGACGGTCGGTAGTATTCTACCACCTGTTACTATGTAAAGCTTAACTAGGCGCTGCATCAGTCCTAATGGAATGGCGTGCTTGACCTTGGCCTCGTATGGAGTAATTAATACGGACTTCCTGGACTGCTCGGGTGGCAGGCAAGGACGTAGGAATAGTTCAGTATCAAATAAGCACTCCAACGAGCGATACACGTTGTCGTTGGTGGGAGTTCGAGCTCCCAATCTATTGTCTTAACGTTGTAAACCGTCACAGATGTGAAGATGCTCGAAGCGACTACGTGGTGTTGTTTGACTATTTTTCTGGTGTTTTGATCTCACGCACAGGTGTTCTAAAAGTTCCTTAACCCTGGTAGTGATATCCTGTTTTTGTGGTGGTGGTACGTCTTATGTATGGTGGCAATAATCCCCACTCATCCCATTGAGTAATCCCATTGAGACGTCCCAGTTTGGGAGAGACGATCCCAGCTGGAGCCCGGGTTATCGATTTGCCTCGTTGACTGATTTCTTCGAGAGCACGGCTCCCCTACAACTCTGGCTGGACTATCCACATAATCCGTGTTGACAGACTGCCTCATTAATGCGATCAACGACTTTCCTGACAGTAAATAACGACCTTCCTGGTGTAGTTCCCCCAAAACGAACAGACTCGAAGGTAAACTATCGATATTTATTGATAAAATGTAGGTGAATAGAGGATGTTAGCAATTTCGTATTTTACGGGATGGAAACAAAGACGAGGGCGATGTGGCATTAGTTTTCTCGAACTCGTAAATGGGCAGTCGTTTACGTACGAGATGAAGTCGTAAAGGATATTCTCGACTCGACATGCGATAGGATGGGCTAATTTTCCGATTTTCGCATCTTGCACATCCAACGACCCCAATTTCGTCTTTGGTGTTTTTACAAGAATGCTAACAATGCGAAGAATTCCGTTTCATCGGAGAGCAAAGAAATGCAGGCCGTAAAACCATGTGGTGATTTACGAGTTTGCTAACATCCTCTAATGTCTACAATGCTTTGTCCATACCGTAACAATTCCAACTGTCCGACCGGGATTCCAACCGATACCGGTACAAACGACTGGTATAACATCGGACTTGGCCGTGAGTCGTGGGCCACCCGCGGGACGCCCCGCAGAAATGCTCATAATAAATTCGAAATACCCCCCCCCCCTGCTCTCTCAGTCCTTACGGGCATTCTTCAAACACAATCGCACCCGCGACGGCGCTGAGTATGGCGCGTCGATCGGCGGTTCTCTTGCGACCACAAGGCCTCCGCTGGAGCCCTACGCGCGCCGCACGGCTTACCAAGACACATCGCCTGTCGCTCCTATCCTCGGCGCTGTCCAAGATCGTACATATGATGTAAAATGACCCGGCAGGGCGGGCGGTATGCTGCTGGAAGCGTCAAAGGCTGGAGCTGCTGTATCTGCGAAGCAAGATTTCACTTAGATAGTTGGTTAGTGTTTGTTTGTCATTATCCAAGTATGTATGCGCTCTCTAACTTGTTGTTTCAGCTTGGCTTGTAATATAGTACGGATATTTTAGTGCGCAATCTGGTTTCCCATTCTGTCAAGTCATGTTATTTCTTGTGGTTATGTATTGCGGCTGATCTGATAACCTCCTGTGTGGCTAGTTTATTCGGCTGCACATTTGTTTCTACAGGACTAGACCTCTGTGGACTTGATGCGGATTAATCGAGGTAACGCAGCCGATGGGGTAGGATCGACGACCTCTCCACGCTCGACACGGTTGTGGAACTTGCCAATATCGGCATCGAGCTTCCCAGGCTTGAGAAGCTTGCGAACCGACTTCAGCGCAGTACCTACAGCTGTTGCCGGGGAGCCGTTTGACTTCAGGAAGGATAGTGCGGCGTCTTGTACTTTCTCGCCCAGAGGTGACACCTCGCTTTTGAAGGTGGGAGACGAAGTATTGAGCGCTAATCCACTGGGTAAAAACAACATCATATACCCTGCGGCGTGTCTAGACTCGTACAGCATCGTCTTTTTGACAGTGCGTGAAGCGTACAAGCGTGGCTCAGCCGTAAACCACTCGTACCATACTGCCGAAAGCGATTGCGAGCCCTTCTTCTTGGGACGCACGGCTTCACGCACGACGTGCTGATTACGCTGTGATTCACGTGTATCTATAGCCTGGCTTGAATCTGATGGTGCAGCATCGACCTCATTGATTCAACCTCCTACATTCAACGGTGAGTGAAGCCTTACCACTACAGCTAAAAGTCATTCCTCCAGACGCTTGTTTTGCAGGATTAGCACGCTAATTTGCTCGGTCTGGCGTTTAACGAGGCTCAGGGCTTCTTCCAAGTGGGAGTCAGTGCTACCAGTCTTGCTTATTTCTGTTGGGGGCGTGAAAGCTCGACGGATCGAATCGCTCTATGCCAGTACTTCAGCTTCCCTAAGGCCCGTCTCGTACTCGCGCAATAAGAAGGCTGCCGGGCGACAACAGCAGCATGTCGGGGTAATGCAAGATGAGAGTGGCTGTCAAGTCCCCTGCAACGTCCTCATCGATGTTCATAGAAGGTTCGCCAAAGGCCAGTGAGTTGGTGAAGAGCAGGCCGTTGAGCTTCTCGGCGCGAGCTAGCACAGGATACGCCAAGGCACGCAGAGACGGAGCCGAGCGCCTTCCGTAGGCCGCAGATTCATACCACGTTTTGGTTAGCCTGTGTGGTACCTAAGATGTACCCGAACGCCTTATTTACTCGATCGAGCTCCCAGCCACCGCGCTTAATGACCCAGTTTTCGGTTAGACTTCCGTCGTTGGCGTGCATGGCAGCTCCTCGACAAAACGAGCGGGAGGTAAGTCCATTCGTAAGTTTTACCTGCTTCAGATCTGCAAACGGCTTGACTCTTATCAGCAGCGATTCACGTATGCTTGTGCCCCAGGAACCAACCTGCTACCCGCTGTATGCTGAGCGTCTTCTAAGGTCGTGTGGTCTTCGTCTGCCTCGAGCGGCTCTACGAGGCTGAGGTCTTCGAGGTCACCCTCACCAACCGCGGTATGCCTTGTTCTGGTAAACTGAAGAAATAAACGTTTGGACGGTGCTGTGTGCATGATCAGAGCGGCAGCTAAAGCAAATAAGGGACAAGTTAAGAAGCTGGACGCGCCATTGAACAAGGAGATGTCCCGTAATAAAGCCGTATTAACCCTTTTAAACCGAATGAAAACCACTCCACCTAAAAGCACGTTAGCCTTGCATACATAAATGCATTACAATTAGAACACAGCGTACCAGGAAGAATTGAAAGCTGTCGCTTCTCGAGTTGTTCTGCATTGGAGCTGCATTCAATACAGATACCACATCATCACGACCAGGGCTGCATCCGCATACATACTCTCGGCAGAATCAGACGTATAGAGTAGGCGAACGATATTTTCTAGATCTTGCTTCGACCACGGTGGAGTTTTCTTTTCAAAACCCCGTCCTCGCGATTGGTACAATACTTCCAAGACCAGACAGGATCTTCTGCAGCTGAGGCTTTACTATCCCCCCTTGTTGTGGGTATTTATCTATCAGCCAGTTCTTTACGTTTCCAAAATAGGCAATACATGTTTTGGTAGATCGAGATTTGTCTGTCGATCTCGCTAGAGAATACGCATATTTATCTAGCACAATTCGAAGTACCCTACCGGTCATGTCAGCATCAATAAGCAGTTGAACAGCATCTAGCGTGATATTTTCTGAAGAAAGATACGTGTTGAACGAGTTGATCGCCGTCGCCCGGGCCTTCTTACTGTTGCTGGCGCTAACGATGCGATAGACATGATCATAGCTCTGCAAATTATTGTATTTTAGGAAGCAACTGCCTACCGCCATCTCGGTTGGAAAACTCCTAATATTTTTTTAGAATATGCCATTATATGGATGTTTCTATGGAGTGCAGTATATTCTGAATAAAATCTAACTAAATATGGTCGAATTGGACGGAATGTGGTGATTATTATTAAGGATTTCGTCATTGGATAATATCATACTCAATTATGCATTCTAATTGGTGGATTGGCCGATTACATTTTTCCATGGATGAGACATGGTTGAAATCTTGCGGGCATTATACCATACCACAAAATATCCGACCTCCGACCTTTTCGGACAGGTACCATAATCGTGGCACACGAAGCGAAAAAACCTAGCGGACTTTTTTGACGAGTACGGTAATTTCGTGTAATAATTATGTTTAGAGGATGAAACGCATGATTTGACATAGTCTGTTGTGTCCAGTTTATAGGCGCCTCAGAATCGCCTAAATCGGCCTGTGAGCTGAGAACAACGAAAAAAACTAAAAACAAGAAAATTACGCTCGAGAGACGTGTGCCCTCAAACCGGCAAATATTAAAATTAAGCCGAACTTGACAATCATCCGGATAAATAGACTGTCCGGATATTATTTGGGCATCGACAGCCAGTCACTGTTGAACGCATATCATTGGACAATCATCTCCCAATAAAATCCTGGCGTTTCGCAGGGCGCAATCACGCATCCAGTCATCGATTCACATCCCACGTCGTCCCCGACAATGAGGCTGGAGCCTCACTCCGCCCTTTTTTGGAGCTTCGGCGCACACGTCAGTGTAGTTCAATGGATAGAGCGCAGGGTCATGCCCTGAGTATGTTGGTTCGAATCCAACCGTTGGCATCCCTTGGTTTGTTTTTATTGTTGTTTGTATTTACTACTAACTACCTTGACTACGTCCTGTGTGTATCCAGGAGCGGGATGCAGCGGTCTGAAGCAGACGCTGGTGGCATTCGATCTTGGTGTTCAGGGCGTCCGAGCGGTGGAGAGTGCGGAGGTGCTTGAGGACGGCGGCTGACCCGCGCGACCTGACTTTCCGCTCGGCTAGGAATGTAAAGACTGTCTCCTCATAGACATGAGCTGCCGTGTCCAGCTCGAAGCCGCCATTCAAGAAGAGTTTCATGAGGTCCACAAGCTGTTTGGCGTCCGACTTCTGCTGCTTCGAGATGGGTGCTTGCCACATCCGTAGCTCCTGCGTGTACCACGCGAACCACGTAGCGTGAAGGTGGGTGACTGACGATCTACGTTGCTTATTCTTGGGCTTGTTAACATCTTCTTCTGTAGTGTCTTGGTTGCGGCGCTATTTTGTAGTCTACACAGGATCGTTGTTTAGCTTGGCCTCAAGCATGCGATGATCTTGGCGCTGGGCATGCTCGATTAACTGGTTAATGACAGCAGCTTGGTGTCGAATAGTCTTCTGCTCGCTGGTGTCTTCTGTTTGCTTGACGGCTTGCAGGGATGGTTTCTCTTTGGTGTTGCTTTTAGGCTTGCCACAGGATCGTGCTGCGGATACCAAGTGCGACGACCATGCGAGAAGGTCTGCGATAGAGCTGGCACTATGAAGAACACATTCTTCGATAAACTTAACGGCTGGAGCGTCAGGACTGACTTCCTTTAGGAACGGGTAGTGGCGTAGAACACACGCGGTAAGAAGATCAAGAACGGGCTGGTTGACGTTGTGGCTTGTAGTGCCAAGGTATTTGCAGGTAGCGAAGAGGAAACGCTGGGCGGTGTCAACATTGGTACGCGTCTGTGAGTCGAAGGCCTTGAGCTTCTGGAAACCACCGCAGCTTCCGCGCCATGATCGCGGAGAATATTCCTGATCGTGTGGTCCTCTACACTGATGTTGAAGATGTAGTTGAAGCCTTTATTTGCTGTTGTCATGCTCCAGGCGCCGCGGTCGAAGATCCAGCGAGCCGTGAGCTGACCATACGCGTTCGCGTGGTGAACACCACCGCGACGAAACGAGTGAGACGTGAGCGCAGCCTCGACACCAGCCGGCTTGGCGATGCGGTCCAGCACGCGGTTCACATGAGCGAAGATGGTAGGGGTCGTGTCCAGGCCAGAAGTCGTCGGGACAGCAAGACCGTTCGTCGACGTCGGATGGTCCATCATCTACAACAACGGCACGCAAGGAGCCAGCTCGATGGCGGCGTGACTTGGCTGCTCGGGCAGGTTGTCTATGACGTTCGGGGACGGGGCTGCCTGGGTTAGAAGCCCCCAGGCGACAGCGAGCAGGGGGCACGTGTGATCGTCGGACGTCTTCATGCGGATGAAGCGAATGAAGAGCACCTTGCCCGCATCGGTGGATAAGTTCAACTTCTGGAGCAGCGCAAGGTCGGCCGAACAAATACCACAGCAGGCAGAGTAAGGCAGCGTCTTGGTAGTCACTTAGGCTTCGAAGCCCCCACTCCGCGAGGAGAAGGGGACTGATTGTCTCTACAAGGATCTTTTCCTATCCTCGGATGAAGAGGAGGGGGTGTCATTGATGATCCCCGGGAGATCACGACGACCTTGACCGGCAGCAGGAGGTGTTCCAAGCTGCCCAGCGAACGCATGGGGGTTCGGTGGTGGCACCCGTCAGCCAGGAAGCTGCCATCAACCCGAGAGGTTATTGGCCTCCCGAGGAGAGCGTTGGAGCTGACCTCTACTTAAAGAAACTCGCTCCTCCTGGTGGGCTTATCGGTGGCTACACTTCCAAGGGTGTTTACGAACGTGCCCTGGTCCAGAAGGAACAGTTGTTCGTCGACAACGTGGAGGCGGCCCGGTGCGTGCTTCTCGCGCAGCACCAGATCCCTCTGGAGGACTTCACGACTTGTCGAAAGAAGCCCGAGAACCGGGGTGGTCTCTATCCTGTATATGGCTACCCCTGGGTTCTTCCCGAGAACTGTCCAATCGGGAGCTCATGCGAGGACATATTCTGGGCATGGGTTGAGACTCTCAAGTACTCACCCACGGAATTACGAGAACCCCAAGAAGATCAGGTGTTGTCCAAAATCCTCGTATTCGGTAGGTCCACATAGTCAGCAAGCGACAGCTGCCTAGGGACATTCAGAAGCGCGCAGCTTCCAGCGCTCACGATGAGCGCGGGTACGGAGTGTCATCAACGTCCGTTCCTCGTTCGGGCAAGCAGCCCCGGACTACTTACGAAGCTGCTGCCGCTTCTGTGCCCAGACCGCGACAGCCGTAGGGCAGTCTGCCTGGCGCCGTTCAATCGGCTCCCACGAATTCTCGGAATGGGCATAACCCCCTCTGCTTCATAGCTGGCGCTTACCGCGAAGCCGCCGCTCCTGGAGAAACCGCTCCATATGGTAGTGGACTTCTACGTTCCGGTCAAGCAGGGGCGGAGGTGCCCTCATACGAGTACGAGTACATGGCGCCTCAGGGGCTCTCCTCTCGTCCAGGTGCTCCACCTGCGGGTCCATCACAGGGCCCCGAAGTTGACCGTCTTCGTCAACGTGTCCTCGTGCTTGAGATCGCGCTTGGCCTTGAGACTGGCGGTGAAGCTGCCGCCCTGGCTGGGAACCGAGGCGTCCTTGCTCAACTTGAGGACCGTCTGGACCCGTTGAGCCGGGAGGTAGCGGACCTCCATGCGCGGGTCGACCGCCGGACCCTATCGTCCAATCTGGAGGAGGCCTTCCGCTTGGTCCGACGTGTTGAGTACGCACAACAGCGTCCGGAGCCGCCATTGGCGCACTCCCATCCGTACACGTATGGTGCGTACCCGACGTACTCGGCGTATGCCCCTGGCGTCCGTTCGTACGGGGTCTCCTCCGTCGTACGATCTCGATCGCAGCCTTTCTGTCCAGCGCGAGCCTGTGGCGCACGCTCCTGCGCGTCCGTCGACATCTGAGGCCGCTCTCGCTTCGAGGAGCTGGACCAAGGTGGGCCTGCGAGTCAGCAACCCTCTGCGGATATATGGTACCGCTTATGCCGTCCAATGTAGAACGTCGGGTGCGTCGTCATTGACTTTGGTAGGTCAATGGTGTACGACACACCGTGCCGGATTCGCGTTCACACTTGGAATTCAATATCAACATTAGGAAGTACAAAATTTGTGTAAACAAACTTAATAGAAATTGACGGCTGACAGTTCGAGATTTGGTAGGTTGCTAATGGCAAAAGCGGTGGAGAGTATTGACAGCAGATGCGGCCCAGATGCAGTTACGCTGGAGTCAGTGGAAGAAGGTCCCGGGCCCAGTGTTCGCGAAGGCTCTCTCCCTTCTGGGCGAGCCAGTGTGAAGCGCAACAGTGGGGCAGCACGACGAGGGACAAGGGACAAGGTATGGGGAAATGAGGAGTTGCTGTTTCTAGGGAATGCGTGAAACGCAGCTTCTACCCGATAGCTACCCGACGGCCATACCGCAAAGCATCCTGCTCTAGATGTTTACGACGAATATGTTTCTCGTTTGCTCCTACTGAAATCGAAGCAAAGCGGCAACCCTGTCGAGAACATTAGAGAGTTTCAAGAATTTATCGCTAACGCACCAACCAAACCAGAAGGCGGTCTCTCCGCTTTAGATCCAGATTTTCGCCCACGGTCAGCTCGAGCAGTCGAAGACAAAATGGGCTCTCTTAAGTCTACCTATACCCTCATCTGTGACCATAACAATGGTACGTTAGTTGGTAGCACCGGTAGGCTAGAGTGGTTTGAAATGCCAGCGGTGGAGCGTGCTGAAGTCTTGAAATAGTGGGGACGTGTGGCTCTATCCAAAGATGGGTACAATGCACTGGGCGCGATATTTGAAGACTATCCGAGCGTTAATCCTGTTGGTGGTGGTGTGGAATTGGGCGCTGCGGAGCACCTCGTCGACGACCCGTCGCCAGGAACATGGCTGAGCGGTTCTAAGAGAACGCAGACTGACGACATCGCAGACATAATGCACGGGGTGATGGAGAAGGCAGCCAGGACGATGGAAGATATCGCTCGACGCGATCTCGAGTTGTTATTCCAGCATCAGCGAGAAGAAAATGACAAGACGCGGTCTTTGCTAAAAGAACTTTTTCTGCTAATCCCCGTAGTTTACTAAGCTTTAACTAGTGTTTTGCTACAACGACCTAGCCGAATCTCGAAATCGCATCCAGCTTTGGATGGAATCTCGTGTCTTTTCTCCTACTTCTACTTGGATATCCGCACAGGTCTCCTCATTTGTCAGTGATAGATAATTAGCAAAATAAAATGTCCTTTGCTTCTTTTCCTTTTGCTAGTCCCAAACGCCATCTCGCTCATCAATAACGAAGTTGTGCAATATGCATACTGCACTCATAATAGAAGTAGAAACTGCTTGTAAATTCGTTCTGGCAATTTCAATTGGTTTTGAAATAACCCGCCACCTCATTTTTGCAACTCCAAATGTACACTCCACACAATAGCGCATACCCGCCAACTTTCGGTTCGTCTTGTTGATCACGGGGTCCTTCAAAGCCTCTGCATCTCATACATAGTTACCACATGCTTCGTATTAGCGTAAGCGGAATCAGCAAGCGGATAAAACGGGATCTTTCGATACTCAGACCATCCCGACTGGAGACATCCAGCACACCATTATTATCCGCAGCCGAAAAAACTGACGCGTGCAAACGACCGGCAGCACTGTTGCTAAACACACGGCTATCACCGACAGATCCTGGCCAACGCACGTCAATATCGAGGAACCGCCGATCTCGATCCACCACGGCACTCATATTAAATGAATAGAAGCCTTTCCGAATATAGCACTTTTCGCTATTCATCACCGATGGCTGCACGATCGGAATATGACAACCGTCCAGCCCACCAATACAACCAAGTACCCCATCTCCATCTTCAAATCTGATTGCACGCCTTAAAAAATCATTTCGTGTAGTGGGAAACTTAATGAGACCCTTCATATACTTCACAACTGCAGCAGCCACGTCGCAATCGATACCAGAGCCCGTGGATTTACCGATACTAAATTGAGAACCTAGCTTTAGCAACGAACAGCCATGGCCTACGTAGTAGAGGGAACAGCAAGCCGCACCGGCGCCGACAGAGGCTTGCCTAAGTTGGTCGTCTTCTTAGTAATGTGAGGTTCAATCCTAGCGAGAAGTCGATCAAAAGATGACCGCGTAACTCGAAACGTTCGTCGAAACTCACCAGGGTCCATTAAGGGCGTAAAAACCCATGTACGCCATTCGATGCTACGAGTAATCTTCGTGCGGACGCTGCCATAACGAAGCGCGTTCCGTGCTAGCGGAACAATCAAAACTTGTGCAATTGCCGGAAGGACACTAGGTTTTACCGGGAATATCGCGCTACCAAGCACTAATTGCTCGAGAAATACCAGAAGTACCAATCGTTTACGTCTCGATAAACACTGTTGCCGCTCAGTGCAACACGTTAATAAACAGTGAAGATATCAGTACTTAATTTTAGATAAACACATTAAATTTCGGATAACAAAACAATATGTTTTACCTGTTTGCCGTGATGCGTTGATGCTTCATGAAGTCCTCTGCTGCTTGTATCTCTGGCTACGTTACATTGTAGCCGCGGATTCTCCTCTTTGTCTTTAAAATCAACTACCGCACTCAGCGTGGCAGTAGTAGTATCAGCTAATAAACCGGTCCTGGTTGCGAGGTTTGCGGAAGCTGGGTTGCTGGTGTATCCTCCTCCGCCGGTGATGCTAGTTGTGCTGCATGTGCTTCTTCCTTCAGCTTCGTCAGTAGCAACCTGCGTTGCAACACTTGCAGCAACTGCTGATCTGTTGTCGCTGTTGTCTCCACGTGCTGATCGGAACGAGCTTGGAGTCTCTGTGACCCCGCTGGGCGGCGCGCCGGAAGTCTTGGGCGCTTTCTCGCTCTGACGTGTGTTAGCATCGAAGCTGAGAGTGGCAACCATACTTGTACGAGGTAAGAGCGCAGCCGTTGATGGGTGAGTGGCGGGGGTTTCGTAGGTGAGCGCTTGTGCCGCTATGCCGAATCCGATAGGGGCTGCTTCTGACCAGGGGTTAAATTCTGCGAAGTTGTGCATCTTTTTTTTTGTTGATTTTCCGGAATAGCGCATACCGGAAGAGGCAGCGTGTATCACGGGCTTCCGGCCTAATTTTGGCATATCATTACGGAACCGGCCAGTGTGACCCCCCCCCCCCCCCCCCATTGCATCGTGGACCCTGCTGATTACAATCAGCTTGGTGTCCACAAAGGCCTCCACTTGTTTCCGCCAGGAAACCGGTCTCACATCTGAGACCTGGGAGGAAAGGGCTTTTCGAGCCTCTCCCCGACTTAAAATACAGGACGTGGCGTTTCCTTGAAGAGCGAGATGCACTCTGGAGTGGCGGAAACCGCTCAAGTAGAACGGCGAGAGCCCCGAGGACGCGTGCACCGCGTTGTTGAGCGCAAACTCAACAATTGAGAGCTGTGTCGACCACGTACTTGGGGCTCCAGCGCATATGCTGCGCAGAGTGTCCTCGAGCACTCGATTGACTCGCTCCGTCTAGCCGTCCGTCCGCAGGAGGCCGGTCGTGGACATCTGCAGACGGGTTCCGAGCAAAGGGAACAGCGTCTTCTAGAACGCAACGGTGACCCGCGGGTCTCGGTCAGAGACGATGGTCTCGGGCAGACCGTGATAGCGAAACACGCCATCGACGAACAGCCGTGCGGTCTGTTAGCCTGTGACCGTGACGAGCACCGGAGCAAGATGCACCATCTTGCTCAGCCGACACACGAACACCACAATCCTGGTGTTGTCGTGATCATCAGCGGGAAGTCTAAAGATGACGTCAAGACTCATCGACTTCCAACAGTCAGCAGGTACGGGCAGGCTCTGTAACAGAGCCGAAGCGTGCCCTGCGGGTTTCACCCGCTGACATGTATTGCATGTCTTCACATACGTGGCGACCCACTTGTACATGTGGGTCCACCAGAAGGCCTGAGAAACCGTCTTCTCACGGCCCAAGTGCTCACTGGAGGGCGCATCGTGCGCCTACGCGAGGATGTCAAACTTCAGATCCTCGTCATTGGGTACGACGAGATCGCCCTCGCCCGATCGATCATCCGAACTACCCAAAATCCACTGGCCATATCGAGAGAGCAGTACCACAACGCCTTGTCAAGATCTTCTAGCAGATCGCTGATTAGCGGCATCGGGTACACCATGAGCCGAGTTTGGCTACTCACCACCCAGTAGTCGGTACAAAGGCGGATATCCACGCCATTCTTCTTGATAATAACTACGATCAGCGAGGCCCACGGCGACTTAGAGTGTCGGATAATTTGTGCGGAGAGCAACGCTTTGAGCAGATCGGACACCTTCTCCCGGAAACAGGGGGGTGATCTTCCTGACCCGTTGGGCAACTGGCTTCGCCACTTGCACATCGATGTCACAGTTTATCCCCCTGGCTGCGGGTGGCAACGCGTTACCTTTCTCGATGAGGAGGTGGTACCTATTCCAGATCCGACTTCTCAACCTTTCGATCTCCTCGGTCGAGTTGACTTTTGGGTCTCCGACCCCGAGATCTCCAACTTTAACCCCTTCTGTCGTGATCACGACATCTGGGATCACTGCCAACTCGCCCTCCACATCTTCTGCGAAGAGATCGCTCCCCTCATGCAGATATATTCCGTCGTCCGGCTCCTTGCCGTCACTTCCTGGTCGAGGTTCCGCCTCCTCTTTCTTGATCGACTTAGTCTGTACCGATTTTGCGTCGGGATCACCAATCGTTTTGAGATCAGGCCGAATTTCGCCTTCGGACTTCAGACTTCCAGCCTCTTGATCGCTTTTCCCGGGATACATCCTTGCATCCTTCGCCGCGGATCGGGGGTCGGGGTCTCCAGGCCCCTCGAGATCGGGACTGAATGTGTCGACTTCCAGCCTCACTTCAGCCTCTGACCCGCCCGATCCTTCCTCCGACTTCACTTTGGCACCCTTTCCTTCGGGTCCTTCTGAGTCGAATTCCCGGGAATTTATCGGGTACTAATAGTCAGGGCTGGCATCCGCCTCAAGATCGCCTTCGGTGTCGGGTAGACGGGGTGATCCACCGGGTGTCCCGGATCCGCGATTTGCTCTTCAGCTGGACGGGACTCAGTCGTAGCCTGATAAGCCAGTGTCTGCCACTCCCGATACCGTCTCGATCCTTCACTGACATATCCGTCTTTATGGGGAACCCGATCGGCCGATAGCCACATTCCCACTACGGTAGCCGGGCTCAAGTTCAACACACGATCTCCGATGTTGGTTATCCTCACATATCGAAGGGCACCTGATCCATAGACCAGCGTGGGAACCCACCTTTCTCCTCGCGTCAGCCACAATTTCTCTCCAGTTGCCCTCGGTCGCAATTGACCGGCAACTCGATCGCTTCTCCCGGGTCGATCAGATCGATCTCTCCAACCCACACGGTTCGGGCGTTGTTGCTATACAGCGGTCCGCGCCCATGCAGTTGGATCTTGATCTCATCGGGCAGAGACACCTTTCCTTCGGAGACGTCCAGTCTGATCCCCAAAGGTATCATGAAGTCCATTCCTCAAATCGCCTCTTGTCCTGCCAGATCTCCAACCCAAATGTTGAAGTAATACACCAACGATCCTGCCAGCGTGATCTTGATCTTCGTGCGTCCTTCTGTGACATACACATTCTCCCCGATCCGAACGCACTCTGGCCTCTGACTTCCGTCCACTTGATATCCCACCTTACGAGCAAAAGAGGTGTCCAGTATTGAGACTTCTGCGCCGCTATCGAGTAGCAAGACCGCCTTATCGTTGTTGATCTTCCCTGTCACTTTAGCTTGGCGAAACCATTTCCCTGGAGCGCAATGCTTCCAGAATCCTCGGACTTCACCTGGCAAGAGATCTAGAGTCATCGTCACTCGCGATCTCTTGTATTCATCCACACAGACTTGAGATCCGAGGAGTAGAGGAAGCAGGTCGGTGTAGATCATGTGTATTATCCGGTCGGTTTGATCGCGCGCTAGGCTGATCTACCGACTTCTTCTCCACAAATGCATATATGCAGAACGTAGAACGCTCGGTTCGTACCGGATTCCAACCCGGTGAGCGTCATAGTTTAACATCTTCTTCGCTGGTTCCAGCAGTATAGATTCGTGCTTTGCCGGATCGTACCACTGGCGGATGAAATTGCAAAAAATTTCCATCGGATATTTGCCCATTTCATGGACTTCTCCGCAGCTGTGAGAACAGACAGTGCTCTGAGGGGTGTCCACGGCGGCCAGGTCAAATTCTACCAACATCCAAGATCACTGTGCTTCCTCGATCCGCAGCGCGAACATCGAGGTCGGTCGGGCGATTCTGAACGGAAACTCCGATCTCACGATCCCGATCCCTCTCGATCAGCGTTCGGGCGGGTCGGCGCCGCAGATTCCCGTGACTGGCGATCGGATCGTCCGGTATCGCCACTCGCCGGGGTCCGATCACCCTCGGCCAACACGCGTCGTAAGTCACTTTCTCCTTCCGACCCATCCGATCCATCTGAAGTCTCGTGATCGGAAGTCTCGCTGGGAGCTTCGACGGCCTGAACAGCCCTCTTGGAGGTAGGCGTCGCCGACGACGAAACTTTGTGGCGATACTTAGAGCCGAACTCCGATCGCTTCTGCCTGGCCTTGGCTCTATCCCGAGCTCGGAGTATTTCTTCAAGATCGTCCGCGTCAGAGATCCGGAATAGCACCAGCTGATCAGCTAACTCTTGATCGCCTAAGGTCTCGATGAAATGGTTGACATGTTCTTGTCGAGTCTTGCGATCTCCATTCTTGATCTTCAACTTGGCGCGCAGCGCATCAACTTTTTAGGCGATAAAGATATTCCAACGGGGATTCGTCCGATCGCTTGCGCGCATGATAATATTGCCATGCCACCGATACCCCCAGATCACAATATTGGGTCTGGAAACTCTTGAGCAAACCGCTCCACTTGTTCCGCATGGATCGGCCCAGTTGTCTGTACCAGTTCTTAGTCGGTCCCGACATCAGATCTGCGAACGTAAGAGCATCTCCACCGGTGCGAGTAAAAAGCAAATGGCAAAATGCCAATTTATCTCACGTGTACCCCACAGGTGCTGCTAAGCAAGATCTAAAACAGCACCTTCTCAGACTTTCTTGTCGATCCGTATGATAGTTGCGAAACATTTACGGCAACGCTTGCGCCATCTTGCTGGCCACCATAGTAATTGGCAAATGGATCTGAACGCAATCAGAACCGATCGACAAAATTCCTCTCTACCCCTTCAAATAAGTCCATAGCAAAATTACTCGTGCAGCAAATGTGCGGTTTGATACTCACCGGTGGAGATGCTCTAAGAAACTTTTCTTCTTCCGAAGCTTGGTCTCGCAAGTACGCCGACTTAACCTTGCTCAACCAGGCTCGAGTCCGATCTTCGTCCATATCTTTTTCCGTGAACTCTTTGAGATCCGATATAGCCGAGATCCTAAATCGTTGGATCATAGCGGACTCCGATCTTCCTCCGGTTGTCAAAGCGACGGCTGCTTTGACCGGAGATCGGGTAGGGAAGTCGAGATCGTCCGGGTCGTACTCGCCAGGGCTAGCCTCGTGTACCGGGGATCCGACTGATTCTATTTCGACATCTTGGTTACCTACGTTGATCGAGGTAGTTGTGATCTTCTTCCTTCCAGCTGAGGTTGCGATCGCCCTCTGTTCTCCTAGGAAACGGTCCATTGCCGCCTGGAAGTATGATTCCAGGTTATCGGTCGGTCGATCCTGCGGTGAACCTGTTTTGGCTCGGTCTCCTTCGGTTGAAAGGATCTCTGGAGTGGGTCGCGTGATCGTTGTCGACGCAGGTTCCTTGAGCCGGGATCTTAGCAGCTTTGCTCCTGACGGCCCTAACGACATGCGCTGGGGGTCGGCGAGCTGTCCGAGTCCTTCTCTGAGGTAGCTGAGGCGTACTGTGATGATCCCGTGTGCGGGTCGGCGGCGCCGCTTCGTGGCCAGGCCTGAAGCTCCGACGTCGACATCTGGTCTCCGTTCAGGGTTCTAAGTCATTGATATAGCTCTGACGCCACCGGAGATCGTCCGCATCAAACACTCCTGCGATCAGTCCCGCTTCTTCCAGCTGTAACAGGTTCTTGACCGCAACTAACTTGGCCACGGTCGCGGGGGGGGGGGGGGGGGGGGGGTCACGGCTCCATGTAGCGCCCCGATTGGCTTGATTATCAGCAGCCTTAAAACCGGATCATACTCCAGAAGATCCAGAACTAGCTTCCGATGATAAGCTCGTTCCAACGCATTCGCGTTCCAAGCCGGCGCGATCTTGCCCGACCCTTGTTCTTTGAGGTCGGATTCGGGTGCCTTCAACTTCTTCTTGCTGGACTTCGTCTTCTTCTTTTTAATCGCCAGCTTGGGTGCTTCCGAGGCGGAAGCTTTAGACGCTGAGGTTTTCTCTCCGGAGTCATGCAGATCACGATTCGCATCGTGATCTGCGGGGGTCCCCAAAGGAACCTGGGGCGGTGGACGTGGTTTCTCTTCCAAGTCTGGATCGTAATCCCCACTTTGGGAGGAGATCGAGGTTTTTCTTCTAAGTCTGGATCGGGATCCTGACTTTCCTCTTTGATGCATTCAACAGAGCTGCTCCCAAAACTCTGCTGATCCGCGGATCTCGCTTCATTCAGCGGCGTCGCCGTCGATCCGACATCGGTCGGCGCTTCATCCCGTGGTTCCTGTTTCACTTGAACATCTTCATCGGACTCACGGTGAAATCCGGAGTCCCCTAGGGATCCGGGCACGCGCACCATTGTGGTGTAGCGGGATCAGCCAAAATCTGGATGAGGTCGAACGCCACTCACACACTGCACCCAGACGGGACCGACAAACGGAGGGGGTCCCCCGATGATCTGTGATCGGCTGAACTTGGTCTCACCTTGTGTACCCGTCGGCGGGCTGGATCTGCTCTCTCAGGGATCCGAAGGTGTCCGATAAGCGAAAACTTGACTGTCCTGGCGGGACATGGGATGTATGGGTCAGCGCGGAACTTCTTCGCTCTGCTCCCGGTTGATAAGTCCTAATAAAAAATTACGGCCTGATTAGTGACGATCGGACTTGATCTAGGGGCTTTTGCCTAAAATAGGCACCGAGATGCATAGATAAGCGTGTTCCTTGCTCATCTTCTCCTTTCCGGGTTGCTTGCCGCTTCCAATACCGGGATCTTTAGTCATGAGAACGAACCTGACCTCCAGTCAAGCACCAAAGCCTGGATAATCAGGGACTTGTACACTTAAAGTAGGGAAACTAATGTAGGTGCATCTGGCTAATATATTGACCAAGATCTTACACTACGACGCTAGCAACCTCTATATAAACCTTCCTTTAACACTTTGCAACGAGCCAATACGTCCTTAATACGTCTCGAGTGCGAGGAAGGCCACTTGTGCACTTCAAAGTAAATTCCGGTCTGATTGATGTTTATTCTAAGTGTATCCACTACCTGCCCATCTTACCATGCATCGTGCGCCGTCCTATGTCTCATCCTTGGATAATATCGGCTCTCACCATCCTCGATTGGGCGACCGATCTTGCGATCTTCAACTTTGTCTCTTGGCCGCCGATCTCTCCTCTGATTGGCGATCTCCGCCAAGATCGCCGATTTTGATCTAGTCAGGCGATCTCGATTTTGATTGATGATCTTCGCCAAGATCGCCGATCTTGATCTAGCCCGGCGATCTCGATGCTGATTGGTGATCTTGGCCGAGATCGGCGATCTTGATCATTCTGATCGGGGTCGACGATTCCGATTATCTTGATCTTGCCCGACGATCTTGATCCAGGTGAGCGATCTTGATCTCCCCTGAGGATCTTGATCCAGTCTGGCAGCCTTGATGTCGATCGGAGGTCTTCGTGACGATCGTCGACCTTCGCATCCCCGATCGCCAGTCTTCAGCTTGATCGCAGACTTTCTGCTCTGACCTACCGACCTCGCCCCGATCTGAACCCGTTGCCGTCGGGCTTGAGCCACGGGTACTCGATCTTCATCTCTTGGCCTTCTTCCGGAACGTATGGCTACCCTGATCGTCAAGATCATCTAGACGATCTCAGCCTGATCATGTGCTTGGGCGGGGAATCTTGGTCCATGATGTCATGATCCCTCCTCCGTGCCTCCCCGCCATCGTATTAGGTAGGCACCACGTTCGCGACGTGGACTGCGGATATGCATTACGATCCCCTATCCTTGGAAAATCCAGTTGGCGCTTCACCACACTTGCCCTTGAGGAAGTAAAAGCTTCCAAGAATATACAAACTCTAAGTGAACGGCAGTTCACGTGTCCCTGGTCTGAGGGGACGTAGTAACCAGTTTAAGGTACGTTTAGGACTGAATGTATTTATAGGTAAGGTTAAGCTTGAGTTAATACAAACTATGAATCACCTATAGTAAAGCTATGTAATTATCCAATGGTTGGCTCCTGGAGCCACTGGTACCATGTACCAGTCCTTCCGAAGAGTGACCAGTCACTCTTCATGTAACCTGGGTACACTGTGAACTTGTACCAAGTTACAGTGCGTATATAAATCTATCCTGCACGATTTTTTATTTTTGGCCCGGAAAGAATTTACGTTTAGTGTTATTCATTTACCGGTGGAGATGCTTAAGGTTATTATGTTACTTGTTCTAATACTCAAGCGCTATTTAAGTTTAATAGGTCCATAATTAATACCCGTCGTGTTCTCGTAGAATGCGAAATAAAATTATTTAATATATATATATATAATTTGATTTTGCATTCTACGAGAACACGACGGGTATTAATTAATCAAATTATATATTAAATAATTTTATTTCGCATTCTACGAGAACAAAACATATTATTAACCGAATAAGAATAATCTGCTTTCTACATAACCACTATTAGTGGTTCTCGCGGTTGGCAGACTAGCAGGTTGCAGGTTTGCTACCCAATCAGATTCACGGAACGTTGAAATAATGCTTACTTGCAGATGGGTAGAAAACAAGCATTGCAGGGTGGCCACCATACCGACTCTCAGTCTGCAGGGTGAGTGCAAATTTGCAGGCAAAAATTACAGGAATCCTATTGGCTGGTGAAACATGCAAAACATGCGAACCATGAGAACCACCAATAAATAACCCCAGTATTTTTCGGCAAATGTGTGAATCCTTGAAGCATTCACTACAGTTGAAGCGTGTTGCCCCTCCCCATGTAAAAAAAGTGTCGACCACGGAAACGTCTTATCACTTTGGCGCAAGCTGAGAACTGCGAATCCTCCGGGCACTTGGGTCCGGGTCCCCAATTTAGTACCAGAAGACTAAATTTTTGATACCTTTGGAAACTACGAACAGACCAGACAGTAATGATTACATACAGAGGCGAAATCACCAACAGTAGACTACTAAACCTGTCTAAGATGAGCTCGTATATCGTGATATCCTGTGGTACCTGATAGGTTTTGCGGACTGGTAGACTTGCTTTTTGTAAACTGCCTTGATAATAGTGTCTAACTTGAAACTCGATACAATGTGACGATAGAAAAATGTTGTCAAATGAGGTCAAAATCACATGTTTTGGTGAGAATAAGGGTACAAACCGACATGAAATCACTTGCCCGCCCATTCTAAGCGGTTTTCGTCGGAAATTAGCCTCTAAAAGGGTCACAGTAGTGGCCTAGGACAAATCTGGCGTATCGTCAAATATTTTAATTTCTATAAATTTCCATATTTGAAGTATTTTGCTCGAATTCCTCTAAATTTCATGAATGTGCACCACATCAACCGCCTTAACATGATCAACTTGCTATACTTATTAAAAGCTGTTCTACGGGCTGTATTAGCTAAGGGAGGTTTATCTGTATTAGAAACAATTCTCAATTTTACGATTCATTTCGTTGACGTATGCATGCGACACAGTTGTTAAGATTTGCGTCAAAGAGCGCATAGTCTTCCGCGTGATGCCGAGCTACAAGCGCCTAGAAGTGCACACCAAGTCGACGGATTTCCGTGCGGCTACGCGTATCGTCGAGGAAGCAGAGCTGCCAAAAGCCCACGCCAATTCAGTCGTCGTCAAGAACTACTACGTGGGGATCAACGCCACCGACGTGAACGTCACCAACGGGGCGTACACAGGTCCATTACCGCCTCCTTTCGGCTGCGGCCTGGACGCTGTTGGCGTCGTATTGGAAGTGGGCGAAGGGGTAACTGACGTCAAAGTGGGGGATGCCGTCGCCTACAGAAGTACGAAGATCGGAGCTTGATAAGCTACGAAACATGTAGCTAACTGCCTTGTTTATCTGCAGAGTTGGGGGCTTTTGCTGAGTACAACAAGGTGGACATGGCGATGGTCGTGATGGTGCCGACTGCGACTCCTGATGCGCTACCGCTGATCGTCTGCGGGAGCTCAGCGTCGATTGCTTTAGAGCAAGCGGGGGAGATGAAATCGAACGAGACGGTGCTGGTCACAGCCGCGGCTGGAGGCACTGGGCAGGTCGTGGTGCAACTGGCCAAACTGGCAGGAAACCACGTGATTGGCACGACCAGCTCGGACGCTAAAGCTGCTCACTTGAAGTCCATTGGCTGCGACCGTGTGATTAACTACAACACGGAGAAGGTGGACGAAGTTCTGAAGAACGAATATCCCAATGGAGTGGACCTCGTCTTCGAGTCGGTGGGCGGCGACTTGTTCCGCTCGGTGGTCGACAATATCGCGGTTAAAGGTCGAATTATCGCCTTTGGACACATTTCGGGCTACCACGGGGCCAAGGACGACTTCAGGGCCAGTGAATTGGTGCCCAAGCTGCTTTTCAAGTCGGCGTCGCTGCGTGGATTCATCTCGGGCCACTACCGAGACCAGTTCTACCCGCACATGCAGCGTCTGCTTAAATTGATCAAGGAAAAGAGACTGATGCCTGGTGTTGATCCTGTTAAGTTCGAGGGACTAGACAGCATTGCTGACGCCATCGATTACATGTATGCGCGCAAGAACATGGGCAAAGTCGTGGTTAAGCTGGCGTAAGCGAGGCTGGAGATAGTATTCATTTGCCATCTCTGCAAATATGAAGTGTCGTTCGCCCGATGCGTACATAACGTTACGTCCATGCCTAACATTGCTGGAGCACGATCTACTATTGCTCGATACTCCCTAACACTGACATAATACTTGCTGTAGTAGTACAGCACCCCGTTTTAGCGCCCCTCTGACTTTAAAAGCGTCTGTGACTTACACTGGGAATGCGAGTACAGTAAAACCTTACCTGATATGACCCGTGGAGACTCCTCTACCAGATAACTCAGGTCGTCTTGAGTAAACAGACCATTGCTAGAGTCAGAACGAGGTGAGGAAGCATCCAGGCTTGAGAAGTAGAATATGCAAATGTTCTTCGCTGTGCGTTTCCAGGGCTAACACAGGCATACAGTATCATGCTGAAAGTGTATATAAGGATTTAAATATGATCCTGGTAGCGGTTCGGCGTTACCCCAGGGGTTAATAACATTCTTCGAAATATTACTTGTTTTAGTAATATAATATTACTACTAAAATTAAACTACTATTACTACCTTGTAATATGGTTTTCACTATGTGTGATAGAACGAATCAACCAAGGAGGTACTATAGTACCTAATATACTACTATATCGATACTATTCTCAGGAACCTCCCAACCCTCGCGGTTGGCTCTCTTTCGCCACTCCTAGACGATCGCCATTATTTGAAGACGTCATTCTCCTTATTGCGCGAGACACTATCTACGTGTGGAGCGCCAGCGCTAACTGCACGTCACCAAGTATGGGCTGCGCTGTGAAGGGCTGCAACGAAGACGATAGCCTCAAGATAGATCCCTGCACTGTATGTGGGAAGGAGGTCTATCACATGTGTGTAATTGGCGTCTTGTGATGAAGTGCCATCGGAATTTCCCCCGAAGGACGATCTGCGATCGATGGATCAGGATGAGGTGATCTCCACCGACATGATGCGAGGAAAGGGAGATCCGGCGCCTCCTCTGGCAGATCTGACGCCGGAAGCCGAGGTTAAAGAGCGGACGGTCGAGATCGGGTGTAGCCCGATCTCAACCAAACGCGGTAAATGGATGCTTCAAGATGTCAGCCAAGACGCAGAAAAGAGGGATCAAGACACTAGAAGTCGGGATCTGCGGTTTAAGAACGACATCAGGCCAAGATCGTGGGGAAAGATCGAGCTGATCGGACTCGCTGGACGAGCCAGATGAAGGTCGAGAGGTCGAGATCAAGGCCTCGCGGATCGAGATCGGCGGGTCAGGCGTAAAGATCTAAGCGAGATCGGCGACCAAGAGGAGGAAGATCGGTGATCTTTAGATCCTGTTCGCGTTGTACTGGAGATGGAGATTGACACAAGTTCACGTCGTCTCCATCTCTAGTTGCGTTCTCTACATATACATCTCTAGTATCAGTTTAAGCCAATTAGATGCCTCAATTACGGACTCTGGTAGGAAGCGAGCATTCCCGCCCTCGTACATGCCTGTCCATACCCCCAGATCATACATACCGAATCCCGCTTAATTTGCACGTCTGCTGGCCAACTTTTCTGTAGTTAGCTGATGCCTACAAACTTCTGGGTAACTTACATTTATTTTGTGTCGTTTAGTTCACAAAATAAAGTCTGTTTGAAACAATTAAAATGCCGCTTGGTACTATTTTGCACTATTCCAAAGGGTAATCCGACACAGCCGGGACGATCTCCAGCAAACGTCTCCTTCTCCACCTCAAAGAGGTGTAGACGGATTTGTGGTGTTATCTTTAGTTGTGATGTTGTAAGAAAATGACTTTTGCCAATAAATTTCAAGTTTTATCTTATGCGCTTTGACCATCTCCATCTCCAGCAACGTAGCGAGCATGCTCTTACGGAGATCGCTGATCTGGATCAAGATCTCTAGGTGTGATGAAGATTACCAATCAGGATCAAGACCGCCCGCTATGATCAAGACCGCCGATCAAGATGAAGATCCCCAATCAGAGGAGAGATCGACGGCCAAGAGACAAAGTTGAAGATCGCAAGATCGGTCGCCCAATCGAGGATGGTGAGAGCCGATATTATCCAAGGATGAGACATAGGACGGCGCACGATGCATGGTAAGATGGGCAGGTAGTGGATACACTTAGAATAAACATCAATCAGACCGGAATTTACTTTGAAGTGCACAAGTGGCCTTCCTCGCACTCGAGACGTATTAAGGACGTATTGGCTCGTTGCAAAGTGTTAAAGGAAGGTTTATATAGAGGTTGCTAGCGTCGTAGTGTAAGATCTTGGTCAATATATTAGCCAGATGCACCTACATTAGTTTCCCTACTTTAAGTGTACAAGTCCCTGATTATCCAGGCTTTGGTGCTTGACTGGAGGTCAGGTTCGTTCTCATGACTAAAGATCCCGGTATTGGAAGCGGCAAGCAACCCGGAAAGGAGAAGATGAGCAAGGAACACGCTTATCTATGCATCTCGGTGCCTATTTTAGGCAAAAGCCCCTAGATCAAGTCCGATCGTCACTAATCAGGCCGTAATTTTTTATTAGGACTTATCAACCGGGAGCAGAGCGAAGAAGTTCCGCGCTGACCCATACATCCCATGTCCCGCCAGGACAGTCAAGTTTTCGCTTATCGGACACCTTCGGATCCCTGAGAGAGCAGATCCAGCCCGCCGACGGGTACACAAGGTGAGACCAAGTTCAGCCGATCACAGATCATCGGGGGACCCCCTCCGTTTGTCGGTCCCGTCTGGGTGCAGTGTGTGAGTGGCGTTCGACCTCATCCAGATTTTGGCTGATCCCGCTACACCACAATGGTGCGCGTGCCCGGATCCCTAGGGGACTCCGGATTTCACCGTGAGTCCGATGAAGATGTTCAAGTGAAACAGGAACCACGGGATGAAGCGCCGACCGATGTCGGATCGACGGCGACGCCGCTGAATGAAGCGAGATCCGCGGATCAGCAGAGTTTTGGGAGCAGCTCTGTTGAATGCATCAAAGAGGAAAGTCAGGATCCCGATCCAGACTTAGAAGAAAAACCTCGATCTCCTCCCAAAGTGGGGATTACGATCCAGACTTGGAAGAGAAACCACGTCCACCGCCCCAGGTTCCTTTGGGGACCCCCGCAGATCACGATGCGAATCGTGATCTGCATGACTCCGGAGAGAAAACCTCAGCGTCTAAAGCTTCCGCCTCGGAAGCACCCAAGCTGGCGATTAAAAAGAAGAAGACGAAGTCCAGCGAGAAGAAGTTGAAGGCACCCGAATCCGACCTCAAAGAACAAGGATCGGGCAAGATCGCGCCGGCTTGGAACGCGAATGCGTTGGAACGAGCTTATCATCGGAAGCTAGTTCTGGATCTTCTGGAGTATGATCCGGTTTTAAGGCTGCTGATAATCAAGCCAATCGGGGCGCTACATGGAGCCGTGAACCCCCCCCCCCCCCCGCGACCGTGGCCAAGTTAGTTGCGGTCAAGAACCTGTTACAGCTGGAAGAAGCGGGACTGATCGCAGGAGTGTTTGATGCGGACGATCTCCGGTGGCGTCAGAGCTATATCAATGACTTAGAACCCTGAACGGAGACCAGATGTCGACGTCGGAGCTTCAGGCCTGGCCACGAAGCGGCGCCGCCGACCCGCACACGGGATCATCACAGTACGCCTCAGCTACCTCAGAGAAGGACTCGGACAGCTCGCCGACCCCCAGCGCATGTCGTTAGGGCCGTCAGGAGCAAAGCTGCTAAGATCCCGGCTCAAGGAACCTGCGTCGACAACGATCACGCGACCCACTCCAGAGATCCTTTCAACCGAAGGAGACCGAGCCAAAACAGGTTCACCGCAGGATCGACCGACCGATAACCTGGAATCATACTTCCAGGCGGCAATGGACCGTTTCCTAGGAGAACAGAGGGCGATCGCAACCTCAGCTGGAAGGAAGAAGATCACAACTACCTCGATCAACGTAGGTAACCAAGATGTCGAAATAGAATCAGTCGGATCCCCGGTACACGAGGCTAGCCCTGGCGAGTACGACCCGGACGATCTCGACTTCCCTACCCGATCTCCGGTCAAAGCAGCCGTCGCTTTGACAACCGGAGGAAGATCGGAGTCCGCTATGATCCAACGATTTAGGATCTCGGCTATATCGGATCTCAAAGAGTTCACGGAAAAAGATATGGACGAAGATCGGACTCGAGCCTGGTTGAGCAAGGTTAAGTCGGCGTACTTGCGAGATCAAGCTTCGGAAGAAGAAAAGTTTCTTAGAGCATCTCCACCGGTGAGTATCAAACCGCACATTTGCTGCACGAGAAATTTGGCTATGGACTTATTTGAAGGGGTAGAGAGGAATTTTGTCGATCGGTTCTGATTGCGTTCAGATCCATTTGCCAATTACTATGGTGGCCAGCAAGATGGCGCAAGCGTTGCCGTAAATGTTTCGCAACTATCATACGGATCGACAAGAAAGTCTGAGAAGGTGCTGTTTTAGATCTTGCTTAGCAGCACCTGTGGGGTACACGTGAGATAAATTGGCATTTTGCCATTTGCTTTTTACTCGCACCGGTGGAGATGCTCTTACGTTCGCAGATCTGATGTCGGGACCGACTAAGAACTGGTACAGACAACTGGGCCGATCCATGCGGAACAAGTGGAGCGGTTTGCTCAAGAGTTTCCAGACCCAATATTGTGATCTGGGGGTATCGGTGGCATGGCAATATTATCATGCGCGCAAGCGATCGGACGAATCCCCGTTGGAATATCTTTATCGCCTAAAAAGTTGATGCGCTGCGCGCCAAGTTGAAGATCAAGAATGGAGATCGCAAGACTCGACAAGAACATGTCAACCATTTCATCGAGACCTTAGGCGATCAAGAGTTAGCTGATCAGCTGGTGCTATTCCGGATCTCTGACGCGGACGATCTTGAAGAAATACTCCGAGCTCGGGATAGAGCCAAGGCCAGGCAGAAGCGATCGGAGTTCGGCTCTAAGTATCGCCACAAAGTTTCGTCGTCGGCGACGCCTACCTCCAAGAGGGCTGTTCAGGCCGTCGAAGCTCCCAGCGAGACTTCCGATCACGAGACTTCAGATGGATCGGATGGGTCGGAAGGAGAAAGTGACTTACGACGCGTGTTGGCCGAGGGTGATCGGACCCCGGCGAGTGGCGATACCGGACGATCCGATCGCCAGTCACGGGAATCTGCGGCGCCGACCCGCCCGAACGCTGATCGAGAGGGATCGGGATCGTTTGAAGATGGCCTCACTAGTGCCACCGTCTGCTGCCTTTGTCGTGGGTGACGCTGTCGCCACGATACTGCGTCTCCAGGCCTCTGGTTGTTCGTCCTACTTCTCTTCCTGCTGCTGTCCTGATGGTCCTTCATCGTCTTCTCCTGCTACCCTTCTCCCTGTTCTGCTACTCGTCGTACTCTTCTTGGCGTCCTCGCTCGCCAGCCACCGCAACATTACCGGCCATTTGCAACCGAGGTTGTATTTCTGCGGATTCCCGATCGCTGATTGGCTGAATGCAACGTATTGACCGCGATTTTTTCGGTACCGTGCTTTGCCTTCTGTACATGGTCTGCTACTTTATCTGCCTTTCGTTTGTCCCAAATAATTTTCTGTTGCTTTTTTATCTTCGCCTTGCTTCGATCGCATACAGCAGCTTTAAGCAATTACACGAAACAATCAACAGCACTGGGGGTCCCACATAGACGCCCCCCTCACTTGTTGGGTACTACATGCGACCGTTGCCTATATAAGGCGAGCTCATCAATATAGCGTCGACTAGGACTCAGGCAGAGAGTCCATGCTCACACTGGGAACTCAGCATGATGTGAAAAGTGGAACGGAATATGGCAATTTTTCTGGGTGTATGAGCTTTTACATGGACAAGCTGAAGAGCATTGTTCTGGGCATGAAAGCACACAGGAGGTTCCCACTCACAAACCTAACCCTGGTTTTGGCCAGAACACGTGCTGGTACTTGAACACAGGCCAAACAAATTCGTTCGAACGCTCGTTACAGACGCTACAGCTACCTGTAAGTGGCTGCTGTACTGAATTAACGACCCAGCGGAAGAAGATAACATGGCCATAAATGGGGTGGTTCTAGGGTGCGATGGGGAAAATTACGCCACACTTTATGTATTTGGAATTTTGTTTTTCGGCATGGCTACCGTCCGTCCAGGTATTGAATTGTGGTTTTTGATTGGCTCAAAGCCCATTCGGCTAAATACGAGAAAAAACAACTTGTGCGCTTGCTTCTAATGGAGATACTAAGGTTGAACAAGCTTCATATCTTCGTGATTTCTAGATTATTCAGCCTTTAGATCGAGCTATGGCACGTTATCGTTGCCCGTGTAGGTCGAACGTAAGGAACGCGCGCTGAAAAAAAAAAATGTTTTGGTAGTCGATCGTACCTAAAAAGATAGATACTGCATATTTGAAAAAAAGGGCAATACCTGGATAAATTATATAAAACTACTCAAATATGGCAAAAATACCAGCTCTATTATTTGTTTTTCGCCTTTCTAATTTTCAGTTGCAATTTATTTTATTTTATCTATAAAATTATTAATAAAATAATAAATAAATAAATCGCAACTGGAGATTAGAAAGGCGAAAAACAAATTTTAATTTAGCTTAAAAGTTTACTATAATCATCGCAGAGATTCTGAAAATTCAAGTAAAGTTAAAAATCGAACTTAGTGGAATATTAACGTATCGCTTTGATATTTTCCACCAATCCTCAAGCGAATAATGATGAACACCAATTAGCTCTAGATCTCAAAATGACAGTTGACCAATCTAATGGATCTAATATACGGCTACGATAGCGCAAGAACCTTGATCACACGACCTTTTTAGCAAATGTGTTGTACCACAGCAAAGTGTTCGATCGCGTTAACGTCAGTGATCCCAGCGGGATCCATTCGCTTTAAAGCACCGTCGGCGGTAACACCCTTCGCCTTCCAATTTTGGAAATTGGCAGGACACGCTTCAACAAGTCACTCGAGGTCCAGTCGAAGTCTGTTAGTTTTTCTCGGCCCAAAAACTTCAGTTCATCTAGTTTCTTGAAATTAGCCGCATCTTCAGCCGTCTTCAGGCCATCCAGTTTCTTGATGTCGAACGCATCATCTAACTGCTTCAGATTCATCATTTCAATCTCCAACTTCGGAGCCACATCGTCAATCTTCTTGCTGTCGATTTTGAGCGCTTTGGCAGCTGCTTTAGCATTGAACCACGCTCTCTCTTCATCACTTGGTTCCCCCTCTTGCGTTTTCGCGAGTTCGATATTGTGCTTTCTCAGGCGTCGGCTGTTCTCACCACTTTCGGTTGGGTAACCATATTCATGAGTCTGGTCAGTCAAGTCGGAGGTAGCTAAAGCAATTGTAATGATGCCAAATACGGCTACAGCTAGCAACAGAAGACACGTTTTTGCAGACTCATCTGGATACCTGTGCTGAAGCTGGCACACTATGAATTGTGAAATGACCTTGAGCTTCACTCCGCACAAAGCTAACCCTATGTGGGAAATATGTTTACATTTTGCGGAACTTGTGACTAATCAGACTATTTATCTGGAAAACAGACGTACAGTAAAGTGGCTCAATAAAGAAATTGTGGTCGACATACAAATACCAAGGTAATCTACAAATTAGAGGAGTATAGACTATATGCGGTCAATCCAGCTCATATAATTTACGGGGTTTTCATTTTGCGGTGTTCATTATTGAGGCACATACCAAATAGGCGTCGGAAAAATGCGAAGTAGTTTTGATTCCGATAAATTTACCATACAAAATAAAAGTTGCGAGTGTTTCATTCCGCCGACTAGTGATTTCACGTTTCCTAGCACAGTAGGCAGATCGAATCGACAGGTACAGAATCACCTTGAACTTGTGATGATCAATGTTATATGAAGGTAACCGGCTACACGTATTGGCTGCCAGTACTGTACAAATTGTTGTATTGTAATATTTACTCGCAGTCTGTTGTCTACAGATGAACCGGATGCACCTGGCAATTTCCGTAAATCAGTAATAAGTACTGAGATTTGAAGAAAAAAAATCTAAATTTTATTGTCATCTACAATAGTATCATATGAAAACATTATATATTATTCCAAATCGTACAGGTGCATATTTGAATACTACTTAAACTATTTTTGCCGGCTATCTTGAATTGGTATTTTCTGGATTTTATATCTAGTCCGAGTTATTTACAGAGATGCGATTCTGCCTAAAAAAACTCTATACGCTTATTCTCAACACTAAGAAAAAAGTTGATTTTCAATATTACACACAAACAATACGGCAATACTTAATAATGTAACTTATATCATAGGGACGCCAGGATTTTTTAGCCAAAAGTGCCGCTACTCACTTTCAAACTAGATGAAGAGGCTACATATGTAAATAAGGAATTCTAGGACCTATAGAAAATGAGCCAGATGAAACTCTTATAACTATAGCCGCATGACAATGAAAAACAGAACGTTAATGTTGCTTGTGTCGGATAGGGACGACATCAAAACCCAATCACCCAGATGATGTTGCTTGAAGGAAAGAAGGTTAATTAAAGATCATCATGAATGACACTAAAATTGGTGGGTTATATTAAACTCCACTTGCAAACTCTGTGCTGCTTTCTTTACTGTTATTTAACTAGGTCGTCTGCGACTTGCACTGGGAATGCATATACAGTTTTTTTCGCGCTGTTTTCCTTTTCGAGTTTTGATAGGTATGAGTAAGTTTAAAAAAAAATTGATAAAAAGTATTTCCGATGTCTATACCAACTATCAATCGCCTCAGGGTCAAGGGACGAACTACTGGACAACTTATGCCTGGATTCACTGGATAAATCTGTGAGGATAAGCAATCTTTCTTCGAATACAATTCCCTAAATGACTATCTGGTCCACAGAAGCTGTGTCGGGCAGCACAAACTGTTGGGCTTCCAATACTCTCGCTTGTTCACAACTATTCGTCGCCAGTGTTTGTGAGTAAATGCCCGAGCTTTAATGCTTCTCAGGGGTGTCTGAACAAGACGCCAGGTTACATGAAACGAACAATACAACAGCAAACACCGATAATCTTTTCGTCAACAACTCACGAATTTATCATAATTATCCATTGAGAAATACATTTTTGCAGTTAGAAATTTTTTTTTTGCCGGTGACACGAATGTCGAACGAGGTTACATTACGCGTTTCGATCTACACAGTACCGTGGAATTAATCCGGTGTGGGCTGTCCATACCTCTATGAGGCATTCCCAGTATAAAATGCTTGTTGTAGCCTACTGCTCGTAATCGAAATTAGAGGCGACCGTGGCGTGTTTCATTGTTTGTAGCAGATGCTGCGGCTGCGAAGCAGGCGCAGAAGACGAGTATTGGGTCAATTAATAGCATACAGTTTTCGCCTTGCTTGGGGAAGCTCTGGATTTTAAAGTACAAGAACGAGTGAACTGAGTTAGAGAGGAATTAGTAAGTAGAAAGCGTAGCATAGTTATTTGCTAATTCGACCTACGAACGTTCGACATACGAATTAGCAAATAACTATCGACCTACGAATTAGCAAATAACTATGCTACGCTTTCTACTTACTAATTCCTCTCTAACTCAGTTCACTCGTTCTTGTACTTTAAAATCCAGAGCTTCCCCAAGCAAGGCGAATTAGCAAATAACTATGCTACGCTTTCTAGGTCGATAGTTATTTGCTAATTCGTATGTCGAACGTTCGTAGGTCGAATTAGCAAATAACTATGCTACGCTTTCTACTTACTAATTCCTCTCTAACTCAGTTCACTCGTTCTTGTACTTTAAAATCCAGAGCTTCCCCAAGCAAGGCGAAAACTGTATGCTATTAATTGACCCAATACTCGTCTTCTGCGCCTGCTTCGCAGCCGCAGCATCTGCTACAAACAATGAAACACGCCACGGTCGCCTCTAATTTCGATTACGAGCAGTAGGCTACAACAAGCATTTTATACTGGGAATGCCTCATAGAGGTATGGACAGCCCACACCGGATTAATTCCACGGTACTGTGTAGATCGAAACGCGTAATGTAACCTCGTTCGACATTCGTGTCACCGGCAAAAAAAAAATTTCTAACTGCAAAAATGTATTTCTCAATGGATAATTATGATAAATTCGTGAGTTGTTGACGAAAAGATTATCGGTGTTTGCTGTTGTATTGTTCGTTTCATGTAACCTGGCGTCTTGTTCAGACACCCCTGAGAAGCATTAAAGCTCGGGCATTTACTCACAAACACTGGCGACGAATAGTTGTGAACAAGCGAGAGTATTGGAAGCCCAACAGTTTGTGCTGCCCGACACAGCTTCTGTGGACCAGATAGTCATTTAGGGAATTGTATTCGAAGAAAGATTGCTTATCCTCACAGATTTATCCAGTGAATCCAGGCATAAGTTGTCCAGTAGTTCGTCCCTTGACCCTGAGGCGATTGATAGTTGGTATAGACATCGGAAATACTTTTTATCAATTTTTTTTTAAACTTACTCATACCTATCAAAACTCGAAAAGGAAAACAGCGCGAAAAAAACTGTATATGCATTCCCAGTGCAAGTCGCAGACGACCTAGTTAAATAACAGTAAAGAAAGCAGCACAGAGTTTGCAAGTGGAGTTTAATATAACCCACCAATTTTAGTGTCATTCATGATGATCTTTAATTAACCTTCTTTCCTTCAAGCAACATCATCTGGGTGATTGGGTTTTGATGTCGTCCCTATCCGACACAAGCAACATTAACGTTCTGTTTTTCATTGTCATGCGGCTATAGTTATAAGAGTTTCATCTGGCTCATTTTCTATAGGTCCTAGAATTCCTTATTTACATATGTAGCCTCTTCATCTAGTTTGAAAGTGAGTAGCGGCACTTTTGGCTAAAAAATCCTGGCGTCCCTATGATATAAGTTACATTATTAAGTATTGCCGTATTGTTTGTGTGTAATATTGAAAATCAACTTTTTTCTTAGTGTTGAGAATAAGCGTTTAGATTTTTTTAGGCAGAATCTCACCTCTGTAAATACTTTGGATATAAAATCCAGAGAATTGTAGTATTACTTACAGAGGTGCGATTTTGCCTGAAAAAACTCTATACGCCTATTCTCAACACTACGAAAACGGTCGATTTTTAATATTACACTCAAACTAAACTGTAGTACTTGATGTAACTGTTATATCAAAGGGAAACCAGGATTTTTTTTAAAGCCAAAACTGATATGCTACGCTTTGTACATGTACTTACTAAATTCCTCTCTAACTCAGTGCAATACTCGTTCTTGTACTTCAAAATCTAGAGCTTCCCCGTGCAAGGCACGGCATTAGTTTTTTTAAATCTTAAACAATAAAGTGAATGGGGGCCTAAAGAAAATCACGCAAATCACGCTTTATCGCAAATCTCGACGAAAACGCTATGGATTTGCGCCCACATTTGGGTGCATCACATTCATATCAGCTAAAATAAATTGCGCAAAATTATCGGTAACTACCAGTAAACTGAGCAAAAATTTGGCCGATGTGATGATTGAGACGATATCACCAGCATGCTTAGGCCGTTCGCAGGCACAATACTAGCGTCAATTTATTTACATCGCTAACCTACTTTATTTCCTCTGTAGTGCCTAGTGTAAGTGCAGTGGTCGATTGCTCTACGTTGGAGGGCCTACCTGGAAACTTTATTTCTGGCGGTAAGGGTACGGCAGCGACTCACTCCTGCCGGCCGCGCACATTGAGCGGCTCAACGTGCTTCGTGCCAGAATATTAACGTTCTATTTTAATAGAATGTTAAAATAATTTAAAAAACAATGTACGGACGTAAGTCAGTATGTTGTACTGCTTTGAGCTTCCTTTTTCTTCCACCTACATTCACGTCAGCAAAGTCGTGTTTTGAAGGTGCGAGTTGGCTGCGCCGCTTTGCGGCGCAGCGAGCTTGCTTGTATTAATAAACGTGCAAATAGTGCTGTAGCTCTTCTTTACTGACATCGGTGTAGCTGTGGCAGCACTTGACCCCCATTTTTTTCATGATTTCTAAGATAACATGCGATTTATGAGATTTATAAAGCGCTTCACTTGAACAAAGTACTTACTAGTAGTAGTATTCAGTATGAATTGAATAGGTGTTCGGTACACAACCGCTGTCCTCAAATTAGTCCTCGTTACGAAACACTACCAGCACTACTGTACCAGGAATAGTTAAGTACTGTAGTACTTCGAAGTACTATATATTTAGCAGGTCAGTAGTGACAAAATTTCCCAGCACAGCAACGACGCTTTACTCTAGTTTAATAATCAGCTTGCCGATGTTCTTGCGTGCATACATGTAGTCGATGGCCTCCGGGATGCTCTCCAACCCTCGGAACTCCGTCGAGTCCACTCCTGGGCTCAGCTTCCCCTCTCCCAACAGCTTCAGCAGCCGCTCAATATGCGACGGGATGAACTTGTCGTGGTTGTGCAGCAAAAAGCCGCGCACGCTGGCCGACTTCATCAGCAGTTTCGGATTCAGCTGGTTCACGAGCATCGGCTCAGCCGACTTATCACCGTGGTAGCCTGAGATGTAGCCAAATACAATCACTCTTGCGTGCACCGCCAAGTTGTCGGTCACGGCCTTAAACATGTCGCCGCCGACGGTCTCAAACACGAGGTCGACGCCCATCGGATACTCCTTCTTTAGCACAGTATCCACGTCTTGCTTCGTGTAGTTAATAACACGATCACAGCCCAACTTCTTCAAGTGTTCCACCTTCTCGTCCGAGCTGCACGTGCCAATCACGTGGTTCCCCGCGAGTTTGGCCAGCTGCACGACGTACTGGCCGGTGCCTCCAGCCGCGGCCGATACAAACACTGTTTCATTGCTCTTCATCTCCCCGATCTGCTCCAAGGCGACAGACGCTGAGATGCCGCCTACAGTCATGGTCACTATAGCGGGTGACAATTCCGGCGTCTTGATGAGGTTGGCTGACGGCACCTCCACGTACTCGGCGAAGGCTCCGAACTTCTGGTAAGCGACGGCATCGCCCACTTTGACGTTGGTTACATTCTCGCCAATGGCGTGCACGTAGCCGGCGGCTTCAAGGCCGCAGCCGAACGGAGGAGGCAGTGCACCAGTGTAGGCACCGGCAGTTAAGTTGATATCCGTGGCGTTGATACCCAAAAAGCGGTTCTTAACAACGACGTTGCCTGCTGCGGGGGTGGGGATCTCAAGGATCTCGACGATTTTCGTGGCAGCGCGGAAATCCTTGGACTTGGTGTGAACTTGGACGGACTTGAAGGACGGCATGGTGGCTGTTAGATACTTGAGCTCGTGGACTCAGATTGGGGAATGACGTCAGGTGGCAAATGAAAAAAAAGAGTGTTGATGAAGCAAAAAACTGGACCAAAAATGAGATAAACGGGTCGGGCTGAAGAGCCCGGGTCGGTTTGAAGAGCCCGGGTCGGTTTGACTAGGAAATTGTAAGAGGACGAGAACAGCTGGTTTTGTGATTTGTTAATCGGTACGTGGGACGTCAACACAATTCCCAAGTTGGATTGCGTGAAGTAGAATTGTCGAGAAGTAGAAGTTGTTGGCTGTAGCTACGCATGGGCCGGTGGAGGCGCTGACCTCGTGTGTGTGCGGCAGCACAATAAAATGACGAAATTGCCAATATCTGTGTTGGCGATTTAGATCAACCGGACGTGGTGTGATGAATACATGTACTGGATTATGGCTAGGGCCCAGTAGTGGAAGAGCTTTAGCTGAACAAAATATCAAACTACGCAGGTTCTAGCGTGACCGAGTATTTCGCCCGTGCTATACGATAAGCAGGTAGCTCACTGTCCTTGGAGTTTTACAATCACTGTGCAGCGATGCTCACTACACCCAGGTCGTTCGCAACATGGTGTTGATCGAATGTCGGGCTGTCATTTTCTCGGTGGTAAAGATTTTGCATGGATTTGACGTCGGACATGAGGTTCTTTGGCGTTCTTATTATCTTGCATTTGCTGTTGTAGGGGAGTTTTTGCTTTTCGATAAAGCGAGGAAAAACATCTTTGAGAGCATTTTAAATTATTCTTGCGGCTCCAGCATAGGTAGCAACTGAGCTGTCGGTCAGAAGTATTTCGTTTTGATCAGAAACCTAGAAGTTCTGCTCTTTATCGTCGTACTTGGTACTCAGACTCAAAAATTCCAAGGTACCAAGCTACTTTAGATTCACGTGAGACGAAAACTCGGGGTGCTTGCACATACATAGTTGATTTACGCATTGGCAAGTCTAGCTCTGGCTCAGTTGTCAACTTCCTACCAACAGCTTTCAAGTTCAATGAAAATGTTCGAGCGATTCCGGCGAGTGGAGGCGTCCGAGAGGAGTTCATACTTAAGTTCCATCAAATTTTCTCGCCCCGATACCTACGGAGAGGTGTGTTCTCCCCATGAAGAAGAGGAACATCGATGCAGCAACGACGGAGCTCTACGAGATGGTGGGGCTCCACAACTCCTCTCGCCCGAATCCTGTGGCTTGTTAGCTCAATATGCCGCAGTTGGGTTGATGATGGGGGCGCTACCAAGTGCAGTCACGCCGTTCCTTGCCTACTATTTGAACATGGAAGGCCAGGCCACGACGTCCGCCCGTGCGTTGCTCGGCATCCCGTGGTCTGTCAAGGTTTTTATCGGGATCATCTCGGACTGCTTCCCTATCTGTGGCTATCGTCGTCGGCCCTTCATGACCATCGGCTGGATGCTCTGCACCGTTTGCCTCGTCGTCATGGCTACATTCCCACTTGACAACCCGTACTTCCCTGAAGCTTCATGGAGGAAGATCAAGCCCAGTGAGTATACCGCTGAAGAAGTCTCCGCAATTAACTACCACGCTCCCTCTACGGGAGGGAAATACGTTATCTTGATGATGGTAGCAACGTTGGGTTACGTCATCGCTGACGTTGCAGCAGATGGTGTCGTGGTCGAGTATGCCCAACGAGAGCCTATTGCCATACGAGGACGGACTCAGACTGCGATCTACACTGTGCGCAGTATCTTCAGTATCTTCGGGAGTATCTTGGTGGGGTTCGGCCTCAGTTCGCCTCCATACGGTGGGGAGTTCGACTTCGGTATCAGCATCCCTGTCTGTATGTTGGTACTGACAGTCTGCTGTGTGCCAGTCATCCCAGTGACGTGGTACTTTGTCGCCGAGGAGCGAGTGGCTACACCCGAACTGCGCAAGTACATGGACGTTCTGTGGGAAACGCTACAGAGTCGCGCAGTCTACCAAGTCATCGCGTACAGTTTCTTCTCTGGGGTATTTGGTGGCATTAGTTACGTGGCTTCGGACCCGGTTACGATGTATTGGGCTCGTGCCACGAGTTTCAACATCTCAGTCTCTCAGATCATTGGATCAGGAGTGACAGCTGTGACGCTAGCGCTAATGGGGCGCTATGGACTGGACTGGGATTGGCGTCACGTGATTGTCATCACTACAATTGCTGTGGTCGCTCTGGATTCCGTGTGTACTATGCTCACTACGTGGGGTGTCGTACGTAACCAGTGGTTCTGGCTCGGTTTACCAATTGTGGAGACTATCCCAGCGAGTGTAAGCTTCATTGTCTCGAGCTTTGTGGTCGTGGAGCTGGCGGATGAGGGCAATGAAGCTGCGATCTACGGGCTATTGACGACGGTGGGTAACCTCAGTAACCCCTTCTCGGCCACGATAACCAAGACTATTGACGAACCCTTTGCTGTTAGCAACCGAGATATCCTTAACGACGCCCACTCTACCCGTCGGGATGTCACGATCATTGTGCTTATTTCGTACATGAGCAAGCTGCTGTCTCTGCTGTTCCTTGTTTGGCTACCAAGACAGAAGGCTGAGACCCAAATGCTCAAGCGAAACGGCAGCCGCAGCAAGTTGCTCGGTGGGGTGACTATCGTGTACTGCATGTTCGCGTTAAGCTGGTCACTTCTCATTAACTTGCTGGGCATTTTCGAGAGCACCAGATGTCTGAAGATTGTAGGAGGATGCTAGGTAAGATGAGGTTAGGAGAATAACCAACGGAAGAAGATAATATGTCCTAAACGAGTCAAATGTCCTATCGGTCCTAAGGAATAGATAATATCGTACTTGGAAAATCTCAGACTTAAAACAATTCTAATAATTTTAGGAAAAATAGGACATTTTAGGACTCGTTTAGGACGTATTATTCGACACGTAACCAACGTTGTTGACTGCTACTTAGACTCGGTTTTTTTTCTTCTGTCGAACAAGCATAAGATCTTAATAGCACCATCTGAGCGCATTAGCAGTATAATTTTCCGTGGATAGCTTGATTTAAAAAATAACGTTAAAAACGAATGCTGTTGAGCTAAGGGCTCAAAAGGATGAAATCGCATTTATAAATATCTGTGGTACTTAAAAGTAGAAAGTCTCAAGCAGTACTTGCGATCGACAGTAGCAACGTTTCCTCAGAAAACATGAAGATTCTGACTTGGAGAACGAAGAACGTGACAAGATCCAGCAATTGGGGACTCTTTGGCGACGTTCGCTCCAAAACGCCTCAAGCAGTACTACAACTTGAATTTGTTCAAGCAAAGTGGCGAAACTCTTGCAAGAAAGGGTGGCCACGATAGACTGAAAGAAGCAGTGAAAAAGCTTAAGGAGACTGACATCTCACGAGATTAGCTTAAGAAGCTCGATTACAGTGCTGACGACTATTCGACGAAACGGTACCGAACTTATGACAACTTCAGAGCTTAAAACGAGCGTCTTAAGGTGTTTCACCAAAGATTCCTAGCGGAAAAAATACACAGATAAAATTCCTAATGAAACGAATACACAGATTAATGTTGATTTTGCTGGTCACTTATCTTTTTTTGAACGAATCGGGCCCTAACTAATAACAGGTACTATGCATGCACTTTGCATTGCAATTTGGGTCGAGCATAATTAATTTTCATCGTCAAAGCTGGCAAACAAGCAGTGTTGATTGACTTCTCTCACCATACGACATCACTTTCTTGCGAATAAGTAAGGTCCACGACCTGTTACTCTTGTGGTAAAAAAGACACTACAGTATAGATTTCTAGCTCTATCAAGCCAGGGAGTGTACATATTACCTTGTCCAGCTCACAATACACGTTATTTCGTCACAAGGCGTAGCAGTACTAAATAACGGTGTTGCAAGGATTGTATCGCGAGATTCTACCTGCCCCTCTAAAACGCGTTGTGAGGAAGACATTTCAGCTAATGGAACTAAGTATTGGAACATCCATTCGGTAACTATCCGTCATCTAGTTAGATTTTATCCAGATTCTCGCTGTTTAAAGGTCGTAGCAAGTAGCTCATTATTTCAAAAGTTACTGCCAAGTAGTTCAGAACGAGGCCTTGCCTAGATTCTACCAGCAAACTTGCTGACAACACTAGTTTAAAAATCCAGAGCTCCGTACAGACGCACGGCTTTGTTCGTACCCATCTTTCACTTTTAGGGCAGGTCAGTTTCTGTCAGCCAAGTACTTTACCCCTTCAAACCGAGCGATTTTTAGGGTCAGCTAAGCTGTATATACAGCGTGGAAATATATGAAGTTTGTATGCCAACGCGCAATAGGTGACAGCCATAGACATTGCGCGATTCACACGCTGTGCTGTATATCATGCTTTCTGAGCAGTATATATAGCACTGATAAGGTGTATAATAGTGTTTGTGTACTGGTATTACACACTGAATGCACTGCTTCGTGCACAAGGTTTGTACAGAACATGCACTCCGTCCAAAAAAATTTCTCGACATTTAGAAAAAGAAGTCCATAAAGAGATCAAAGTGGACGCCAAACTCAAAGTAAGTTGATGAAATTGAACTAAGGATGCAATCACCTGATGCGTCCTTCGTTGTGTATTCAAAGTGAAAGTCAATTGGACACTACACTTTTATGTAAACTCGAGTCGTGTTGAATGATGAGCGAGAGGGCAACATCGCCTCATCAAAAGCAAGTTCAGCTGGAGCGATAAACCCTCGACAGAACGTGCGCTACAGTACGTGAACAACCTTGCAAATCTTTCATGCCCTGTCAGTCTTGGCTCGAGGATCCAAATTACTCGAGAAATGTAGATTGCGTGAGGTTTCCATGAAGCGATCGCGAGTTATGTAGTTCCCAAATATACCTCTCGCAATTCCTCCTTCATTTGATTGTTTTCAGTGGTTAGATATCTTTTCCCGAATGGGCTGGATTGTGCGAGCTAACAGCAGCCCAATGAACACGCACAATTCATGGGGGAGAACCGACTTCACAGTCATCAGGCTCATGCGAACATCGCCTCTAGCCCGGACTGGAGTCGTATCCTCGGGGCGCCGTCGCGAAATCTTTTTCCTACGCTCGATGTATGCATCCACCCGAGCTTCCAACTGCTCGTGCTTGTATTTTTTACAGTACATAGCGATGTGGTGCCAGAGAGCCACTGGCATGAAGAAAAAGAAACGTGCTAACGGAGAATCACCACACTTCATTGCTTCTGGGGTAGGTCCGAATGGCTCCTTACGTAGATCTGGGTAGCTAATTGTATCGTCAACAGGCTGGTATGGGGTCTGGGGGTACTCAAACACGTCAGGGGATTCTAGCTCGAACCACCCATTCGTACTGTGTTCGCGGAGCTTGTCTAAGTTCTCGCCGGCGCAATCCCCAGCCAACACCTTCTCAGTGCCTCCCAGCGACTGCAAAACCTTCTCGGCAAAATGCCTTTCTGCAATCGCTTCGAGCGAGTTTGGATGGTTGTGCTCTTCTTCGACTTGGTCTTCTACCTCGTCAAAGTCGTTGTCCTCGTCGTCCATGTCCTCGTCAGCAATATCGTCTTGCTCCGGATCATCTCCAGAGTCAAGACCACCATAGTCGTTCGGGTTATCATCTTCGTCGTCGGCGTGGTTGAGATCGTCGTCGGTACCGCTGTCCATCAGATTACTTTCTGTATTGCATTGGACACAGTTGATATAATACAGCGTAAGTGGGATATATGTACAGCACAGGTAAACATTATTACAGCATTAGAAATACACATACCTTCTGATTCATGGATTGATTCGACCTCCTCCTGGCGAGTAGATTATACAGGTCATATAATACAGCATAAGTATGATGTATATACAGCGCAGGAAATCAGTATAAACCATGAGAAGCAATATGCATACCTTCTGATCCTTCGATGGATGCGACCTCGTCCTCGCGCGCATCTTCGCAATCAGCTGCATCTTCGTCTTTGTCCGATGACCCGAAGAGCGAGCGTCTGTCGTCACGGGTAGCTGGGGCTCTGGCACGTTTTTAACGCGGCAACAAATCATACTCGTCTTCTTCGTCATCTTCGGCTGCAGCGTCAACTTGAGCTGTGTCGGAGACGTGATTTACACCATCAAATTCGTACGGATAAAAATGAGCACACAGTAAATAACCATACACTAATTGAGCCATCGGAAACAACGCACCACTAGTTGCCGAAGGCGCCACAATGGCAGGTACGACCTCCGTGGTCTCATTCACTTCGCACAGGCAGATCTAAACAGTATAAAGCACACATAAACCCGTTATCAGTGCGTACACACAGCAGCACAAACCAGGAATACATACCTTTCGCGAGGCACGCTGAGCTGAGTGCTTGAGCTGCCTCCCGCAAATGAACTGTAAGAAAGACAGATAGAAATGTTATTTGAATTGTCTTTTTCAAGCATAACAATAAAACATACGTACGAGAGGCATCATGAGATAACACGCATTTCTCGCCCAAATAGTAGTCCGTCCCTTCAACTCCGTTGGGGTCGCCATTCGGGGGTACGAACTTCCATCACGTCTCGAGGGAGCTGGCTTGTAGGAGCTTGTGGGTCCAGCCACCTGCCTTGAGCTCACTCCAAACTGACCTCTACGTGTAGGTTCCTCCTTGCGCCACGCGCTTGGCACGTTGGTTCGCGCGAGCGCCAGCCATCTTTTTCCGGGTCGTCGATTTCGAGAGTGACACTGAAAAACGTGGGAGGAACGGCAGCCACTACAACAAAAACCTTCAAAAGATTGTGACTAGTGTGACATTTGTGTAAAGACCTGTATAAGTAAATTTTCTAAAATGTTGGACAAAATCTGCGCTGGTTCCCTACTTCAACATATGCTTATCATGGACAGAAAAAACGCTTTTTTCTTTTGATCTTAGTAAAGATGGTTACAGTGCTGGGCGCAGCGCGATTTTTCACATACAAAACTCAAGTATTAAAAATCCTTATGCTGTATATATACAACTTAGATTTGTAATTTATTCTATCCGACCGATTTGCTAACACATCTTATACAGCGCACCGGGTTGAAGGGGTTAAATAATGTTTTCCTCACTCGCCAAGTTTCCAGCCGAAGCATCAGAGATGGCTGAAAGTGAAGAACACTTTATCCTTACAAGTGTGGCCTTCGTGTGCCACCACTGCTTCGGTGCGACGGTGCAGCCGCATGTCGTGCATCGCATCCAGGTGCTCACGGAAAATATCTCTGAACAAGCACTGGTGCGTGTACTGAAAGAGAATAAACCTCATTTATTCTCCCGGGTACTTCACGCAATGGACGAGAGTTTGAACATGGCCCACCACGAAAAGCTGCGCCAGTATCGATATGCAATGCGGCTGGTTCCGTACCAAGTGAAAGTGGACGAAGGAGAGTTGGAGGCAATGCAGCAGCTGTACGACCGCTATCTCGGTGCTTTGGATTCTGAGGTGGTTTTCCGTATCACTGAGATTGCGGAGTTACCAATGATGAAGTGGCTACATAAGTGCAAACGTCTTTTGTTCAAGCAATTTCCAGATTGTGAAAATGATGTTTTCATGTACGCCTCAATGAAAGGTAAAGACGATATCACCAGCTGGTTGGTGAAACTGTTCCCTGATACGGTGCGGAGTCTGCTCTACGTGGCTCGTGCTGGCCATTTCGCTTTACTCAAGTGGCTGACGGAACACACAACTTGGGGTAGAAACTTCGTAACCCACGCGCTCCAGTGTGCGATCGAGGAAGATTATCTCGAAATTGCCAAACTTCTATATGATTTGGAACCTGAAAAAATCAAGAACAAACCAGACTTAAAACTGAACTCTCTCGAAATGATGCAATGGGTTCATGATACAAAGTGCTGGGTCTTCACTAATGCCGCCGTCTTCTACACTGCGAGAACCGGCAATCTTGAAATGTTGCAGTGGCTGCACTTGAACTATCCTAAATTTTTCTCAAAAGCCATTTTGCATGCCGCAGCGGAAAATGGAAAATTGGAAATTGTAGAATTTCTCCATAAAAACGGCCAAGATGGATGCACTTCGGCGGCAATGGACTTATCAGCGCAAAATGGGCATTTAGAGGTCGTGCAGTAGCTGCACAACAACAGAACAGAAGGATGCACAACTGCTGCAATGGACGAAGCTGCAAGAAACGGTCACTTGGACGTCTTGAAGTGGTGACACGCTAACCGGAGCGAAGGATGCACCCCACGAGCAATGAAAAACGGGAGCAAAGAGGGAAGGATGAATGCTGTGACGTGGCTACATGAAACTTTCGATCTCGCGCTACCTACAGACTACGCAGACAGACTAGCATCTGCTGGTTTCCTGGAACTTTTATCTTGGCTACATTGTAGTGGAAAAGGTGATTGGTCAAAAGATACGATGGACAGGGCGGCTGGACGTGGACACCTCGATGTTGTTAAGTTCTTACATAAAATTGACACGAAGGCTGCACCAACAAGGCCATGGATACTGCAGCTGAGTATAATCATCTGGAAGTGGTCAGATTCTTGCATGAAAACAGGAGGGAAGGGTGCACAAAAGCGGCGATGAATGCAGCGGATAAAAATGGTCATTTTGAAATGGTGAAATGGCTTCAAGAGAATCGTCGTCAAGGATGTACGAAAGCTGCAATGCTAGCAGCGGCGCTTGGTGGCCACCTCAAGATCATGAAATTGCTACATGCGAATTACGATTTAAACTGGCCGGAGAAGGCGATCGAAACCGCGACGTTAGAGGAGCACACCGAAGCTGTGAAGTGGCTTTATTACCATTTGAACCAGACAATCTACGCGAGATTCGCTGTTCGCGTAGCGCGTTACGGTCACATCGGCGTTCTGGAATTTATGAATTCGGTATCGAGTCTGCGAAAACAATTCGATCTTCTTTGTTGGTTGCGGGAATAGGAACCCCGAGGTGGTGAAATGGTATGTGGACCACTATGGCAATCCTCGCAAGCGCAAATGGTAGGAAGTTTGTTTTTTTGCCTCGGATCATTAGATCAGTTTCTTCTTTTTTTAGGGTTATAATGGTACTTTTTTTCCCTTCGAGGTTTATGACTTTTCGTTTGTGCACAGACGACAGTGCACATGCACGAAATGCACACATAGTGCAACTTTCGTGTGGCTGAAATAATTTATTACGAAAATAGCCCATTCTAATTCACATCGCATTGCGGCATAGAATAGCTGAGAGAATTGTGCAAATCCAGCCATATACCGAAAACTCTGATTCGTTTTGTTTTTATTCTTTTGATGCACAAATTGTTGGGAACAGTCTTCAACTTGATCTGGTCGCTGAATTGGCAAGCGTAGACGAATATTTGTGAGCACGCGAGATTAATAGAAACCCAAGAAACCATCTTGTGCTGCCGGCACAGCTTCTGTGTAACCATATAGAATAATTTAGGAAATTGTACTCGAAGAGAGAATACATAGCGCTGGTTTATCCATTGAATCCAGACACGAATTGACCAGTAGTGCGTCGCTTGTCTTATTGGTGTGGCAAGTGATAGTTGATTCAGACACCCGGAAAAAGCTTTCGCTTGCTTCGCTACTGGTGAACGAGATAGTTTTCACAACGTCTCGATAAATGGGCAGTACGGACCTTTCAGCAACAGGTTAACACGTAGAAAAGGAATTGGATCTACCAGTTCATTCAACTACCACTGTCTCATGCAGGTACAACAAATTTCAACAGAGAGACAAATTTCGAGAAAAAACTGTACACGCATTCCCAGTGTACTTCGAAGTACGACCTAGTGGGCCCATAGCCAGAGTTCGGAATCAGTAAATAAATACAAAAAAAATAAAGTAAATTATTGAAATAATTTACTAGCTGTGACCCACTTTACTGCAATAAGTTAACATTTTGGATGACGTTGTGCCACAATGAAACTCGTATGATTTGCAAAAAAAAGTACAACATTGTGGCTCAATTGTGGCTGAATAAGTGAATATTGTGAGTGCTATTTATATTTCCATAAAAAGTCGGAGGTTGGATCACACTGAGCCACAATGAGTCACAATGAGCCACAATGAGCCACAAATGCGCAATGGAGATTGACTTTTTTATGTAGATCATAGCGTAAACTAGGATCAGCATACCGCATCGCCCCTGTCCTAAGCGAAGTTTTGTCCTAAGCGAACTTCGATTTTATGGCCAATTGCAGCGCTTTATTTAAAACAGATGGCTTCAAGTAAAGTATTCTCCCGCGAGCTAATTATAGGCAGCAGTCATACTTGGCTGTGATAAAGAGGCAATTGGAAGAGCGTCAGCATTCAAAATAGCTAGAGCCGTTCGATCGAAATGCTATCAACAGCTCTCACCAGCGGACCATCCTGGAATTTATGGAAACAGATCATACACGAACGGAACATTCAACTCGATCAGCTAGATGTAACTTTTACTTTTTAGTACTAGTTATGAGATTTGCTAGTTATCCTACCCGTAATTGGCCAACATGGATGTTCGCTTAGGACAGGGGCGATGCGGTACCACAGTTGTGGCCATCCCGTTGGCGGAGACTTGCTACTTTGTGGTATGTAAAATTACACTTGAGAACTTTTGCCACGTAGGTCCTGCATATCTTTTGTATCCTTTTTTTCAGGGATCTAGCCGACTCGGTGGACTTGATCACGCTGTACGCGCTGGCGTCCACAATGGATGAGTTCGTTGCAGCTGGAGTAATCAGTACGTGCACGTGTCGGGGGTCGGCAACACGGGAAAGAGATTAATTACGCTACAAAATCGGATGGTTTTCAACACTTTTAAAAAGCGGATGCTTTTAGCTACTTCCTCTGTCCGGAAATATATGACCACTTCAAATCAAAAAATCAAACTTAAGACCAAATTTTTTAATTAGCGTTAACTGATTGATGATCTGAAACCTTGTAACCGTATTTTTGTCGTAGGCATCCAGTTATTATCAATCAGCGGCTCAAAGGCGAAAAATAACTGCATGAACTCACCACTTCCTCCATAGGTACGATTATTTTTGACGTAAGTACGATTTTTCGTCTCGTCCACTCTCACCTAATCGATCAAATACATTTTTTTAAGTAAATCAGGTGGCCTTATATTTCCGGACGTACTTAAGTGCGACCTGGCCCTATATTTCCGGACAGAGGAAGTACAAAAAGGGATGATTTCCGATACAAATGGCTTGTTTATTTAGCCAGCAGCATATGGTCGATGTTACACACCCAGACCAACTAAGGCGAGCGGGTGCGAGGCGCGTTGCCGTATTGTACCGGCAGATTGGGATCGATCACCTAATTCAATCTGCCGTAACTTATGTTCTAGACCGAATTTTTTGAAATGGTTTCGTTTATTGGAATTTTCACCGAAAGTTCATTCGACTGGCGGAAAGGCAGCGTTTTTAGAACTAATAGTAGATGAGGAAACCGCCACCGAAAAACTTTACTCGCCAAAAGCCAAAATCATCGTCTTGTCGCTAGGGTAGGGTTGGCCTTTTTGTTCACATCATTGATGAGAGCATACAAAAAGCAAGATAGAAAATTGACAAAATAAGAGGGTCGTGCTCGAGATGGTCGAATTCGTCGAATACCAACAAGTGACGCATTCGGCAATTATAGTATGGTATGGTGTGTGACGCACGCATGCGTTTATGGAAAAGAACAGTACCAGCGTGTAGTGTAAACACACGCCTTCCTGTTCGCGCCGAGAAATATTTCGTAGGACACGTTCACGCCACGCTGTGCTGTACTGAACCAGTGTTCTCAGAAACTTTCCCATTGCCTGTTTTGGCGTCGTGTTGCTTTAACCGTGTCTAACTTAGCAACTAAAGCTCACCTCTTAGTACAAGAACGATCACTGTGTTCTCCTTTGAAATATAAAGAAAATAGCGGTTAGTTTGGTGAGTTTAGCCAAATATTGGTGGTATAGCGTCATTTTTAATAGCAAACCCGCGCGGTATTTGTGTAGGCCGACCCAGCGCTGAGCTCACCAGCGAGCCGCGCATCGCACTCTCCAGTACATTCTATTTTTATATCGCGAGCGAAGCGAACCGCGGGGGTGCCGAAGGGGCGCCCAGCCAAGCAAAGCGCGGCAGGTAACGGCTGGCTCACATAATACATGCAAATGCAGCGGTATGCATCTTTTTTATTATGTCGAAACCCATACTTTTTGTATAGTAGATAAGCCGCACTCGGCAACACGTCTGGTGGCGGCATGGGCGGCTTCCGCGCGTTTCTCGCAGATCTACAAGGGCCGAGTGCCGGGGAAGCCTGCTTCGAGCGGCATCTTGCTGGAGTTCTTCATGAACACGCCCCCGGCGTGGGTCAGCATGCTGCTACTCAGTTCGTTCGGTCCGATCAAGACGCCTGTGGGTGCGTGTGCGACGGCTGCTGAGTCCGTTGACATCGCAGTAGAAACAATGATGTAGTGTCGGTGGCTACGACGATTTAGAAGAGAAGAGCGCGTTCGAGTTTGCAGGTGTATTCGATGACGGATTTGAAGGATGATTCGTCGTCGGCACTGCTGACTGCTATGAACCGCACTGCAATTGAATTGGGCCTGTCGAAGGATATGGGCGTGGGGGTGGACTTCCATCTGTGACTGATTTTCGAGCGTCTAAACGGCTGCGACGACATTCTTCTTCCTTCGCTTCAACTTTTTTTTATCAGAACTGTAGCAAATACGCTGGGTGAGCGATATAAGCCTGGATAATAAGAAGCAACGACACTAACCTAAACGGCTGATACGTGCTCTGACAGTATTCTTCGAACCCTTCAAAGAATGCCGCCCAAGTCACGTACGACGTGCGAAAAACGGCGGACATACCGTATGCAGCCGCTGCTGTGATCCAGCTGGTGTAATGCGACTTGCGCCACCGTCACCACCGCTTTCCGAGAGCATTTACCCCCCAAAGTGTCGCTTCGTGTTTGCTAAAATCGCTACCACGTCCGGTTCTTGTGTCACAGATAGGCCTGGCACAAATAGATTTTCAGAGGAAATTCTATTTAAATTACAACTCTTTCGAGACAATAGAATCACAATGGATTGTGACAATAACGCCGACGTATCATTTTGATTTTAGACTTCTAAACATACGAAACGCTCCTCCAGTGGACAATGATAGCCCTACTTAATGCCCGTGTCATTCAGCAACTTTATTGGCGATAATTGTGCCCACAGGGACTGCGAAATTTTAGCAGTTCTGTGATTGCATGCGCCAAAATGAGGCCACGTCAATCTAGTACTTGTCTAAGCGTAGATTACGAGCTTGAATTCGCGGCAGCACTAATGCACTTACCCACATCGGATGGTGTGAATTAGATAAGGAACATGGCGGTCATGGAAAGATCTGCTTCTGCAGGTGTCGCCGCAACTTGCCCTCTTTCGACTGACATCTGTAGCGCGCGCTGATACGCTTACACCTGCAAGGTCGGTAGGCCATCTCAAACTTCTTTAGAGCGCGCAATTTCTTTTAAAAGAACTATAAATACTACGCAGTAGGTGTCATCGTCTTTCCGGTGAAGGTGCTCGGCATTGTTGGTGAAGCTTCGAGTCGCGACCAACTTCGTGTCCTGCTGCAGAATTCGCGGGGGCAACTCGAGTCCATGCTGTAGAAAGTTCAGCTCAGTTGTCAAGGTGCTGGCGCCTTGGCTGTAAAAGGAAATAATTCTCGGGAACATCGTCGCTGAATTGCTGGCAATGGTCGAATTTGCAGAATTCTTCTACTCTTCTCATTACAAATATTAGGCTTCTACATACTACAAAAAGTAAGTAAGACAAAATAGAAGACCACCTTTCATCAGATCAGCTAGGTGCTTGTGTAGACACTGCCGCGAAGCATGAAAGCTCGGGTATTTGCTCTCAGCACACAGACAAAAAAAAAGCAGCCGCGGATTGTACGACGTACAATATGCATATGGGGCGTTGTGCAAACTTTGAGCGCGAGGCAGACACCAGCCAGAATAAGGCGACCAAGAACTGGGGATCGGTCAGTTCATATCTAAAATGTCTACCTTTTATGTATCCCTAACTCTACTTCTGAGTGATTACATGAAACGAAAACATACAACAGCAAAGACCTGGATTTTTTCCCGTCAACAAGCTGTATTAAGCATGTTGTATGATATAATAAACGGGGACCATCTAATCGGCCCATACGTTGGCAAACGCTTTCGCTTTCCGTTGGTGCCACCACCCGTCTGCATGTTTGTTGGAAGTGCGCACAAAAAAATTACAGTACCTACAGTGCCTCAGGAGTTTCATGAGGCACTTGATTTTTTTAATTTGCGGCAACTACATGTACAACTATGGGTACGTAATGCAATTCCGCCGGAACAAAATAAAGGATTGAGCTATCCGCAGGAAGTCGCACATCCGCTCGAATGGTCGATGCGCCTGCTATATGTCAGTGCACGATTTTTGGGGGTGCCCATACGCTGAGGTACAACTGTGAAGATTTGTATTTCAGCTGATATACGAACAAAAGGTGTATTATGTTGTAAAGGAAGAAAAGTGGGCTGGGACTAAAAAGAAGCTAGGAGAATTGAGTGTTGCTCGCTAGAAACTCCTGGACAAAGTAGAGTCTGCATTCACCATCCATTCCATAATACATCGTCGCCGCGTTTTGGTTGTTAGCGAGCGGCTGAATGATACAAAAACGGTCGGCAACTCCACTGGTTTCCGCTAGCTCGTCTCGAAACATCTTAATAGCTAAATCCGCCTTTGACTTCTTGATCACGTTAGCATTGGCCTGTCGAGCCATACTGGCTTCAGCTAGTGTTTTGTGGGCAGCAGCAAGATTAAGTATGGCCTCTGTCATCTTCTCACCGGTTGACCTTTGGCGTTTGGGGCTGGCATTGTTGGGGGTGCCATTGCTAAATGTGCTGCCTTCTCTCTTTTGAGAAGACATTGACAGAATCACGGGGTTTCTGATGTGTATTACCGAATTTGAAGCCCGCTCCAACAGGCTATCGGGGTCCCTATCGTTTCCTCGGCGTCTCTTTCGTTTGTGCTCTAGCTCTCGTCGTTCTCAGGCTCGCTGTTGTACTCCTCGTTGTGCGCGAACCGCATGTGCGACGCATACTGACCAGTGGCCGCCGATCCAGAAAAGATCATGTTAACTCGTCGTACATGTTCAATGGCCGACTTCTAAACTCTCTTGCCTGGGATGCTCGGCAAGTATATCTTGCTGGTAGAGACGGAGAGGTGGTGATTTAAGAAGAGCTTAACGATTTTTTTTCTGAAGCAATATTGTAATTTAAAGGACTTATCTCTCAATCCGCTAGAATAACCCCCTGCATGCCGGAATTCGGGCGGATGAAATCCGCTGGAATCTGGTCGATAATCCCCTGGATTTGCGCTCAGTACGCGCTAGCGGATCGGCCAATCCGCTAGAGCGCGAAATCCGCTGAAAATATCCACATTCCGCTCGAATTTAGGTTTGCAGTACGCACCCTATGAATCCGGTGGAAACGTAGAAAGGAGGGTATATTGAGAGTATAACCCATGCTCGGCATGGGTTGCTTATAGTACACATGTACCGGTATTAAGTGCGTGCTGTACGGTCCAACGCAGTACTGGGCTGTATCTTCGTCTTTTTGAGCTCTTATGGAGGCGGGTTTTTTTATGATTATTTGGCTGTTTTCTATGTCGTGTCATTTTGGCTTATTTATATCAGATGATTAATTGTATGTCGAGGGGCTTAATTGTATGCAGCCATTAATAAAAATGCGAGTGCTTCCATACAAGGTTTTTCTGTATTTTTTTTTTTTTGGGGGGGGGAGGGGGGGTGTAATTATATAGTTTTTTTTCTGTTCATAGTTTCTAGACTAGATATGCATCATGCATGCTGCTGCCGATCTGCACCGTAGTGCGCTTCTAGTTGGGTACAATGTTGTGTCCCAACTGGTACGAGTAGTTGATCGATCTTGCCAGTCTTCAACCCCAAGGAGCTAGCTATCTCGTACTCCTCGTAGTCGATGTTCCAGTACCGTTTACCACATCTCATGAAATGTGGCTTACTTTCCCCAACATGGTTGAGCTTAGTGTCTTCGCCTTCATCGTTTGTTTATTTTCGGCGATCAGAATACTCCATTTGACGACACTAGCGGGGGCGTCAGTAGACGCTCCGAGAGCATATAAGCGTTATCACTCAATAGATATATTCCAACTGGGAGGTTCTCCATGCGCTTACATAAAGCACTCTCTTTGTAGCTTATTAGGTCATTCACACTGCCTGGACATACAGCTGACACGTGCGTAAACCGCGACTTGTAGTCGCAAACGCATTGGATGTTGAACTCGAACGCTTGGGAATGGCCGCTAAAGTACTTTCGCTGCCCAGTTCCCTGAGTATCCTTCTCCGTTGGTGCCCGTATGCGGCAGAGTCAACCGTCAATGCACTTGGCACACCCTTTCATTTCTCCACAGCTACTCAGCAAGATGAACCCTTCGGTCATTGCTTTGATCAGCGGGCTAATCCACCAAACGCTTGACCAGCTAGCTCACAGCGTACTGAGACTTTCGTGGCCTGTCAATATCCAGGCGCCTTGTCTTTTTTTGAGGTCGTCTCGGTGGCCTTTCAGCCGGTAGGTTTCGTAGCATAACCCGTAAGTCCAGCGAGTCTACGAGATGTAGACATGCTAATATGTGAGCGCAGAGCCAGCCCATTTGGATGATTTGCTTACAGCCGACTTGGACTTTCTGCGAATAACTTGGATCTCCTCGTTGCTCCACGAAGGATTGTCCTAATCGTGCTCGAACGGAATTCGATCTAAACTTTGTACGACGTGGACCGAAAAATAGTGCAGCTGGATGTTCTCCTCCTTCTCGTTTTGCTTGAGCTTACCTCTGAGAGAGGCTTTGTAGGTTTTGAATCGATTGCCGTTAAGCATAAAGCCGCGGAGAGTTTCATCGCGTACAGCGTAGTAGTCGGCGTTGAAGAAATATTCTTGAATCCTGTTAACCGCCCGTCTGGACTTTCGTCTGTGAGTTGGGTAGTGGTTATCTTCTTCGCATAGAAGCACAGCCATCTGCAAATCTTGAGAGCTCACTGGTCCAGACTCACAATGCCTAATAGGCTTCGAGCCTATGTCCATAGCACATACGACCAAGATTTTAGGCAAAGTTCCAGCCAAAACGTGCCCCGTTTCTGCTCGAAGGGGCTTACTACAGTAGCCATGATTTTTGGATTATGCGATTCAATCGGGTTCTGGTTTGGCAGCACTTCTGCAGTGTCAATCGGAGTATAGAACCACAAATCCCAGGAGTATGTCAGGTATTCATCTTAAAGCCACTATCCATAGTCGGCTACACCCAGCGTGTTCCAGTTCCTGACCACCAGATCGGATAAAACCTCGAAGTGATCAAACGAGTGCGCTGCACTGAGGTATCCTAGTTAAGGCTGAATGACTTCTTGGTAGCGCTCACTTGTAGACAAAAGACCTTTTTTGCCTCTAGCATTGCGATGCAACTGTGGCCAGCAGTTCAGGAGTTTGATGTCCGGCCAGACGTGGTGGAAGCCACTTGCGATAGCGGCGGAGTGATCCAATGATCCATATGTAAGCTCCAAATCTCCACAAAAAACCAAATCACACTTGTCCCTGCAAACCATAAACAGCCGTGTATACGCGAAGGTTGTTTCCGTCCGAGTGAACATGAACATCATTGGGTAGATCTTCTGTTAATACTTGTTCAGTGCCGTGTAACGCACCCCAACGGTAACGAAAGACACAAGTGTCCACCGGCCAAAAATGGATCTTATAAGCTCCATCCGTCCCTCCAAGCTTTCCGGTGATTTGTCGATCAAACGTTGGTCTAGCACTTGCCTAGGAACAGTTCGGAACAATCGCCTTGACGTGAATATAATCCCGACAGAAACGTCTTCATTCTCTAGAGGATCTGTAAAACAATCCAGTACAAGTAGCTCGTGCTGAAGTTGAATGACTACTGACAAAAATCCGCAATGCATCCGTGTCTAAGTCGCTCTCAAGGTGCTGGTGAAATTGCTCGAATGTTGTGAACAATAGAGAGGTTTCGTAGCTGTCCTTAACCTCACTTTTCCTTCAAAGTCCGTTAAGTTCGCACTGATTGTACGTTTTACGCTCGAAATGATGCATAGAATCCCTACATTTTCCCAAATCACCAGAATTTGATCATCACGTTCACCTGCATCATTTCATTAAGTGCGTGTGCGAACCTATCATTGTATTACAATATCTGCATTACAAACCTGTGTAAAATGTTGCGAACTTAGCCAGAGCTGCTACTGCGATTTTGTTCAGTTTCTGCCCGTTCTGGTCTGAGGGTGAAGGTGCAGGTAGAGTGAGCTCCGAAACCTCTCTTTTCTCGGAGATGCCCACTCCATCACGTCTGCGTATTTCGTGATTGAAAAATCTCCTCGTTTTCTAGCCTCTGCGACCGATTATTCAGTTGTTTGACACTTGGTAGCATTGCAAGCCGCTCTGGCAAGTTCCTATACCGGACTTGAAGCGTAGCCAAACAATTTTTCGGACCTTGGCCACCCAGCAGCGAGTTATTGACCACTAGTAATGAATGCCGGTTCTCTGGTCTTTCGGAGGGGCAGTTGTCGTGGTGTGAATACCAGTCCGCGATAGGACGTTCGATCGCAGCATCCGCCTCACTTCAACTAGAGAGCCACATGACACGCGCACAGAGTGTGCACAGGCAGTGGTAGGAATCCAGCCGAGTAGACAGCGACGTGCAACCGCAACACTTCACAATGTCGAAACTCCTTGAACAGCTAAGGCTTAACCTTATACAACCACTTCAACATGGGCAAGTCTGCAGTTTCAGTGATCAGAAAAACTGCCTTAGAATCCAGAGCACCGGGGTATCAATCGTACAGCTGATGTATAGTCTCTACCCCGCCCTTCTGCAGAACCATTCTGATCGAGACCCAATACATTGCAAGGCGGTACTGACGCAACTTCTCGTGGTAAACCATGTTCAAACTCTCATCCACTGCACCGAGTGCTCTGGGAAATAATAGAGTTTTTCTTTGTTTCAGTACATCTAATAACGCTCGTCGAGAGATATTTTCAGTGAGCACTTGGATGAGATGCACGACCGGAGGCAGCGATGCCTCTCCGAAGCAGTGGCGACACACAACCGCGACGCTTGTAAGAATGAAATGTTCTTCGCTCTCCGCCATCTTTGTCCTTGGCACTAAAAACTGTTTATGAATTGACAGAACCAGACTTACTTATGGTGTACAACAATATGTTAACCCTTTCGCGAGGAGCACTTATAGCGTGATATCTAGTATATACTATACAAAGATCAGGCAAACAAATGTAAAAAGGCGCAAAAGTCGCCTTTTGAGAAGTTAATATAGACGGGGACATGATCAAATCCAGCATGATCAACCTGACAGTGGTGGTTTTTGATCTAAAACGGCAATTTTTGCGCCCTTTTAGATTGTCTTTTAAATGGCTAATAACTAGGCGTTGAGGCCGGTAGGGCCGTCTACTATTGCGATTGGTAAAGAAAACATTCGGTACTGTGTACCATGTGGAAATATAACCGCAAAAATTACGAAGATATTCCGGAGATGATGATGCTTAGATAGTACTCAAATGCGTTTTATTGGTCAAAATGTCCACGGACCGAGTATTCTTTCATTTTGTTGTCGTCTGCGTCTATCAAGCTGGGCGTGCGTAGTCGCCGCCTCCTCCATCAAGACCTCCGGGTGTGCGTAGTCACCACCCTCCCGCCTCAAGTTTCCGCGGCGTGCGTAGTCGCCGCCCAGCCTCACGTTGTATGTCGTGTGTAATCGCTCCCCTCCTCCCTCAAGATCACTACACTCCCCTCCCCCGTCAAGACCACTCGGCGCGCGTAATCGCCGCCTCCAGAATCAAATTGACGAGGCGTGTGTAATCATCGCATTTTCAGTAAAGCTCGCATGGCGCGCGTAGGGGCTACTTCAGTCTGAAGAAGGTTAGTGTTACCCTCTACACCCTCTCTGCATCCTACAACGCATGTTGATCACAATTTCGAGGTATCACAGTTAAGAGTGAACGCGTCGGAAGAAATAATCTGTCTTTCATAATTATCTTTCACTTATGAGGAATACTTCAGAACTTATATTTCTATCCGGAGTGTATTCCCAGTTAGATTGTATCTAATAGTTTGTAGTTTGCCGATATAACTGCTACAACTATCCGATATCACGTGATGCAGATGCAGGCCATGTGCGTGCAAGCTGCCTTAGGTGACCAGCCTCAATCACTGTTCGTGTGGAATCGTACGGTGATATCAAAGCTGCACACTAGTGCATATATCGTATTGTTTGTGTTTAAATGGGAGCTGTGTACGCTGCGCTTTTCCGCCAAACGTACTTTCATGGAAGCCCTAACATTTAATATCTGCGATGTTTAAATGTGTATAAGAAATGAAAAATAGCACCATGCCGGACGAGCCGCAAGGACAGGCAGCACACAAAGTCTGAGGCATGTGTGGTTGCCACTAAAGTGCAAGTAGTTTTCTGATGTTGTGGTTGTGTGTGACGAAGAAGTTGAAGATCGTGGCTGCGAAGTGGGTGACGGCGAGCGTGTGTGCACCAGCTTCCCAACCGATGTCAGTTGTATTGCCAATCAGGCTGTCACCACTGAACATGGCGTGCGAGGTGGTGGAGCACGAGGAGGTGGAGCTCGAGGACGCGGAGCACGAGGGCGCGGAGCATGAGGACGTAGCACGAAAGGGGGACGTGAAGGGCAGACAGCTCAGCGGGACGCGAGCACGTCTATTGCTGGTGGTGAGAAATGCGTTTAGTGTGTTATTGGCAATGTGGTATCTGACGTTCTTGTTATCGGTGGCGTAGAAGCTCAAGTCGGTGGCAGTGAGATTAGGGACGGTATCAGGGTCGGTGGCGCTGTCGGGTATGCAGTTGCTGCCGGTCGTAGCACACGGGGCCGTGGCAGGGGTGGACGGCGTGGAGGACGTACGCCTCAGCGAGTGGCAAGAGCCTCGATTCCTGCAGGTGCGACCTGCGTCAATGAAGCACCACGAGAGAGACTGATGTATCTAACCATGTGTTTGTTTTATGGAGCAGGAGTGAACAGTTGTGGCTCAGCGTCCGGGGGTGCATCGATGTGGATGACGGTGATGCTGCCAACCAGGTAGCTGTTGCCGCGAGCGGTACGCGGAAAGGTCGTGGAAGACTCACATCTCGACAATCAGCGAACCCGGCCAGCGCAGGAGGTGCGTGATGTGCGATTTAACCAAAACCTGGCGATGAATAGTGTGTGACTTACTCGTTGTTGTTGGCGTAGTAGTTGAAGCGGATGGCAGTGAGAGGGTCGATACCGTCAGTATGGATTCTGGTAAGGCTATTGGACAGGCATTTGGCTCTCGCCGTAACGACCATGCACCAGTTGCGGCTGTCCCTGAATCCCCGCAGACAGGTAGAGCAATGTCCACGGGGGTATCAGGAGCTGCTACGACGCCATCACGTACGACTCCCATCATGCTCCAGGACGTATATGTGAGAAAGTTGGTTGCTTTCTCGCCCGACAAGGAACGATGGATGAAAGCGAAGGCATACCGACCTATTGGTTCTGCCTACATTATTGATCGTGTGTATCGCCAAGTCAAGAAAGGGAAGAACGCTTCGCTCTTCCAGATTCGTTGGCTGGATAGCCATTTCCAGAGTGCCGGAGAGCACATCAGTGTGGGGTTAGTGCAGCTTGGCATTAAGAACTACATTGCGCTAACTCGAGTGAAGAATCCGGATTGGAGGATTCTAGTTCGACCGGATCCTACTGACGAAATCGACGTTGATGAGAACGTGTCAGATTGCGAAGAAGAAGATGTGCTTCAGGCTTTCGACTCCACGAAGATACTACCAACCAGCCTCGCTGAGGTTGAAGCCATAAGATGCATGCGCTTCGTTCCGTCTGGAGAAGTCGAAAGGCCGTCATACCTGTAGCAGCACGCCAACGGATCGACTCAAACTTACTTGCGTCCTGTGTTGAAGCACTAGTTTAAGCATTCTGCCAGCTCTAGCTTTTTTGCCTACTTACCCCTCTATTTTTGGCGTCAAGTGCTGCATGAAACCTACAAAAACGCCGTTGTGAACAACATACGCATGGCGGCACCGTTCACGCCCGACGAACTCATGATTTTTCTTGGCATTCTTTTCTTCATGGCCATGAATGACAAAGGCGAGCACACTAACTACTGGGGGCTACAAGCTGAAAATCTAATTTTCGGTGGTACTACCACATCTCTGGACGGCATCATGACCCTTCATCGATTTAAGCTGCTGCGTCTCAGCTTTAACGCTACTCCCAGCACACTAGACCATGACGCAGCAGCACGAATTCGACCACTCCTGAACTTGTTCAAGATTACTGGAGGTCAGTATATTCACGTAGGGCGAGATGTTGCTCTCGACGAGGCCATGGTTGCTTGCCGGTCGCGTCAATGGCGCCACATGATTGTGTATAATCCCACGAAGCCGGCAGGAAAATACCACTTCCGGCTCTACGTCGTGTGCTGCTCTACAACATGGATCGCTTTGAACTACAAGCCCCACTACAATCGGAGCGACACCATAGATCGACTGAGAGGCGTGGTAGATCCAGTCGAAGCGCAGAAATTGCGAGAGGAATTGGAAGACGTGTCAAAAATCAGACAACATCTACTTGAAGTGACAAGACCACTGTTTGGAACAAATCACGTTGTCAACATGGACAATTACTATACCTCGGTTCAGCTCCTTCAGGAGCTTCGATTGAAGGGTCTCTACTGCCGCGGCACTATCAGTGCCAACAGCAAGCACTACCCATCCCATACTACCTTACACAACGATGATTGTACCCGTGGAGACTATCGGCAGTCCGTCTCGCATGGCCATAGTATGCTGGCAGCCCCGTGGTGCGACGGAAACGTGGTCAACCTGGTCTCCAACGCTGACTCGACAAATATTACCACTGTAAGCCGCATGGTTGGTAATGAGAAGCTGTCGTTTCCCACCCCGGAGTGCGTCGCCCAATATAACACCAACATGCAAGGAGTTGACAGGTTAGATCAAATACGGGGGCGATTCTCTACGGCGGATGGCCATTGTACAAGCGCTGGCACAAAATACTGGCACTTGACCTCATCGATGTGGCAAGATCCAACGCGTAACTTACGCGACGATTGGTGAAGTTGGAGTCGACGACTCGTGACCCACATAGAACGTTTGTGATGGAGCTAGTAGGTGAACTATTGAACGGGCAATGGAGGAACGCACCCAGCGAAGCTCGGATGCTTTACAGTGGAGGGGTGGTAGAAAACGAGTCTGGGAGGAAGTTGACACGCCATCATCTCAGCGTCCTGCAGGTAGCACGACTGTTCTCACGACGACTGCGTGCACTTCCGTGTCGTCAAGGCAAGTATACGCGGAAAAGAGCAGAAAACGCCGACGTTATATCGTGTGTAGATGGGAGGGGAGATACCCTACTGAGGTGACCAACTTTTGCCTAACACATGGCGTATGTCTGTGCCGCGTTGTGCACGATCGTCTTGCCAAGTCATGGATGTGTCCTGCGACAACTGCAACATGCTGGGAAAAGTTTCACCAGTTCTACTACCCAAACGAGCTTTTCACAGATAAGGGGAACGTGCGGCGCAACTCCGCGCTCGCCAAACAGAAGGAAAATGATGAGCCTAGACCTAAAGTCGTACGGCGGCCTGTTGCTGCTCGCCGGATAGCTTACGGACCAGGTGTCGATGACGCAGCTCACGGAGCAGATGCTGCTCACCGGATCAATTCTGCCCACGTACTCGGCGGTGTTCTCACTGTCTCTTACAGTCACAGCGGTTGGGGTGCCCATATTATTGAAGATGGTGGTGTCGGATATGGTGGACTTGCCGCGTTCGGGATTAGCGGCAATGCCGCGCACGGAATGGCTGCGTTTGGACCCCGACAACGACAGTGTAAACGGGCTTGTTCGTGTCGAACCGGTTACGCAAGCTGAAAACGGCGGTAGTCAAGGACGAGGTAGCGACATGGCTCGCGAACATGGCGGTAGTGTTGATAGCGCACTTGGCGACGCACTCCAAGGACATTTGTGGCGGCGTTGTCCACCGACAAGGAGACGTGGCTTATGGACTTGCTGGTGGTGCCAGCGGATATGACAGTTAGGTAGCTCACAGACTTGGCGGTGCCATGACTCGGACGATAGGACCTGACGAGGCTAGCTGTTGATATGGTAACAGTGACGTTTACGAGCGCAACTACTCTGAATAATGTAGACTCGTAATTTCCTACAATATATATCACTTGTGTGGAGCGTCGACTTCCAGCTACAATGTACATCTATCTGCTGCTCGAGTTTCCAGCGCGTGCAAAATGGCTCTGAACATGTGGAGCGGTGCCTCGGGCAGAACGACGACGTTGCGACAACCGTGCGTGCCATTGGCATGGCGCTGAGCTCGCGAGAAACAACTAGTTTTTGCATCTTCTTCACAAAGGAAGGTGTTCGCAAAGACTGCGGTGGCTTCGCAAATGGGAGGTTGCGTTGACATCGACACGTCCCTAACATCAACCGGCTTGAGCAGCGCCTTGCCGAGTCGTGTGTGATGCTTGCGCTGTTGCCGCATACAGCGCTGCCCAAGCGATACGAGGTCACTTCGATGCTCGACGCCAACGCAAGCTCCGACGTCAGTTGTAAGAGCGACTTGAGCAAGAACATTGCCTATTCCATCTCCAACATCGAGGAAAACGTCATCCCCTCCGAGCGGCCCAACCGCGGCAAGTATCAGAGCAACGCCTGGTGGTAGCACTTCGGCCGCATTATCGTAGGTGCAGCCAGCTTGTTGCCGAATGTCGTTGGCACTGATGCTTCTGAAAATAGAAGCCACTGCCTCAGCAGCTTGCCCTTGATTGAGTTTAGGCTTGTACTGGTACCTTTCAGAGCTCCCAGAGCCCACCCCATCACCGCCACCACAAAGCTCATCATTTGCAGTACCAGCAACAAAGGAAACCTCAGCCACGTAATATTTACCAGCGTCCTCACCAATGTAACCGCACCTCCAGCGCCGGTGCCAATTGGAGCGTGCTGAGCGTTGATACCTCTACGCCATCCTCTTGCACCAAGCCCCCCCCCCCCCCCCCCCCAAGCCATGCCCAGCGACAACCGCTCGGCTGACGGCATCTTCACCGTTGGACACAGCTGATCCACCTAACAAAATCACGAAGTCAGCATTAGTCACGACAACACCACCACCTGTACACCACACGCCCCACCCATTGCTATCGGCGAGCGTAAAGCTGTCTGGTCAACAGGTTCTTGCCTAGCACGTTGTCTTCCAGCTCCGGTGGCATATGACTGGCCACCAAAGTTACCTGCGCTCGTTGTGTAACCGGCAGCTTTACCGTCGCCTGTGGCTGCACCTGCATACATAATAAGACCATCATTAGTATAAAGACAAGTACCATTATCCTCACAACATTGGCCATGCCTAACTCATAAATGGAGGTTTCTGTTCCGGCGCCATCGCCGCTGTGAGCGCCCTGCCCTCGCCCCCGCTCGCTTACGCAGCGAGAATCCGACGGAAACGCCGGGCGTACATAGATTACTCTAGTTGGAGGGTGCGAAACGCGTGGTGGCCGTGGTAGTCCCGGCGCGCTTAGAAGGAGCCTTGGAGTCGGGCCGCCGAAAAAGCACGGCGGGAAGCCACTAACTGTCGTGCCATACGTCCTCTTGAGGCTGGCAATTCGAAGCCGGAGCTGTCGCGCATGACGTTTCGTCTTCATTCGCCGGGCTACATAGTCCCATCTGATGCGTAGGCCCTCCATCTCGAACTGAAGGGCGATCTGGACCAGTAACTTGTCTTCAGCGTCTATAAAGCTTGTGCGCATTAGTCTTGAGTTCAATATAATGAAGCGGAACGTCAGTGAGGTGCATTCATCTGATCTTTTGTATGGTTGCTGTGACTGGCTGCTGTGCAATTGGGCTTGTGGCACATTGTGGTCATGTTGCAAGGCCGATTACGGTCGCTGAAGCAAAAACTACAGGGCGCAGAGCAGACATCGAAAATTTCACCTAGCCTCTTCGTATTCTCTATTTTAATTGGTAGTTATAAAACATGGTCGACAGAGTACGGTCCACAGCTAAAACGGCGAAAAATCCGCCCTTTTAGAAGGCCATTCATCACCGTGTTTTGAGAACAGGCATAAAAGGCGAGACATGCGCCCTCCCACCGCGAAAGGGTTAAAATTGAAGAAGGATATCCTGAAAAACGTATCCAATTATCGTTGTTTGACCTGAATGTCTTGACTGCACTTGCCTGACGTATCAGGTACTAGTTACGTGCTAGAAGATAGAGAATCACGAAAAGCATCACGAAGGGTAGACATGCGTAGTCATCCTGAGCGTCTGAAATGTACGGATAGGCGACATCGACGATCAAGTTGCAGAGGTGCCTCCGCTGGAGTCCAAGCGCGAGGGCCTCATGTAGGGGACCCTTCACAATCGTTACCTACATGCCTACCGATATTAATATATTTTTTTAACCTCAAAGTTACCCCAGCTGCCCTGAGCTTCTGACTCGGGGCAGCTGGAGCAGATTTTCGATGCCTCTGATTGGCTAAGAAGTTGCCCAACTTATCCTGGCCCCGAATGAAACATCCCCTTAGGGCCTCGGGGACAGGTAATATCGTACTTAAAAAATCTTATATTGAAAACAAGCCTAATTTTAGGATAAATCGGACATTTTAGGACCAATGGAACGTTTATCATTGATTTTATTAGCATCTTCCCGTCTTAGTGTGTAGTCTCGCTTTAACTTCTTTTTCAATTGTTCGACTGGATTGTTAGTTGTGGCGAATGCACTAGCCGTATAAAACTTCTGCAAATGCACAAACTAGTCATGATGCCACTCACTGACAAAGCACTCGGCAAATAGCAATGTCTCAGAATCCTTGCGCTAATCGGTCACGCTCGTCTGGACAAATTAAGCACACTGCTCCATTCTTCGGCTAAAGTGGATGTTGTAGGCGTCCCGAAACACTCGTTCCTTTGCGACTTGAGACATTCCCTTCGGTTTCTCCACAACCTTTGCAATGACATGGTAAAAACAGATCATGTATATGTACGTGTTGTCGGGGCAAAGTACCTGCTGGACTGCATTGCACTGGGCATCGTCAGCATCTCCCATTACGAAGCTAATTGGTATCGGCTTTCCCATGACGCGATTATATACATCCTTCAAAGCTCTTAGCCCCTCTAGACACCGTACCTTGCGAACTGACGAATAGCGCCATTAAATGAAAGCTGCCGAAGCGACTCGAAATTCCACACACAATTACGGAATAATCCACTTGGCTGAGCTTGACCGTGGCATCAAGGCGCAGAATGAACGAGTTGCTCGGCCGGTTTAGTCGAACCAACAATCGTTTCGAAGATACCCCATCACAAATGTTATTTTGTCCGAACCATTCCCGACAAACAGTTTGCCGTACTCGTCTCCAACCAAACGTAAAGGAAGTAGCCTCGTTTTCATGACCCGTAAATATGTGCTTATGAATAACGTTGGTTATATTCTTGTGCTTGTCGTGGTTAAAAAGCTCAGTCTTTCGATAATGGTTCACGAAGTCTTGCTCTTCTGACTGACTTGGCAATTTGTCCATGTTCACGCCAAACTTGCGTGCACAAAAGGTTTTTAATCCTTGCGCTGCTGTGGTGTAACGTTTGGCTTTTGAGTTGATACGCAAAGCACTGAGGGCCAACTGGCGTATCCAACCCCTTCAAAGATATGACACCGTTAGTACGAGATTCGACGGACATAATTGAGTCAAGTTACGGTAGTACCGACAACTCGCGACGATTGGTCGAAACTTAGCCTGGTGATGAAGCGACGTGGCATTCCAGCCGAGAGCCGCGGGACAGGAGCTGAGACGCGACGAGCCGTGTGACGCTAGGGTTAATGCCGCGGGGCCGGAAGTCCGCGGAATTCTTCCGTGGTCGACGGAGCTTCAAGTCGCTGACGAGTTGTCGGTAACGGCATTTCCGGCAAGCTAAGTGGCCAATCAGTGTGTACTAGCGGCTGTGCAGCCTGGGAAGGGCGCAAAGGACAAGAGCTTTGGCTAGCCAAGACCCAACGACCTTTCAGCGACAAGTTGCGATAGTTCAAGCTCCGACTACTTTTCGAGTCGTCGGCAAGAGTTCAAGATCCATAACGGAGATGTTTTGATTAGATATTTGTACAGGTAGATAGTAGGACTAGATAGTACATTAAGAGCCTTAGTGCTCAAACAAACAGAACAGCATTTACTATCAATCACTCAAGGGCACGTCCGACTATCGGTGAGTACGCGGTAGTGGCGGGATAGTTCCGGTAGTCTGGATATGACTGTCGGTGAACACTCCTACTGGTGATAGCTTAGTGTTCATCCTGGCAGGGCCAAGAGACAGCGGGTAGATTTGGCCGTGTATTTGATAGCGAGTCATCGCTGTGTGTTGGAGAAATTGTACGCTATCCATATATTACTTGCCGTTTGGAGTATAGCTCTAACAGCCCCGTGTCAGGTCTGAAACATGTCCGGTACCCTATTTTTATAGGGACCGCGGGGTATATTTGAGATAGATAGATAGAGAGATGAGAGAACACTCTAGCCTTTGCTCGTGGCTAGTAGTGTTGAGTCATCGGTGGCTTGCCTAGCAGGACATACGGTACGCAGAGGAAACCCAACCTGGTAGGGTAGTTCCTGGGCCTTCAGGCCCTATACTCACATCAAAGCCTGGCTGAGTTATCGGAACTCAGTAGGTATTGTTGGTGTGGAAGTGTGCTATATACATTTCTGTCGTGTTCCTCAACGGCAATGCATTTTCGCGGAGATAAACCATTCGAGCTTCTGTGAGCAAATCGTCACGGCGTGTGCTTCATAAGTCCAACGCTCATGAATCGTCGGCCCCCGTATGTTGGAGCACTAGAGTCATCGTCCGCTCCACTGGCAGTCGGTACCCAGGGTAGCCGACATGTATATTTGCGGTGAGCAGCTCAAAAGACGGTAAAGCATGATAAGGGGCTCGGAGAGAGGGAGGGAGGGGCGAACAGTTCACGTCACAACATTACACTCGCTGACTCTATAGGACGAGAAAAGAAACATCTTCGTCCGGCGGGACGTTTTCGACGGCAAAAAATCCGCTTCAATGAGCGGGGCATTGTCAGCGCCGGTTCGTGTAGACTTCGCGGGTTACACCTGAATGATTTCAGCTCTTGTCTGTTTCGGAAGTGATACGGTTGGCGATGATCCTTGTAGGGATTCGTTTTAATTGGTCATTAATACGAAAAAAAAGCTATTTCAATAGGTTTATAAAAATTATATGGTGTGTACATCATTCAATGGATAGCTATCGTTGGTTGGTGTGTGTTTACGCCAACCCCTATGTATGCGATATGTGCTCATAGCGGTCTTCAAAGGTTTTGTGTGGAAACCCACGATTGAGGTTGAATATGATTTTTTCTCATATAGGTCATTTTTTCCGTCGATATGAGTACATACAAAAAAAGGTAGGTCGTCTCTGACTTACCGTAAAAATCGTCCCCATTGCGACACCGATTTTCGGTCAAAATCACGTCATCTGTAATACCTCATGAAGGGTTCTCACGTGAACCCTTTCGATGTCATACGTCCTCCACAGATGGACTATCCTGTATTAGCGGTATGCTCAAGCCGATGTGTCGTCATAATAATCGGGTAAGTCGCGCTGAACCTGTTTGTTGCACTGGAGGGCGATTTTTACGGTACGATAATTTCGCGCACATAGCCTTCAAAGAGTCATAGCTATCACGTAATAGGATCCGTAACGGGGCAAGCATGGTCTTCCCGTAATCAGCTCTACTAACTAAAAATAAATAGATCGTCTGTGACTTACACTAGGAATGCAAGTATAGGTTTTGTGCGGAATTGGTCGCCATTATCTTTTGGAGTTTAGATACTACAGAGTTGTAGTGCTATACGATAAGTTCGCACGAATAACGTACAGAGAGTCATAGCTAGTACGAAATATTAGCCGTAACGTGGCAAGAATGATCTTCGAGTGCAGTTAGTTATTGCTGGATAATGTATGTTTTTCTAGTGCTGTGCGTTTCGGTTTTCTCTGCTTTCGATAACCTCGAAGCTCAAGCGATATTTCGCCCTAATTCTTTGGATTGCTTCCTCCTACAAGATGCCCCAACAACCCTGAATGCTCTCTTTAAACCTGGCGAGCTAGAGACAGTAGGAAGCCCAACGTGTGGGACTATGCCGTAGTGGTCGGTTACACCTGGCGTGACAACACCAAGACGGGGGTTATACGAATAACTTTTGCATGGAAACTTGCGAGGTACCCCTCGTCAAATAAGAACTGCATGGTTAGCGCTAGAGACCTACGCCTTACGTCCGTACTACATGCGTGGTGTCGCGGACATCATGCCATGTGAAATGCGTGCAATACACGTCGCAGCTCATGATCACGTTATCGGTGTGGGCCAACCAGCCAGTCAAAGTTTAACCACAGTATTTAGGAAGTTTCGATGAAAAAACAGCGATGGGGGGGGGGGGGGGGTCCCAGCTGTGCCATTGTACAACCTCGAAAAAAAAACAAATCGACTACTTACGTATCGACCACATTTTGAACTTCGTTTTTTACCCACCCCCCCCCACCCCCCCGCGCCCCACACCCACCCACCCACCTCTGACCATACATCGACGATGGCGCCATCCAACAGATTAAGGCTTCTTTTTCGGATCAGAAGAGGTATATTTAGGCGCTAGGCTACACAACTTGGTAGGAGCTCAGCTGACACCTCAACCATAGTCAGATTTCGTGTTTCTCTGCTCTCAAGCAGCTGGACGTAAAGACCGGGGTAAAAAGCAGTGTACTGCTATGACCCAGTTTGATATCGTAGACTATGTACTGTATGCCGATGGGTGGCAACACACTCGCAGCAAGTTGCGGGTGAACTGGTGTGGACCAAAGTTCTACGCGGGCATCTCCGTCAACATCAGTGGGGACCTACTACAGTGCTCCCCATGGTTAGCCGTCACGGGGTCTTGTTCAAGATTATAGAGACTTTTGCACATTACTGAAACTATTAGTGGTACATATGGATTATGCCCTATCGGTTAGAAAGGGATATAAGGAGATAGTGGGTGCGGCTATCGTGGGGAGCACGGTACCTCACATTGCGCATACCAGTGAGAGTTTTGTCGTGCTCTCACTGCTCGAAGCACGCAACAACCGCCAAGAAGCGAGGCACGAAATCAAAGTACACTGGCGTGGGCTCGATGCAAATGAAGATTTATGGGAGCCAGCGGCCAAACTGATGCAGGACATTCCTGCCGCTGTTATGTTCGAGCTCGCAGTGAAATGTCAGTGATGAAGCCATTGGCAAAGGCTAAACCTGGACTAGTGCATACCCCAGCAAGGGCGAACGTAACAACTTCATGGCGACATCACAGCCATTATTATCGAACGCGCTGTTAGAGGAGGAAGCGTTGTTGCTGAAGCAACGCCGTGTAGTTGGTGGTGGGGTGTGGTCCACCAACACCAACGCTTTAAAGATGCTGCTGGGAACACGGGACGTTTTATAACTAACGGGCGGTTATGCAACTGACCCTGACTACATTGGACATACAACGGAAACTAGAGCACCTTGTGTAAGATCATGAACTGCTCAATATATATCACTTCTACATTCCGTCAGAAGCGATACAACAACAAAAATCTTTAGCTGGATTGCAACCAGCATGAAAGAACCAGACAACTCGATGGTGCCAGCCCCTGTTGGCAGGATAGCAATTGCCGTCTACCCGCCGCTGCTGCCGCTGACAGATCACTATCTGCGACTGACGCAGCAAACGACAGCACGAACGGCAGTAATCCAAGGGAGCGAAACAAGGCGTCAAGTGGAAGCCCTGTCCAACCATTCGGCTGCATCGCTTCAACGGGAGGCAGAGCAGATTGGCCAGCTTCAGCTTCAGCAAGACCGTCTTGATTCCCATACATCAGCGTATCTGCGTGCACGGCATGACCAGCAGGCTTCGCTGTTAAAACAGCAGATGAAGATGCGTCGTCAAACTGACGAGCACCGCCGTTATCTGGATGAACAAAATAAGCTTTTGAACCGTGTTGAGCAAGCAGTCGGGTTTCAGGGCCAAAGGCTTTAAAGTTTGGCTGAGGTCTATCTATCGCATCTGCAAGCACAACTTTTTCCCAAGGTTCAGCAACATTGCTAGTGAGCGACTTTCTGAAGCCGACCAGTACCTCCGACCTACCGAGGGGGCTTTAAAATGGAAAAGCGAATCTTCATGGACATCTATGCTAGCTACACGAGACGGATGAAGCCTTTAAACCAAGACCTCAAGCAAAAATCTTCATGATGCCGCTTTGTGCTTGCATCGAGTAATGCACAATGGTTAGGATTTGTGGTTATGAGCTCTTTAAGGATGAGAAGGATGTCACTGAAACTGAGTGAAGCGATTACTTTCTGTCTGCGTCTATACCAGATAATACTGCATATAAGATCCTGGATAAAGAAGTGAAGTCTCTCTGCATGGATGGGGAGTTGCAAGACGTAGAATCCCGACTATCCCGGCTCATTGCGGAGGTTTTTGAGATCATTGACCGGCTGAATATGGAAGCCGTTGAGCATACTGAACCAACGAAGATAGCCGAGTACTTGGTAAAAAGGCTCCGATCGCAACCATTAAGGCCGTCGTGAAATACCAGCTGAGTAGACAGTGCCACAAGCCAACGAACGCAAATCGCGTCAAGTTCTTGAAGTGGCTCTGTAACGGGGTTACATTGTGTGTTGCACACATGGGTACGGGATACCCGGAGAGTTAACCAACTCTCAATACATGATGTATAGAACTACAAATCGCGTCAAGTTCTTGAAGTGGCTCTGTAACGGGGTTACATTGTGTGTTGCACACATGGGTACGGGATACCCGGAGAGTTAACCGACTCTCAATACATGATGTATAGAACTAACGGTGGCCTCATTACATAGGATGTGGGTCACACGTTATGCATATGATTAGGTTTAGCAATGATAGATAGTTAAATACAGATAGCATCTTGGCCGCAATAAAGATAAATAAAATCACTTCGGATGTGAAAGCAAAAGAGTTATTTCGAGTTTATAAGTCTGAGCCCTGGTTTTAGGGCTGTGTTAAGTTCCTTTGGATAAGGACTTTGTATTACGGACTCTTTGAGTCGGACGTCTTTCTCTGATGCAAAAGCTACGGCAGCCCCGCTGCGCTTGGTAGCACTCGTAGTCAATCCCGCATTTGAGTCGGTTAACTGTGTCGTCTGCGAGTATGGAACACGCAGTGTTCACGAATTTTCCCCCGGCGCAGCAGGACGCGCTTAACAAGCTCATGTCCTTGATTGAACTGGAGTGCGTGACTCATCTTGCGTCGTAAGGTCCATAGGCGGTGAACGCCAGGCTGGAATCGTTCTCCCGTTATGAGAACGCGCTCTTGGGGCATGTTCAAGAGAAGATGAGTGCTGCAACAGCAGCTGCATCGGTCAAGCATAACGGGGTACAAGACCCAAGCCGTTCATGTTGAGCGTGAAGACCATCGAAGGAAAGGACCGGATCTTGGCGTGATACTGGCAGCGATCGCCCCAAGAATGTCGTCCTTCCCTTTTGCCACACTTCACTATCTCCAGTGTCCAGGGCGAAAGGGGAGCAGCCCATTGAGCTAACCGTTCCTGTAGACCGGATGATTGGAATAGCCACGCGAGCGTAGAATGCCGCGTTAGGAGTTCGATCTCCCGACCGACCAACGTATTGTAGTTCAGATCGATCAGTCTCAACAACGTCAAGATCTCCTTCTCCACCACGTTGTAGTTCAACTCATCCGATCTCAGCGTCAGACCGGTGAAACAGACCGGGTAATAGGTTCTGTCATGTTTTTGCATCAACGCCGCCGAGATCGCCCAATCACTAGCGTAAACGATCACCGTCAGTTGTCGATCTGGATCGAAGCGCCGCAAAATCGGCTTCGAGGCGATCTTCTGCTTAAGAACATCAAAAGCTCTCCTGGCCCGATCCCATCTCTCTTCTTCCCGGTTAGTCGAGATCGCCGGGGTAGGGTTTAGATCCCTTTCTGACGGACTCGGTCCCTCGGGATCCTGAACATCCGTCCGAGCGTAGTCCACTGGACGCATAATCTCGCTGCCCGATCGTAGCCCCGCAAAGTCCACCTCTCTCAATTCATACATAATCGCAGCATAGATCGCGTAGTCCTCGATAATCCGACTGTAGTAGTTCCGACTGCCGAGGAACGATTGCATGGATCGTAGCGAACTTGAAAACGGCAGATCGGTCAGCGATGCCAGATCCTTCGGGTTGGCCTCCAATCCCTCCTTCGACACCCGATGTCCGAGATAGTCCCCTTTCCGCATGCCCCCAAGAACTCTTCTCCACACTGATCGACAAGTTCCACTTATCGCACGCTTCCAGCAGCCGATCTACCTCGTCGCACAGCTGATTCCACGATTCCGCTGTCACCAGGGTGTCATCGATTTGCGATCTCCGGCCTAACACGGATGGGGAACCCGGATCTTCGTGGTCTCCATCTTCAAACACATCCGACGATTCCTCTTGACTTCCTGATCGCGAGATCTTCGTGAACACGTACAATGCGTTATCCACCAGCCGCTGGTAGATCAGAGGAGCGTTCACGAGACCAAACGACATCCGAATCCACTCGAACAAACCAAAAAAAGTGACGAAAGCTGAGATCGCCCTCGCCCGATCGGTCATTCGAACCACCCAAAATCCTCAGGCCATATCGAGAGAGCAATACCACAACGCCTTGTCAAGATCTTCTAGCAGATCGCTGATCAGCGGCATCGGGTACACCATGAGCCGAGTTTGGCTACTCACCACCCAGTAGTCGATACAAAGGCGGACATCCACGCCATTCTTCTTGATAATAACTACGATCAGCGAGGCCCACGGCGACTTAGAGTGTCGGGTAATTTGTGCGGAGAGCAACGCTTTGAGCAGATCGGACACCTTCTCCCGGAAACAGGGGGGTGATCTTCCTGACCCGTTGGGCAACTGGCTTCGCCACTTGCACATCGATGTCACAGTTTATCCCCCTGGCTGCGGGTGGCAACGCGTTACCTTTCTCGATGAGGAGGTGGTACCTATTCCAGATCCGACTTCTCAACCTTTCGATCTCCTCGGTCGAGTTGACTTTTGGGTCTCCGACCCCGAGATCTCCAACTTTAACCTCTTCTGTCGTGGTCACGACATCTGGGATCACTGCCAACTCGCCCTCCACATCTTCTGCGAAGAGATCGCTCCCCTCATGCAGATATATTCCGTCGTCCGGCTCCTTGCCGTCACTTCCTGGTCGAGGTTCCGCCTCCTCTTTCTTGATCGACTTAGTCTGTACCGATTTCGCGTCGGGATCACCAATCGTTTTGAGATCAGGCCGAATTTCGCCTTCGGACTTCAGACTTCCAGCCTCTTGATCGCTTTTCCCGGGATACATCCTTGCATCCTTCGCCGCGGATCGGGGGTCTGGGTCTCCAGGCCCCTCGAGATCGGGACTGAATGTGTCGACTTCCAGCCTCACTTCAGCCTCTGACCCGCCCGATCCTTCCTCCGACTTCACTTTGGCACCCTTTCCTTCGGGTCCTTCTGAGTCGAATTCCCGGGAATTTATCGGGTACTAATAGTCAGGGCTGGCATCCGCCTCAAGATCGCCTTCGGTGTCGGGTAGACGGGGTGATCCACCGGGTGTCCCGGATCCGCGATTTGCTCTTCAGCTGGACGGGACTCAGTCGTAGCCTGATAAGCCAGTGTCTGCCACTCCCGATACCGTCTCGATCCTTCACTGACATATCCGTCTTTATGGGGAACCCGATCGGCCGATAGCCACATTCCCACTACGGTAGCCGGGCTCAAGTTCAACACACGATCTCCGATGTTGGTTATCCTCACATATCGAAGGGCCCCTGGTCCATAGACCAGCGTGGGAACCCACCTTTCTCCTCGCGTCAGCCACAATGTCTCTCCAGTTGCCCTCGGTCGCAATTGACCGGCAACTCGATCGCTTCTCCCGGGTCGATCAGATCGATCTCTCCAACCCACACGGTCCGGGCGTTGTTGCTATACAGCGGTCCGCGCCCATGCAGTTGGATCTTGATCTCATCGGGCAGAGACACCTTTCCTTCGGATACGTCCAGTCTGATCCCCACAGGTATCATGAAGTCCATTCCTCAAATCGCCTCTTGTCCTGCCAGATCTCCGACCCAAATGTTGAAGTAATACACCAACGATCCTGCCAGCGTGATCTTGATCTTCGTGCGTCCTTCTGTGACATACACATTCTCCCCGATCCGGACGCACTCTTGCCTCTGACTTCCGTCCACTTGATATCCCACCTTACGAGCAAAAGAGGTGTCCAGTATTGAGACTTCTGCGCCGCTATCGAGTAGCAAGACCGCCTTATCGTTGTTGATCTTCCCTGTCACTTTAGCTTGGCGAAACCATTTCCCTGGAGCGCAATGCTTCCAGAATCCTCGGACTTCACCTGGCAAGAGATCTAGAGTCATCGTCACTCGCGATCTCTTGTATTCATCCACCTCCATGTTGCCCCTCGTGAACGTGAACGATGCAGTGGTTTAGATATGCGTCTTACCGCTTTAATAGACTTCAGAAGGCTACAACAGCTGATAATGTCACTGTTTTTTTATTGTAACCAGGATAGAAAATTCATTTATGCAGGTAGGAAAAGGTATGAAGTCCTCCACTGACTGAACAAGCTGAAATGTACAGTAGACATCGGTAATTGCTATAGTTTTGCGATGACTGTATGAAGGTGTGACTTAGAATCTTCGCACAGCCTGCTGACAATCTAATTCATTTCAGCATATCGATCATATAATATATGTAGTGCCTGGAGAGGCATACTGCAAAATGGCAGCTACTACTTCTAAGATGTCATTGTTACGGGTGGCAACCAAAACCGATCCGGCAATCGCCCTCTCTCGTCCATCATTTTTTTGTATTTGGAATCCGTCGAAGCCTCGAGTCCACAGTCTCTGAGGCTGCGGCAAATGTAGGTAGATAGCAGATTTCGGGGAATACCAGAAGATACTGCGTTGCATTCGCGTGTCCTCCATTATAATAACGGCAATACAATAGAAAGCAATGATATTTACAGCGCAAGTATTGGCAATTGGTGCATTAAGCTTGCTACCTTAGCAAACGGTTGGTCATACCTAGGTCAGACTCATAACTTCTCACATATTCTTATTCACACGGAGGAAACATGAGCATCTCAGAGTGCGCGGGAAGCATGCTGCTTCGTAGCGGCACGAGGACCATATTGCACTCCTAGAAGAAACGTTCACATGCGTTCGGTGTCGGAGACATTACTACCGCCAACGGCGTGTGCGCCGCCTGCGCCACCTGACGCTTCTTGGGTCAGATCTGCTGGATGATTTGGGTAGCATTGCTATCTTGGTGATCCTTGCGCTTGCGCCCAGTCGTGCTCGGCCGTTCGTCAGACCGCGGCGCCTCGAAACGTTTCAGCGCGGTGGTGGAAGCGGCCAACAGTTTCTCTCCATCGCAAATCTTGACATAAATTGTAATTGGGGTTTGTATTGAACAACTGTGCTTGCAACGCTCTAGTAAAATCATGATGTCATTTGAAGTGATCAAATGACGAATGCACAGACTTAGGTTTGGCGGGGAAAGAGATTCGATTGCTGCTGGTAAAGACAAGAACGTCTCACCCACTACCGACGAGTGGCAGACAGCCATCACAGGTCTCATTTTTCAAAACGCCAGAACCAATCAAACTGATCCATGGAGCTGGGAAAACGCCCCGACATAAACTCACGGAGGTCGAGCGGTAGCTGTGCATCGAAGCGTAGCATCGCGAGCGGCGGCTTTGGCGCGCGGGGCAGAAGAAAGACGAGGGGGAGGCTGAGCCAAAAGGGACAATGAAAGCGACGCGAAAGAAGCCATCCAAGTCACAAAGCTTGCGATGGAGATACGCCGGACCAAGCCCATGAGGCGTGAGACCGAGGGCGCGACAGCGGTTGGGACGGCTTCGGAAGCCAAGGACACTTAGGAGGCTGAGGACACTGCGGAGGCCGAGGACACTGCGGAGATGTCCAAGGACGCTGCGGGGACCAAGGATACAGCGGAGGGCAAGGACACGCCTATAAAGGTGCAGACGGAGCCTGATGCTGGCGCGGCGGAGGTGGGGGAGGTGATGGCGGATATAGAGATCGATGTTGCTGTTACCAAGACGCATAACCCCAGAAAGCGTCGCCGTGCCCTTTTACAAGACGACGGCGAGAGCGATGCACCTGAGACGGCTGAGGATACGACGGCTCTTCCGATCTCGCTGACGTGCGTCGTCGACGGAGACGCGGACATGATGAGTGTTGGGGTCCGGGCCTGAATTCAGATGACGATACATCTGAGGATGAAGAACCTCAAGATGAGGATGGGGATAGTTGAGAATCCGCCTTGTGGGACGGCGCTTGGGACATTGGGGCACTGATGGATGAGGAAGAGGACGTACACCTCCCTCAGCTGCCGGAATCGGTCTGCTTGACGGCGACACGGAACAAAAGGACGATGCTGGCGATGAAGCGTCTTGTTTGGGAACATGGTACGTATGTTGTCATTAGTCAAGATTGAGATGGGAATTGCGTTTATTTATTCTACAGTAGCCAACATAATCTAACCAAGTTGTGATATATTTGCAGGCAGTAACAAATTCAGACTGGATCCATCTTATGAAGGACGGACCGTTGGGACCGAGCGATTCCGCGTTGACTGTCTCGGAAGACCCGCTGGTGCTGTTATTTTACTTCACGCCTCCACGGTTGTGGCCGCAGATTGCGGTGGAAAGTAACGGCTATCATACCCAGAGCAGTCCGACGCGAGCACGTGCGATTCGCGCGCAGCAAAGACGCAACTCAGATCGAGTTGCTTCAGTCGAAGAACTGAGCGAGCGAGACTGGCCAATGAACCTGACGTCGAGCCGTGGGCAGTGCTGCGAGTCGTTGACTTGTTGGTTGCACGCATGCTGACGTCGATACGCGAAGGCACCGCTGCACACTGTACGACGAAGCAAATTCGGGTGCTGCCGGCGAACCGCTTTAACCTCTACATGTCAAAGCATCGGTTCTTCTTTATCATGGGCTACCTACACTTCTCCGACAACAAGTCGCTGCAAGCAGATATCGACCGTGCGTGGATGATTCGCCCGGTCGTTGATGTGCTTCAACGGACCTTCGTACGAGGATATCGAGCGCCGCCAGTAATAAGTTTTGACGAAGCAACGTTGCCATTCCGCTCTCACTATAACCAAACGCGCCAGTTCAACACGGACAAGTCCCACGAGTGGGGGACGAAGGTCTTCGTGGCAGCGTGTGGGAAGACGGCGTACTGCATGAGGTTCGTGTACTGGCAACATGCTTCGGCTTGTTGCCTTCTTTTTTGTATACGACCTTATGTTTATTTTGGCCGACATAAGAAACTTTAATCCTGCACAACATTTAACTTATGCTAACATTGTGATACCTTTACAGAATTGAAGCGTATTGTGGTCCCGGGACCAACCTACGTACGCCCGTCCCAAAGATAGAAACACTGGAGAGGCTGCAGTTCTCAGGAACATGAACGCCCTTTTTCCTACTTCGGCGACGTCACTGTAGCGTTTAGTTATCACCGACCGCTTTACAAATCCGTCAAGCTCGCTTTGGAGCTGCGACTCGACGCATGTACCTGACTGGTACGATCCAGACAGATAGAACTGGATACGCGAAAGACATCGTCACAAAGAAGAAGGAGGAATCCGTGAATAAAAGAAGGTTCAACTTCCACCTCAAGGAACGACCAAACTCGCGGAGAACAAGAGGTTTCCGCAGAGTTCATCGGCAATGTGAATGGATCGAAATCGTGTCCATCTACTTTCAAGTGGAGGGAGTCGCAAGGCGGTGAATGTGCGTACGTAGTATTGTGATGCTAAATTGCTGTTGTTTAGATACTAATATGACTGCTCATATCTATTATTGAGCGCAGGAATGGCGGTGAAGTACAAGACGTACCTTCACCGGAGTTGGTCCAAGATTACCATCGATGGATGGGTGGCGTCGACATCCATGACCAACTCCGGATGCAAAGGTACAGCATCCAGCTTTGCTACAAGTCGAAAAGTACTACCGGACGCTATTCATGGGGCTGCTGGGTATGGCGATGATCAACGCTTTCATTCTCTTTCGCCATCAGCGGAAGGTGCAAAAGAAAAAAAACCGCATGAGCAACTCATGGGACAGCTTCTCGCAATCGATTCGGAGGAGGCGTACACAGCGATCGAGGTGAGTCTATGTTGGCTAGATCAACATAAGCGTGGCCTGTGCATGTGTCAAATCAACATAATACTCTCCTATGTTGTGAATTGATGTTACAGACTGCCACAAGTGCCCGCGAACGGACGGCGGCCTCGCCGGTGCGAGAGCAGACGCTGCCAGAGCGGCAATGGTCTACATCGATGGGCACGGAAGTAGGCCATCCCCTTGAAGAAAACCCTGACCCACTGGAGGGCGATCAAGGCGTCAAGCACCGTCAGAGACCATGCAAAGTTTGTGCGCTCTACATGTCGAAACCGAGGAAGTTCTCAAAATACTTCTGTGCGGAGTGATCGACGGGGAATCGACGGTGAGTTTCGTGGTATCATCGTGTGCGCACGCTTACTATACTAACATCTTTTTTGCTGGCAGCAAGTACATGTGTAATGTAGCTCGCGACGGCCGCGAGAAATTTTCCACGTGTGGCATGGCGACTGGAATAATGGATTCGATATTCCACGCAACCAGCTCGAGAAGCACCGGTGCGGGACCGCCCGCCGCCTTCGCATCCAGGAAAGTAGTGACGCCGTCGCGCGAAAGAAGCGGGTGCGGTGGACGACAGCGACAGCGGCGGCGAAGGTAGTGCCAGCGGCGACTCGACTGGTGTTACAGGTGCGCCAAGCGGTGCTGAAGATGGCGGAGGAGACGAAGAGGGTGGCCTGTCGCTAGTGACGCTGTAGGTGAAGCGAATGGCGTGGCGCGACCAGGAAGAACGGTCTGGAGTTTGGCTAAAAGGCAATGTAGGCTATGTGAGTGTATGTTCTTTGCATCCGTTTGTTAGGCTGTAATCAATTGAAAGTGGTTTGCAATCAGCTCAAAGCGGTCTGCAATCCATTGAAACGAAACATTTATTTTCTCCTATTGGTCTAACAGAAGGCAACAACCAGTGCAGGACGTATGCAATGTTTTAGAATTGAGGCGCAGCAGTAAATGGTGCGTCGCATAAGTTGGTAAAGCTACCTTATAGGGATTAGTAGTCATTGAGAGGCCAACATAAGGGCCTTAATCTTTACTCCCCCATAGAGCCTACTAGTTGGATTTTCATCCTACTAGTAGGCTCAACTAAATATAAGTTTGCGCAACGGCGTTTTATTGGATGATTTATTGCAATAAGCTAGATAAGACAAAAAGATTGTTTAGCTCTATTTTTTGAGAGCCAACGAGTTACTAGAGGTCGCTGAGCTCGTCCTCAGCGCCCGGCCGTACGTAAAACTGCAAACGCCCCCAGGAACTAGTAATTACATATTAATTTTCGCGCATATCTTGCTATATAGCACCAATACAGCCTTAAAAACAGCAATTGAAGGTAGTGTTCGTCAGAGAATGCTCGACGCAGCTACCATAAGCCTCCCCAAGACGCACCTGCTCCAACCTGCTCCACCGGAATTCACTTGGCTTTTGTAAGTGAGCCGTTCGAGCTGACATTTATCGAGCTTTGGCCGTTTTAACTCGATAGAGCGATTCGCTTTTAATACCGTTCTTCTGATCTGCCAATCACATACTAGTATGTGCTATTACCGAGAAGCTCATCTTTCAGCTTGACCCCATCAGATACAAACTTCAATACTAAATCTCTGTTGAATACAAATTCCAAGTCAAACTTTATTTCGCCCAAACCCTACCAGTAGCCTTTCGGAGGCTACTTCCCTGGGAAGTAAAGATTAATGCTGGATGTATAATAATATTATAGCCTTTCGGAGCTACTTCCCTGGGAGTAAAGATTAATGTTGGATGTATAATAAATATTATACATCCAACATTAAAGAGACATTTTATCAAAAATATCACTACTGGTAATTTGAAATTTAAAGCTAGGGCTCGCCAAAGATTGTGACAGCTGTACCTTCATATCCACTCTGTTCTCTGGTGACCATTTAAATGTCCACTTATTTTGTCTGCAACGTGTGAATACTTGGAAACATGCAGAGACCCTAACGTGACTATCTACACGGATATGTAACTCAGGAACTATTAAGCGGTTTTAGAAGTGGAATGGCTCAAAATAAAGCTCAAACGTCATAGAATATCGTATTGCGCTTAGCTGAAAAACCTCAAATTAGCGATAATGATACTTTTGATAAAATGTCTCTCAAGGTTGGATGATTATAATATATGTTTTGTTCTTTTTAATCCTTTTGCCGTTTTCACTTAGCTTCATCGTCGATTTATATTTAAATGTGGTTGTTTTATAAATCGAGGATTATAAAAAGGGACAAATCGATCCAGGTAGGGTGACTAATAAATCGAGCTGCGACCAGCTAAATCGACCGCTCAGATCGATTTCCCGACAAATCATCATCGATATCCTGTAAATCAACCCTTTTTGCGTGTTTGAAAACGCAATTCGATTACACATAAATTAATTCCATGTCTGCCTTTCCCCATCTCAGTTTTACGCTTGGTTTTATCTGCCGATCGTGCTCGATCTAAGCCATAAAACTGAACGACATTTCATCTGCAAAGCACAATTTAATATACAACATATCCAACTGTATATATTGTACAGTCTCGACCCCTACCCCATCCATCTCAAAATTCGTACCTAAACGATGATCAATACAAATTCCTACATGTCCAGATATGAGACAGGATCAAAAACTACCCTCTTATTTATGGCCGGGAAGTGAGGGGTAAATAGAGAACTGTAGTTTCTGGAGCTATCCAGGGTTACGGAGCTAATCGAGGGTTACGAAGCGTTGCTCCAAAAATAGACTCCTTGGAGCAAGAGCGACCCCTCATAACTCCACTGGGGTTAATTATTGGAGCATCTCGATATCCACACGAAAATCTATTTTTGGCGAATCCGGATTTTGCTCGGATATTCCTTTCACCAACTCCAGAAACTACAGTTCTCTAGTACATGATAATATTTTACTTTGTTCATGCATGTAATTTCAGATCTCCGATGAGGTTGTAACGCTCTTGATAACTTCGAAACTTCAGGTACAAGTGAACTTATAGCAACTCCATTGTGGTGGAGTCCACGATCTCGGTATATCCATGCGCCATCGCGTTTTCAATCGCCTGATTCGACCAGTCTAAATTGAAGTCCGCCTCTATTAATAATAACTTTATCGCGTTTAGATTACCACTAAATGCAGCTGTAGTCAAGTCTCTGTGCTGCCGTCCGCCAAGCAGAATAACAAGCAATCGAATGGCAGTCGTCTCTGTGGCGTAAGCCTCGACAGAACATGGAACCCGTCGCTCTGTGGAAGATGGCGGTGTGTGGCCGTCTAGACGTCAACTCGACGGGATTGCTGCTATTTAGGGAATGTGAGGGGATCATACAGTTACTGTACTGTACCAGAACGAACCGTAGTTCACTTTATTACAGAAATAACCATAAAACCAGGTAAACCGATATACCGAGTTCTCAAAATGGTACTTAAAACGTTCGAACCGGCTTGGTTCGTTCGTGCAGGCCGTGGCCAGGTCGTCTACAAACCAGCAGTTTGTGTATTCAATCTCAAAATACTGTCGTTCAATCCAGGTCTAATTGGGGCTTTCCTGTGAGACCCGCGACTTTGGCTGCAAATTATGAACCTGGAGTTTGATCCGTGTCTTACGCTTCTTGAATGCGTAGACGCCGCTTGCTCCTTTTAAAGAAACCCACAAATCGCTCAAAGCCCTTGAAAAAGGAGTTGAAGCCTTCCGGAAGGAAGACTGCAGCTCGTTCCTCCTGGTTTAGTGTTTCCTTTAAGGCCTTGAAGTCAGACTTCTGGTACTGACTAGCGTCTCCGAGAGGAATACGCATCTTGCTCGTGACAGCCCCATCTTCAACGTTGTAAAGCTCGGCGTAAAGGCGGTTCTGAGCTGTGGTCATCGTAGAAGCAGCAGCGATATTGTCGCTGCGGGCAACAAGAGCGATGGCAATCGCCAACAGGGCCTTGGTAATGCGCATCGTGGAGGGGGTTGGGCTTGAATTGGCGCACTTAGAACTCAAACTGAAAGTGAAAAGAAGAAACTGATTACATGTAACAAAAAGACTGGAGTTATTGGAGATGTTTACGGTTTAATAGCATACCAATGATCACGGCCCCAGTGCGCACATCCAAAGCTACTACAGTACTTCCGGTGATACAGGCGCATGCTGTAGCATGGACGGTAATGGGTTGGGGCTCGTACCGGTAATACTCAGCAGTAAACTTGGTGCGAAACCGGTGTTATACAGTAATAATGGGCTCGCTGTTCTTACATGATATCACTGTGCTTGATTAAATATTTTAATATTTAATTATTGTAAAAAAACAATATAAATACGCAATGCTACTACATGCATTGCCTGTGCACTCAAAAGCCACCCGTTTTACTTATGTAAGAGGATGCATTGGTCAAGTATTTTACCATGCAACCTTGTACCTCACTTTATCGTGCGTGACGAGGGCTTCTAACATCTTATCTTTGCAAACTACATAAGGGTTAAAAGGGTTCACCCTATAGCTACCGTGCCTGGTAGAGGCTAACCCTTTTTAACCCTTAATGAATAGTAGTTTATTTAGAAAATAACTTTACTTTATTAAAATTTATTAATGATTGTCTTCGTACTTAACCCAACCTTTCTGATTCCTTCTTTTCATCCAATCCACGCTATCTGAATAAAACCAATATTTGTCCAATCCCGCGTCTTAGCACTGGCTTACTGAGTGTCAAGACGTTCTACAGTGGACACCTTTTGTCACCAACGGAGATCTGCCGTGTTGGTTTCATTATTAGCGCTCCACCCACAACGCCAACTTCGCTGAGCCCCGGCGCGTCCATCGTCTCCCTCTCGTCTGTGTGAGTCCGTGCCGTGCGTAGCGTCAACGTCCACGTCCACGTCGTCCCCTTCTTCGTCTCCTCTCCCTTCGCTTCCAATGGACGTCTCCCAGTACGACAGCGAGGCCGCGTCCGCCGACCCCAACGCCGACGCCTACGTCGACTCGCAGCAGCACAACGGGCCCGTGAAGCTCTTTGTGGGTCAAGTGCCTCGCACCATGGAAGAGGATGATCTACGTCCCGTTCTCGAGGTCTTCGGTCCGCTGGAAGACCTCGTGATCATCCGAGACAAGATCACAGGCGCGCATCGCGGCTGTGCCTTCGCCTCGTACTTTACGCGCGACGCAGCCGAGAAGGCCGTCCAGGAACTGCACAATAAAGTCACACTTCCTCAGAGTATCAACCCGCTGCAGGTCCGTCCTGCTGAGGGCCAGGCGGGCGCTTCTCAGGAGCACAAACTGTTCATCGGAATGATCCCAAAAACCGCCGACGAGGCTGCGATTCGAGAGGTTTTCGAGCTCTTCGGCTCGATCGAAGAGGTCTACATCCTCCGCCACCCCGCTACGGGTCAAAGCAAGGGCTGCGCCTTCCTGAAGTTCAAAGACCGCAGCTCTGCACTCGCTGCGATCGAAGAAGTCAACGGGAACGTCACAATGGACCGCGGCACGTCGCCATTGGTCGTTAAATTCGCGGATAGTCGTCGCCAGCGTCTGCAACGTGCACGGAACTTGGCAGCCGCGGCCAACGCGTACTGGCCGCTGCCTCCCGGAGCGGGCCTTGCCTTCCCTCAGTTGCAACAGCTACAGCAGCAATATATGCAGCAGATGCAGGCCTTCGGGGCCCAAGCAGCGGCCGGTTTGAACCCGACCGTGGCTGGTTTGGGCTCTCCAGTCGGAGCCGCTCCGGGCGGCCCGGGAAGCCCCACGAACTCGTTCATGTACTACAATCCGTACGGCTTTGCCGCTGGCGCTGGGCCCTACGGGTTCGGTGGCTTGCCCAACGTTGGCGCTGCAGGTTTTGACATGCAGGCAGGTCTAGGCGCCGGTCTGGACCTGCAAGGCCAGGGCGTGGAAGCCGCCAAGGCCTCGCGTACCACCAGCCAATTGGAAGGCCCCACAGGCGCCAATCTGTTCATCTACCACTTGCCCCACGACCTTACAGACGCTGATCTGGCCACTGCGTTTGCGCCCTTCGGTACAGTCATCAGTGCTAAGGTTTATATGGACAAGATCACGGGGGAAAGTAAAGGCTTTGGCTTCGTGAGCTACGACAGCGCAGATGCTGCAGACGCGGCTATTGCGAGTATGAATGGCTTCCAGATCGGTACGAAGAGACTCAAGGTGCAGCACAAGCGCATCCATCAGAGAAGCGACTATCTGGGCGGCGCTCTGGGCCATGACGAGGAGCTGGCCGGGATGGAGTACCACCAAGCGCACGGATTGGACGAAAATCTGCACAGTGACGACAGCGGCGCCAAGTCGCCCAGCAGCGCGGCGGGAGGCAACAACGGCGTCGACACGTCACTAGACGAGGCCGTGCAGAACCTGCGCATTGACGCGTAAGAAAGAAGAGTGTGTTGGTGTGACTCGTACGATCATGTCAGTCAGTCGGTCCATTGGTTGGTGGTGAGTTTGAGGCGTGGAAGGTGTACAGAATGCCGTGTACAAAACAGCGAGGTGATACTGGAGAGCAGAAAGACACGCACGAGGCACGAGAAAAGAAACGAGAGCTGCCAGCAAAAACGAGCAGCAAACAAGAAGAAAAGAGTAAGAAAAAAAAAGTGTGTTTTAAACATAATCGTCATACTGGCAGTGACGTTATACTGTAGTGTGCAACTTACTTATGCAGTAAGAGCAGCGTACGTTATTTTGTCGAATGCAGCTTAAGACCATTTAGCGAGCAGACCGAAGATTGCGTAACCTGCCACGAGAGCGATGGATTTCTTCAGCGTCACCTTGTTCTTATTGTGGCTGTGGCCTCCATCTCCTCCGTGACTGTGTCGTGGGAATTCCTGTGGGATCACCTCCATGACCGCCACGTAGATGAACGTTCCCGACGCTAGCGCCACGCAGATACCAGCGGCTGCCGAGTCCTCGGACGAGTCTGCGGCAATGATCCAGCCCACAATAATGCCAATAATACTCATGAACGAGAACACGACCATATACAGCATAACGTGGGTCACAGACATGGCGCTCTGCACGAGTCCAGAGCCCAAAGCGAAGGCGGCCAGTCCCTTGTGCATGATAATAGCCATAAAGACCCCCCACGCTGTCTCCGTCTGGGCGCCGATGCCCAGTCCCTCAAGTACCGAGTGGAACGAGAGCGCAATGAACAGAACTATAGCTACAGCCATGGAGCCGGCGTCTGCCTCCTTAGACGCCCCACCGAAGTGCGAGTAGCCGGAGCTGCGCCTCACATTGCTGCCAAAACCCTGCTCTTCCTCGTCTAGATCTTCTAGATACGTGTCGTCACTCTCTGTGGCTCCGTGTAGCTCCTCGTCGTCTTCAGTTTTGGCAGGCATGTAGTTCTGGGCTGCGGCTTCGCTGTTGGCGTCCATTTTGGCCTGCGCTGCTTGTTCTAGCAGTAAGAGACCGATAAAACCCACAGTGCAGAACATTTCAGCGTACGGGAACTCGTAGCGACCCTCGTCCTCCGTGGACCATTTGCGTAGTGCCGGATTCTCGATAGCTGAATGCAGCAAGTGGAAGAAGCCACCGGCCAGGAACACGCCGCCAGAGAAGGCGCTCAGAATGCTCAACGCCGGGGACTTGTCGTGGTGCGAGGCTAGACACGCAGGAGTGAGGCCGCCAACGAGCCCCACGACCCAAATGCACACGATCGACACGAGCTTGAACACAGTAACCGGGTCCATATTCAGATGATCACGCGCCTCTCTCAGATTTTAGTTTTGGTGTTTGCAACACAAATTGACGAGCCAATCAGAACCGAGTTGAAATTATGATTAAGAACATGGGAACAAGCAAAAAAGATTTATCGTATTTCTTTTCTTTTTAAGTTAGCTCTTTAAAAAACCTGTTGGTGGTGGACGCTAAGCCACACAAGGTGCTTGAATTGGCTGGATTCCAGTTCTGCAAAAACCTGGCCACCGTCTCCTACCTCCTTCTCGGTGCTGGCCACGTCACGGCTGTCCTCGCCCGTAAATCCGTGTTGAACCTTTTCATGTTCTCCTCGTACATGATACTGCGCACCTCGATCTTCTTGTTCAACTTCTTCTCAGCCAGGTCGTGGATCTGCATGGGCGAGAGGTGCTCGGCTTGGCTCTCTTCAGCGACGACTTCTTGGCCATGGACAGCACGTGCGCGTCAAATCGACCGGCGTCTTTGCGAGACGTGATACTGTAGGGCGTTTCGCACGACGTTCATGTAGCCCTTGTCGAAGTGGTTGTTTACCAAGACCGGTAGAAAGTCATCGTAGATGCCCATGTATAAGATTGTGGCTGACAGCTGAACATCGGTCAGTAGATCCTGCACCACCTTCTTGTGTGCATTGGGACCCACCGTCACCATGACGCCGTACTCGGCGGCTGGATGCCGGCCGCTTTGGCCGCACGCGCCACGGGCGTCGCTACCGGTCAGTGCCTGCCCTCGTCGTCATATGCGACCTTGAAAAGTTTGGGGCCGCGTGACTTGAATGCCTGCAGAGTCTGGTGAGTGACGTCACGAGTGAGGCTGGAAACGGTGGCATCCTTCTTGAGCTGCTCGTCCGCGATGGTGCCACCGCTACCACCGGCTCCGTTAATGGCGGTATTCAGAGTAGACATACATGGCTAGGGTGGTTAAACTGGTCGTTTATTGCTTGTGTCTTCGGGAGACTCTTGAATTATGAGATTCGGCATGTAATGGCGGAGCTGATCGACGCTAGCTTTAATGGTATCACATCGCCCACGTACTTTGTGTGTCATGTCATTGACTGCTTCGAGTGCTTGGTAACGTAAAATGACGTGTGCTGTGCATGGCCACTGTATTGATTCATAAAGAGAATGGGCACGCACGTATCAGCCGTAAATAGCGATAGCTTGGTAAAATTTAGTTTACAGAGATGTTAAACTCGCAAGACAATTCTCCAGACTCTTGCTTCGACACTTGACATCTTAATTGTAATGATATCAATGCCTAGTAAATGAGTCATACGCCACGAATTAAACAAAAGTATTTCAGTTGTGTAGATTGGTTGCGCGTGGACTCACCAAACGTTAGAGCATTTAATTATATCGAAATCGAGAAGACAGGTCGGGATGATTTTTTTGTTCGATAGACACAAGACGAGTGTCAAGCTCACTGTAGCGGCACTACTGTTATACTATTTCAACAGCGCAAGATAGATGCTGGAGATGAGCGAGCTTTAACATGTATACTTCGAAAGGTTTAAGCATAATTTTGTCTAGCTAAGTTTCAGAGCTTCATCGGGCGAGGTCTTGAATTGGTAAACCAGCGGGTTTCGTATCCCGCTAGTCATTCCTATGACCAAAAGCCGTACACATTTTTTGGTCTGGGTACACAGATTTTGAATCGTTCTTATGTTGAGTCTCGAAAAAAAAAACACGTACTTCGAAGTAGTATACTTTTGATGTTACTTGACTCTGGTAATTCGTTGAAAATTCTGACCGGGGGAATGGCTAGTAACGTTCCAGAGGGTGATGGAAGTAGACATTTCAAGGTGAGCTCTCCTACTCATCATAACGCAATTTGCTTCAAAGGCACAACAACCGACTCCGTTTACCTGTCTTCGAAGCGTCAAGACCATGAAGATCACCGCTCTCGCCGTCGCCGCTGTGATTGCTGTCACAACTGTCGCTGCTGCTGACCAACCTGCTCTGCGCGCAGCAAATGCACCCGCTGAGGCAGCTCCTGCTGCTGCCAAGAGTGCCGACGGAAACAAGAAGGAGTTCTGGGGCTGGGGAGGACCTTGGGGCGGAATGGGTGGTTGCTGTGGCCTTGGTGGTTGGGGTGGTGGCTGGGGTGGAGGCTGGGGTGGCCCCGGTGGTTGGGGCTGGTAGATGCTTTTGATCATCAAAGCAGTGACTAGCAGGACCGCATCTCGCGTGCATTGGCTTTCTCCGCAGTTCTCAAGTTTATTTGTCAGCTCTCATCGAGCTACTTAAGAAAAAATGAAGACGTTGCCTTTGCTATCGATTTACTAGAAATTTGTATTTTAAACTCGCTAAGTTCCATAGTTTTTTTTATCTGTCCTGAACAACCAGTAGCCACAGTAAATGATACCTGTATACTGTTAAGATGCATGCATCTTAATTGCATCAAATGCATCAAAATAGGGCCAAAATTATTACAGCTTGAACTTTGAATGTAGCCATATCTATTTTCGTATTTCCCGCAATTTTGCAATCTTCAGTGAACTTCGGCAATCGGCAGCCGTCGCTACACGTACTGGGCGGCGCTACCTCTATAATAGCGGCTAACCCCCGCTTGCTGCCTCGCATCTAGTGAACCATCGCTGTATGGATCTCATTGAGGCGACGAAGGTCACTTTCCTGAAGAGGCTGATACTGTCATGAAGTTTGAGACGACCTTGACGGCAGCTACACATAATATTCAGGTTTTGCTACATACAATTTTGTCAAAGCGCTCGTTTTTGTTGATTACGATGCATGCATCTTAATCCGCAGCGACTTTCGTGCACGCATCAAACCAACAGGAATCCTGTAGCAGCTATATATATCTTAAAGTCCTGTTTCGTCCAAAACGGTTACAAGTTAAACCCCGCATCAATCCACACACAACCATTTTTGATCAACTACCTTTTAGGTAGTTCGGACGTACTATAGTATGTTCAATGGTTAAAAAAAACGATTTTATTTAAAAAATTCCAACTGTCCGACTGCACCGGTATGCAAAAAATCGGACTTAGGTGCAACCCGCGGGCTGTCCCACGGGAATATATATACTAAGCTTACTAAAAAGATTCCCTGCTCTCTCAGGCCACACAGCATTCTCCAAACAATACCGACCCGTGGCAGCGCTGAATGTGGCGCGCAAAACGAAGGCTCTCGTGCGACCTAAAGGCCTCCGCAAGACCCCTACGCGCGTAGTACCGCTGGAAAGTCCCCCCTCACTGCTGCTCCCGCCATCACCGTCCCCTTAGAGCGCTCCTGTTATGTGAAACAACCCGAAGGGGCGCTAGGCACGCTGCTGGATACAGTCGAGGATGGAACAGCGTATTCTACAGGCTGCCTCAAGTCCAAGGCATCTCCTAAAATTGGTAAGTGCTTGGTCTACAATCATATCAGTGTAAACGCGTTCTCTAACTTGATGTTGCAGAATTGTTTGTAATATACGATGAAATGCTTTATTGCGCGAAAAGGAACCCGTTATAAAGCGTTGTTTACTACGAGTGGTTATGCTGTGTGGTGGCTGTGATGTGGTCCAGCGTTGTTATGTTATTGCGATGTATTACTGCTACAGGTCTTCTCCGTCGGCTTGATGCGAAGGAATGCTGGTAACGCAGCAGTTGGGGTAGAATCAACAACGTCACCGCGCTCAACGCACCCGTGGAACTGGGAGATCTGAGCATCGAGCTTCCCAGGTTTGTAAAGCTTGCGAAAGGCTTTTAGTGCTGTACCTGCTGCTGCTGCTGAGGGCCCGTTCGTCTTCAAGAAGGCCCGCGTATTGTCTTGAGCCTTTTCACCGAGAGCTAACACCACACTCTTAAAAGCAGGAGACGCAGCATCAAGCGCAAAACCACGTAAGAAAAGCATCATATAGCCAGCGTTTTGTCTAAGCTCGTAGACGGTTTTTTTTTACAGAGCGCGAGAGATACACACGCGGCTCGGCAGTGAAACACTCGTACCAGACAGCTGCAAGCGACTGCGAACCCTTCTTCTTGGGACGATCGGTTTGGAGCACGGGTTGATCGCCAAGTCGGGGTTCCTGCGCAGGTTGGTTCGTGACTGACGTTGACGCATTTGCTAGTTCGCTTTGTTGTGGTGGTGTCTTAACCGGTGAGCCCAACTTGGCCTCAACAGCTAACAGCCGTTCCTCTAAGCGCTTGTTTTGCAGGATTAGAACGTGTATCTGCTCGGACTGGCGCTTCATGAGGCTCGACACTTCAGCGGATTGGGATTCGCTATCGCTCGTCTGGCTTGGTGTTGGGGACGGAATGAAGGTACCGCGGATTGTGGCCAGTACCTCCGCTTCCAGGATGGCGCGTGCCGACATGATAATCCCCATCCGGGCAAGTATTGAGCTTTCGGGCGACAGTTGAAGCATGTCGGAATAGTGCATGATGAGGGTGGCGGACAAGACCTCTGCGGCGTCTTCGTCTAGGGTTCTGAGAGGGATCCGAGAAGCCAAGAGTGTTTGTGATCAGTAGACCCTGAAGCCATTGAGCGCGGGCAAATACAGGCAGCTCGAGCACGCGCAGCGAAGGTAGGCGAGCGCCTTCCTTTGGTCGCCATCCGCTCAAGACACAAGCAATTTGCTGATCGGCTTGAGTTGTACCCAACATGTACCCAAAAGCCTTATTGACGCGGTCGAGCTGCCAGCCGCCTCGCTCAATAATCCAGTTTTCAGCCACACTTCCATCGTTGGCGAGTATGACAGCTCCACGACGGAACGAGTGGGAGGTAAGGCCGTGCGTGAGTTTAACCTACTTCTGATCTGCAAGCTGCTTGACTCTAACCAATAATCGGTGCACGTACGTCTGTGCACCAGGAACTGACCTATTTGCTTGCGACTGCTGTATGTCGTAGGGCACATGGTCATCTTCTGCTTCAAGAAGCTCTACGAGACTCAGCTCCTCGACGTCACCAACATTCGATGCTGTATGACATGTAGTGAGGAACTGTGGGAACTGACGTTTACATGGCGCTGTCTGCATGACTAGAACGGCAGCTCAAACGAATAGCGGGCACGACAAAATGCTGGATGGGTCCTTGAACAAGGATATGCCTTGAAGTAAAGCTGTTTTAACCCGCAACAAGCGAAGAAAGAGCACCACCTACAGATTGGGAGTATCAGATAAAAACACCACTAAACAATACTTAAATCAACTTACCAGGTAGAATCGATATCTGCTGTTTCGCAAGTTTTTTTGCATCAGAGCTGATACCACATCATCACGACCATACTATCCTATTTAGACAAATCGAAGAAATAGTAAGAGTAATCATGAGGACTGATGCTCAATAGTAATATGAGAGTACTATGCCAAAATACAAGATACTATCACCTCAGTTCATGAGGCGCTCGAGGTGGCCACCGTTTGGGCCCTAGAGACCTGTAGGCCGAGAAAATCGACTTTTTCAGTTCAAGGGAATAATGAGCTCAGAGCAGTGTGCATTTGCGCAGGTAAATTCATGAATTACTCCCTGATCCAGGTGAGGGTCCTCTATTTTAACCTTTTAGTTTCTGAATAATGACCTGTATCAGCAACAATAGTGACATTCCAGTCCGGAACCAGTCGCTCTGAAACAACAATGAGATTTTAGATCCAGCCAATAAGAGACAGCCATTAGTTCAACGGTCAAGCCTATCCGGCCTCAGTCTTCTTTCTATGTCAAACCCAGCAGACCTCAAGCCCAACCGGAGCCCTCCCCCCCCCCCCCCTCCCCCCCATTCTGCATTGGTTGTGCGTGCGCAAGCGTGCGGATGGTGTAAGTGTGCTGTAAGCATGGAAGTGTATTAGGAGTGTGCTAGACGCGGTCTCTGCGCGTGTTGATGCTAGGTTCTGTACCGTGGCATTAGAGGGTATCTTGTACTTGGATATGCATTGAGGTATTGTAACTGTGTAATACATGTATTACAAATAGGAATGACACCTCTACCCTCGTGATGTTAGTTAATGTGCTAACGTTTTTAAAAATGTCCTTTCGCATCATGCTTGGGTTAAAGTGTGCGGACCTTGAAGCTGTGCAGGTGGTTTCAATGTCGATTAGAAGCTGGGTATTGCCTTGTAGGAATGCCTCCACCGTGCTTTTCATAAAATAAAGAACAACCATTCCATAATCATCTGAATTATTCTGCATGGGGCTTGTAGGAACGCCTGTAACGGCATTATCAGGCACGGATTTCTCTGGAAAGTCTGTCGAAGCGCTTCGTCAAAATATCCGCCCAATACTTTCTTGACTGCCTCGATCTTCGTAACTCCCAAATAGTCCACATGTACGATACATCTCCTTAGATTTTCTGTAGTAAGAACTGGGAATGCAGTCCCATACTAATAGGGACAACCACGCGGTCGTATTTTCATACGGAAACGTTGCAGTAATTTCACAGTAGTTTCTGTGGGCGACCCTAATATTGCATTTAGCCAGCTTGAAGTCATTGTATATGTAGCCAAAAACGGTTGAGTCCATGACATACGTTCTCCCATGCGAAGTAAGGAGTGTCCGTATGCAGTATGTGATGATTGTATCATTTAGCCAGTTATCGTCTTGAATTGTCGCGATAACGGTGTGTTTTATGGTCACTGTGGTGCTGGGTTTTCCAATAACGAAGCATGGCGATTGTGTTTCTTGCGCGATATCCGACGGAGATATATCCCATTCTTCTCCGAAGTCGAACCCAATGCCACCAGTATCACATTCATCACCTACCACAGAAATAATTTCGGGTAAATTGGGTTCTTAGGCCAAACTAGACATCAGCAACGCAGGGCTGCTGTCTTTTCCTCTTTTTCTTCTTGGGGAAAACGGAAATGAGGCTGCTTAGTTTGTGACGCTTGATGAATCTGGTCGACCATGAGCCTTGCGCCGCGTGATCGCGCTCACAACCCCCCGGAATATCACAACAGCATCGGCAATAACGTCGCCCCGGTATAATTCCTCGCCGTCTGTCACTTTCTGCTTGATGCGCTCAATAATATCAAACTCCTAGGGCAGTGTCGGCGCGGCCACACCAAGGGGCTTAATGCGCTTAACGATGGATCGGCCGTAGACGAGAAAATTCCTTCTTTGGTCGACATCCAGCCGTGCAAGGTTGTACGCTGTATACCGAGCTGCCGGGACCCTTCCGGTGCATCGCAGCCATCTTCCTCACATTTTAGCAGTACCTCGATCTTCATTGCATTAGTGTGCTGTGTAGATTCCGCCATGTCGTACAGTTTTGAAATGACATATTTCGGGCAATCACGACAGATGGAGATGTTTCATTGGCTAAAATGTATCATTTGCTATCAACAAATCAGTGGACGCAAATTTTGCCACCGATTCATTCTGCATTTGGAAGGCCGTCGGATAAACCGGACCCTGAGTAAAGAGTTTTTGAGTATTGTCGACCTTTCAGCTATTCTTTGCCTCTCTAAATTTCGGCTGTTTTAGACGGTGGGGCGTTTCGGGTTAACTCGACTGTTAGCAGTTTCGGGTATACTCGACGTTGAGGTACTTCAGGTTTACTCGACTGTTAGCAGTTTCGGGTATACTCAGACCGACTGGCACTTGTATCTGCCTCGCGTGCTCTTTGCCTATCGCACTTCGTACCACCAAGCGTTGGGTGACTCCCCGTTTGTCAGTCTGTACGGGAGGGAGCCCATACTGCCTCTAAATCTGGCCTTCTTGAACACAAGTGACGATTTGTTATCCTTATACTCCTCCGCCTTGGTATCGAGCACGAAGGCTTCGTCGAGAAAGAGCTTCATGAAGGCGACGACATGGCGAGAATCGGATCTGTCGTTCAACAGCTTATCACGTCGAACAAGGCACTTGCCGCGCGGTTGACTAGCGTCGAGTCTGCGCTACTCAAACCTACCAAGGCGCATGCGCCTTGGTAGGTTTGAGCAGATGACCCGTTGCTGAACACGCGTGCTGTTTCTCTTCATTCTCTTGAGCGAGTTGCGCAGCTTCTTGGTTCAGAGCCACCAACCATGCGAGCATGCCAGCCAGTGGAATATCTGTAGCAACTAAATCTTCAACGCACGTGATGATTGGAGCCATTGGCGCTAGCTCCTTCATCTGCGTGTAGTATCGGATGAGGTACGCAGTGACGACGCTGAGGACCTTGGTGCTTACGTTGAACCGCTGTTGCTTTAGATCAGTACAGGCGCTGAACAGGAACACCTGCAGACGCCCACGTCGCTCCCGACTTGCGTGATCCAACGCCGCGATATCAAGAATCGTTGGCGACTCGTCCGTCCCCCATCCACTCAAGTAGCCACCTTCCTGTCTTCGCGTGCTGTGCTGGTGATGTAAGCTTAGGCTTTGCTGGTCTTTGTCATATCCCACGCACCGCGGTCGAAGATCCACTGGACAGCTAGTCGGTCGTCGCTGATTGCATGCTGGGCTTCGCCGCGTCTAAAAGAATGCGACGTCAATGCAGAGGAAGCACCTGCAGGTACAACTACACGTTTGAGCATCCGGTTCACATACGCCATCTTCTCCGCGCTTGGTACGTGCCTTGGCTTTTGTTGGCTCTTGACTATCTGCGTTTGTAGATGAAAGGGCGGTGTCGGTAGCGTGGCTGGACGCAAGACTCGATGCAGATGTGGTCTCCACAACGGCGGCGGGGATCCTCGTTGGCACCACACCAACCTGGAGGGAGGTTTAATCAACGGCGAGTAGACCGTGCAGTGTCGCACCTTCATCGAGGTTGGTAGACTCTTCGGATACGAGATCGGATAGCTGCTCAAGCAGTGCCACGCACTGGTTGTCTTGCGCTGCCAACGCCACAGCAAGAGCGTGCAAGGAGCACGTCAAGAAATCGTTCTTGTTCAGAATCAAGGTGAGGCCCTGATATTCGGAAGTTTTGACACGCAGGAGTCGAAGGTAGAAGGTACCATCCGCAGATACTGACACATGTTGCTTTTGAACGTATCCCAAGTCGGAAGATCGACCATACCAGTGCCACATCAGGCACGCTAGCGCAGCATCTTGGTTGTCACCATGCACGCGTGCCGTGCTGTATAGTATACATAACGGATTAGAGACTGTAAATCCTCCTTAGTACAAGGAGGAGCCTTATTAATCAAGCCACCTTTTTCTCTTTTCATGCAATGTTTATCTAGCGTCTTGCCTTGCTTGAGCAGTATCAGCTCAGTAGGCACACGTAAGTGTGGATACTGATCGAATAGCCATAGATTTACATTTCTATAGTATGGAGTCGCCGTATTACGCGTAAGCTGACCTTCCTAACCGTCGTTCGTGGCGAGATAGAGCCCGAAGCGATCCTTCGTCACAGCTAATCGCTTGCTGGAGGTGTCCAAGCGAATCATGCTAACATCTTCCTCCTCCAACATCCGCTTGAAAACGGCAATCGCGGTGGTGCGCGCCTTCTGGGTGCTAGTAGGCACGAAAGTGGCTAGGCTCATCAGATTCCTCTGCCTTTCTTAGGGTCGTTCTTAACCACTGCCCCGCGTGCCATACTATGGCGCCAGATATTGAGCCATGGCATGGTTAAGAATAAAATTGCGCTGCCATCGTGCCATCAAAAAGCTATTTTTAGATAATACATTAATCAAGAAAATAGAAGCATGTCACCATGGCAATTGCACTGTGCCATGGCACTTGCAAATGCCATCCGTGACACTTCGTCCCATTTCAATTACTTTAAACTCTAACCCTAGCAAACGCTTACCCGATCGGATCACAGCATTTCGTGCCATGACATGGCACGGCGTGGTTAAGAACGACCCTAAGCTGCTTGAATAGTGTGTGCGTGTGTGTGTGTGGGGGGTCAATGTCATGTATACTGGCTTCCTAGTCTAGGACCTAGCCTAGATGCCAGAACTGCACAAATATGTGGGAAATATTGTTTTGAGTTGATCATTGCAAATATTGCAAAAACATATAAATATTTCGTCACTGGTTCGGACAAGTATTAGTCGGAGCGTGTCAGAGCCCAAACCCTACCTCTAATTCATCTAATTGGTCAAATCAGATACCTCCATGTATATCATTGGATACTATTCCGCATCACAGTACTATAAAAAAACTTTTTGTCGGAATAACGTGTATATTCATCCATACCATGTTAATTGGCAACTAATGCCGGTAACCGACGCAGCCAGATTCTCTGGCTGCGAAGCAGGCACAGAGTCCGTTTAGTGGGACCCACCCTCTCACAGGAACAAAGATTCTGTTAAATTTATCCTTAGCGATTATAGCCGGAAGCATTTTGTGGTAAGCATCTACTTGACGATGATTAGCACTGTAAGTACCTTGCCTCGCTTAATTAATGGTTTTACTAATAAGACATAGTTTTTCTTACGTTTTAACTTTCCCCCTCGTTTTGTTGGTATACAAAGTGTGCTGCGCACCGAAAAAATCTGCTAACAAACCATATTAAGTCCACGACGCCGGTTGCCGCGCTGAAAATGCGACACTTAGGTTCTTAAAGTCGAAAGATATTAAGGCAAAGGGAGCCGGTAGTGTCTTGCGTGCGGTGCGACCTCTACACAAATCGGGGGCTCTCGACGAGCGAATCTCTGCCTATAAACGACTTTTCGCAATTGGACGGATTCAAGACTCAGCTCCAGCAGAAACACAGGAAATGTTAGTCTTAACTCGACAACCGTGAATACTGGATGCGAAGTAAACTCGATAAATCTGACTGTGGAATATAGCCGAAACTACTAACAATCGAGTATAACCGAAGTACCTCACTTTGGTTTTGCGACTAGAAGGGATCTCTTGGTGTTGGCCGCAGAGTCACGAGTGTCTTCACTAAGAGCCGAGCTTCGTCGGGATTCGGGAACGCCGCGATGATGCTGTTTCGAGCTAAAACAGCAAAGGCATGAGCAACGTAGAATATAATGCACATGACAGTTATGCAAGTAGTACGAGGTCCTTGATATCTTGAAGAAAAAAAAACGTGAAGTGGCTGCCGGTCTCCTGCGGTACCTAGGCTAGTGTATAGTCAAGTGTGATATTTGCATAAGCCAGAAGTATGATGCATTCCATCCGAGTGGTACAGTGCATGTAATTACTGTGCTAATACATGTCAGCATACGGCATTTCATTACGGCAGAAACGTCGTTCAGCAAAAAACAATTGTTTAGTCCACAAAAAAGGGAATTCCACCTGATTATTAATGCTGTAGTGCTGTGGAGAATCTCCAGTGAAAATGCATGGACATGTACCTTTAGTATTCGGATCACATACATCATATTTCTAGCTGCAATAGAAACTCCTATTAGGACGCTACGTACTCTCTTTTTTGGACTGCCAGTCCACGTCAGACACTTTTGCCGGAACCCTTCAAATGGACCTACTGATTCATTTATTGTATATTTGTATGGAAAACTGGTAATGTTGAAATGGGTACCTCAGTTTATATAAGTATAAGAAATTGTATGCTGGCTTTCGTGCAGGGTCCAAACGCATTGTTGAACTAAGTTCGGAACTTACTTACCAGCCCCCGCCGTTCTCTCAATGCTTCGAACTGGTGTACTGAAAAGCTTGTAGTTCTTCTTCCAGGACTCGACGATGTCCCTTCATTCACTTCAGTGCGTTTAACTGTGTACATACACGCTGGGGTCTTGACACGACGGCAAATTGCGACGCATAGCCTTCAAGTGTAATACAGACAGGCATTTGTGCTTCTCGTTCTTGGGCACAAGTCTCTCTACTGTAGACACTATCGGTCGACCCAGCAACTTTGTGCCATGGTTGAGTACAGAGCATTTATCGCGACAGTGATGCGATGCTACCGCGGAACCAAGTTCTTGAGACGCTGTACACCGAATACATATTGTGCAAAAAGTGGCGGTCAACATTGTGCAAGGCAATATATATAAGCAGGTTACCGCACTATCTGACTCAAAACAAAGATGCACATATTGCTTTTCCGGATCAACACCAAAAGTATTAGATTGGACTTATGCTAGCTGCGTTCGCTTATGACAGCCCCACCATAAAACGAAAATCCGCCATGCTCCAGTGAAAAGGATATTTCTGAAAGTCAAATCTGTTGCGTAGGCTGCGCTTCGATAGGAACACCGCAGGTGTTGTGGTCGTACTTCGCTATCTACTCGTCTGGCTACCTACCGCTATGCACGCGGCGTACGCGTGCCGATTGCTTGCTACAGTTGTAGTGGCAGGAATGGCGCCACCTGATTGGCAGATCATTTGGTATCCCGGATTATGATTGGACGTCAACTTCAATTAGGCCAATCACGGGATCTGCTGCGGGAGGACAATCGTGACATGTGGCGTGTACACTGTATACAAGTGTGTCCGTTCCACTCAGGTGTATCCGTCCCAGTTTATATGTATGTATGTATGTATCTATGTATGTATGTATGTATGTATGTATGTATGTATGTATGTATGTATGTATGTATGTATGTATGTATGTATGTATGTATGTATGTATGTATGTATGTATGTATGTATGTATGTATGTATGTATGTATGTATGTATGTATGTATGTATGTATGTATGTATGTATGTATGTATGTATGTATGTATGTATGTATGTATGTATGTATGTATGTATGTATGTATGTATGTATGTATGTATGTATGTATGTATGTATGTATGTGTACAGGTGTGTCCGTCTCACACAGGTATGTCCGTCTCACCCAAGTGTGTCCGTCTCAGTATACGCTTTGTATACGCGGACTGCCCGTAGTAGGAGGTACTAGGGTCTGCATGTAGGAGGGAGGAAGAGGTGCTAGGACTTCTAACTCGATTAATCTCATTTTTATATTTCCATTCATCGAATCACATCGACTACAAGTCTCGTTCGCATCGTCCTCTACTCTCAATTGCAGGACTAGTTACTAAGCCCGCAAAAATCGTTAAAGCAGACTAAGATCAGGTAGCGGTCCAATCTAAGTGGCTGGATCGATGTAGGACAGTATGGTAATCTTGTAAATCTACTGTTCTTTCTTGACTACCCAGCAATACCGTACATCTCACTGGTACCTTACGTGATCATACATGTACTACTGCCATGTTTTGTTTTACATGATGACCCCCTGCAACGGGACGGTTATGTACTGCAGGAGAAATCCCTGTAACAACAGCCTGCACTTTGAAATCACCTTTTGAAACAATCCGCACGTATTCAAAACCAAAGTACATCGTAATCAAATAGAAGATACGGTAGCTTGATTCGTTAAGGTACCCAAGAACTTGCCACATACGATTGGAGTACTGCATACATCGAACGGAGAGTAATTTCATGTAGCCAAAGAAAGACTTTCTAGACATAGAAGATTTAATATTTGTCGTGTTCTCGCAGAATACGAAATAAAATTATATAAGCAGAAAGTAGATTAATCATATTCGGTTAAGCATATGATTTTTCTTGTGGCGCCATAAAGCGAGCAGCCTGCGATGTGCAGCTTTGATGGTGCCACAGGAGCTATGATAAAAAACCTAGTTTTTTCGGCAAATGTGTGAATTCATGTACAGTGCTGGTTTTAACTATAGGCGCACATAATTTTTTTGGATCCTGTTCGTAAGATGCAGATCTAAAGCGTGTGAAGTGGTACAGGGGGGAGGTAACCAAAGCCTACACAAGTACAGCAACACATTTTTCATGGAGACAAGTTGTGCGGTGTCCACAGCAAAGTTGTCATTTTAGGGGGTGTTCTAAACTATTGAAGATCGTCATTATTCTTTCGTATCGGGCTGCTACTTGCGCTGCAACCAAACCCGTAACGATAAGTAAAGCCACAGAGCACGTTTCATGCATATATTCATTGCGTACAACAACTTCGGATAAATTTACAGGGAATTGTAGACTACATAGCATTTGGCTCGAATTCACTTTGAGATCAAGACTCAAAGAGTGAGGTATTTCACCAATACAAACTAAAACGTAAGCAGGTTGTGCGAAAAACTTCTCTTTTTAAAATGTCGTGTGCAATTCCTTTCATTCCATACAAACTTCTACATCTAACAAGATCTGAACTAGCCAAAAAGTCGAAACGAGAAGTTTTGTCTTTGAATACATCATACCTATCTCAATTAACTACACTCCATCGTAATATACAATTTTATAAACCTAACCAACCCACCAGACACTTAAGGATAGCAGTATGGCGTTGTGACGGCCACCTAAAAACCATTCCGAGCCAATTTTTAATCCTAATAAATAAAATGAATGTCCGTCTGTCTCTGTGTGTGTCTGTCTGTCATGTTACGCAAATCCGGACTTACGATTGGCTGGTAAGTCTAACCTCACCCAGTAAAACCAATTTGTGACATGAAGTATTTCTGATATAAAAGAAATTCTGTTTGATTAAGTGTAAGTTTACAAGGCGTTTGTTTGCTAAACGAGAGCTGAGGTACGAGCATAGTCAAAACTAAAACTGGAGCGACGTGGCTAAAACAGCTCTAAATGTTATGCTTAGGACCAACATTTTAGGGCACTGTTATCGTCAAACCTTACTCTAAAAAAAGTCGCGTGCTGCTAGGCGCCGCTATTTAATAGAGGGCTGCTTGTTTCATGTATATGCCGGTACTTTTTATTATTTATCTACGAGAGCACTTCGAACATTTCAACAATTTGTCACGATGCAGGAACTGGACTAGCATCATTCAGCACAGCAAGTGCTACGGCTGCGAAGTTGTCCTCCCCAAATACTGCAGAGCGTTAGGTCTTAAGAGCATGGTTGTTGAGTTCGAATAGGAGGGATAGAGCGATAGAGTACATTAGGTTAACTTTCCAGCAATTTCGGGCGAAGCAAGACTTTCAGAAAAACGGAGTGACTAGGTTGATGTTATAATATTTTTGCGTGGAGAAGCTCACATATGCGAGAGTGAGAGTTGGCTGCGCCGCAAAGCGGCGCAGCGAGCTCTCTTGTAATGTATAAAATGCACTCCCTCAGACAATACAGTGCTATCATGCAATATTTGCCGTGTTTAGGCGGTATATTTTGCGGTAAAACATCATATAGCAGCCACTGAGTCAGACTCGCCTGGTGTGGATGCCACGGTGGGCATTTTTCTTGAGTGCACCTATTCTTTAAAGCACCTCCCAAATGGAATATTTGCCTCTCCTGATCACAACTTTAGATCTGGTGACGGATCTGGGTTCCATTTCTGACGCGTCTATATTGACCAATTAGCGCCTCTGAATGTAAAATAAGTCGACTAAAAATTGAAAAAAAACTGGGTGCGCCTATAGTTACTACTGTAACACTTAGTTATCAGCAGCACTGTAGCATTCACTACAGTTGGAACGTGTAGCCCCTCCCCATGTAAAAAATGTCGACCACGGAAATGTCTAATCGCAAGCTGAGAACTGCGAATCCCCCGGGCACCTGGGCAGGGGTCCCAATATTTCTAATCCCTTGTAATATCTGCATTTGTGCGTTTGAATCACCGTTATGAATGTTGGCCCTGTCGGCGACGTTCGGGTAACATGCAACTGGAGGTAGTTTCTTTTGTTGTGTTTTCTTGGGTCAAATACAATATATCGGTTGTTCCACGGTATTACGATTACAATACATTTCTTGGCGATTCCTTACTACACATTCAAAGCGACAACAATCTGGTAGTAATTTCTCAGTCGTCGGGAAAAGAAAAAAGAAATCCAAAGCAGAGCAAGTGACTTTATGCCCCCGCTTTCGATACGTTGGTAACATCAACACATCACTGTGACAGATAAATACACATCCCGAATATTCTTTGTACTCAACCGACTCGAGCCAGTGCCCCCCCATAAAATTTGGCCGTTGCTGGGAGCCCTGTTTTCTATTACGGTAGATAACTCTAAACATGGAAAATACCCATGTGTTCCCATGTTTGATCGCGTGAATACATTACGAATATATTACGTGGGACAGTATTTTTTGTGTCGATGTTGCCACCATGATGACACATGGCCACATCATATTAACACTTCGACATGAAAAACGAAGACTGACCAATGTTTGACGCTGTCGAAGGCGCGTTACCTCCTGTACTGCATTGCCGAAAACAACTATATGGTCATGTAGCCATTCCATCAGACCATGTTGCAACATGGTAAAGAGATGGTAAAGTGCTGAAACATGTATATGATCACAAAATATGTATTGCCGATGTAAATGGAGCTACTTACGTAGTCTTCGCTTTGTCGGTTGCCTTGCTGAAATTAACCACTGTCCGTAGAATGTCCCATCGGCGCCGCTAAAGACAGCTCTAGGTGTAGTCACTTGGGAAGGTCCTGTAATTACCAATAACGTTCAGCAGCATAAACACTAATTCCTTGTTAGCTCCAGCTACCAAGCTCAGAACTTGAGGAGCACGACAATTGCCTTTTTCAGAAGCTGGTGTTTTCATCTGTGGTAGGAAAATAGTGCAGTTGTTGCCGCACTGATTTGCCGGAACCACGCCAAAAGCGCCATACAGCTGTCATTGTATCATTCGTTTTCGCGAGCACAGTACACATGGTGCGTCTAATCCAGCTGAAACCCGTCCCCAAAACCTGGAAGACGGTCATCAAAAAAAGGACGCTACATTCATAACCGGGGGCCGGCGAATCTTAAAAAAATCCTTTACTTCAACCACATCGTCGCATCTCAAAGAATTCCGTTGTTTAGGTGCAAGCTCGACACTTTTTGCTGCGTTGTTCGTTTTCATTCGCTCGATTATTGCGAGGTCTGCCAACACGTTTGCGTGGGGTAAAAAGTTTGTCCTTATCTCGGTGTTCCTTTCTTCCGGCCGGAAGACTTTTCACTCCAACGCGATGACCCAGAATGTACTTGTTCGTCTTTTTGTTCCTCATCTGCTTTCTGATTCTTTCGTCAGTCGAATCTAGTCGTGTGGCTCTCGCATCGTTGTCGACTACTTCCTAATATTTTCAGTGCTTTGACGTTCGCATCCCATCAAAAGCACCACCACTTGTTGCACTTGAGCTTGAGGCAGACCCGACACAACACATCGTGGTTGCTGATGTAGTCTTTCTCGCTGCTGATCGAGTCAGCATGAATAACAGGCTGTCTCAGTATGTGGGCAGTACTGTTGGAGCGTACCACGCTGAAAACATAACCAAACAAGGAGCAAACATAGTAACACGTTAGTATGGGGACACGTACGCATACTTTCAACACGACAAGGTCATGCGTACGTTGCTGCTTTGAACGTCTCTGCAAACTACAGCGTTGCAATAGTGTGTACGAAAGACAAATAATATGATATTTAAAGTTAGCTCAGTGATTGCTTCCTGCTTTACAAAGGGTGGGTGGTAACTTACTTTCAGCACAGGTTCCTTATAGCTACAGTGATCGCAACGCGGGAAGAACTCGCACCAGCCCTTCTACGTATCTGGCGCAATAAAGCATGACACGACACATACAAGTAAGTACTTCACATATAAAACCAAAGCAAAACCTTTACGCACCTCTACGTGTAAGAAGTGACCAACGCAAGGGTCCAGAGGCTCTGTTGCCAGTACTCTGTATTGCCGAGAAACACTTGTAGAGATGGCCAACAACTCGTCCTACACTGCGAGTTCCGCAACGCTTAGCGAAGATTGCGCGTCGACCACCTACGGTCTGCTGAGGAATACGGGAACACCGAGATAAGGTCAAACTTTTTACCCCACGCAAACGTGTTAGCAGACTTTGCAATAATCAAGCGAAGGAAAAAGCACAACGCAGCAGAAAGGGTCGAGCTGGCACCTAAACTACGAAATGCTTTGAGAGGCGACGACGTAGAGCCGCCGGCCCCCGATTATGGGTGTAGCGTCCTCTTCTTGATACCTTTGTGATTCGAAATGGAAACTACCACGACAAAAATTCTAGTGGAGAAGTGTATATGAAAGGGTTACTATAACCTACCGACTCCCTAAGGGGCGTTCTTATCGAAGATGTAGTTCCTAGGCTAGTAGGTTGGCGTCTAGACGACAGCAGCTGTTGTCGTTAAGAATGAAGTTGGTGGTTTGTGGCTGGGGTGGGAATCAGTTATGCTCTGTCCTTCGCAAAGCGCCTATTTCAAGATCCAGCCAAGTACACACGGACCGCTGACCCCCGAGCTTAAGTGAATGTAGGCACGCCTTCGAAAAGAATGTGTTGACTGTGTATGCGCGCTACCAGTAGCTACAGACCAAGCGCAAGAGGTGGGGGGGGGCTACTTTGCGAGGAGCTTCTATCCGTCTACCAGGCTGAACCGTCACGAAAGGAGCCAGCGTTGACGCGGATGCTCGGAAGGCCACTAGGATAGTACCGGAACTAGCTGGCTACGCAGCGACAAGGGAAACGATGACATGACTGCTGATTTCCGTCGCTAGGAATATTTTCCTGTGCCTAGCCGCCGGCAGGACTGCTCCCTAATGGAGAGAGCACATGCATTTTTGTTAGGGCTGATGGTCAATACATTTATATATCAAACCAACCCCGTAGGCCGTGTCCATAAAAAACTCTAACCATGGCCTGTGAGCTTGAATCTGAGGCCCTCAGATATATATGGCAGACGGCCTAGCCTACCCCCCCCCCCCCCCCCCCCTCCTGCCGGTCCCCCGAAACTACTGCTCGTAAAGAACGATCCTGAATCCACCGCTCGTGACTCTCTACTCAATATTGAGGCTGGGGCATCTTTCGATGACACGATGGACCTTTGTACACAAGAGGAACCAACAGTCGAGTGTTGGGTTCCTTCGGTAAAAGAAACCGGGGATTTACACAGTGGCATCTTATGCTGATTCAGTATCTGTGGAGCCTCGTCCAGGTGTGCAAGAGGGTCTAATGTGTTAATTGTGGCTAATGAGCAAGGTGGACAAAACATACAGGGATGAGGGAACCGAAGATTTGGCAAAAAAACGATGGTCGATTCGTACCCGCTTGACCGGCTTCCAGGTTTTGGGGACGGGTTTCAGCTGGATTAGACGCACCATGTGTACTGTGCTCGCGAAAACGAATGATACAATGACAGCTGTATGGCGCTTTTGGCGTGGTTCCGGCAAATCAGTGCGGCAACAACTGCACTATTTTCCTACCACAGATGAAAACACCAGCTTCTGAAAAAGGCAATTGTCGTACTCCTCAAGTTCTGAGCTTGGTAGCTGGAGCTAACAAGGAATTAGTGTTTATGCTGCTGAACGTTATTGGTAATTACAGGACCTTCCCAAGTGACTACACCTAGAGCTGTCTTTAGCGGCGCCGATGGGACATTCTACGGACAGTGGTTAATTTCAGCAAGGCAACCGACAAAGCGAAGACTACGTAAGTAGCTCCATTTACATCGGCAATACATATTTTGTGATCATATACATGTTTCAGCACTTTACCATCTCTTTACCATGTTGCAACATGGTCTGATGGAATGGCTACATGACCATATAGTTGTTTTCGGCAATGCAGTACAGGAGGTAACGCGCCTTCGACAGCGTCAAACATTGGTCAGTCTTCGTTTTTCATGTCGAAGTGTTAATATGATGTGGCCATGTGTCATCATGGTGGCAACATCGACACAAAAAATACTGTCCCACGTAATATATTCGTAATGTATTCACGCGATCAAACATGGGAACACATGGGTATTTTCCATGTTTAGAGTTATCTACCGTAATAGAAAACAGGGCTCCCAGCAACGGCCAAATTTTATGGGGGGGCACTGGCTCGAGTCGGTTGAGTACAAAGAATATTCGGGATGTGTATTTATCTGTCACAGTGATGTGTTGATGTTACCAACGTATCGAAAGCGGGGGCATAAAGTCACTTGCTCTGCTTTGGATTTCTTTTTTCTTTTCCCGACGACTGAGAAATTACTACCAGATTGTTGTCGCTTTGAATGTGTAGTAAGGAATCGCCAAGAAATGTATTGTAATCGTAATACCGTGGAACAACCGATATATTGTATTTGACCCAAGAAAACACAACAAAAGAAACTACCTCCAGTTGCATGTTACCCGAACGTCGCCGACAGGGCCAACATTCATAACGGTGATTCAAACGCACAAATGCAGGTATTACAAGGGATTAGAAGTATTTCATATTTGTGAAATAATCAAAGACGCATGTAGTCAAACATTTCCTATAGAGCACAATTGCGTTCTAAACCAGACCTTGGCTAAATACCGGCAATTTTTTTTTGGGGGGGGGGGGGTATTCAAGAGGCATATATCCACAGCCTGAAACCTGCAATATGATGTGTCAGCAGAGGACTGCCACGAAGTTATAAAGTTTTATCGGTGCGCAGCACACTTTGTATACGAACAAAACGAGGGGGAAAGTTAAAACGTAAGAAAAACTATGTCTTATTAGTAAAACCAATAATATAGCGAGGCAAGGTACTTACAGTGTTAATCATCGTCAAGTAGACGCTTACCACAAAATGCTTCCGGCTATAATCGCTAAGGATAAACTTTAACAGAATCTTTGTTCCTGTGAGAGGGTGGGTCCCACTAAACGGACTCTGTGCCTGCTTCACAGCCAGAGAATCTGGGCGCGTCGGTTACCAGCATTAGTTGCCCATTAACATGATATGGTATCTCAAATTTTAAACCATATCATTCATTAACTGTAAAGAAAACCGTTTATTTAACCATTGAGCATACTATATTACGTCCGGACAACCTAAAAAGTAGATAGATCAACCTTGGTTTGTGTGCGGATTGATGCAGGTTTAACTTGTACCCATAAGGACGAAACAGGACTTTAAGATGTGTAGCTGCTACAGGAATCGCGCCTTCAGTAGCTATCCGGAGAGGTCGGGGGCGGGGGGGGGGGGGGGGGGCGGTTACGGCGGAATTTGGAATTCCGTGACCTAGCACGCCAAAAGAATCGTCAACCCGGATGTTAACATGAAATCATTTTTCGCGTTGGCTAAGGCGGTCAAGAAGGCAAAAGAAGCTGCTAAAAAAGTGATAGATGGTTAAGCCCTCAACGTCTTCCAGAAGCCCGGCGAAGCAGCCTTGGATGCGTAGATAGAGTCTGCAGCTACACTTGTAGTTACTGCCGTAAAAAATAGCAGAACATCAGGAACGAGAACACTCTGGACATCATTTCTAAGCTTGGCCGTGAGGATTGTTTTTGCCGCGTTAAAGCAAGCATCTCTTAACAGGCGGTCCGGGTAAGAAGGGCGAACAATCGAGGGAAACACAGAAAAAACAAAGTGCGGAAATAATCGAATGTGCTCGGTATTTCGGTACGATCACAGGTCGAATTTATTAGGAAAATGAGGATTGGAATACTTACACATGCACTGCTGCATGCAAGAGTGTGCACCATATTGACGGCACTTCGATAGTAGCTCTGTTTAAGGCATTCGTAGAGATTTTAGGAGATTTAGACATGTTACGGAGGGACGATATGCGGAAAGGTCCCACCCTGATCAATACAACATCCAAATGAGTGAAGACTGCTTGGAGCAGAAGCGTCAGGGTGGTGGGTTTCCTTCACTGATATTTTGTCAAAATACCGAAACTGCGTTTGCAATGCCCGACGATCGATCGGTCGAGACGCCCTGTTGCGGCGCTCGCATCGAATCGATGGAAGTCCCCGCCTTCGTGAGGGCGCCTACGTATCAAGTTCAAGACAGGAATCTTGCTAGTGCTACTAATTGCAGAATTTAAGTACCATGTCCGCTTATTCTTGTGCTTCGAGTTTTCCCCATTTGGGGACTTTTTTCGTCCTTCTTAGCGGGACTAGCTGTTAATTCATGGCCCATGCGACTATGTATGCGGGGATCATTTGCTGGGTTAGGATCCTTTGGTCCAAAGGCAGCGTACTACAGTACTATAGTAAACGAGCGTTTACTGTTAGTCAAGGTCTTTCCGCTTCGATATTTCCACCAAGAAGAAGATAATACGCTAAAATGTCCTATTTGCTTTGAAAACAACGTAAAAATTTTTGTTTTTCTTGCAAGCGCTGGCATGCAGCGGGCTTAGGGTTCTGTCAACATTATCCGTATTTCCATGTAGACCAAAGAGTCAAGAGCGCAATAATCTAAAGACAGTTATGGAAAGAGAAAGACATCAAGGAGCTATTCGTCGACTTTGTAGTAGAAACCTGCGCTTGAAAACACGTCTCAGACATTTTTAGAGTTCCATGCCTCTTCACAAACACCTTGTTTGTCGTATGATTCATAATCCAATCAAGTTTAAATAGTCATTCTGTTTGCACGTACAGATAGATTTTCATGCCATGTTTGCGGCTATGTGTTTCTTGCATCATATGGTTTCCATGTTGGATTATGTGTGAAGCCCCATCAGGATTTTCCAAGGATCGGGGCTCGTAATGGATATCCGCAGTCAGCGTCGCGACCGTCTACCTAACACGATGGCGGGGATGGCCGGAGGAGGGATCATGACACCAGGGAACAAGATTCCCCGCCCAAGCACAAGATCAGGCTGAGATCGTCCAGATGATCTTGACGATCAGGGTAGCCATACGACCCGGAGGTAGGCCAAGAGATGAAGATCGAGTACCTGTGGCTCGAGCCCGACGGCGACGGGTTGAGATCGGGCGAGGTCGGTAGGTCAGAGCCGGAAGACGGCGAACAAGCTGAAGACTGGTGATCGGGGATGCGAAGGTCGACGATCGTCACGAAGACCGCCGATCAACATTAAGGTTGCCAGACTGGATCAAGATCCTCAGGGGAGATCAAGATCGCTCACATGGATCAAGATCGTCGGGCAAGATCAAGATAATCGGGATCGTCGACCCCGATCAGAATGATCAAGATCGCCGATCTCGGCCAAGATCACCAATCAGCATCAAGATCGGCAGTCTTGGCGAAGATCACCAATCAACATCGAGATCGCCTGACAAGATCAAGATCGGCAATCTTGGCGAATATCGCCAAATCAGAGGAGAGATCGGCGGCCAAGAGACAAAGTTGAAGATCGCAAGATCGGTCGCCCAATCGAGGATGGTGAGAGCCGATCTAATCCAAGGATGAAACATAGGACGGCTCATGATGCAGGGTAAGATGGGTAGGTAGTGAATACGCTGAGGATAAACATCAATCAGATCGGAATTTACTTTGAAGTGCACAAGTGGCCTTCCTCGCACTGAAGACGTCTTAAAGACATATTGGCTCGTAACGAGGTGTTATAAGGAGACTTAGATGGAGGTTACTAGCGTCGTAGCGTAAGATCTTGGTCAATATATTAGCCAGATTTACCTACACTAGTTTTCCCTATTTAAGTGTACAAGTCCCTGATTATCCAGACTTTGGTGTTTGACTGGAGGTCAGATCCGTTCTCAAGACTAAAGATTCCGCTATTGGAAGCGGCAAGTAACCCGGAAAGGAAAGGAAGAGCAAGAAACACGCTTTTATAGGCATTTCGGTGCCTAAATTAGGCAAAAAGTCCCTAGATCAAGTCCAACCGTCACTAATCAGGCGTATTTAAAATTTATCAACCGGGAGCAGAGCGAAGAAGTTCCGCGCTACCCCATACATCCCACGTCCCGCCAATACAGTCAAGGTTTCGCTTATCGGACACCTTCGGATCCCTGACAGAGCAGATCCAGCCTGCCGAAGGGTACACAAGGTGAGACCAAGTTCAGCCGATCACGGATCATCGGGGGACCCCCCTCCGTTAGTCGGTGTCTGGGCGCAATGTGTGAGTGGAGATCGGCCTCAACCAGATTTTGGCCTATCCCGCTACACCACACTTACACGCCAATAACACATAGAAGACGGAAAGCTAGAATGCAGAGAGAACGGAGGGCCTTTTGCGGAGTCATTTTGTGCTTAAGACAAGCAAAATGCCCCTCCATTTCCGATTCCATGCCACTAAGTTTCAAGGGCTTCGCGGGTAGTTCTACCATCAACTCGGCTTAGTTCACGCTCAAACTGTATGAGTGTGTTCCTAAGTGATTGCTACTTAACGTCTTAAAGTTTTAAGTATGTAGCTTCGCAAAGAGCAGCGATGTGTGGCTTTAGTTTGAGTACGCAATGGCCCGGAGACAAAAAATATCGTATTTCAAAAGTCTCATATTATAATACAAACAATTCTATATTTTTGGTTTAGGACGTATTTTTCGACACCGCCACGAGAGGAGCCTTCAAGTCCATGTAGTGGTCGTATCGATGATGCAAACCAGATCAAGCAAAACATAAACAAAATACCTAGATATCATCTGCAACGAGGAAACTGATGAGCAGCACCTCGTCTCGTTACTTGTTCTTCCATCATATCCACCTCCATAGTTGGTTTCGTAGTAGCCAGTCGACCACACTTCGAGAAGTCCGATCACCAACCTAGATGGTGATTGTAAACTATTAACACGGCATTAGCTCCCCCCCCCCGTTACTTGTTCTTCCAGGCATATAAATGGGCCCTTTGGAACTTAAGCGAGTATAAAATACAAATCTCGAGTGACTCGATAGCAAAGGCAACGTCTTCACTTTTTCTTAAGTAGCTCGATGAGAGCTGACAAATAAACTTGAGGACTGCGGAGAAAGCCAATGCACGCGAGATGCGGTCCTGCTAGTCACTGCTTTGATGATCAAAAGCATCTACCAGCCCCAACCACCGGGGCCACCCCAGCCTCCACCCCAGCCACCACCCCAACCACCAAGGCCACAGCAACCACCCATTCTGCTCCAAGGTCCTCCCCAGCCCCAGAACTCCTTCTTGTTTCCGTCGGCACTCTTTGCAGCAGCAGGAGCTGCCTCAGCGGGTGCATTTGCTGCGCGCAGAGCAGGTTGGTCAGCAGCAGCGACAGTTGTGACAGCAATCACAGCGGCGACGGCGAGAGCGGTGATCTTCATGGTCTTGACGCTTCGAAGACAGGTAAACGGAGTCGGTTGTTGTGCCTTTGAAGCAAATTGCGTTATGATGAGTAGGAGAGCTCACCTTGAAATGTCTACTTCCATCACCCTCCGAAACTTTGCTAACCTAAAGTCCCCCCCCCCCGGTCAGACTTTCTAATAAATTGCCACAGACAAGTAATGTCAAAGATGTATTACGCTTTCTGGGAGTTCCTCAAATTAAAAGAAACGTAATTGTAACGAAACACGGTCGGATGTTTTTGCTCAATAGATTTGCGATTTCAACTTGCAGACGGTCAGGAATATCTTTATGATAACCGCTGACATTGCCGGTCGTGATCATGTGTGCGTCGCTCGTTGATCGTCGAAAATGTTTTTAACAAGGGGGCGGCTTTCTCCAGCGTTGTCTGTAACAGCATGGCATTATTTGTGGCACTCACGCCGTCGTCTTCGTGCATGTATGAGTGGCAGCGCCCGAATAATAACTTGAACAACGTGCCCTTTAATCTGTAGCTTCTCTGATGGCTAATACCCAGAGATCGGAAACGAAGAATACTGCATGATATTTATCGAGATACGATGTCGGGGGGGCACAAAAAGTGCTCATTTGTTAGCTGGCATCGCCTGATATTTTTTTTTAATTCATGACACCTACCACCCCATCAACTCGCGAATTACTTGTTAATGCGGTTCGCAAGGTGGTGTTTCGACCTCGTATCTAGATCTCTTTTTACAGGTGTAGGTCTGTTTAACACAGCATATGTAAGGTGACTATCCTTTACTATATGGCACGTGTTGGTGTGCCCAAGTAAAAATCCTGAGACGAGCCATTTTGACCCAACCATACCCAGTTATACCCATCGGGCACCCCAACATGCCAATCGGACGCCCGTACAGCACACAAACGGCGCCAACTCTAAATAGCCAGCTCAGGACTCTATACGTATACCCGGATGTTCATAGAGCGATAATGCAAAGATAGGGCCCATAAATTGGTGTGAGAGCTGTTTGGTTCGGCACATTGTCGTGAGAGCATGAACTCACGTGTTCGGTACTGATGCAAAGTCGCTCAATGCAGTTCCGCATTCACACAGCATCTACGCTTACGAAGAAGATGAAAGACCTGTGATAAAAACATGCTTATAAAGAACATATATATTGAGAGCTTATGCATGAAGATAACTACTAACTTGCGACCTTAAGCTTCCATGCACATACGAAGATAGCGGTAACGCTGGCACTGCAGTGTCGTCTTGTCCACATGCCCAAGCGGCTCGGCACAGCAGAAAATTTCAAACGCCAGAAGCACGTAGACGCCGCAGTTGTAGCTATCCACTTGAACTCCTAAACCGGACTCATGCGCGATGACGCGTACCCCCTGTCGTGCACTTTCTGGAAGCAGCATTATTAAAGTCTGAGCAACGGCATGAACGCTGCACAAGTAGGAAGACGAACTCGAATCGTAGTCGAACACCTTGCCCTTGTCGAGGTTCATCATCACGGAGCACCAGTGGTTTCCGTTGCATTTACGGGTATGAGGACAGTCTCCTTTGAGAGTCCGACCATCTCTCTGCGAATAACTTCTTTGTCTGTCTCAATTCTTCCGTTCACAACGGGCCCTAAAGTTGCAGCATTGACGACAACTACGTTGGGTCCGCCTAAAACTTCTTTGCCAAGACCAAGTGCGTTATGTCTTCGGTTAGACATTCTTTCGCAGCCAGATCAAGCACTTGAGCCTGACCGCAGAAGACAATAGGATTAGCTTAAGTCAACAAAATAGCATAACTTCTTTTACATACCTGAGTAGAAAGGATCGGAATTTCTCTGAGTGCTTCTGGTAGATCTTGGTCGTAACTGACTGTGAAGCTGGTATTGTTTGCTACACGCGACAAATCTAGCTGTTTAATCCACATCAATGTTCTATCGATTTTGTTCAGATTTTCACGGACGCAGTGCCATTATTTCATCAAAGCTACGGTTGAATTCGAACAGGCTCCAATACAGAAAATTTCTAGCGCAAGGTCGAGCTCCCAGACACGAGAAAGCTTTCTCTGATACGCAGTCACCTTCGCCATGCACTTCTTTAGGAAGTCCATCGGAAAAATCCTGTACTTGTCCTCTGATCTCATCAACGCTTTTGTCGCAGGGAGCTTTATAATCTTGTGGGCTTCGGCTTTATCACGAATTTGAACAGCTTGAACTGCAGCAATTTTTCGCATGAATTTTTTGTCGGTTGGAGTGCCTTCCAAGATTTTGTACACCAATACCACGTTCATTTCGTTTTCGTGCATTATTATGTCTTCTTAAACCCTTGCAATACCCAGGTTTCGTTTCCCCTTCACGGCCTTAGGCTTTTGTTTTGGACATCCCCTCGCTGTCGGGGGGCTTTGGAGCTCAAATGATTAGCAGAGGCCTATACAGCAACGTTGGTTAGCCAAAGCACTGACGTACTAGTGCACTGTAGTCACCTCCTCCATCTCTCCACTGAACGTGGTCCGGATCTGTGATATCTCGACGGTACGCACGCGATAATTGGACATGCCGAAGATATTGTTGATGCGCAGACCGCGGAGTTCGGGGTCATAAGGGAGCGGAAGCTTGAGGCGACTGTACACCTTCTGCATGCTTCCCGTTTCCCACTCTGCGGCCTGACGCACCGACGTGATGGCATTGTGTAGCGTTCGTGCAGAACTCCGCAATGAAGGCAAGATGCGATCAATATCGCCATCCTTGAGCGGTGTAAGTATTCGATCAGTCAGCTCTGTAGAGCAAGGAAAGGCTGAGTCAGACACGACGATCATCCTCGAGTCAGGACAGTACTTCGGATCCAAAAGCTTGGCTCTGAAGCCGAGCGACGTGTCCGAGTCGTTCCAAGACCCCGGACAATTGTGACAGCTCCAGATGATGCAGCCATCTGCGGCAAAGCAGATTGTACCCGTAACATAGACCTCATGAAGCGATCCGATTTACATGGCATTCTGTAGGTCAGCGTTTAACGGTTGCATGACCTTCACATACACCAGGGCACGATAATATACAATTTAATGATATTAATACATGAATAATGAAACCCCCCAATGATGGATTAACCTTACCCGAAAAAATTTCCCGTCTATAAACCCAAATGTGTGCTTCAACAAGGGTTCGCGCGCCTCAACACGACGAGCAAGCTCAACTTGACTGGCGGGAGAAGGCCAGGAAATGCGTGCCGGTGCGTAGCCCTTGAGCGTGCTTGCCAAGGCTTCCTCTGCCTTTCGAAGTGCCCTCACGAGAGTGCTCGGAGGCACTCCGAAAAGCATACATAGCGTGCTTGCCAAGGCTTCCTCTGCCTTTCGAAGTGCCCTCACGAGAGTGCTCGGAGGCACTCCGAAAAGCATACATAGCGTGCATACCTCCATAGATCCCACGGAGAAGCACAGCACGAGGCCGAGGGCCTGGTGATGATATCGAGGGCGGCCTCCGTTAGCAGACACATGACGGATATGGTAGAATGTAGAGAACCGCACCAATAGCTTGTGAAAAGATTCTCTAAAGAAAAAAGACAACCAGTACCGAATTAGATCTTTAAAGGAATACATATAGAACCAAACTAACTGCTACCTCGTTAAACTGGTAGCATTGAGGAAGTTCTTGCCACTGCCGTGCTTGTACATCGCCATCCACGCCGACTCACTTGGCTTGTCCAAACAAGGGGCAGTTAGGTAGTGGCGGCTCCCTCATGGCAATACGCCATGCGTCTTCCAACATCATCCGGTAGACTTCAGCCCGTGCCTTGCTGACGTCGACCTCTACCTGCGAGAACGCAATCGACAGCCACATCAGCGTTTTCAGCTCAGTTTCCTCCTCCATATTCCCGCCGCCAGCAGATTCTAAAGTGCCAAAACTGGAAGTATCCCCCCAAAAGCGTGTCCTAATAGAAATGTCGGGTACACTTTAAGTTGCACAAAAACATTAAGTAATACACCATTTATTGCGATCTTCGAGACACTTTGCTTTAGGACAGGAAGATCGCCATTGTGTTAGTTGTGGCGGCTACCCAACGCAATATGTCAAGCATAAAACTTTTTTAAACCTGTCTTATCTGCTGCAGATATGTCAAGTGCTTATGGGAGTTTTGGAAGGCACCCAGTGGCGAGGCCCTATACGTCAACCCAGAACCAGCGGACAGCCGAATATTTTTTTGTAAAGGCTACATCATTAATTTCGACTAATGTTTCGAACCCAAAAGCTGCATTATGTTTGCGTTATCAGCTGTACTACCTCGATTGTTTCTCACTTGGCTAACCCACGATACCCGTCGTCCTCATAATAGTCGCAGGCGTACATTGGGTTACACACTGCAGCAGTCGAAGGGTAACCCGGGATGCCCAATGGAGCAATAACATTCCTGCCACTAGAACCTGGGGGCATTGGGATACATCGGAAGAAACACATGAAGCAGCTCATAAGTGACGGAGAATCCTTCTTGCTGGTCTCTGAATCCTTCCCACCATCAAGTGTATCAAACGTAAACGCCGTCTCGCCCACATTTCTGCGCATCGGGGAGCTCTCTGGACTCCCGTCAATATAATCCGGTCCTGAACGTTGACGCAGCGTTGCTTCCTCATCCGAAGAATCTCCTCGCGTCTCTGAGTCAGAGTCTGAAGTCCCTCTAGCGCTTTGGATCGCCTCTCCAAGAAGCGCTGACAAGCGTCTGGCGTCCGATTTAACCTCGTGCAACTTGCTCTTAACCGCTTCACGAGCTGCCAATTTCTCTTCGTGCTGCTTAACCGATCTCTCCAGATCCTCCGTCGTCTTTGCCTGTATCAATAACTCGTCCTCAACAGCATTCACCCAACGCTTCCGTTCCAGACTCGACCGAGCTCTGCACTTAAGTTGGCGACCAGGAACGACGTGGATGGAAAACTCGTTCATGGCTCCATCGTCTCCATCAGCTACTGCAATACCAAGCAGTTCATACACCGCCACAGGCGTCGGAGCTTCATCAGACGACACAGCTTGACTCTGGTTTGCGTATACGAGCCAGTGTGAGCCCATGACGACGCAGTAGCGAGTTTTCCAGATCTTCAATGGCTTCATCTTCATCGTCTTCTTCTCACTTGCCTTTTGGGGATCTTTCAATTTTAGATACCCTTCCATTCTCGCTCCAGGGATAAATGGCAATGAGGCATCGCGTGATACTGTGGTTGTTGCGCTTTCCTTTGTAGTTGCAGCACTGATGGCAGATTTCCACTTGGACGCGTCCTCTGCGTTCTTGGCAGTGAACTCCAAGTACACGCCGCTACTCGTTTCGGCTCGAAAGCCTGTACCTTTGAGCCCAGACCCACTTCGACCCAGACTGGTAAATACGGGATGCCATTTTTCGACTCCCACAAGTTCGTGATTTTCTACTGCCAAATTTGGGAAACGAGGGTCATCAACTTCACAATTTTCCGAAAAAATTGTCAGTGAACTACCGTTCAGTACCACAAAACGCTCTCGCCAAATTGAGCCCAAATTGTGGTGTCGAACTCGAATATACCCCTTCATCTGCGCTGTACTGTTAGCGTCGGTGTTGTCGTTTCCTGCTTCTGTTGCTGCAGCGATGCTGGCGAAATGAGCTGCCACCTCTTGAGTGAATTGTCGCTCTGAAATACTCAGCGATCTCTCTGCCGCGACAAAATTGAGTTCGTGGTGTATCACTTGCATCCACTGCTGTTTCGCTTCCATGTTGGGTGCTGTGAAGCACGTACCGTGACGAGAACCCTTGACGTCAATTTTTAAGCCAAGATTATCTTCTTCTTTGCCAATTGTCAGCCATGACGCAGTGGGTGCTTCCCACGATGAGCAAGCTGTGATCTCGATATCGAGAGATGGGGGATCTTCTTCCACGGTACTAGCAGCGGCTGCCTCTCGAGAGGAATAACAGCGCAGACGAGAACCGACGAGAACCGCGTAAACGGACGTTACCGGCTTCATCTTGGAGCTGCCAGGGATGCGAATAGGCGACGTCGACGTCTGCCACGGAGTCAGAATTCCCTCCATAGCGGCAGTTCTAAACACGAAACACGACGACATTGTGTCAACAGATTCACTAACTTCCGTTTCAATCACGTCCAGAGTCAAGGGTTTGTCTTCGAATCCACTGTCGTCGGTGTCGTCATTGCCACTAGTTTGATAATCATTGTTTGTGTCTACTTCTTCTTGTTTCTCTACTTCTTCCCGTTGAAGTGTTAGCATTATCTTCTCATCCGCTAGAAGCGCTTCGCCCCTTGCAAAGTCGATACGATAAGCAAATGCCTCCATCCATTGGTCACGTTGAGACGGAAGTGTAGGGAAAAACTCGAGCATCGAAGTGTTTTCATTGTAACTGGAGTTCGTATCTGCCAATGGATGAAGCACCAACGCGAACGCCAAGGACGAAGACACGGCGTCTTTCGTCCCTGGAAACAGATGACGCAACTTTGATTTCGTCTTCGGACTGTGTGAAGACACCGAGATCGACGCCACTCCGTCAGATAAAAGCTCTACGGCTTGCGCTTCACAAACTGGTGTAGCATGGCGATAATATGCACTTTCATCTTCGTAGACAGCGACTTGAGCCCGCATATTTAATACGATAAAACCTTCATGTGGAATCGGCACTTGACTAGCGTGTCGAGCTTCACTTGACGAGAGTGGAGACGTGGCAAGACGGAAAGAAAGATATCCCGTCATTGGAGGCTCCTCTTCTTCTGATATAACAGGTTGAGAGGGTAACGCAACCGTCTCTCTATCGTCAAAGTCCCGCTCTCTTCTATCCACAAGACTTCGACGACTTAGAGACATAGGCGATCGGGTTTCTAGAAGTTGCTCCTCTAGCATTTCCAGTGCTGCTGCCTGTTCCGCACCCACACGAAGTTGCCGAATCCATTTCGCTCGCTCTGCATCCGTGGCGGCACTACAACTCAATACAAATTGCTCCTGTGTCACAATCTGGAAGGGAAAACGAGGCGCTCGGTTCCCTGCCGTCACAGGCCAGCAACGCGCTCCTGGCGTCCACGCACGAGTACTCACCACTCTGAAACGAGCCCCCTCTCCAATTTTTGTGGAGTTGGTTATCACAAACTCGTTTCCATTCTCTAATGCGACACTTCGTTCTTCAATTGGTGTAGCCATCTCCCGTCGTTTCCAATGTTCTTCTTGTGGAAAATGGAAATCCAATCTCAATAGCAAGAAACCTCGAGCGTCAACGTTGCCGCTACTTGAATCTAAGCTTTCATCTGCTAACAAACTCTGAGCCAGCACTGTGTCAAGAGCTGCACGCAGCACTTGCACCCACAGACGCTTCTCCATGGTATCTCGAGTTTCAAAGCGTAGCCATTCGTGCTCACTCGTCTCGACTGCAAATCGATTCGCTGCAGAGTGATGGTCGTCGTCTTTTACTGCCAGAACAATCATTCCTTCTCCCAATCCGACGCCTCCAGTTTTGAACCCTTCACGTGTGGCAAAGAGGGAAATTTTCAACCCATCGACAGCGACATACACGGTTTGCGCCCGTTTCCAAAGGGAATTCGAATTTTCACCCGACGTTTTCTTCAAATATCCATCCAATTTCAGTGTTGCCAGAGCGGTGGCCTGTTCAGGATGAGGTGGCAACAATGCCAATAGATTCTCATCCGCCGCTAGGCTCGTTCCGTACGCTTGATCGATAGCCTGCAGCAGCGCCAACTCACGCTGGACGTAGCAACTCAGCAGTAAATCCAAGTCCGGCAGCTTCGCTGGATTCCGAACACGATAAAAATCCGCCAATTTATCCCTAAATTGCTCTCGCAATTTTCGATCTTGATCTGTTTCGTCAATGTCGTCATTTTCTCGCTGTTCGATCCTTGTAAGTGCAATCCCGCGACGAAAAGCATCAACCCACTGTTGCTTTTCCTTTGCTGTCGACGCAGCACAGAAGAACGTTTTGCCGTCAGTTGTCTCCAGTTCCATCGCGTGTTCGTACGTGTGCGTGGCAGTTTTGCCATGCCAATCGCCCACAATCTCCACTCGGAAATTACCCAACGGATTCGTTGTGGCTCCTCCGCCAGGATTCTTACTGTCGTCATGTGTGACGTAGTACGAAAGCTCGTTGCCTTTCAGTACGCAGTATCGCTTCCTCATAGACGGAATCTTATGTCCACGTTTCATGAGATACCCCTCCATTAGAATAGCTTCATCACTCGCAACTTCAGATATTTTACCAGTGGCAACACTTTGATGTTCTGCGAATTTTGCAGCGAGATCAGCACACAACGACGTGCATACGGGATCTGTCGATAATTGGCTCTTGTAAACGGTATCAATTTGCTCCAGTAACGCGCCTTCACGCCCTTCAAACGAGTGAAGCAAAGTATCTACGTCGGAAACCTTTGCCGGGTTATGTTTCTCGTAAAAATTCACAATCCGATCACGAAGCTGGTCGAAAGAACTGCCCGGACCTTTCTTCTTAGTATCTGGATTAACACTCGGCTGTCTCGCCAGTGCAGCTCGTAATGCGTGAGTCCAGTCGTGGACAATTTCCGCCGCATCAGAACGCAGTAAAATCACGCCGTTAGTTTGCGTTTCCAGCGGAAATGCCAGTGTTTCGGCCAGTTTGGCAGTCACTGGATGTAAACTCACAACCGCATCGGACAGCAGCGCTACGTGACCACTGTGGGCCACGACGCTACTGTCAAAACACTGCCACTTTGCACCGCTTAGAACGCAAAAACACTTGCGATATGAGGCGCCCAAGCGTGGATGTTTCACAGATAGATAACCTTCCCGGTAGACAGCAACAGTTTGAGCACTCGGACGCACATTTGGAGGCGATAATTGAGGCAGGAAAGCGTCAAAACTTCCATCTGAACTCGCATTAGTGCCGTACGTGGCATCCATCGACTGTAATAGCTGTCGTTCTCGTCCTGCAAAACTTGCAAGCAAAGTTTCCACATCACCGACACGTTTCGGGTTATGACGTTGGTAAAATTCCACAAGTTTCTCCTGGAAATTGGTCGCTTCAGTCGAAATAATTGGAGGTTTTGGAGGTGTAGTTTCCGTTGACTTCGGAGGGGTAATTGCCGTTGGCTGTGGCGGTGTGCTTGTAGTTGGTGGCGGCTCAACTATAGGTACACTCGTAACAGGTGTTAAAGCACTTCGAAGTTTTTCCATCCACTTGTGTTTGGCTTCAGTTGAAGTGGCTTCAAGGACCAGTAGCTCGGTAGATCCACCGCCTTCCTGTTCGTATCCACCTGATAGAAAGAACTGCAGCTCCTGGTTTCCCAAAGTCGATCGATTCATCGTAGGCGAAGGCGCTGGATAGTCATGAACGCCAGTAACCACAAATACAGCCAACATTTTACCACCTCCCGACTCGTACCGTTCAAGTCGATTTCCCGATAGAATACAATAGCTTCGGTTAGCATCTTTATTCCATGTCAACCAGTCCGTAAGATCCTCTGAAGAGTGAACAACTTGAGACACCGGCTCTTGTTGAGCTGGCGTGGGAGCGGGCGTGGGTTTCGCCATAGTTGATAGCAACATCTGAACGTTTGTATCTCTTGCCATTGACGTGCCGTACAGACGATCCAAGTGCTCCACAAGTGCTTGTTCGCGACCTTGATATCGAGATACCAACATGGGTACATCGCCTACCTTTCCTGGATGGTATTCAGCGTAGTATCGCTGTAACGTAGCAAGGAACCCCCGTCGAGCCGAGTCATACGACGGTGGACATTGCAGTTGATCGTCCTTTTCTTCTTCTGTCACTGATATATCGAACAGTTTAGAGCCACGTTTCCTTTCGTGTTGATACCGTAGCAAAGCCTGTTGCACACTGTTGACCCAGTGATTCTTCTCCTGAACACTAGGAGCACTGCAGTAAATACTCTGGTGCTCGGTAGTCTGCAGTAAGAAGCCGTGGTCGTAGTGCATCAACGTCGCGTGGCCGTCCCAGTGGGATACACCACTGACGTGGAACGTGTTGCGTACAGTAGAGTGCTCTACCGTCGCAGCCTCTCGGTGTGTGTTAAACGCGTACAACGTCAGCGCTCTTAAGACGCAGTATTTCTTCTTCATGGTCTCTTCCAGCGATGTTTTGCCCACCAAATAGCCTTCCACCACCACGTCCGAAGTCAATTCTTCCTTTTCTGAAGCTTGTTGAATTACTGCAGTCTCAGTACTCTCAACCGTCTCCTCTTTCTTCGCTTCTTCACTGCTCTGTCGCTTGGGAGACACCGAAGCGGACGCCAACAAGTCGAACGAGTCTCGACGAGACTTGGCGGCTTTAGCGAGATGAGGAGACAGCGGCGGCATCGTGAGACCCACGTGCAGTGCAGCGATCCAGTCTTCCTGGTTCTTTTTAAGTGGTGCACTGCAACGCAGCGTCTTGCCTTCAACAGTGAGGACAGCGAATGCGTTCGGGTATTGCTCGTTCGACTGGGCCTTGGCGCTGCTACTGAACGGTACGACAAGTCTCCGAATAGGGGACGTGGGCTTGACTTTGCCGTCCCAGTCGGACACTTCCGCTACGTGCAGAACGCCACTGGGTGCGTCCATTTTGTGGACGAACGCGTCTTGATCAGCGTACCAACACAAAGTGTTGCCAGTGAGGACGTAGTAGCGACGGTGCATGGTCGTTCGCATGGGATGTTGGCACAGTAAATAGCCCTCAACCAGTGGATCCAGATGCGAAGGTCTCGTGTTTGCAGCGTCATCTCCCCATGACGCTAAACGCTTGCTCCTGTGCTTGGCGCGTTGAGCGTTCTCCAGACTTTTAGCTGCCGCTTGACGGAGGATTTTGCTCTCTTCTGCACATTTTTGAACGCGCTGGGCCAGTTCTTGTTGCTCTTTTGAGTTGGCTTCGGTTTGTACCTGAAGCAACTCGACATTGCGGCCGTGTGTGGCTTCTGTACTGGCTGCTACTTCCACTTTGGCTGCGAGTCTCTCGACGGCCTCCATCGCCTGGTCACAGGACGAATCTTCGGAGCTTAAGGATGACGCGTGGACGCGTTGTCTGGCGTCTTCTAGAGCGTGTTGAAGCGTCTGCAGCTTCTGTAGAGCCTCGCGTTGCAGCGTCTTTGCAGTCTCCAGTTGCGTGTTTAACTCCACTGCGATCTCTCGGTTCTGCTGCAAGGCCGCCTCAGCGTTGGCCTGTTCGCGATGGTGCCGACCCGCAGCTTCTACTGCTTCGGTGGCTTGCTGCACCGCTCGGCTGTGGCTCTGTGCGTCTTTTCTCAACTCTTCCTGAACCTCAGCGATCTCTTCTTGAGCCATTCGATCAGGTTCTTTGAGTGCGTGTTGCAAGGCCTCGAGCCAAAGCTGTTGAGTCTCTCTCGAATCTGCGCGACACTGAAGAGTACCGCCTCCTTCTGCGTCCAGATACTTGAGTGCAATGTGCGGAGGGTGGTGCGTATCGGTCGAGGAGGTGCCCGGCATGATGCGTAAGTCGACTATCTCGAGCACTCGCTTCGGCACGGCACCGGAACGTTGCGCTTCGTCCTGAGTGAGGTAGAACGACAACATGGTGCCTTTCAGCACGGTGTAGTGCCGCTTCCTGTATGGATTTTATGTTAGTGGATGGATAAGTCATTGTTAATGAGTAAACGACCGACACGTACATGCTGGGCACCTTACGACCCCGTTTCCAGAGGTAGCCCTCCATGGTTGAACGTCTCCTACTTAGCTAGGAATCACAAGGATCCAATACAACTGAAGAGGCGTAGGGACGGTTCCGATCCTCGACCCCTTGCAAGCTCGTCACCGTTCGACGTCACGCCTTTAGCTGGTCGTCCGCGTCAGTTGAAGCGACTGCAATCAGGATTTGCAGCGCACGAAACCGCATGGCCACCAGCACGTTAGTTGCCTATCAGTGGAAATATCACGCGCACCACGTCACCAAAGACGTCCCAATAGGCTTGAGCAGTGCGAAGATGATCTCTGCATGAGGATTTACAACGTCAGTATAAGCTGACTACTCTGGTCATAGTGGGAGACTTTAGCGAGCGCCTTTATCGAGAGCAGTTTATCTTTGATTCTTGGCGCTTAATCGCGCTCTGGTGGTCGCTGTGGTACCCCATATGAGCTTGTGGTGCCGTCCAGCTGCCACTGTGTAGCCTTCCATCGGGTCATTCTACCCGACCACCTGCCGCCTGATGACATGACGACCACCAGAAGTCTCAGTCAGATCGTCGCGACGCCGGACAAGCTGTTTGAGAGGAGCCATTCGACCATCGGGCTGTCGACAGCGAACATCGCTTTCGTGTGCAATGCCAGCTGATTCATGGCAGTGAGTCAACGCTTGACAATCTTGCGCTGTTTATTCAGTCTTAGCCTAACAGAGTCAAGGCGACGTTCCTTTCTTTCCTAAGCTCGGCTGCTTGCACACGCGGGCGTCCGTCAACAGAGGAAGTAAACCACTTCACCAGCCTGGCACTGTACGCACAGGTGGCGTCGGCATTCCAGATTGGCAAGGGGAGCTCAAGCATTTTGTCGTCGCACGACAGGACGAAGCCGAGTCGCTCCTTTATGCTGCCGCATCCTTCGACTCAAAGTTGGTCGCCTGGTCACGTCAACTTGCACTTTCAAAAATCTCGCATCAGCAGCACACAGTTCAGGAAGAGCCCACCAACTTACCAGTGTCAAAATGCAAACGTGGGCTTTACCGGAGCACACTATCGTGCTCACCGATCTGCTGCGGTCACAGCCACAGCCACAGCAACAGAGAGATGTCGTTTATGTAAAGCCCGAGCCTGAACTTGTGAATTCACGACTGGGGTGTGTAGAGTTTCCATCGTTGTTCCTACCTCGAACACCGATACTACCAGCCATCACGGACGTGCTGCGGACCACCAGTCCACCGCAGCAACGCTATCAGTATCAGGAGAACACAGCGATCATGAATTTTGCTCGGGCTGACTTGCCCGTTAAAACAAGCTACATACAACACGCTCCTCAATTCCCAGCTACGTTTATCTGTACGTACAGATTCATCCCAACCTTTTGATGTATCGCCGCCTAACTGCTTCTTGCTGCTTCAGATCGGCCGAACGTCACGGGCTACAGCACGCGCCTGCTAAATCTACCTCAGACTCCAAGCCAATACGCATCCACTAGTGGGGACATGACCCCACCAGGACACGTAAGCACCAGGACTCACCCCATCAGTACACCCAGCCCTCGAGTAGCAACTCGCCCAGCAAACCGTACGTGCAAATTCACTGGATGTACCCACTACGTGGTCGACCACGGTCTTTGCATTCGACACGGGGTACGTTAGACAACCTTTTTGTCATTCTTCGGTTCATGCCTGACTCGTTGACTTGGATTAAATAGGGCGGGAAGCGGTGTACAGCTGAAGGCTGCTCTAGTCGAGCCAAACACTTTGGCCGTTGTTGGAAGCATGGTACGTCAAAGTCCCTGCTTCTTTGATAAATACTGTAGCTAATTTCATATTCTTCTCATCATCAGGTGGGTCGATAGAGTGCAAGGTTCATGGTTGCTCCAACCGAGCCAAGTCTCGCGGCTACTGCTGGTCCCACGGCGGCGGCACCAAGTGCAAAACAGGAGCCTGCGATAAAATCGCCATCTCGAACGGTCTGTGCTGGGCCCACGGCGGAGGTACGAACCGTGATCGAGCAACATCCTTTTCTTGAAATTTCAATTCTAATCGGTATCGATTGATTTTATGAATTACAGGGAAACGCTGTATCGTCCCAGCGTGTCGGAAGCAGGCTTATGAGCGGACCTGTAACTACTGCAACAGCCACTTCCAGCAGTATCAACAGACTGCGCTGGAGCTAGCAAGACATCAACCGCCGCGCAAGTAAAGCCTTTGAACAGCTTGTAGTATTTATCCGGCATGCAGCTTCACGCGTTGAAACTTGCAACTTCCACGTGGATGTCTCTTTCACGTTGGCTTTGCAGAGATCACCACGACAGAGCTGAAGCTTCCATTTTTATATTTACAGTTGTCGAATCACCGAAAAGGTGGTGCAACTAGTAAAGGAGGGTGTCCGGAAAGGCGGCGAGCAAAATCATCTGAGTTGATTTAAATGAGTTCGATGAGTACAAACCCGTTATTGAAATCCGTTTTTCGTTAGCATTTGCAAATGTTGATGGTACGGAAATAATCAAACAAGATCACGAGCACCCACGCCTACCGGATAGAATTTTTCGTCAATTGAAGGGCGTAACGATTCGAGTGACCGTCGTAGCTCGAATCTCAGAAGCATGTCTTAACAACAGCGTTTAAAATAATGGCTCTCAAAAACACTATCGGTTAACGAGGTTATATTCTTTTACGACCGAATACTGTATTCGTTTCTACAACGACACCACAGGCGCTTACCTATACGGAGTCAGAGACGAATTCATTGATGCACTCGACTGCCTGCTCATCACAAAATAATACCTGCGAATTATACTGTCACAGCTCATCGACCAAGATAAGGTGCTAGGGGGTTTCAATTATTCATTTTTTTTGGTCTCCTTTCTTGGGCTCATCGTTTCGAGAAATAACCCTCTGGAGGCTCATTTCTCGAAACGAGAGGGCAAAAATCAGGATATGAAATTAATAACTGTAGTAGGCACCCCAAAAGCGATTGCTCGTCAGGAAACCGCAACGTCATCTTCAATTAAATTGTTCATTTCATCCAATCCTGTCATTTTACTGCAAAGCTAAATTCAATGATTGGACTATCGCAATAGATGGCTACAAAAAAGTGATCTTTTATTACTCGACACGATTTAATCCGCGTCATCAAAATTGATGCGATGTATACGCCCCTGATGCGCATCAAAACCTCGAGTGACTCGCATTCCTCCTTTAGCTGTCCACTTGACAAGTAACCATCTACTACCAGGCATGCCTAGCTACCGCGATCTCCTGTGCACCACTCTATCCACCAATTTTCGTGAGGCGACTGAGATCGTGACGCATCCGGATCTTCCTAAGGCCAGCGCCGGTCACATCGTGGTCAAGAACAAATACTTGGGCGTGAACGCCACCGACATTAACGTGACAAACGGCGTCTTCAACGAGAACCCGCCGCCTTTTGGCACGGGTCTGGACGCTGCCGGCATCGTGGTCGAAGTGGGCCACGGTGTCACTGAAGTTAAAGTGGGCGACTATGTCGTGTACGACAAGTTTGGCGCCTACGCTGAATACGTCGAGGTGCCCATCGGCTCGGTGCACAACCTGTCGGAACTCTCACCTTCCGCGCTACCACTGACTGTGTGCGGCATTTCGGCGTCTATTGCCATCAAGGAGTGTGGTGAGCTAAAAACTAACGAGACTGTGTTCGTAACGGCGGCCGCTGGAGGTGCCGGTCAGTTTGTGGTGCAGCTCACCAAGTTGGCTGGAAACCACGTTATCGGTACGTGCAGCAACGACGAGAAGGTCACTCATTTGAAGAAACTTGGCTGTGATCGCGTGATCAACTACAACAAGGAGAATATCAATGATGTGCTGAAGAAAGAGTACCCCCAGGGTATCGACATAGCCTTTGAGACGGTCGGAGGGGAGATGTTCAAGACCGTGTTCGACAACATGGCCATCCGTGGCCGCATCATCGTGTTCGGCCACATTTCAGAGTATCGCGGGGATACTCCGCGCTCCCCGTTTACCGTCAGCGCGATGAACGAGATGCTGCTCATGAAGGCCATTACCGTGCGTGGATTCCTTCTACGAACGTACAGCGGCATCATCCCGACGCACATGGCGAATCTCTTCGAGCTTATCAAGGAAGGCAAATTGCTTGCCGGCGTGGACCCCACTGAATTCCATGGACTCGAGCAGGTCCCAGACGCCATTGACCACATGTATGCGCACAAGAACATTGGCAAGATCGTGGTGCAGCTTCCGTAAATATGTTTGTTTGGAATGATCCGTTTGATCCTTCTAATGTTTTTTTCGCTCTCACCCTTTCACTCCTCAACTGATAAAACCTATATCTTGCTGGGAACGAAGCTCTAAACATCCCTCCGTTCCAATCCCTTCCTGTTGCTCTCTTCCTTTTATTAGGAAACGACTCTTTCTGCCTGTATTTAAGTGTAAAAACGTCACGTCCGGCAAAAGAAACCAGCGAATGACTTTCTTGCAAAGGTGGCCGAAGCCATGCTAATGTATCGGAAGTAAGATGAATATCGTTTGGGGCATTATGAAGCGAAGGTTCCCTTGTCCTGGAAGAACAGGGTAAAGCCACACAAATTTTGAAAAAAATAGGTCTTGGTTGTCTTCGACCTTTAGTGCGAGTGACGAACCATTTATGGTGATGCCACAACGATGAGCGGAGAGACTCTCCAGAAGTTGCGTTTGCGTTCGCTCAATTGTTGGAGATGGTGGACTGATCCGATCATTAGGGGAAATCGTTGTAGCCCGTACCTGTATCCTCTACGGTCTATAGAACTAGCTAGAAATCGCGTCAAATTCCTCGAGCTCTACCAGTACTGGAAACCATGGTTCACACATACATGTACAATTACGAAGAATTCACTAGTTGCAGAAATGTTTTGCAACTGCTGTATTTAGTTTAACCGCGTCCACTGCAATGAAGGAAAATTTTCAAAGCAAACACAAGGCAAATTGAAACAAACAGCTAGCTTAACTAGAGGAATTGGGCTGGTAGTGCGTGGGTTTGTAGCCTGAAAACGCGTGATTTAGAAAAAAACAAAGCGAATCCGCGGACCTCGTCATCGAAAAGTCTGTAAAAAATAATTTTAAATATTATACAATCCTTTAGCGGCAACCACGGAGAATTTCCCGATTTTCGTAAAAAATCGGTCTATCACCAGCTCAAGTCGTTTTCCTGACTCAATTCGTTTTTTTCGGAATCCGCGGCAGCCAGTCTGCCCTCTATGGGAACCCTCTGCTGCCGCGGACGCGAAATGACCGGACTCACAAACATGTTCAAACGGATACCAAGAAGACACTGCTGCAACGATGGAAGCAGTAGGCCGAGACGAACTGGCAAGGAAGTGCAGCCAGCTTCGGGTCGCCCACCAGAAAACAGTTTCTCTTTTTAAACCAGGCTCATGAACGCACCCGTGCTCACATAGATGCGCACAAACACAACCGTGTTCATAAATCCGCATACATGTAGTGAATGTTCAGGTGTATCATAGCTTTAGTGTACCAACGCCATGTACATGTACCGAAACTCAATCTAGCGCCTCCTCATCGAAGCTTATTAACAGGGGGGGTCTTAAGTACACCAACCACGAATATCAACAGCAGACCAGCGCATACTCATCGGCTAGATGAGCTTCAGAAATCTATATCTCCTCCAACTCAATTCGATACTGGACCAATTCACACCCAAACATTAATACTCCGCTAAGTTTGATTCAATTCTGTAGGAATATAAATAGATTTACTTGGTATTTGTATTGTATCAAATTGTGTGTAAAACACAACGCACGGACATGAATTAATCCCCGTTGGGCTGTAGGTTTACTTCGTACCGAAGCACTACCAGTATAATTACTCCTAAAACTGTCGCAAAATAAGTGCAATCCATGTACAGATGAACCTGTCTAAGATGGACTCGTATATCGTGATATCCTGTAATAATAAAAAAAAACAAGTCTACGATGATGAAACTGTCTAATGGACTCGTATATCGTGATATCCTGTAGTACAAAAAAAAACAAGTCGTAGACTTGCTTTTTGTAAACTGCCTTGATAATACTGTCTAACTTGAAACTCGATACAATGTGATGATAGTAAAAACAGTCCAAAACAACAGGTTTCGGTGAGAATAAGGGTACAAACCGACATAAAATCACTTGCCCGCCAGTTCTAAGCTGTTTTCATCGGATAATAGCCTCTGAAAGGGTCACAGTAGATGCCTTGGACAAGTCTGGTGTACCGTCAGGTATTTCTATAAATTTCCATATTGAAGTATTTTGTTTTAAGTTTCATGCACATCAACCGCCTTAACATGATTAACTTGCTATACTTGATCAAAAGTTGTTCTACGGGCTGCATTAGCTAAGGGAGGTTTATCTGTACATTAATACTAAAGTAAAAAAATTCTGCTTACGCAGGCTTGCTTATTATTACGCATGAATGAATTCTGTTTTACAATACTCCGCAGTGGGAGACCATATTTCTTACTCGGTCACATCGATAGTATGAACGAAGGAACTGGTACCACGGAAGACGAGCAAGTAGATGCTGCGCTGCTAGCTGATGTCGCAGGTTTCCTGATGGAGTGCAACACGCCAAAACGCCAGGACAAGATATTGTCTGCTCTCAGCGACGATGGGCTGGTCATGAGTATCAACCAGATCTTAGTGGAGACCGAGGAGCTACTGTCGTCCATAGAGACACCACCACAAGAACAGATAGCTCCTATTCTATCTTGTCCCAGCGTAGTTATTTCAGGCAGTTGTGCAACCAAGGTTAGCTATTTTTCGGGTCGTACACTGGTATGGCCTGATTCAGAGGTCAGGTGCATTGTCAGACCTCGTTGCCAGGCCTTGCCAGACACCAGACCAAAGCGAGAAAATTTATTGAAGTTAAAAGGATGAAGAAAATAAGAATGGTAACAGTCTCGTGACTCCTTAGACAACTGCTGAGGTCACCTCATTTCCAGCATCTTCGAGCGCATCAGTTGGAGCGCCGCGGTCGCTGTTGCTATCAGTACCACTGTCCCAGTCCTGCACCCTCACGTCATCCTCGTCGGAACTCGAGTCGTCAGACTCCGCCGGCAGCTCAACAGCTCTCGGCAGCTCAATAGTCTCACATTGATGTCCACGAGCACGTCTGCCCCGAACAGCAGCCAGTAGAGCGACATGCTCTCACGAGAGAGCCTCGACAGTGGCCACAAACATCGCCATACTGGGTTTAGGAGTCGAAAAGGCAGCGTTAAGCTCTCGGTTAAAGCGTTCTAATGGGTTGTTCGTCCGAGCAACGTGTCGTTTATTTTCCCGTTAGACCATGGACATTCCAAAGTGCAGGGCCATAGATTTCTAGCCATGTGCGGTTAAAGTATCGCCAAAAAAATACTCCATCTCGTTCGAATGTAGGCAACTCCATCATTTGTGCGGCGAACCTTAATCTGACGCTTCACCAGCAATGGGCCAGCAAGTTTATTTGTATAGCAAGCTTAACACCGTCAATTTGTTCGATGGGCAGAACAGTAAGCATGTTCAAAACGCCCGTTGCCATCGCTATAGTAGTGACTCGGTTTGATATACCATTTTTTTTGCATTTTCCTGCGGACCGCCTGCTTCAAGTGAAATAAGCAGCCGATGACATCGGCGTTGGGAAATTGAGCTCCGACCGAGTCGATGAGCGCTCGTTCAAAGTCGCGGACAAACTCAGTGGGCTCGAGTTGGCGATCAGCGGCTTGCTGAATGAAATGGAACATGGAGTTGTATGTATCCCGGGTTCGGTAGGTAGTGAGCACGTAGAACAGGCACGTACTAGCCGGTTGACCTGTCGTGTACCATTACTACGACGCTTGTTGTAATTGACGCTTGTTGTAATTCGCGTGGCACACACCGGAAGGTGCCGTCGACAAACAGTGATGTGCCCGCATATTTCAACAGAGCGATTAGCTCGGGGTGTGCCCACCCGATAATTCTGCTTGGCTGCAAGCTGTCATTGAAGCCACTGATATAGTGAAACTGAAAAAAAATTCAATGGTCGATCACTGACACGTGCCAACGGAGGCACCTCGATGCGACCGTGTATATTACCACCAAAGTGGCGGTTACGTACACGGTACACTCTGCTTAGCACCTGCTCTCGTGTGAGACCAAGTAGAGCCTGGTTCGGAGCTCCACCGTAGAATTGTTCGTTGACACGAGACCAAATAGACATAGCCGATTAAGCGACATCGCTGCGAGAAAGTTCGTCAACAGCAGCACGCATTGGCTCCAATATATCGACTGTTGGAGCTGCGACGATGTGATCGTCTTGGCAGGTATGCTGAATAAAGTTTCCGTATTCCATCGAGGCAGCCAAGAACTCGACTTTACCCATGTAACGGGGTTACCCGGTGTCGTACACACATGGGTAACAGGTACCTGGAGAGCTAACAGACTCTCAGTACATGATGTCTATAATTAACGGTGGCCTCAGTACATAGTTGAGGGCCACACGTTGTACATGTGATTAGATTTAACTATGGTAGCTAGTTAAACATAGATAGCGGCTTGGCCGCAATAAAGATAAATAAAAAACACTTCGGTATTGGAAGCAAAAGAGTTATTTCGAGTTAATAACTCTGCGCCCTGGTTTTAGGGCTGTGTTAAAGTTCCTTCGGATAAGGAACTTTGTATTACGGACTTTTTGAGTTGAACGTCTTCCTCTGACGCTAAAGCTACGGCAGCCCCGCTGCAACCCATGCACCCAGTCCCACGATAATAACTACAGCGATATACTATTTTACGCCGTGATGACCACGCACGTGTATACTGGTACCCGCCGATGTTGATAGAACTTCTATTGCGCTCGTGTCGGGTAGCAGCAGTGTGAGGGAGTCGCGGTGGTGTTTGACTGTCATGAATATTGGGCTGTTCGCGAAGTGCTGATTGGGGAGGTTGTGGCGAGCGCTGGTGGTTGAGGTGGGGCGTTGCTGGAGGGTTGTTGGGGCTCTGAGGTGGCGTGGGGAGAACGCCTTGGGCTGGTTCCGGGGGCTCCGGGTTGGCGAACGCCATGGCGACGCCGACGAGCTGCGTTAATGCTTGTCGCTCCTTGTGGAGTAGAGCGGAAGAACGGTACTGCCAAGGGCTGGCGCTGATATATTGATGGTGGTTACCAGGCAGTGCCGTTGGCTGGGGCTACAGGAGTTTCATTATGAGAGGGGTTTCGTAACAGATACAAGCCGAGTTCGGTTCCTGCTACTCCGTAACGACCCTAGACCTCCATCTCAGATCCCGGTGGAAATTCGTTAGTGGATTGGCTATCAAACATCTGACCTCTGTATCAGGCCCTACCCGTATACGAACCGAGAAATATTATACCTGCAGCCAAGACGGGCCATGTTTTGCCTGATCAAAGACGTGGACATCGAATCTTCAGGCTGCTAAGCGACGAGTGCGGTACCAGAAGAAGCTCAAAGACGAGAAGACGATGTTACGGCGCCAGGAATGGAGTGGTCAAGCGAGCTAAGCAGACTGCAAACTGCTCTGTCAGTGATAACTGCGTTCATATTAGCCAATTGACGTCTCATGTCCTCAAGCTTCTCCAGGTACTTTTCCATATCCTCACCAGTAGCAAACTTGGTGGAATACATTTTACTACGCAATCGAATTTCTCTGGCATAGGCTCGTTTCGTCTTGTCTTGTTCAAATGATCGCCACATTTCATGTGCTGTAACCAACCTGCACACTTTCTTCGAGTCCTTGGGAAGCATACCAAACAGCTTGCCGTATCGCCCAAATTGGTCTCGTCTCTCCCATTCCGGGTTGTTTGGGTCAGCAGCATCATTACCGCTAATTACATCCCAACACTCGTGTTGCGTTAATTAGCCTTCGCTTTGGGCATGATACAGGTCAAAGCCACCGTCTTCGGTGTACTTGGGAGGCTTCGAGCTACACACACGGCTTTGAGCCACCCCTCCACCCCCGGCACCATTCACCACTTCTTGTTGTCCAGCTCCTTGCTGCTGTCTAGCTCCTTGCTGCTGTCCAGCCCCTTGTTGCTGTCCAGCTCCTTGTTGCTGTCCAGCTCTTTGTTGCTGTCCAGCCTGGTTTCCATGCGACGAAATCTGCGACTTGAACGAGGTCACACGCAGTGAGTCACCGTAACGTCTTACACGTAGTCTTGGGCTCATAACCTACGAAAACTTTAGTCTCGTGCCGCACCAGAGGTGAGACTTGTTGCAAAGTGTAGTGAAGATGGTGCGTGCTCAGAAGATTGGGAATTCAAAAGTGAGTGAGTCAAAACTAGTTGTGTTGCATCAGGGAAGGCCTCGACCAAAACACCCTTACAGTTTCCAGTAACTACTCCGGCCCATACAAGGCAAGGGAGTAGATCCTTCCTGGAGAACTCCGCAGAGTCTCTTCTGGATCTATCCTTCTCCCTCATAGTCACAACCATTCACAACTCGAACTTCTTACTCTCGACAATTTAACTGGAATGACTTTACAACAGTCTGCACATTAACTGTGTATCCATCTTCCGCTGAAATCTCGTTCATTAAAGGTAAAGAAAAACATCATAAAATAATACATGTATTACAGATATTTTCGTTTTTATTAGATATATGTGAATTTTTCTTAAAATTGTAATTTTTTTATGAAGATAAGTTCATATGATGAATAGTAGTTTTTTTATAAATGCAAGAATCTATAAGAGAGGCATCTGAAGTCGAGACCAAACGCCGCCACTATAGCCAGAGTTGACTGTAGTGGGAAAACACACCCGCTAGGCTGTTAAGCTCAATTTGCACGTTCACTCCGCTAGGTCCAGCGGACGGACGCAAGTTCTCTCTCTCAGGTTGCGGTGGATCTATTGGTCATGAAGGTTGCCCACTCCGAAACAGGGTTATACCGGTCACCGACGTTTGTGGCCGTATCTCACTCGTTTTTAGGAGTTAGAGCTCGCTATGTAGATATGTTGGAGCTGCGATTTGTACAAAGCTGGGGTTAGTGTTAACGGGCAGCAGTTCGCTGTCCATCATGTAGACAGTATACAACGAGGTGGTTTTGGCACCACGACAGGATAGATCGGCCAGGCAGTGGCATACTAAGATCCAGTACAGTGTATCTTGATGATACTGTAGTCGTTAATTTACAAAAACTTACCACATTTGTATGGGAGTGCAACTTTGGCAGGATGATCGGCCCTTGCGTGACTCCTCGAGACCGCTTTACTGGCTGTCTTGCTAGTTTGAGGATATACTGTGAAAATAATTTGGAAGTTATATTGCGTACTTAACTGTCTTCCTACAATATCTCCCGGCAACCACCCATTGTCTCACTTGCTTGCACTCTGTACAGGAGGCGCCCGAACCGGTTAAGAGACCCACTATCCATTTCCAACACTCCCCCTCGGTCGTCGCACTCTCGTTGCGTTCGCCCACCTCAAATTGAAGATCTCGCGCAGCTCCGTGGTCCTTGGCGCCGGCAGCGCCTTCGTGAGAAGATCAACCATCACCAGGCGTACCTTCACGTACTCTGGCTTCACAGCCCCTTTCATAGCGTAGTCACAAATACATTCACGCGAATGTCCACGTGTTTGGCACTGGTCATACTCCCCTCCGAATCTAGCTGCTTGATCGCAGCCTGGTTGTCATATCTTCATGGGCACCAGCTCTACAGCGTGGAGCACCGGCTCCCTAATCTCAGCAGCTCCGTTCCAACGTGTGAGGCCGACGTGAACTCCGGCTGCATGGTAGAGACCACCACACCCGTCTGCTTCTTGCAGGTCCACGGCAAGACGGCTCCATTCATGGTTAGCACGCCTCCAGACACCGACTTCATGTCGTTCTTGTCGGCGGCGAAGTCAGCGTTACTCCAGCTCTCAATCGCAATCTTGTCGTCGCTCCAAGTTGACGCCTGCATGGTGAGCTTTAAGCTCTTTCAAAGCTTAAGGTACCTTGCAATCTTCTTCGCCAGTTTCCAGTCGGTTGTGGCCGGCTGGCGTGTCCTCCTCGTTGCCTTGAGTGCTGCGAAGCTGATGTCAAGCCTCATGCAGCGCGGGATCCAGAGCAAGCTTCCCACGAGCGACTGGAATCCGCGGGTCGTCGGTTCACCCGCAGCACCCGTCTTCTTCAGCATCTGCGGTACAATCGCCTCCACCTCGTTGCTCTCCTCTCCAACGGGGGCACGCACGCCGATCGCGTCCGCCAGACCGTGCCGCTCGAGCAGCTCCTCGATAGCTGCCTGCTGGTTCAGCGAGTAGCCTTCGTTCGTGTCGAGCTCCACGAGCATGTCGAAGAACTTCTCACTTCTCCAAGGCCCTTCACCGAAGGCATTTTCATCAAGCGGAAGAAGTCGTCCACCAGATCCGCAGTGGATGCGGTAACTAGGTGCTCATCGACGTACACGCCAACGATCGTCATCTCAGTGCCCCTGCTTGTAGTACAAACACATGTCGGTCACGTAACGCGTAAACCCTGCCTTTTCCAGCTTACTGTGCAGTAATTTGCTCTCCAGCCTGCCCGCCTGCCGCAAGTCGTACAGCGGCTTCTTCAAGCGCAGCGCCAACTTGTCCTTACTGCTCACGCCCATCCTACGCAACACACTCCCGTTGATCTCCCGCCTTGTGGGATGTCCAGGTAGATATCGAGGTGCTGTTCCATATCCGTCTTCCCGGACGCATTGGGGATGTCGCCGTGCCTCGCCGGCACGCCCCGACGATGCGCAAACACCAGGATCACCTGCACGGTGCTCAACTCCATAACCGCCACAAAAGTGAGACTGAAGTCGACCCCGAACACCTGCTCGTTGCCGCACGCAACAAGCCTCGCCTTGAACCTCTCGATGGCTGCGTTCGAGTCAAGCTTCGTCTTGAGCACCCGTTTGGTGTGCAGTACGTGGCTGCCGATCAGCGGCACCACCGCGACCCACACTCCGTTCTCCTCCAGCGCTCCGAGCTCCTCCGCAATGGCTATCAGCCACTTCCTCCAGCGTTTGCTACTCGTCGCCTGTGTGTAACTCTTCGGGCCGGCCTCCCGACCGCTATTCACCACGTCCGTAGGCCGCTTCGATCTCTCACCGTCCGCATCATCAGTCGCTACTGCCTCGCCAGTCTTCCGTGTAGTCGATCGCGTTTGGTGCTTATCTCGTGTCCAGTGGCTCTCTCCACCGCTGCGATTTCCCTTTTTCTTTGATTCCTTTCCCGAAGTGTCCTTCTCCGAATCGTCCGTGCCCTCCGACTCATCCGAGTCGTCAAGGTGCACGCGCTTTAACTGCGCATTCTGCACGTCGGACAACGTTTTTGCTGGCGTGATTCGTAATCACGACTACCTTACCCATCGGGATGTACACCAGGTAGCCCTTGATCTCGTCACTCTCAACCACCAGTAGAAGCAGCGGCGGCTGTTGAAGCCGGAGCGTGTGTTGCCAGGAAAAATCTGCGTTGCCAGTCCGGATTAATTTTTAGCATCAGTCAGAGCCATATCAGGGATGATGGCACGACCGGTGTTGATAAGGTCGGCGTCTCAAGGACAGTAGATTGGGGCGTCAGCATAACACGGCACGAACGTCATGTTGTACGGGTGGCTGAACGGCAGATAGACCCAAGCGGAATGCCACGGGTGCCGACGCTCTAGAGTTCGAACCTCGGCCAGCCAGTCCGTTGTCTTTGGTACGAACGGGAGATTTTCAACTGGGTACGAAGGCATGGACGGGTCGATGATTACTTCGGGGCAGATGAATGACCGGCGAGCTGTGACTGCCTCCAAGCACTACTGCATGTACTGGTTCTGATACATATTACGGAGCCGGTCCGCGCGGTTGTCACGCTCCCGGACGTAGGCCTTGGACAGAGCCCTCTTTTGCTTGAGGAGCTTTCGGTCGCAGTTGGGATCCTTCTCTTCTTCATCAAAGCCCCTCTCAACGGCAGCAGCGAGTATCCAGAAGTAACGCTCCCACAAGGCGTAGCCGAGGTCTGGCTTGGGACCCTGGCTACGAAAATTCACCCAGAGTAAACGGAAGCGCGTCTCACGCAAAACTCGTCGAGAAGCCGGACCATTCGGGTCGAAACCCTCCATGCTGAAGAAGATCAGATCCTCGGGAAGAGAACCACGAACGACTTGCCAAGGATGATCAGGATGTGAGAAACAACAGAAAGCACTGAGACCCTCAAGTGTCATGTGAAATGATGCCACCACCGGAAGTCGACTCCGCCAGGATCGTACTTAACATACGGTCGAAGCACTTCTTCGCTCCTGGGTCGGAAAACGGCATGTCCAAGAACGGCTGAATCCACGGTGGAAAGCTCGTTGAGGGTAGGATGGCTGGACGAGTGTGGTGTAGGGAATTTATGTTCGGCAAACGTGCCTATGCCAGGGACATGGGACCTAGTCTAGGGAAGGCCCCAACCTGACGGAGCCCAAAGACCATAGGGTTACGGTACTTACCTGGCGGACGAGGCGTGGCTTACGACTGGAGACCTACGGTACTTACCTGGCCGAGAGTACGGATACGCTATCCGGAAGATCTTACGAGCTGAGGAGTCGCCCAACGGTAGCCGACGGAACGCTGGAGAGACGTTGGGAGTTTCGCAACGGCTCCATTTCACTTGATATTTGTATAGGAGCATACGAAATAGTAGGAGGAGCCCCAAGGGGCTCCCGAAGGATAACAGACAACAGAGCAGAATTTTCCACGTCCGAGACAAGTGTATAATCTTCCGGTAAGTCCCTGCACAGGGCTGGATTAATGTCTGCCGGCGATACTCGAGAGGCATAGCTTGTAGAGCACTCGCCTGGTAGCACCAAGAGATAAGGTTGGGAAGCCCGGGTTGGGCAAGTGATCTCAAAGACTCGCCAAGTCGCGAGCCGGTACGTCGGGCAGCCCGGGTGCCGTGACACTTCAAGCCGAGACGCCTTTGCGCTTGGTGACCTGTAAAAGCGCTCGCGCGCCGTCGTCCATCCTTTGGTGGAGGGCACAGGGTCTATAGACAGAGACTACTCGCTTGCGAGCCTTTGGTTTAGTGAAAGACCCGACGAGTCAGAGACCGAGTCAAGGGAAGCCCGCTGGGTTCGCTACACTTAGCGAGCACCCGAGCAGGATTCCTTGCCCAAGACTCCTGACACCAAAAAGCGTAACGTGTTCAGGGCGACTGAAGGTACTCCGTACTTCGAAGACTCGCACATATCGAGCCCAAGGAAGAGTACGCCAAGAGCGCCAAAAGCTGGGCGCTGCAAACCCAAGAGCAACCGTTATGGTAACTTGTTTGATGCTACTGACGAGGCCGAAGCTGACGTGGACGAAGATGAAGAGGGCGGACAAGGATACAGGGGTAACCCCGATTCTGTCAAGGATTACATTCGTCATCTGAGCTTCGACAAAGCGGAAGAGCCAAGTAATCAGTACTTGGAGGTCCGTTGGCACGCTTCGCTCGACAATATCACGAAATTCGAAGGCAAGCGCTATCGCTCGGATGCTTCTCTCCAGTGGCTCAAGAGGTTCATCTATGAGATGAAAGGCACCCGGATGCCACAGAACGCGTGGTGCGAGCCATTCTCCCTATGCTTGGGTCAAGGGGCGGAAAGCTGGAATCGTCAGCTACCGAAGAAGACTCAATAATGATGGAAACCCTTGAGTGAAGCGTTCCTAGCCTATTACTGCTCGCAGTTTGACCAGTCTCTCGCACTCGGTACTACTCGGCCCGGCGTAAAGAAAACAAACCGATATGTGACTTCTTGGTCCGACTTAACGGGTACGCTCGCACGGCCAAAATACAGTACGAAGCTGGCGGAGCCGACGCATCGGACCATGTGGAGCACTTCCTGCTACACTGCGGCGACGATGAAGTGATGGACTTAATCTATCCACTCCAGTTGGAAGACATTGGTAAGGTCGAGAAAATCATCAATCGCCGGATCCTGGGCGAAAAGCGGAAGAAGCAGCGGGACCGTTGGGTGACTGGGCGAACGAGAGACGACCGTCGCAAGGAACAGATCAAGCGAAGTGAGCCACGTCGGGAGGACCGCCGTGAGGGACGTCGTGAAGATCACCGGGAGACTCGCCTGGAGGAACGTCGGGGCCGTCGGGACGAGAGTCGTGATCGACGAATGGTATACGTTGCAGCTGACTCAGACAGTGAGTGTGAGGAAATTGACAGGCTCCGTCAGGTCGCCAGCAAAGCCCGTACCATACTGACAGTGACTTGAGCGACTATCAAAGTGAGTACGAGTCCCCAGGGGATAGTGATTACATGGAGACCGGTGTTGCTAGCGACAAGAGCAAAAATAGCCAGCGAGAAGCCCTGGCGAGTTCCGGACGTGACCGACGCAACCTGGCGAGTCGACCTTTTCGCCCGTCAGAACGTCACAACCAACCTCCTCGCCGGGGGAGTCGAGAACTCCCGTTCATTGGCCTGTAAACAACATTATATTCTATTTTAGTACAGATATCGCTCCTGTATTTTAAAGTATAAGAATTGCTGGAACAAACAGCACTACATGTGGAAATTGAAGCAACTTCTTGTTTCTCCTGCTTTAGAAGTCTTCAGAGCTTTCAAATACCAACTACTTGTCTTTCATCAACGATCCTTCATCAGTCCTTCTTCGAGAGAGCCCCGATCAAGAGAATCAACTCTTGCGGACGAGCCCGCGCATCTTCCTTGTCGCGTCTGGCTTTCTCGTACGCGTGGTGCTTGTCCTGACGGCGGCGCTCCTCGACCTCGGCTTTATCCGTGGCGATGCGAGCTTCCCTGGCGAGGGTCTTGTCGCGGCGGCGGCGTTCTTCTTCTTTGCGACGAGCCTCTGCCTTTCGTTCGGTCTCTTCGCGAAAAATGAGCATCATCTCCAAGCTGGAGGAGCCCATGGTGTTTTGTAGACATCTCCACGTCCGTAAGCTTTTTCTTGAGTGCCGTCGTCGCTTTGACAGCACGCATGCGCTTCGTCTTCGCGAAACTAGCTTCCGCCAAGTCGGAGTCCTCGTCATCTCGTGCACGTTTGGCTCTGACGTTGTCTCGGAACGAGTACAGGTCCGACCCTCCAAGGCGATTGGAGTAGTCGAGCAACGAGTCGTAGCGCATGGCCTCCGCTGCATCGCGGGAGCCTGGTTTGAAGCTTCTGGCTGTGGGCTTCTTACCGGACTTCTGCTTCTTCGTAGACGAAGTTCCTGTGATCGCGTTCGATAGGGCCTCAACTGACGGGGGTGCTGACGTACCCGGCTTGCTCAGGCCAACTGGGCGATTTGAGCGTGTCTTTGGCCCGGATGATCCCGAGAAAGTCTCCAAACTATCTCCGTCCATCGCCATCGAGAGAAGCTCTTGAAAGCTCTCTCCTTCGGAACGGTTAACCGTGACGGTGGACTCTTCTCGGGTGCCATGTCGGGTGGAATCAGGATGGCCATGTCAGCACCGCTGGGTGGCGTTGGAAGTGTGCATGGTCTCACCACTCTCACCGAAGTCGCCTCCTTCCTCGGCTCGACCACTGCAGCAGCTCTCGCCTGCATCGAAGTCGAAGCGCATGTCCGGTTGAGGTGTGTGAGCGCCGTCCGGATAATCGGCGACCTGGTTCTCGTTCTCGAGATCTTCGTCGGCCCCATCGTCCATCTCCGCGACGCTGGCCTTCACGTCTATCTCCTTCTTGAGGACCTTGGTCTTCGAAACGTGAGGAGGCATGACGGCAGTTTCCGTAGGCTTGCGAGCATTGTAGAACACCTTGAACTTGCGACGCAGACTCTCAAACTCGCGCTCCGCTCACCCACGCGGCCTGCTCGTGTTGTAGACGCTCGCCAGTCGTTCCCACTCGTCCTTCCCCAAGGGTAAATGCTCTTCGACAAGATCGAGGAGACGATAGACCTCGACCAGCTTGTAGTTAGTACTTCTACAAATGAAACCACAATAATGTTAGATGAATCGGAACTTATAAAGAGATTTCTAGATGGCTTCATGCTTCCAAAAAACCGTGGCTGACTGTTGTAGAGTAGGTGGACAGGCGAAGAGGACGCTGGAGAACTGGTGCTTGTGCTCTGGAGGGACAATTGAAAAGTGAGAAGCTAAAACAAGCCGCCTCGCAGCTATCTTTGCCTCCACGGTTGCGTCGGGGTTGCTAGCACTGAAAATGCGCGCGAAATTTTTCAAACCGATTGACGAGCGGTCACAGCACCCAGCTTCAACGCGCCAAAACAGCTCGCGAAGCTCTCGACATGGTTTTCTAATGAGCTGGCCGTGAGCGCCCGTGGTACCATGTTGCCTGAACTGCAACATGGTGTGGAACGAAATATAGCCGCAGACCTCCCCGCCTTCACACACTTCGGACGCTCTGTGGATTCTGTGGCTGAATCCAACACAATAAAAGAGTGACAAAATGAGAGCGTAAACTGAAAAGAGAAAATTCATTAGTCTGTTCGTGTCTCATATCCTATATGCAAGTCCTTTTGAGACTGGACAAGACCAGCACCGTGTCGATGTATACTGTCTACGGATCGTACTGGTCTTGAATGTCTCTGTGGCGGCATTCGTCGAGCCCGCATCGACAAATGAACCACAGGTCGTCGCCGTAGACAACGCTCAGCTCCTCTCCCTTGCGTACAAACTCCGTCATAATGACCACCACGGTCGTGCGTCGTCGATTCGACACCTCCACAAAGCGCGCACACGGTCGGCACGAATGATTTACGAAACGCATCAATCCACCGAGGCGCTCGGCGTGAATGATTTACGAAACGCATCAATCCACCGAGGCGCTCGGCGTTGTTGCGACGCGAATCGCCTGGGCGGGTCTTTCGGGGCGTTGCTGCATCACTAGCCGGTACCCGATGTGGGGACGCTTCGACGGGTCCACGCTCACGTGCTCGAGCTCGCCAAGATATTGGCCGAGCACTTCTCCTGCTTCGATGTCCTCCGCAGCTACTACACCCAGCGTTTGGGTTCGTAGGTTCCGACCAAGGAACACCTTGGTTGACTCCTCCAGTCCATTGCCGCATTGATCACCGTACGGGAACTGTTGATGTTGCAGTACACGTGCATCAATGAGTTGCGGCACTTGCCAGCACGGCAGGGCGACGAGCAGTCACACCACCCGAAGTACTGCACGTCTGGAAAGACGGTGCCGAGGGGGTTGAACTGCTCGCGTAGATGAGCCACACTGAACGGCCACCTCGCCAACACGAACTCGTCTCGGGCTCGGAATGTGCAAGATGCGCACGCGGCCCGGGTTCTGGGCTCGAGCGTATGAGATCTTGATTGTAGACGGCGGCACACGTCGGCTGTCGAGGCGCGAGCTTTTGTGCTCTCGTAGCGGATATCTTGGACCTCTGCTGTGGCGGGATGCCGGTATTGGCTCATGGTGGGGTGGATGTCTTGGCGGCGTGTCCAGCATCACTCGAGACGACGTCGTCGAGCTCCTAACGAAGCGAGCACGAGTGGGTGATGAAACCGGGCTGCAAACGAGCCCCTTCAGTGTTGCTGGCTGCACCGCCGTCGCGTCCGTCTTTCGTGGTTGTGCAGATGACCACGGAGGGACCTGAGTGCCCGTGGAGGCGATGGAATCGTCCGTCTCGGTGTCACTGCCGATGATATCGCTGACCTTAGCCTGGCCTTGACGTCGCTGGACGTGAACAACGTTTTTCTGAAACGTTCTCATCGTCACTTGGAGTGTCGTTGATGCAGCGGTGTTGCCATAACAAGGCTGAATGCGTGCGGTGTGTCATTGTCGCTGTAGGTGAGCATGTAGGAGTCTTAGTATATGCACCGTCAACATGAGCACGCCAATAGAACACGTACCTCCTTAATGTGCGTTTCCAGGATGGTCGTGTGAGCTCTCCGCGGCAAAATTGAAGAATGAGCCATTTCAGCTCCTGGCGGCGCGAAGGCTTTATGCTAAGATATATGTAAGAGGAATGATGGCAGAGTGATGGTCTGGATCAATCATACAAACTTCAATATGATCGTTTAATATGGCTACACGACATAAATTTAAGGGTAGGGCAGTCTCGTCGGATGTAAATCCGGCCTCACAAGATTTAAGTCGGCTTTATGACGCGGCATATCTGCTGCAGATAAGGCGCCTGTTTACGATAGTTTTGGAAGGCACCCACTGGCGAGTCGCCACCATCGTTTGGAGGCAAGAACCCGGGCGATCGCATTATTGGCGACACTCTCGCGTTTGAAGAAAAGTGCGTGCCTCTGATTGGTTGCCAGTCAACGTGTTGTGTGTCGACAGGTTGCAGCTCATCCTCGATGTATACTGTGGCAGCGTGAGGACTTACAGTTTAAGGTGGGCAGCTCCGTGGCTACTGCGTACTCGCAGCTGTCCCACAAGCAGTTCTGCATATTCAACTAAGAAGAACGACTGAATTTGATAATTAGGGATGGCAACATCAAATAGCCCCGAGGGAGAATGTTGGATTAAGAGGTCAAGAGCAAGCGGCAATTTGCTAGAAGTTTTTTTTTCTGGTTTAACAGTGCTTTTTCCCAATGTCTAGGCTTGTGCCCCACCCACCCCAAATACATTGTTGTACCTAATTCTAGCGCTTTTCAAGGGTTAACCTTGGCGGGGGTATAATGGCCAATTTCGCGCTGTTTTTCTTTAATGTCGCAGAAAGTGGACGCATTGCACGATGTCTAGGAAGCCTTTCGATCGGTTCGGCTACCTTCCGAGACTTGTGTAACGGCCCCAACAGGAATACCAGGAAAAAAGTCCTCTTTCTTCTGCAGCTAAGCGGTCGCATTTCCGTTCGATATCGTTCTCGTTGTCAGTAGTATCTTTGCCAGAATTCTTCGAGTACTCTTCGACTTCATAGGTGTCATCAGTGCGAAGCCTGCTGCTTGACTGGGGTGGTTCAACAGGATGACCCTTATTCTGGACTGAAGGTAAGGCGTTCCCGGTTGCAAGAAAAGAGGCCACTGTTGCAAACACGATAATGCCCAAGCGCATGCTGGAAATGAACACCTTCCTCTTGTACCTGCTAGGCGGGGGGAATAATTCGGAGTGGCTGTCAGCAAGAAGCTGAGCTAGAGGTAATTAAGGAGCTCACATACTGTACCATTGACAGGCTAGTAGTACCGGTAATAGTAGTAGTTGACCCCCCCCCCCCCGGGAAGGAGCCATCCCCCCTAGGCTGTACTGATGACGTACATGGGTCATCTCTAGTAATCTCTGTCTGGGCTATTTTTACATGTTAATAGTCCAGACTGTACATGAAAAAGAGGAATTTCCACAATACAAAGTCGTGCTTCGCCCGAAGAAGCTCTAAAATTTATGATTCCTTTTCAATGTTAACGATTCCCTACCCTTCAGGTAGACAAAACCTATTAACGTTTGTGAAGGTTGGGATTTCTCGGCAAAATATATTAGCGTTGTAAGGGTTGGGATTTCCTGTAGTGACGCATCTCCTGCGCCTGCTTCGCAACTGCAGCATATGCATAGAACTTTCAATTTACTACAGTAACCACATACAAGTACTTCGTATATGCTACAGTGTGCGCCATCAATATGTGCGCACCCCTTGCGATTTAATTTCGGCATTTTTAGCACTGAAACTGGATCAGTGGCTATTAATATTATCTTTTGCGGACCAGTTGCGTCCATTATTGCGATAGTGACAAAAGTATGTGCGCATACGTGCTATTAGCTTTCTACTAGGTTATATAGGCCAAGCGGTACTCCAAAAAAATCGGGGCTTCTTCCGCTCTTTAGCGTGGTGGTCTTTGATTGTCTGAAAAGCAAGTCGGGCATGAGCAATGGTCCCAAAGGTGGAAGATCATCTACCTGTTGGGATATTTAGGAAGACTGCATCGAAAACCTGAGTGGTATGTGCCCCGATATGGACTACTCGAACGGCGCATACCGTCTACTAATTTACTGTCGTCTGAAGCGTTCTCGCCTACACGAGCGTGTGTAAGATTCTAGGCAATAAGTGTATACATAATAGGAATGCTTCCACACTCAAAACAAAACGACATCTAAGAAAACATATCACCTGCATTTACCCGCCATTCAGACAGGTACTAATTTACGCGAATAGTTCGTGCAACATTCCATATTAACCCTTGCCATACATTTACTGTTTGAAGGGACACCATACAAACGCCAAGTTAAACGCCCTAAAATGGTACTTCAAGTACTTTTCTATGGCATAAGGTTGTAAAGGCAACCAGGCTAAAATACGTAATGATACAGGTTTTCGGCGTCCTTTCGATAAAAAGGATACATCATGTACCATTGTACGGTTTGTATTTGATTGGCGGAAGAGCTGCAAAAATATCAATAGCAGAGGCCATAGCAGTACCGAGGGGACCGTCACCGGGGAGATTACGGCTGTTCGTAGCGATGACTTTCTGGGCTGGAGAAGACTTTAACGTCTATTTCACGCGCATTCAACGCCACTATCCGCACGAAAAGACCATGTACATTAGGGGTTTAGCATATTAATGTATCTTGTACGGTGGAAGCACACGCCTGAGGCTCGTCGATGCTTCGCATAAATGACACACAAGGACATGCAATCTAACGCATTGTCGGAGCCTACCCTCGGCTGCATGATCGAGAACTGGCATTGTGCCGGACAAGAAATGGCCATCGCAGTAACTGTAAGCCACCCACTTTAGCACTATTTACAATTGAATATTTCACAGGTTAGGCACACGTTGTATATTTAGTTGTTACTATCTACTACGGTTGCGAGAACGTCATACGATAGGTCGACAGGTACGTTTTCTCTCCAAATAGGCGAACGATGAAAAGTACATCTAGCGCAATAGCATATTTCCGCCTTGCCCGTCCAGTACAGCATATCAGCGAGCCTATGAGCCTGCATCACCTTCGTGAGAAGCTTCTCCAGGTCGTCGAGCTTGTCTTTACACACAAAATCAGCGGGTTGAAAGTATTGACGACAACCGTTGTGGTTTGTTCCTTTGACAGCACCCTTCCTGCCGCTAAGGAAATTTGTGTTCTCGTAGATAAACTCAATATAGTACCATTCGCGGGCACGAGTCATGTTAGTTGTTATCTAATCAAAGTAACAGTTAGTGCATATTAATTCTATATGTTCTGACGCCTCATAAGTTTGCGTCTTACCTCCGATAATTCCATGCAGGTCTCAAGCCAATCCATCATCCACAAGAAGTCATGCTTCCTTTGCTTGTAATCAGAAGTATAGGCGGAAGCAATTGCGTCCATTTTGGAGATTGGGAGCATTTTTACGAAAACATCTACGTCTGGGGTCGATTCAAAGTAAGGATCAAAAACCTTTACGCAACATGTTAGCAATATGTTGATGCTTCTCAAATGGACACACATAAACTTACTCGGCCATGGGCTGGCACAAACACTGGAAGGAGCGAGTCAAAGTCGAACGCGCCCGACCTGGTCACATGGGACAGCATCTTTGTCGACTCCTGAGTGTCGATGCCTCCGTTTTGCACGATTCTTGATGCACTGCACGTTGTAGAGGAATTTTTCAAAGTGACCGAGCGACTAGTCCTTGCAATAATGACCCGTGATGCACGGGAACACAAACTCCAGTCGTGAAGAGCAAATATACTTTCATTTGTATGGTTCAGTTGAATCCCAAATGCACCGTATAATTTTAAAGGCCACGATGGAAGGGTTCACAAGTTCCTGATCTCTTGGTGTGCTTATGCTGGATAACAAATGTACTTTTGTTAGTCTGGGTCAGATGTATCTCAAAGGTACCGTAGAAGCGTGGAAGTCCGCGATCCAGTGGTTCGCAAGATCCTCATCTATTGGATTGCTTGAATCAAGAGCAAATGTACTTGTATTTGTATTGCTCAGTTGAACCTCGACTTGAAGGGTCACAACCCAAGGGTTCGCATGTTCGTCATCTCGCGCGACCCACGCACAGTGGATTGCTTGCGCAACAGTATTCAGTCGCGACTCCCGAGGGCTCGTCATTTCTTGGTAAGACAGGGTTTAGGGTGCCTCTGCCGAGAGTCCAACCGCTCGGTCATTGACCGTTCTCACCAGGGCACAAAGAAGAAAATGGCATTGTGTAGATTGAAACAGAATGCATTGCGAGACTATTAGAATCGCTATTGTATTTACACCCCCAGTGAGCATCGTGACGGCCGGTAGCATTCTCGCTTCGTAAGTAAGTCTTATAGTGTGACGTCCAGCATCAGTGGGTCGACGAGCAGCTGCGAAGACAGCAGCGGTACGGCTTGTAGGTGGGCAACGACATGGACAGCCAGAAGCATAAATCTTTGTCCATCACCGTCTCGAAGAGCTGCGGCCTGGATCGGATTACTGTCGAGCTGAGACACGGTCCGTAACGAAACTACCCGCGGTATATTGTGCGCTCGAGGGCCAACACGTATGAATGGTAGGGTCGCACAACAAACCACTAGTCAAGTATTCCCGTGGAGAGCCTACAAGAACTATCGTGCAGACCGCTACTGGTGACGAATTGGCAACAGTCGGAGAGGCCAGCGCTTAGAATTGCGGCTCGCTCTACGGAATTATTGCGCGCACTGCCGTAGCTGCAGGCATGTTGGGATAGCATGCCAAGCAGCATGCATGTAGGAGCAACGCATGTCAATCGGTTGGGAAGTCCAGCGGTCGGCACAGCGTCGATATCGCGCGAACGAGCAGCACGAATGATCGTTGCTGGCAGATACGACGATTGTAAACGTTGAGCGATAGTGACGTTATGGCGAAAAGGTGGCGCGGGGCTGCGCGTGGGAAAACAATGAACTCAGCCGGGCTTTATCTTTTGCGTTCTCCCGAATTCTAGTGCGGGTCCAGCCCAGGCTCAGGCAACGTACATTCCCGCGAGGCCTCCAGTGATGATGTACGCTGTGTACCGGTCGGTTTGACGACAGCGTCGAGCTAAGCGTGGTTATCAGGCAGCTTGCTCACCAGAGGCGTGAGCGTCAGACAGCATGCCGGGCAGCGTCAAGCAGCGTATTGGCTAGCGGGATCGAAGAGTAGTAGCATGTGTACCGGGATGTCGCGAGCAGGCAGTGTTGGATCGGGTGTTCGGGGGCGAGCATACCGTAGAATAAGAGTTTATCGCGCTTGGCGCGCACGCAGGTTTGAATTGTCGCTACTGTGAATCCTTGTAGAAGCCTTGCGTGATTCGCGCCAAAATTGCATGAGCTTCAACTGTTGAAGTTTCGTTTTTGCCGATGTCCTCGGCTTCCGTTAGTCAACCAATCAAACTTCATTCCGATAATTCTGGCTGTTGATTGGTTAGGAAAGGGATTTGTAAAAGGCGCCGAGGGAGACCTATTTTTAGTGGTCGATCTGGCATCTCATTTTATTTTTTGCTGAGTGGGACCAAATATTTAGCATTAGTATGACTGCAATCTGCGTGTGGTTTGATGGATCGTATCAATGCGGTCAAGCGCATGTGAGGAAATGTACACCAGTAGTCATGCTGCTGCGGACCTCGAGAACACACCGTCGAAAAAACACGTCCTCACTTTAATTGTGGGGCAGTAGATATATCTCTACCGCAGCATGTCAATTGCCATATCATGTGGAAAGCAATGATTTTGAATTGACATATGAAGGGGGTGATCAGTTACAGTTTGAAAAATGGTGTGTGTTACACCGCTGTCCCTTGGTTACAGTTTCGTGGCTTTGTCATGGACAAAATGACGCCGGGAAGAGTACCGTACAGAACATGCAAATACGCCAAAGACAACAAACAACGCCACGCATGCAGATTTGTAGTATATCCATTCACACACTCGCTATTCAAGCTGCCAGAGCGTGTGGACCATCGATATCAAGATAGAACGGGAGGCGCCCATCCCAGTCCTGGCAAACAGTTGGGTGCGCCGTGGAACGGATTGACGAGAAGTATTCCATCACTCTGCATTCTGTGCGTTATTGGTTGCGCCCTTGCTTTCCGCCGCGGCTACGACTTTGGTTCGCTACAACCATCCTCAGTTCACCAGTTTTAGCAAGGAGAAGCGTGGGTACAGCGGTCGTCGTGCTTGCACTGGTCATGAATTTAGCGGTGATCGTACTCGACATCACATCACTTTGAATAATAAAAACAGAACTTATGCAGTTTATTGCGTTTTCTGTTGCGATTTGAGCGGGGGGCATTACATGTAGAGATGTTTCGGCAGGTCCACGTTTGGTATAGATCGAAGCTACTACTTCTGTTTGTTTGTAAAGTTATCAGTCTAAACTAAGCCAAAATGGAACCGAGTGGAAGGTTCGTCAGCTATCAGCATGCATGTACAATAGCGAACTGGTAAGAGAATATATTTTTAATCTAAATTCCATGTTTTACCGCATATTTAAAGTACAAGCAGATTATACTACATCATTGGGTATCAGCAGGATTGGTAAGTGGTATTTTGGTGACAATACATGCGGCAGCAACAGTGGCAGCGTCGCGTTCGTGCAAGATGGTCGGAGCGATGCTGGCTTGAGCACCACATATCAGCAGCAATGCGTATGCCGAACCGTCCTAAGGCGAAAGACGGCCAGACGCCTGACCTTCTTCATAAGTGTAGGTACCAAACACAGCTAATAAAATAGCAGTGCGTTCGGTGTGACACCAGGGCGGTAGCAGGTAGGGCACACAAAGGGTCGTGGCAGCTCGAGCATCACGCAGCAGAAGCAGCAGTACACTCGCACACAGCGTTAGCGACTGGTGCGCTGGTACAGCCTTCGATAACAACGTCGCTATTACCAACTCGGAGCAGGACCTCCTTCAGTACCAGCACCGTGATGAGAGCCACGCATAAAAAAGTAGCTCACTCGCAGATAGACAGCAAGCGCGACTTGCACGGATGTATCGGTGTGAGCAATTCAGTAATATTCACCGGCCTTGTCTGTGTCGTTCTACCGTACATGAACTCTTTTCCGTATCCTCATCAATGTTTTGTAATATTATATCATCATTGATGACGCGGACCGTATCGTAAAATTCAATGTAAAAAAAGCAGGGCATTACACCATTTCCAGATCAAATTGAGAAATCCTCACTTCAAAACAAGAAATGCTCAGATCAAAACGAGCAAATTCAAGAGAAGGGCGAAATGCCCTGTCTAATCGTTTTGGGGGTCAGATTTGAAGCATCATAGAAACGACAGTCTACCACTCTGAACGCAGTATTAGTTACTGAAGGTGATGAGATGATGGTTCTCATAAGCGATTGCAGGTTTTCTCATTTTGAATTGAGCTTTTCTCATTTTGAACTGAGGATTTCTCAATTTGACCTGGAAATGGTGTAAAGTTCCGTCTGGTCTTGCATCACAAAAAGACTCAAAATTAGCGATATTAGAGCGATGTCCAAATAGAAAATCGATCTATTTTTGGTGCCTGCTTTTTCTTGAATGTTGCTCGAAGAAAAATGAGGTGGCCACTTGGCCTCTTTATATTTCTAGGACAGCTCATATAAATAGAAGACCTGGGACCTGCGCTCAGCTTGACTTTAAAAACATAGCGAATTCAGGATGCCATTCCTGAAGAACTTATTTATATTATTGCTCTAATTTTAACAACACCTCTAAACATCCCCCAATCTGGGATAGGAAGTACATGTATATATAGGGGTAGCTGGTTGCAGAACGGAGACTACTGCAACCTCTCCACGGTCTACCCCACCAATCGACAGTATCTAGCGACGTTAGGTGGCCAAGGCGACAAAAGCCCGTATCCCGGCTGTGAGAATGCAGAGGTCGGCTCATATCAACCAACGCTCGGGCACCCAGAAGGGTGCGAGTGAGAACAATTTGCCGGTGGGACTCAACATCTGGATGGCAGATGTTGAGTCCCTGCCATTTCTTCTAGACAAAGTAGTGCATCGCCCGAAGATGTTGTGCTTTACTTCGAACTGTGAACCTCCCCAATAAACGCAGTTTTACATTTCCTGTTGTTAGTTACATACGATACCTTGATTTCACTAAACGTGGTTGTTTCAGCCACCCCAACGGGCGTCGTTCGCCACGCGATCCCAGCGCGATCGAGCGCATGACAATCAATTTACTTCCTGGGCAAGGCATCATGTTGTGGACTTTTCTGACGAACAGCGATGCAACCACGTAAAAGTAGTGTTTTAACAAAAAATACCGGTAAATCGAGCCCGAATCTCTCGTTAAAATATATATATATATATATATATACTATTGTTAATAAGTCTCAGAAGTGTGCTACACAGGACAGCGGGGCGAGTTGAAAACTGTGCGTTGCACATTACCGGCGGCCCCTTACCGACAAAACAAATTGGCGGACCTGTAGTTGTCTGGGATTAGATGCCAATCGCTAAACGGTCAAGATCAAGTACCGACATCCCATCTGCAAAGCACAGCAGAACGCAAGCAGATCGGGTAAGATAACACTGCGTGCATGGGTGGGACGAGCCGAGCCCAACATCCTATTTTGTGGGCTCTATTTTATTTTCGGGAACCCGCTTGATGGCTCTCACGAATTTAACTTGATTTCGAGAGCCAAAAAACAGAAAAACGGGGCTCCCCGCAAGCTCACGCAAACAATGGAGTTAGGCTCCTGCTATTATAGTAGCATGATTAAATTCGCAGTCGCCGTATGGCTGCCATCAATAGTTATACGACTAAGAGCTGCTGCCACCATCACTACGGCGTGTCGGTAGCGCTGACAACATGCATGCGATTGCAGCGAAGTCGTTTAGCTTGTAAAGTCGGTTTGTTATTCTTGAGCGGAGATAGTTGTGTACGAAGCTGAACCTTCGTCGATCAGTGTTGCTGCAACTGAAGGTCACTTGGAGATGCAGCAATGGATTTCTCAGCAGCAATACGATGCCTGCTCGGACAACGGATTCGAAGCGGCAGCTAAGAAGGGCTGCCTGGAAATGGTAAAGTGGCTCGTGGGGAATGGATTAAAGAAAGAGGCAAGGGAAGCCGTACAAGTTGCGTGTGGCGAAGGCCATCTGAGTGTTGTGAAATGGTTTGTCAATCAAGGGGGCGTCCTGTACCCCCATTTTGCTACGCAATGCGCAATTCGCAATGGTCATCTGGACATAGTCAAGTATCTTTGCGAGGTTGGAATTGCGTACGAACCTTCACTCATGGTCAGTGATGGTGCTTCACATGGCCATCTGCATCTGATAAAATGGTTCCTCTACAAGTATGAAACAGGTCTTTTCCCGAAAGTTGATTACTCCCGAGTGGGACGGTCGAATCAAACTGCGATGGGTAGAGCGGCAAATAATGGGCATGAGCACGTACTAGAATTCCTTCACCTGGTTGCTATGGAAATGCAGAGAGAAGGAAAAAGCGGGGGCCCTTCATGCACAAACTGGGCTTTGCAGTCGGCGTCCACGATGTGCCATCTCGAAGTTGTTAAGTGGCTACAGGTCAACTATAGGGACTTGTCCTACTCACCCTCTACTACAATTATGGTCGCTCGCAACGGGAATCTTGAAATGTTGCAATGGCTTCACCGTCAAGATAGGAAAATTGAATGGCCTAGTGACGTTATAGATTGCGCTGCTGAAAACGGACACCTTGCAGTAGTAAAGTGGCTACATGTGAAATCGCAACGAAGGTTGCACGAGCAGCGCCATGAACCGAGCTGCATACAACAGCCATCTAAAGGTAGTACGTTGGCTTCATTTGAATCGTACGGAGCAGGCAAGGGAAAAAATCAATTTGCATCGATTTCTTGGATTACGCCCTATTGCAGTTTTACATTGCAGTTAGCTTCTCGAGAGCAATTAAGTATTGCAATCCGCAAGGACCATGCAATTGGGCATTGCACTTCAACGTACGTGTAACTTTAGATGTTTTTATAGTGTCTTATCGCTTCAACACGACTAAATGCAGCAGGTGTAGCGTTGGCAGAGCAGATGCGGCATAGCATCTCGCGGCGTCTACTCCGGACCACGCTCTCTACTTCATTCTCCACTCCGCTCGGCGGGCAAAACTGTCCTTACGCCCGTTAACCCTCGCCGTCCTCGCACAAGATCTTCTTTGCCACTACTAGAGATAGCCCTGTCAAAGCACAAATTGCGCCGCTATGAAGGACGGCATATGCAGTGTAGAAGGCTACCAAAATAGCCGCATGCTTATAAACGAGGATAGCAGCCATTTCTGTAGGTCAGTGCAGCAGTTGGGTACTGCAGGTTCCACTCCAATTGGGTATTGCAATATCTAGCTCTCATGCAATCTCTCCTTTTAATTGCAATACATATCCGGCGGATAGATCAATTTATTTTTTCCCTTGCCTGGTACGGAGGGCTGCACAGCTGATGCAATGGATTTTGCTGTCGAGCGCGAAAACTTTGACGTTCTACTATTTTTACGAGCTAATCGCGCAGAAGGATGCATTACCGCAGCGAAGATTTTTGTGAGCAAAACCATATTCTAAAGTGGTTAGAAGAACATTATCCTGACTCCGATTAGACATTTTAGCCTCTGGACAAGTAATCCGTACTTTAGTACGATTGCTACAATACAATTCCAAGTCCTATGTAACGCTGTCAGAATCTTCTACTTAACTATTGCTGTATTGATACCAAGAGTGTTAGATTAACTCCTCCTTGTAACCCTGTGAATAGTGCGGAGACTATGGATATCTTTCTAATTCAAATGACAATTATGGTGCAATCTTCTAGGCAGTGACAGCAGCTTCTACAATGGTCTTCGCAACGTTCTCAGTATCGCTGGATTTGAACTGACGCAGATGATCAAGGTACGTCATTGCAGCTCCATGGCACCACGATTTAAGCTGGAAATTGCCCTCGTAGAAGCCGCAATGGCTGCCTTCGGGTGTAATTATCAGCATAGCATTAGGCTTTTTGCTGAACTCGTGATACGGGATCGTCTCCTTGGTGCACACGGGGTCGTCCAGCGCGTTAATGCAAAGGAACGGCATCTTGAGATTATCCACGTCTCGCATGGGGTTATTCACCTTCCAGTAGGCCTCCAGATCTTCGTACCCGTGCATCTTCATGTACACGTGCTGATCGAACTCGCGGATGCTCGTGGCTTTCAGAGCTTTTGCCACATCCACCACCTCACTCAATTCGTTCTTGTGGCGAAGTAAAAACGATTTGAGTGTAAATGTCATGAGAAAATTGTACACGGGGTTGATTTTGCCACCGCAGAACAGGTCGAACGCGTTGTAACCGGGCGAGATCAACACTCCGGCTTGGAGATGAGACTTGTCACCAATTTCGCACAGATAACTGCATAGTAAACCCGAGCCAGCGGAGCAGCCAATGCCGTATAACTCACTGTTAGGAAAGATATTTTCCACGTGAGCGATGGCTTCTTGTAAGTCCTGGACACAACCGAAAGCCTGGAGCTTTGGGGTGGCGAGTTTTAAGCCTCCGTGGCCACGTTTATTGAACACCACAGGGCGATATCCGTGTGCTAGCGCCTCGGCACAAAGAGACCGCATACTGTCACTGCAACCCACGAGTCCGTGCATGATAATGGCAATGGGAGAGTCGTTTTGCAGTGGGGATTTCATGGCCACTGAAGACTCCAGGGCCCAATCCAAAGAAGCTTGCCCGCCGTCTTTGAAGGTGAGCACTTCTCTCTTGTACTTGACGGGGCCTTGAGGCACCAGAAAAGTCAGGAAGCATTGGATGTGTGAGTTTGTCCACCATGTCGGGGTGTATCGGTCCAGTAGCGGTTGTAGAGCCTGCAACATGTGAAATACGGCAATTATGCCACAAATAAGATGAGAGAGGCGTAAATGGCGATAGATGCCACATTTCACGCACTCTGGTCATGAACTCGTTGAGCTCCGAGTTGCCGGCGATGATGCGCTTGGTCGCGGCGGTGCGACATCCCGAGATGCCCCGGGCAGCCAGCAATGCGCAGCCTGAGACCAGTGCCGCTACAGCCAGCATCATGGTCCTACAAACAGTCCGCAAGTGACACACATTCCGTCAAATTAGCTCTTTGTCATGTGGAAACTCAAGTGCGCAATTGCAAATTGAAAGGGAGAACGGAAGAGTTACGGTACTCACTCATTCGAGACCGCCGTTGCAGCCATTGCACTTAACATGTTGCTGGTGCTCACCTCGGCGCAGCGCTCCCGTCTTGTTGTATCGGATGCGGAAGTGCTGAGCTGGATGCGGCCGTTTCTTTTTCCATGGCGCTGCTCAATCGAGGAGTATCAGATATGATGCATAGTGAAAGCAAAACAATTTCAGACTCAGATTTTTTGTGTATCCATTACTGTTCTCAGAGCACAGAGTAAAAGAATAGTGAAATCACGCGTGACAATCTAGAAGCATAAATTTGCTTCAGCCAGATTTCGCACCGGTTCGAGTCAAATCTAGGTGAAACGAGATGGACACTGCAACAGTGATCACTAGCCAAGGTTTTTTTCTAGTTTATCTATGAAACTACAGCTTCGTCGATGAATTGAAGAAGTGGGGAAGATCGGCGACGATGATTGAGCAGATATGCGTGCACTAAGTTAGTAGGTGTGGCAGTTCAAGGATCGCTTGTGTGGCAGCTCAAGGATCGCTTGCTTGTACATGTACCATGCGTTCAAACTGATACTACTATGCGAACCTAATTTCCGCGAATAGTTCGTGCAACATTCCATATTAAAATAGGCGTACTGCGTGAGGGCGACGACTCAGGTAACATTTGTATAGTTTATTATTCCAACACAGGTATAGATGTCCATGGACATCATGGTACTGTCTCACTGTATTTGTGTATTGCGATTCATGAAATTATGACTACTACGGAAAACGTCGTGCAAATCAGGGGTTTTGTATGGAATTCTTCGTGCAAAATTGAACGAAGAATTCCCTAAATGCAAAAATGTCATGCATACAAAGCGTAAGATAACCCCCCGAAATGCAATCATTTCAGGTGAATTCTTCGTGCAATTTGCACGAACCGTTTTCAAACATTTAGAAACAAGCATGTGTATCTCCCCACGGCGCTTAGGCCCCAGCTAGCCATCCATTAGTAGGAATGCTTAATGTAAAAGGCTGAGTATGGTTGCTGAAGTTAATTTTGCGTTAGCGGCGTTGTTTTCTCGGCATTATTTAGCTAAGAGGGCTTCGTCATGCATCAGGCATTGGAGTTGAGCAACGATGTCATAGTTTACTCGACTAAATTGGCGGATCGGCACTAAAGCAACCTACGAGCATTGCGCCATGAAAATCGTGCCGATGCTTAAGGCTGAACACTGCACGGTGAACTATTTAGCCAGCAAATGTGTTTATCTTTGATTAGCGCTTTCTCATTCGTATCGTACTTCGAAGTAGTAGACCCGTAGCCCTCGTTGAAAAGAAATAATGCAATTAGACTAACACGGCACTAAGTCTACACGGTGGGCTATGGCCGTCTTAGTACAGCACGTATCTGCCCGGCCAACCGTCTAGCACAAGCACGCCCTATTGACTGACCTTCACGCCGAGCATGCTCTCCGCCGCAACCGTTTTCTACAGGGGCGCGAGGCCCAAGCCCGTTAGGAAGCTGAAGAACGAGCTCAAGAGCTCGTGTGAGCCACAGGCTGTGACCCACAGCCTATGCACTTGTGGAAAATCGTATTCAAAATGTGTTGGCGAGGTGAGGGCGCTAGTCTCGGTCAACCTCGAGATATGGCAGAAACTGAACAAAAAAGACTAAAATGCTGTGGCCCGAGCGGCAGTATTTCCCACAACTTCCGCGACGGCGAGCATCTACTGCAGCTTTATATCACGGTTGTACAAACGTTTCCATCTTAATAGAAACATTTCTAAATTAGGCTTCGCTCATGTTGCACGACGAATTCCATTTATCTATACATTTTTTGGATATGCATACCCGGTTTATTATTTTATGGAAATTGAAACACTAATCGGGGGGATCCGATTGGTCGGAGATGCCGTAATATCAGACAAATTTGCCTGAGGTGCCGTCATACATTACGCTTCTAGAAATAAAGGCGTTTTCATATTTTGCAAAGCCCCAGTCTGTTATAGTCCTTGTAACACGATCAGTTTTTAAGGTTTCTTTTTTGCTAACGGTAATTATTTTGATCCAAGAAGTCAGACTCCCGAATGCAACTCAATACGTTCACGGTCTGATTACACCCGACTAAGAACACGACACATCCCTCCACCAAAAGTATGCACGCGATGTCTACAGTATTCACGTGAGTGTTAATGAAACACTAATCGGGCAATTAATGCACAATGAGATCCATAACGCATAGAACATGACGTTCATCGAAATGACCGTCGAGGGGCGCCGTGTTTCTTCAACTACAAAATACCTCTGGCTTACCGACCAAGATCGGTAACACGGATGTCTTCTTACAGGCGTCGCTCTTAGGTTTGGAGCACAGGACGAATTAATCTCTGCGAGGCTGTCCATACAGCTCTTCTAGCTGTCCTACCAGGATTAACAGGTTGTATTTCTAACGCGTTGGTAGTAGCAAAGCTCGTACGTCTGGTAAATCCGTCAAAATGCGGTGCAGAAGACAGAATATATCTGTAAGCTGGCTATCCTTCACGATATTATCTTTTTATCAACGTATCGATGTAGTTTGTCGATCTCCCCAAGAAGTATCGTTATTATCTACCACCTCGATACGCCAAGATACATTTTCTGTTTAAATCTCGGGGCAGTCTTGTCAGCTTCTAATACGACACTATGCCGGATTAAAAACCGGTAGAAGCAATCTTGAAGGTTTTAACTTATCGAACAAACCCTACACTTTACACACTGAAAACGAACTTCTAGAGTCAAACCCACTGTCAGCATAGGCATCATATTGGTTTAATCTGTCGTTTTACGAAGAATATCGCGCCAGGGAGGTGGCTTCGTTTATGGGGCTAAAAAAAAGATGAAATCCCAAATAACATCCGTATTTTTAAAATAATTCCAAAGCCTTCAATGCACGTTCTATGTGAGCAACACAACACTGCGGTGTCTATTCTATTTGTACTATACATACTTTTCGTACCATACATACCTTGCGAACCTGTATACTTCGCGTACCATGTATAACCGTTTTGTAAGACAAGAATCTATTTTTATGTGCTTCCTCAAACGGCCCACACGATCAGTCTAGCTCATCGGCAACCATGGAGAGACATCAGGTCTTCGACGACAAGGAACATTTTACACTTGTGGTGGCTGGCCTATTCATCCGCGACTGTCAGAGGTCGCGCGGTACGGTCAAAACAACAAGGAAAAGCTGAAAGTTGTGTGCAAAACACCTGACTGCGGCATTTTTTATCAACGCGCGTATCAACTCCTCGGGAGATGTTCGCATCACGTCGCTTAGTCTGCTACACACTTGTTCAGTGACAAGTATGCCCGATGTCAAAAGTGTTTGGCTAGAGCAAGTTGCTAAAACGGGACTTCGTTACCAAGAAAACCTCCGATCTCAAAACCTCATTGCGCGCGCTCGAGAAGAGTTCGGGGTGGAAGACACGTACAAACAAGCCCATACAGCACTACGTCAAGTCAAAGAGGCTAGCGCTGACAACGGTAACACTAGCTACGCGAAGCTTGTTCCGTGGATTAAAGCAATCTCAGAGGCGAATGCAGGATCAACTTACAATGCTTCCCATCGGGATTTGCGTATTTGTTTACCCTTGCACCTTGGTTGATTAGTGCGGAAGCATGCTTACCAGTTTTATCGCTGGGTGCATGTCATTTAAAGCGCGACATTGGAGGTACACTGTTCTGCGCAACAATGACGAGCCCGAATCACGACATTGTCGTTGTCGCTTTGGGGCATATCTCCGATTGAAGATGGTGATTCCTGGCATTGGTTCATTGGTCACTTGGAAGAAGCTTCGAGGCTTTTACTCCGCGAGGATATTGTCATTATGAGTGATCGTGAAAAGGGTATTGCTAGTGCCGTATCATCGGTTCTCCCCGGCGTACTCACGGGTATTGCTCACAGCATATTAAGAAGAATGTGAAGACAGAATTCAAGACCGACCTCGGAGGGAGAATACACAAGCTAGCAACTGCATTTGAGAAGCGTGAGGTAGTCCGTCTGTACGACGAATGTGAAACAATCGATTCATCGGCTACAGCCTACCTCCAAGGTAAGGTCTTTTTGCATATTGACTTTCGCATGTATCATGCATCATGCATACTACATTTACCATGTATACCTTGCGTACCATGTAACGAATATGTACTATGTAGACACTGAGTACCATTGTACCGTAGACATGTTGTACCTTCTAAACTGACTCATTTCAATTGTTTGTCTCCACGCTCAGACATCGAAGGTGCGAGTTGGTTGATATCAGAGTCACCTTTGGTCAATTAACGTCAAACATGTCAGAAAGCTCCAATAGCTGGATTCTGCCTGAACGATCGTTAACCTGGATGAGCTGTTTAAGTGGTGTTTTACGTAAAATCCAGCAGCATCACTACCAAAAGCGCCAAGAAGTTGGACAACTAGACGGTAACTTTGTGCCGTGGGTTATTACGCGGGTGAAGAAAACGACAGGTGGGCTCTATGAGGGCATGCCAAAAGGCCGAGCAGATTGAAATTTCAATCTTTGCGCAAAAGATGGACAAACAAGAGAAGTCTTCGCGGTACCCTGTGCGTTTCTTTTTCACATACGAGAGGCAGCACGGGGCGACGTTGGCGAAGGCGATCCAACGATCTATTGATACGCAAACAGTCCGATACTGCCCTCTCGGCACACGAGAAGAGTTGGATATTGAGATAAAGTCGCTGCGGAAGACCCGGAGTATGACCGTGGATCAAAAAGACGCTCGTTCTCAGGATTTGTTGCATCTGGAACGCTAGCTGTCTGATGAAGACGGATCGACTCTATATTTCGCGGAGAAATGCAGGTGGTTCCACAGCGAGCTCGCTGGCCAAATGTGGATGAGCCTCGAGAGAGGTATCTGTAATGCGAACGAATCGAGCAACGGGTGGGAAGAAGTAACAATCACCATAAATCCAAACCTATGGAGGGGAGGGGAACGAAACAAAAAGGGTGCCGTTCAAAAAGAGCGGGAGTTAGGAAAGAGATACAGTGGGGCCTGTCGTCTCAAGTTTCCCCACTGACTTCACGACGCTATCTTGAATCTCAGCCGTCCGTCTTCGCGTATGCCTTATCATCGTCCATCATCGCGTATGCGTCGTTGTGTATGTTGCGTACCCGCGTCACTATACATGCACACGGAACCCGTGTCCTCACCCGGCTTGTCCTTCTTTGCGGAACCCATTGTACTCGTCCGGCTCACACCATTCCGGCACGCGTTTGTGTCTTTCATCGCTGGTGCCTAAACTTCCTTAGTCACTGCACATGCCTTCGTAATAATGTCCTATTACACGCCTTCATCAATACAAGAGTCTTCCACAACTCTGGCGTTTGAGCATAATCGGTCGTTCATGGACACCTAAATCCGATGCTCATTGTCGCCCCAAGTGTCGTCCCCTTGCTCCTCGCTGTATCCATCGACTCGTCTTCTTCGTGTCACGACGCCACTTCCTTCCACACTTCGCTGCTCAGGTCAACCCATGTCCACAGCACATTTGCATGGCTTCGCTGTTCGTCGTTGATGGTTTCAGCTGTTCATCAATACCCACTTCTGGAAACTACTGATAACTATCATACCGAACAACACGCCCACCAACGCGTCATCCGAATCATTGCCTTCTGTCGTGATCAACTATAACAGTTGAAGCTGCCGCGGCCACAACTCCGCTATCCGCGCAGCATATTGCCCGTACTCTCGTCCTTGCCGCCAATAGTGCCAGGACAGGAGCCGCACCGACTTCCAAGCACACGTCGGATGGCACACCCCTCTCGGGCTATGATTACGTCAATTGTGTTGTTTCTTCTGTCGTCATTTCTGCTGACAAACGCCCTTCGTCGTCATTCTTGATCATCTCTTGTAGTCGGTTGTATCGTGCACCCCTGCGTCAACACAGCGCTGTTGTTACTTTCGCGTTGGCGTCGTCGAACTGTCATTAAACATTATACTTTTGCATGCTTCCTCTGCTCACACGCGTGGTTTCGTACATGTCCTGGTCAATGCGTTCAATCTGATCCACGTGTTTTTGGGACCTCGTGATGCCATGCAACCTTCATTAATAGTCATGTGTCTCCAACGTCTTCGTTAGTATTGACCACAATAACGTCCTCGAAATATGTGCATTCTCCGTCAAACGCTTCATTGGCTTCGGCGCGCAACTATTGGATACAGAACTGGAATACGAGCTCGAAGGATCAAATGTTAGATAGTATGCTGACTGACTTACTGTGGGAACGCGGGAACACAGTGGTAGCTGATATAGTATTTAGGTGAGGGGCACTAAGCTCGATTGTTAGGACAGGATTATTACTTTCTCTTTATTGCGTTAAGGCTGTTTGTTTTGACGTAAATTGAGTATCCTAGAAAGCGGGCGTGCGGTTCGAAGCGCAGCTTATATATAGCAAATGCTGCGTCTGCGAAGCAGGCACAAGAGATGCGTCGGTGGTACTTACTACTGTGGTGAAGTGCTTTTCGAGAAATGAGAAGATGGGAAGTGACAGCTGGACACTATTCGAGATTAATGACATGGTCGATCCGAGTACAAGGATTTGGATCCGGGGATGACGGATCGGTGCAGACGTACAGGGGTCTGACAACAAGGTTTATTACGTGTCGGCGCGTGCCAAGGCGGTATTGGAGATCATTAAGAAATAACCCGACGGCATCCTGGTGGGCATGGGCGGCCAGATCGCGCTGTTCGTCTGTATCGAGCGATCCTGAACGGCCGACGCCCTGATCGCGTCAAAGTCCGCGTCATGGCACGCAGATCAAGTTGGTCGTAGACACGGAGCGCCGCGAGTAGTTTTTGGTGGAGCTGGTGGAAAACGGCGAGACGCTGCGTGTCGCGATTGTCGACGACGCGCAGAACGACATCGGCCACCCTTTTGCCAGCGTCGTGGAACCGCTTGAGCTGGCTGGGCGCCAAGCCCTTGCATGACTCGACCACGACGCGCCAGGTCAAGTTGCTTCTGATCGACCATGACCTGTGCGGCTGAGAGGGGTGCAACGACTACGGCTAGAAATGATGTAACGACCGATGCTGGCGCTGCTCTGGTCGATGCTGCAGGTGCAGTTGCATTGATCTGCATGCTGACGACATCGATGACAGTATGTGAGCAGTGGCAACGACGTGAACCTGTCGGAGAGCTCGGTGAACTCGTAGAAGACGGTGCAAGAGATTGATGCAGATTGAGCGTTGTGATATCGCCAAAAATGCAGTTCTATTTTCAGTTTATAACGTTCACCCGAACAGCTCAGCCAGCGTTATGTGGTGTTGGAAATCCCACGTGAACTCTAGCTACTAGTGAAGTTAGGATGCTCCCGCAACAATACGTCTACCCGAACGGCAAACGATCGTTCGGGCGGACCTGAAGACCTCAGTTCTGCCCTTGCACCGGGACAGGCTGGACCTTGCGAGCTACCTATATAGGTCAACCAGTGAAAATGAATCACGCTACTAGCACGAGCAAAGCTGGCAGGTGTTATGAGTCTTCGTGGTCCCAACAGCGGAAGGGTACCAGACACGGGTAAGCCTTTTACGAGGGCACCGAGTGTTCAACACTCGGTAGGAAGAACATATAGGAGGCAATACAAGCACTCCCAACCGTGCAAATAGGCAAGATATAGCCGTCACGAAACCTTCCGATATACTAATCGGCCAATACACACAATCTCCGGCCTTGCCGAATGAACCCTCGCTAGTGAGCTTCGAGCCCACCGACAGGCATAAAACACACTCACGCAAGCTTGACCAGACGCTTACCTTGAAGCCGGACCTCGCTCTGTGTGCTTGAGTAGAAATTCTGTTCTGTATTTGCGATGCCCTTTCGGGCCATGTCCTAATATGCAATCCTAAGCAAGTATACAAATATCAAGTGAACTACGATCCGTTATGGGTCACTTCACATACCTAGCGACCCTTTAGATGTCTGCGATGCTTCTCCAACCGCCACCGACCGTTCAAACAGGCGCCATGGCTTCGCAAGAGCCGCTATAAAACGGCTAATGAGATTTCGTAATTGTGATCCATCAGTTCTTGTCAGCTGAATACGAATCCGGCTCACCAATAGTGACCACCCGACTTGAGCGACATCTTGGCCATAGTGGAGTACGAACGAAGGCTCGGTAGTGACTTCCCTGAGTCTCTTGCATCTCAAGGTCACTCTCTGTCTCATGACCGAGTGTTCGTAGCTTGAACTTCTTGAACTTGGTCATGTCCCTCCTATCGGATGGTCCTGGGCGATTCCCGCGAAAGCACTACACCACAGGCCTTCTGGCCGCGGAAACCTTGAATAACTAAGTCTTCTTGTGGAAAGTCCCGATCATTACGTGAGGGAAAAGCCTGCTTTATTACGGTCAGAATCTCTTCAAATTCGTTACTGACCCCGTCGTCAGATAGCTCGCCGCTCAAATCCGCTGGCGGGCCCGCCCCGTTGCTCGCTGTACTAGTTCCACAAGTGTTGCGTAAGCCGCGGCAATTTCATCATCTTCAAATACCGTACCTAAATACTCACTTCACACCGATAAGATCGGGCCATCTTCAACGCTGTCACCGGGATCGTCATTACCGCTGTCTTCGCCTTCATTCTCGACGCTGTGGGGATGGTGGTGAAAACGCCAGAGCTGCTTCCCATACCATATATTATTTGTCTCTCACTTGGAGATATGAGTATTTTTTTCTTGGTTTACAAGCTTCCTCCTTCAGCTCACGCTGGCGGACATGCTTCGCAATAATCTGGGAATCAGGAGCCTTGTTCGGGTCCAAGCGATTGCGTTTAGCTGTGTGGTTACCCCAAAATCACTGAAAAGCCGTTCACACGTCGCCGTGTTTACAGTGATTGATAGGACACACATAGCATGCTTCGGCAGCACACTTTTGGGTAGTTGCGTTGCCACGCTCTCCCAAAACTCCCACGGAGATCCCGTAAATTCGCTAGGTATTGTTACAGCAGCCTCCCCATAGCACCAACTCCAGACACGCCAGTATGAGGCATTTCTCTTGCTGCTTTAGCATACCGTGGATGAAGTGCCAAACCCAGCATACACAACGGCTGCTCGTACTGAGCCCATCGATCCTTGTCACAACTAACAAGCTCGGTATAGCAAGGATTCCCCTGAATTCCACGACGAATGTCACGAAACAATATACCCACGTCGCCAAGTGAGGTCTCATCGCGCTGCAGCCGGTACGATGTATAAACAAGCGGTGAAATGACCGCTTCAGCCTCTTTTAGCTCGCTCCAAAACAAACGATCACCAAAGCAGCGTAGATGCTTCGGAATTCAGCGTAGCTCCTAGAGCAACCACAGAATATTAGGAGAGCAATTTGCAAGAGTAACAGCGACGCGAAGCAGCCTTGCATCGAGCTCCATCTCGTTTCGCAATGACTGCGCAGTCCAAGCGCATTTTTATAGCACTTTTTCAACATTTTCCGCGCACGGGGTAGCCATTTTCTTCACAACGCATTTAGAATCTTCACAGCTGTTGCCGCTCGTGCTGCGACGTCCTAAAAAACGACCGCAAGACTGCCTTGACCAGATTATTAATGTCGTGGGAGAAGCAAAATACAAAAAAAAACGACGTGGGGCCACCACATTGCTAATATTCACCGAGCGCATGCAGACTGCCCTGCGTTGTCGGTGATGATGACCCCAATTCACCAATTCTCTTGATGCGCTTTCTCCAGTACTTTCTCCAGTTGGTTGGCGATGGCAACTCCGTGGTGCAGCAATGCAAACGTGAGCAACACTCCACATAGAGATAACTGGCAGTCCAGTAAATGCTATTTACATATATTCTGTCACTCGTTTTTGAAAAGCAAGTTTACCCAAGCTTCCGTTGTTTTCATCAACGACTTGAGGGCTTCAGTGTCCATTTGTTTGCAGCAGCGAGGATGTTCTTGTCGTATACGCTTTCCTAATGTACGGCGATTGGGAGGAATATCCGAGATTCCATACCGACGTTTTCTCAACGAAGCGGCCGGCAAGACAGTTATCAACGTGGACTACAATAATAGAATACTATATTCGCTTGATTTTGCTACTTGAAAACTTTCTTTTTTTCAGTTTCTTTAGCCGATGGTTACCCTTTTTGATTTGGGGACGGACGTTGTTCGTGTGCGAGGGATCGCCGAGCACGCGATCGCATTGGAATTCAAACGCTTGGGCGCGCAGGAAGTGTACTAGTACACTGATGCCCTGTAGTAGCAGACTGTGACCTTGGGTCGGGTGTTACTTCAAATGACAGCGCAGGAGTTGCCTCATGCTCTAGTGTCAGAGACGGGGCCACAGGTGGCAGATTTGGTGTCGTAGGGGGGGAGCTGCGCAGCTTGATAGTGCTTGTGTCGGGCGAGATGGTTGACGTAATTCCGCGACTAACCGATAATCACCTTCGGTAGTGTGATGGATAGCTCGTTATCGAACGCTGACCTACAGAATCGGCACATTCGAAACCCGTAGCTCTCAGCAGCTTTTCCCAGCCCAAGTAGGGACTTGAAAAGCCTTGCCTCCTGGCCTAGTGGGCGTCCTGCCGCGATCGAAGGCTCTTTTCCCTTTATAACGTATTATATAGTAGTGTCAGCCTGAAGTCCGGCCAGATCTGGCCCGGCCCAGCCATGACTGTATGGCCGGAATCCCCTGGCAGAGGAGGTTCGCTTTGTTTACTTTATCTTTAGTTTCGTAGTGTGGTCTCTGCATTCACTTTGTTTAGTTTATCTTTGATTTCGTAACGTCGGTCTTCGTCTGCTGAACCAGGTTTGAGTCGGCGGCCCGTGTCTTTATCTTCTCTGTCCAGAGCTTAACCTTTGCAGCCAAATCTTCTGACAGCCCGCTTTCTTCATCGATAACAACCCTGTTAGACCCAAGCGCCTTTGCCGTACAGGTAATTATGATAATAAAACTGACAAGTCGACCAACTTTCCACGCAATAGAGGCATAGATCATGCCAAAATTACGGAGTGGATACGTCTTGGACAAGACATCCACCGCCAGAAATGTCGAGAAAACCAGCGGCGATTTTGCCAGAAGCAAAAATGACTGGCTCATCAGTATAAAGAACACCAAGCGCAACTGGTGCAGAAATTACGACACTGTCGAAGCAACACCAGGACGCTACAACAATCGTGGCACAGTATTTCTCGCCCTCCGATTATACAGAAAAAAAGCAACTGGACTTTATCCACGCGAAAATGACCCCGACGTGCTAACTAGCACTCGGTTTTGGCCGTAGTCGATAATGAAGCGCTGGCTGCAGTGGTTCGACAACGTTACAGTTGAAATTGAAGGCCTACGGGAAGGCGACGAGGTTCTGTCTGCACTCACGCGAACGACAGTGACTTTTTCCGCTCCGACGCTTCGCAAAATGTTTCCTCACATCTGTAGCTCTCAAAATGGGAGCCACCCTACAATTCTCGCGGGCAAACTTCTCGGTGAACGGATGTCTCTGTATGGGTCGTGTGATGTTTCTTGGGATCATGCAAGCGGTCGTATTTTAAATGTGCAGACTCAAGACACTATGTTCATGCCAATGCTCAGCATGCTGGGAAATTTGGGCGATATATCTCAAGTGTTCGAAGGTGCGCTCATTGATCTGAACTGCCAACTAAGACTGGGGTTTATTTATTAGGGGAAATCCCAAATAACATCCGTTTTTTTAAAATAGTTCCAAAAGTCGTCCATCGGTGCGTTTATTTTGACCAGCCTGTAAAAGGGAAATTACTGTATAAAGTAGTTACAACGCCGTGGCCAGACTAACGCCTTTTCTGGAAAGTCCGCTGCGGCCGCCACCGAAGCATCGCCTTATGTGCTGTCGCTCCGCTTCTCGACGCCCGTGTTGACCAAGCAGACCAATCTGTTGATCAACGGTGAGTTCGTGTCGTCCATAAAGGACGGGGAATGCGTGCGCCAAGTCGCACTGTTACGCACTCATAGCCGTAGATTTTTGCTACAAGACGCAAGAACTATACGACTACAGACCGGATCTGTACTCATACACGACGGTACTGCTCAATTGCGCCAAGCACGGCGACCAGCTCCACCAACGACTACAGTTTAGAGTGCAGTGGCTCGGTCAAGACAACCAAGGGATCACGGCCGGCTGTGTCGACTTCAACGACGGGCTCGTCCTACCTGACTCCGACGACCACCACAGCTCCTACCACGTCCAGTGGGACGGGCGACCAAACGTTTTCTCAACCTTCGACGGCTGCTTCGTCGAACACGGCAACTTCAGCGGCTTTCGGCGAGTACGAAGGATCAAACCCGGCCACTTCGACGGCTTCTTCGTTGAACACCGCGAGGTCCGCCACATCCAGCGAAACCGGAGAAGCCGTGGACCAAGACTCAGCACAGGCGACCCAGACGTCTTGAACGTCGTCCTCCAACACGGCACAGTCGTCGGAATCCTCTTCAAACACGGCTCATTCAACGGCCTCGTCTTCAACACAGGAGGCTCACATTAACGATTTGGACGGGAGGCGACGAGGCTAACTAGGACGCAAGTGAAAGACCGCAAGGGCCGAGATCTGGATATCGTGAGACCTGAGATCCGAGTGAGTAAGATGGATATCTGGGCAATCTAAGCCCGGGACCCAAAACCAAGAGCCAGGCATATTCCTGATCGGGGGTATTCCTGATTGGGGGTGGATCCATGATTGGCCACGATATGATGATTGCGCCACGGATCTGGGGAAGTCAGGTGCGGATACAGCTGGGGAGATGAACCAAGGAGAGAAAGGACAAGTAGCCAGGCCTGGCAAACGATTTGACGAGTAAAGGACAGAGGAAATAGAGATCCAGGCTGGTATAGGCTTAACCTTTAAATCAGAGACGAATTTGCATTGTACTTCACAAGTGCCTTCCTGCTCCCAAGAAACCGGATTACTTTGGCCGTACGGGATAAAAGAAGGTTGGATATAGTAGATCTAGCGTTGGTTGTGACACCTGGATAATATATTGGCCAGATCATACCACCTAGTGAGTGAACTTATTATACGAGTGCAGATCTAAAGTTAACCAGATTCACTACTTGGCTGGGTATACCTATCGCCTCTCAACTCTCAAAATCCCGCTATAGGAAGCGGCAAGTACGACGAAAAGGAACTTAAAGGCAAGGGACACACCCGCAAGGCAACCCTACGGTCGGATCTCAGATCAAGACCGCCAGATCTTACAAGCTCGAAGGACTCGCTTGTGATCTGGACCCTACATCGGACGTAGAGTGAAGATCGTCCACTACTACTCCACCAAATCCCCACGTCTCGCCAAGACACTCAAGCTTCTACCCCTTGAACACCTCTGCAGTTACCAGAGGAGCAAGATCCCGCCCTACCGACGGGTACACAAGGTGAGAAAAGTTCGGCAGTTCACGGATCATCGGGAGGGGGGGGGTGTACCGAAAGCCAAGAGCTCGTAGCTTTACATCACCCTGAAAAAAAATAATCCTTTCATTTTTCGCCGTATACATGTTCACGAAGGACCAGGTTCAGATCAGATCAAATGCGCGAAGCAAGTGCGCTTGAATGTGACAGTGAAGTCAGTGGCTGATGCCCATCAAGGTTGGCTATTAGGAAGTACCGGGGTCCATTTGTCATTTCCAAAAGCGCATTACGCGGAATAACCCAGTCAAAGCCCCACCCTTATCTGACAGTTTTCATCTTACTAATTACGACGCGCAGATTTTTGCTTCTCTTCATCCCCACTTTTGTTGTGTTCGCGAGTGGTGACGCTCTCCGAGCGAGCTCTTCGCTCAAGGTGGTACATTCCGCTCAAGACCAAGCGTTGGCGCCAACCGGCTGCTTCGTGTCAACAGCGACACCAATGTTGATGAGGAGCGAGGCATGGCGGAACTTATGGCGAAGCTGAAGGGCGTGCCAAGCGGTAGGTAACCAGACGAGTAGATAGCGAAGTGCAACCACAACAATCATAGCTTAGAATTCAAAATATTACAAAATGGAATTGGAAACTTTCCTTATCCAGCAAATGAGGTGTCACCCCAACAGCATCTTGGTTGGTCATGATGCCCTCCACGAACTCGAGAAAGTTATCACTGGGATTTACGTCTAATTCATAGCCTCGTAACGCAACTTGCGGCTTATCAGATCTGGTACCTTTACTATAACGTGAATTTGCCCTGACGACATCGATGTCATTTTCCATGTGAACAGCCAATATTCCAACGAATTTAAAGAAGTTATATATTCTTCACGAACCGCGTCTTCCACAGATTTAGGGATTCTTCCCCTCATCAACTCCAGTGCAACATCATCTTCGTGTCTTAACCACTCCGCGTTCCCTTTCTTGGCCAGGAAGAGTTCTAGCTCCTTCGCGTCACATTGAATCGGGCTCGTAGCTTTAGTCTTGATCGCATGTTTCAAGTGACCAACCGACTCGCTTGAATTCATGGCCACAGAGAAGCGTTGTCACCCCCAAAATTCCTACGAGATCTGTAGCCCCGTTCAGCACTTAGAGGCAATCTTGTCACGATGAGTGGCGATGATGAAGGTGGAAGAACTGCTAAGGTAGAGAAAGAGCTTGCGTGCAGAAGTTCGGGAATTCAAAAGTGAGTAAAGATTAGTTGTGTTCCATCGGGGAAGCCCTCGACCAAAAACCCCTTACAGTTTCCAGTAACTACTCCGGCCTACACAGAGCAGGCAAGGGGGTAGATCCTTCCTGGAGGACTCCGCAAAGTCTATCCTGGATCTATCCTTCTCTCTCATAGTCACAACCATTCACAACTCGTTCTTCTTGCTCTCGACTATATTTAACTGGAATGACTTACCGACAGTCTACTCGCTAGCTGTCACCTCACTATGTAGCCATCTAACTAAGACGATAAAATGAGGCAGTAATATGCTTCAAAACCATCATCGAAAGTGCTAAAAGTGCCACTTCGTATCCCACCACGAAGCCAATTTCAGTTTGTTGTGATATTGATGGTCTGGGGAAAACTCGTTTCGAAAGCATCATCGAAAGTGCTAAAAGTGCCACTTCGTATCCCACCACGAAGCCAATTTCAGTTTGTTGTGATATTGATGGTCTGGGGAAAACTCGTTTGTTGGAAGAAGGCAGCGTGATTTTGCGAGACGTGATGGAGTTGGACTTCAGCCATATTAACAGCGTTATTTTCCCTTACTGCTGCAACTATGAACCGCATCCAGTCGAGGAGTCGATGCCAATGAAGCCTCGTTTTCGTGGCGCCTGTTGTATAGATTCTTCCTGGATACGAATTGCACTGATTCATTCCACAAGTGGATCAGATTGCGAATACCGGTAAATGGAGGTCAACTGACACTTGGAAGTGCTATCGAAGTTATTGAGCTCAAGCTGCGAAGGAGTTGCAAGATACGGCACCGTTGTACCTCTTTCTAGGTATTGATAATTTCAAGTAATTAACAGCATCCGTGTACATCGAGAAGATACCGAGGCCTCCATTCTACGGGGGCTTGTGGAGGTTATTTCAAGTTTCGCGTGCTCACAGTCACAGTCGTCGCGTCTAGTTTTGCTACCCATGTTTGCTGGGAGAGATTGGGGCGCTATCCGGCCGGGCGTGAACTCAACTTCCCGCGTTAAACGACTCCCTATGACCTTCTTGAGGCTCGATCACATGTACAAACTTGAAACCCGATACAAGTTATGATGGACTACTGGAAAATACCCAAGTTTGTCGCGATTTATTCGCTCTTGGAGGCGTTACGAGGTGGGTTATCGAGTATTTGAAATTGGTCAAAAAGGCGCAGGGAGACGAAAACGTCGTCGATCCGGACACTATACAGAAATGCTTCGAGTCGATCTGGAAAGAGTACGTATTGAACTATTTTAGCAGGTTGCAAAATCGACAACGCATCCGCCTGGCCGCCGCATCGATCGCCGATCAACCAAGTTCCTCTAGTGAAAAGTTCGACGATGCCCATTGTTGTTGCACATGCCTTGAATGACAATGGGCAAAAATTTCCTTCCGGGCGGGGATGGTTCGCGCCCTGCAAAACTCGGCCTCTTTATAAACCAATGGTTTTGGCGCGAGTCAGTAAGACGGTCGCGCGTGACATGCATGTTTGAAGGGGTACCAAGTAAAACGGTTGTAGCGCACGACTGTGTAGCGACTGTACCCAGTGAATTAGCCAATCATAGACATATCCTTGCTAAACACAATTCATGGCTCCGGCTATATTGCTGGAAGGGGGCTACAAGCGAATAAATTATTCCGAGGTTGCGATTATAGTTTAATCAAGTCGTTTCTTCTGCTGTATAATACAGCAGAAGAAGCGGGGCTAGAAGGGTTAAAGAGATTTTCGCCATTTTCTTCTCTTGCAGACTGCAAAAAAATGGAGTGAGAACAAAACGGGAAAAAGTGCTAACTAGAGAGTTGGGCTGGTACTGCATTAAATGCATCACATTTAGCGCTCGCTGTAATGTTAACACAGCAGCTGTGATTACATGACATGTATCTGTTTTTTAAATTGCTATAACAATTAAAATCCTAAAGTTAAGTACGAATATTTTTAAACTTTAACTGAAAAAACATATGAACAGTTCAACTTTGTACTTTCAATCTACTAAGACAGGTGCTCATATTTGAGAGGTGGTCACTTTCAATCCATCGAGAAAGTCTTTCTCAAGTTTTCTCACAACTGCATATTCTCTGCTGGCTCGCCTGCTGCGGCGACTTCGCCCAATTTCGGGCCATATTTCGTCGCCGTGGTGATGCGCGAGCTGTGGCAGTTGCTATTTACTACGTTTCACACGCAGCTACGTATTCGCGCGCATAACGTATCAGCGCATCAGCTCATTACGACACTGCTCGACCTGGTTGGACGGCCTGTTGGATGAACAGCCTGGACTATAGGTGGGTGTGTTGAGTCCATTGCCAACGTGATCTTGCACCCCAAAGAAGCAGGATCAAACTAGCAGCCCTGAAGAAGGGCTGCTAGTTTGATCCTGCGGTTGGCATTGCGTGGGAGCACCGAACCGACCTCGCCGCTTCTTCCTGAAAAGATATCGAAAAGCTGGAGTGATTCTTGACTGCAATAATCACTTCATCTTTTTTGGTAGCTCCTAAAGCCCATGGCCGTAGTTATTTTAGTTAATAACTGCTCAGCAGAATGACGGCCATACTACTTGACATGAAATAGCTGTTAATTGCCGTTTTAAGCCGTCATCCTGTTTATGTGCCAATTTCCGAGTTACCTGTTTATTTTAATCAAAATATCTGTAAAACGTGGTGATTTTTCATTTCTGATGCGAAACGAGTATTTTACAGCTTTTTTCATTTGAAAAATGTAAGAGATCGATACCTACTTTTTCTGTGCGCCACACCATATTGGTGTCGAATTAATCCCTATTGGGCTGAACGTTACTCGTAGCACTACCAGGAAAACTCGATGTTTAGGTTAAGTATCGGTCACAAAAGATCTAAAGAAAGAAAACATCATTAGATGTTGGAATTTGACGACACATGCAATAAGGAATGGCTCGAGCCCATGTAGGAAGACACTAAGTGTAGCATTTGTAACTCGCATGTATTAATAAGATATAAAAAATGGATCAAATGAATCGAAATGCTAATCTTGACGGATGCAAACAGCGATGAATATCTCCAGTTGTGCCTCATTAAAAACCCTCTGTTCATTATCTCATAATCGCACACGCGGACGTTGGGATCGCATATTGCTTGGCACCCGTCAATGTTCCTGGTCTGATTCACTCGTTTCTTGACATTCTCAATGAGACGCATCCTTTGATCTTGAGGAGAAACTTGGTGGTGGCCTGTTGTTGCGGAGCAGAAATTATATAATAAGTGTATATCTAACATGACAACCACTCACGGCCACTTCCAGGATACAAGTTGTGTCATTGGTAAGGCAGTTGATTATGTGCCAGTATTACCGGTACATGTAGTCGCCTACAGTACGGAGTTGTGGATTTGGACCACCAAATTCGAAGTGTGATCTTGGGCTACTTCGAGGTGCTACATGTATTGCTGGTTTAAATCATTACCGTATTCTAGCAGTACGAACGTCGTAAATCGGACGCTAAATTATTTACTAATTTGAGTACACAAATTCCTTGTTTTCATTTGTTAAATTTAAGTACTTTATCTATTGATCGAGACAGCGTACTGGTATACTCGAGCAAGCGTAGCATTCAAGGCTGCGTCGAACTTCGTTATCTAGATGAAGAATTTCGGGCGCAACGGTTGGTAAGACTTCCTACTCCAGACAAGTCTTTCGGAGGATTACGTGAAAACAGTGACCGCACAATCCTTGGTACCTTATAAAGTATTCGATTTAAATGTATTATTAATATAAATTTTTAAAATATACCCTTTCAAAAGTTACCATAAGCAAGCCGGGCCGGCCAAAATTGCTTTCAAAGTGACTTTTCATTGCAATGATTCAGCGTAAAGATCAAGAGTAAGTCCCGGACATCTTGTTTTATAATACAAATCGGAATCACCGGTTTCCGCACGAAAGATTTGTTCAGGGTTCTCTTGTCCGAATGGCGTTTTCACTGAATGAAAATGGCTGCGATTTTGCTTCACGCTAGATATGATCGTTTGGAGACAGAACTGGGAAGTCAAAGCCATGTTTCCTATTGAAAATTATTAGGAGTAGTGCAATCACTTCTTCATGTTTGTTGTTGTCGTCATCAATTGGCTTAACCAACTCGAAACCGTATGGAACTTTTGCGGAAAGAACTCGTACTGCAGCCTGGCAGATTGCTAACGACTCTGCAGCGGCCAAGATCAACAAACTTGACCGCATAGCTCGTGTAGCTGAGGAAGGGAACTGTAAATGAGAATATACCAAATAGCACAGCCAGTTTCGGCCGCTACGAATCGTTTCACTGTTGATTATGCACCAGTTGCAGAAAGATTGCCAGTTGTATGTTTGGACCACCACATTCAATTGAATATAGCGAGGCTGGCTCGGAACCACTCCTTGCTACAAGCGAGAGGTGCTTATACAAACGTTGTAGTCGAAGTGTCAGAATTGCTTGGTGGGTACTTTAGCAATGACCTCTAGATTTGACATGGTACTTCTTTTTATTTGACCTTGAAACGGTACACTGGTTATGCGCCTTAGTGTAGTAGCATTCGAACCGGTTTGAATCATCAAGGGTCAATGAGCAGATGGTAGCACTTCAAAACTGGATCGTGTCTCCGTTTCGGAGGGATTTTTCTTGTGGCACTAACATCGATATTCTTATATACATTCAGAGTCTTCCGTCCAATTGCACGACGCAAAAACCAAACAGTCCTTTACGCGTACTGGACGATTACCTGTATTCAGCGACCACACCCCGGGCAAAGTAAAGTTTTTTTACTGGCTCCCCAGTGTATAGTTTTCTTTTGTTCAGTAATGTTATAAGCACACACACTGGCGGACACTGAGACGAAGTTTGATTCCTAATATTTCGAATATCATCTAGAAAGCACACGAGAGGCGTGAAGTGCGTGTTCTACCACTTACCGGTATTTGTCTCTTGCTGATAGTAAGCGCTTAACATCACTGGTGTGCAGTAGGTCGATATGTGTTGCTCTTACTTTCAATTTAGTATTCCATAGAAGTAACATGTATGGTGGTAATCGTCCAGTACGCGTAAAGGACTGTTTGGTTTTACAAATTTAATGTGCCGCTGTCGCTGTATTTTGTGCGACGGCGTATTTGCTATGCTGCTTAGACCTACTATTTCTGTTACCTGATCTCTTCAATGCTTATCACTTTCAAAGCGCTGTTCAGTAACTTAGAACCTCAGAGAGATATCATGATTTTGAACCACCACTCGAATTTAGCACATCGACCGAGTCTGCTTACGGTGCCCCAACGGTATCTCCACTGCGATAAGTTCGCACGACCTCGCTGGCAGCAAGGCGAACCTATCGCAGTGAGTCGCTGCTTTCGTGGGCGTACACGGCTTGCAGTTCAGGGTCAGCGGCGCTGCTGACTCAGCGCATTGCTGCTCCGCTCCGCCCAGGCCTTTCGAGGGGGCCTTCTCGAAAAATCAGCTTGACAAATGATTTGACAAACGATAAGCACGCATTTTCCGTCTAAGTTTTTTCAAATCTTTTCCAAAAATCACTCTAATAATTTGCAACTTTGAAACCCCCTAATGGAAATTAACGATATGCGGAAGGATAGTTAATGAAGCCCATCATTGACTTTGCGGCATTGTTAGATTGTTGGGCGGGTTCATAGCAACGTATCTGCAGGTGTTGTGTCTTTTAATAGGCCATTGAAGGGTGGGGTGGGGATAGATATACATGTAGTATCGTCCGATTTTGTAGCCGAATTCATCTCTTTCCAGAGACGAACATGGTTGACAGAGCCAATCAGGGCACTTAGAGTAAGAAAAGATTTGCAAAAGGAAAAATAGTAACATGAGCTTGTAGTATTATCTTCTTGGTATTCATTGCAGCCGATTAAGCATGCAAAGCGATATGCTAACCTTTATTAAGTTCTAGGCTGGCATGAAATCAGAAATTTGAAAAATGATAGCCATTCATTCTGGCTTCACGAAATTTTTGCAGGTGATGAAAAGTGCCAAAAAGATTCCCAGAACAAACGATAAAGCACTTAAGAAAGCTTCATTCTCAACGTTATACATGCCCTTTCATTTACGATACTAACATGTATAGTTTTGAGCTTACTGTTGGTTTGTCTAGTAAAATCGGCTAACATGTTAATGGAGTACCCTAAATCAACAAAAACTGAAAGAAAAAGAATGTGGGGTACTTGTGGCCGGTACAGAGCGTGGTCAAGTCCTTAGACCGCCGCCCACTTCAAGCTGATCGTATCTTCTTGTCCATATCTACATCTCCTGAAAGTATGTCAACCGGTATCCTTGTTTTTTATGACGTTCTTACGAGTTTTGCTCTTCATCGGAATCGAAAAATATGCAGGGATTGGGAAAAAAGAATTGTTATTGTTGTATTGCAACTATTGTCAGACTACACTATTGATTGATTGATAGTCGTCAATATCGGCTACCTATTGTACACTATTGTAGAGAAGGTTTTGAATGTCAAGTTCGTGCTTGATAGTATAATTGAAGCGAAAGCAGGATGCCGCTGCGGCATTCGACCCGAGTATTAGTTTGTGAAAGTGAACTGTAGGCTAGTGGGGGGAGGGGGGGGGGCTAAACTTGTGTAGGTTGGCACTCCCGGAAAGTACAAAATTCCTATTAGTGGAAGTTCGGGTGATACGTGAACTTGCTTAAATGAACTGAAATTTAATGGGAGAGATAGCAATCAGCAACTCGTAAAAACCTCAAGCGAGCTATATTGCTTAGCAGCGGTCATTTGGTGTCTCTTGGGGATTCGGGTGATGACTCCAAGAGGAAAGATACACAATAAGTTTGCTGTATTGTCTATATTGAGGCGTATATTGACATTATTATAATATTGATTGATTGAGGAATCTGCCGGACAATAGTGGTTCTCACAGTCCGCATGTTTTGCATGTTTCACCAGCTAATAGGATTCCTGTAATTTTTACCTGCAATGCTTGTTTTCTACCCATCTGCAGGTTAGCCTTCTGTCAACGTTCCGCGAATCTGATTGGGCAGTTCAAACTGCCAACAGTGAGAACCACTAATAAATAAACAATGTTTATTGTTCGATTCCTGACTTTTATGTCATCGAACTTACAGGCAGTCTAATCATTTTGCTATCCGAAATATTTTAGTGGCTTGTTGCGTCATGAGGATGCTGTAAGCAAAACAGAATATTGTGCTTAGTTGTCATTCAGACTGGAGAATTCCTTCACAATATATAGTTTTACCATGCACATTCAGTGATATTTTACAAGAAACAAATTGATTCGGAATCCTAAAGTCCTGGCCGCTTGTAAAGAAAATAAAGACAAAAAATGGAGCGATTCCCGAAGCCGTTTAAACCTTACACTGTTGGCCCTTTTCAATGATTTTAAACTCCAAGTCAAAGAGTTTAGAATCTTAGAAAGAGCCCAATAGTCTAGGATTCAAATGGCTTCAAAAGGAGACTTCTTACGAATTTCCTACTGATAATCACTCACTTGAACTGGACAAGTATTAATATTATGCGAGTTGAAAGTCACAATTCTTTTCTCAATGCCCGTCCCAACCATTTTTCTTCTATCCGATTCACTGCCTCAGCAGGTATGGGTGGGAACATCAGCAAAAGCATGGCGCCCGAGCCTGAAGTCCCCCAAAACTGGAATTCGGCGCACATTCCTTCGGTGAAAGACAAGATTGTGATCGTCACCGGCGGGAATTCGGGTATTGGCTTCGTCACTGCGACGGAGTTGGCTCGAAAGGGAGCACATGTCGTGCTCGCATGCCGCGACAGAGAGCGTGGCCTCAAGGCGGAGGCGGATATTCAAGAGATCACTAAGACCGCACCTGATGCTGGAACTGTCAAGTTGATGCTAGTTGACATTGGTGGCCTAAGCAGCATTCACAGTTTCTGCGAAATGTTTTCTAAGAAAATGCACTCTCGATTGGATCTGCTTATCAACAACGCCGAGATTGCTGGAGGGCCGTACACCAAGGCGGTTGACGGGTACGAACTGCAGTTCGCCACGAATTACCTGGGTCATTTCGCGTTGACAGCGCAGCTCTTCGATCAACTTAAGAAGAGCGAATCTTCTCGAGTCGTCACGGTTGGAAGTCTCCTCCATCGCCCCGCGTACCTTGTCTTCGACGAGGACAAGATCATGGCCAATAACGAGAAATAATACGGACAGATCGCTGCATACTGTGTCTCGAAGCTCTGTAACCTTCTCTTCACGCTGGAGCTGAATTGTCGACTGAAAGCTGCGGGGATCAGCAACGTTACCTCTGCAGCAGCCACGCCTGGACACTGCGACACCAATATCATGAAGAAGAGTGCAGATGCCAATCGTTCTGGTGGTTGGTTTTCCGATCGGCCAAAATCGCGCCACCACGGAATGCCGAGAAGGGTGCGCTGCCAATCCTGTATGCTGCTACGGCAGACGGCGCAAAGGGAGGTGACTGTTATGGACCAAAGTATTTGGAGTGCTATGGCTCATTCGTTCGTGAGGAGCCATCGAACTTGAGCAAATCTGAGAGTGTGGCCACGAAGCTATGGGCGTTCAGCGAGAAACTCACACACTTTAAGTTTGTGGTGGCCAAGTAGGGTGCTAGTGAGGTAGTTTGGTCTTACTACAGCAACTTGTTGCATAGCAAGCATTAGCCACTAGCTGTTCGTTCATAAGTGTGTGTGTGTGACTTTTTTTTTCAACTTACTTCAGGTACGACGTAGTATCATACTTTTTTTTCAACTTACTTCAAGTACGGCGTAGTATGATACTACGTCGTACTTGAAGTAGTTGAAAAAAAAGTCACACACACACTTATGAACGAACAGCTAGTGTTACTACTAGTATCTATGGGGTGCGGGTTTTTCTCGAGTAATTGACGGGTTTCTTTCAAGTAAGGCCCTTATTCGGCGACTCTTCGAGTAAATATTTGCAATAAGGATTTTCTACTATCAGTATCGAGTAAACTAACAGTCTGTAAACACATGGGTACCGGTAACACCGCAATCTCGCCGCAAAAATTCGCATGTTATTCGATTGCGGGAACCTAGTGTCTGACAATGACGGCCCATACTGCCCAATCATGGTATCAACTGGTAAAGCGGCACCGTGCTCAACAAATGATGCGTGCCAAAGCGTCGGCACGACTGCTAATACAACGAGTGACGACAAGAGAAGATGGTGGCAATAGCAGTGGCGTGCTTCAGTAGCGCTGTACCGCGCCATCTTGAAGGTACGACTTCAATAGACTCGAAGCTGCATAGCGCAGAAGGAAGCGCAGTGCTTGTTAGTCAAAAATTTTAAAAGTTTTAGCGCTGTCTAATCACTTCAGTTTTCAAATTACCGGTACTTCCATGAGCCCAAGCCTCCTCCACCAAGCGTCGGTATTCGCCCCCGCCCATTTCCAACTAGGTAAGCATACCACATTTGAGCGTCGATTTGACGCCGAGAGCTAACATGCGAGCAGGACGAAAACTATCTGTCAGCCATAAGCCTCTAAGCGGCCCTTAACTGGTCATTTCCCCTAATTGACCATTTATTTACCTTACTTAAGTAAATCCATTTGCACCCACTTACTGAAAACTCTACACGCAATTGTATTGGGGTAGGTACGTATACTGCAAACCTTCTAAATTAAAATAGTTATTTTTACTGGGAATACCTTTAGGTATGGACAGCCCTCGCCGGACTAATTCCACGGTACTGCGTAACTCGCTTTTTGTTATCTCGCTCAACATTCGCTTAACATTTTGTTGTATGCTGATTGTTGACCCAATGTTGAACAGTCAGACTTTCTGGTTGAAAGGCATCTATAACATACATCCGCATAACAACGGCTGCTTCTCCCCATTCAGGAGGTGGCGACGAATCAACCATGAAGCCGATGGTATTGAAGCAGTAGCAAACTAGGCCAGGAATTGGCCTACACGCAGTATGGTCAAGCCTAGCATGATGAAAGGTGGCGTTCTATTTTTTTTAGATAACTTTTTCTATACAAGCCTCCGCGCGAGACGTCTTGCGACTTTCGATGTGTATATAGAAGACCCGCGGGGGTCTGTGGCTCTGTCTAATGTAGTCCCTTACGAGAGTTGGTTCAGGTCATGTATCGTCGTCTTTTAGCCAAAACTTGGCGGCAGGAGCCGTGACTTTGTCAGCTTCTTTAAAAAAAACGCCAATACCTGGTTGAGTGATTGCTGTCATTTCTCCAGCACTGCGTCATCTTTCGTCTCTTGATTTTCATTCTCTAGTCGTCTTTTCAGAAAGTAAATATCCGAAGACATGGAAAAATGGAATTTTAGCAGACGCAACACGGCTTGGTAATTGGAGGCTTCGAAATGGGCGAGGGCGTCACGGATGAATTTCCTCCAAGTTTGCCCTCCGTTGGCGTTCTGGAGGCCCAGAAGAGGAACCATCCCGATGCAGGCTCTTCCATCGTGGTGAGATCGAGTGTGGCAGCTCAGCTGTCAGCCGTCAGAACGCCGCGGACCCTTCTAAACCTGTCGTTGTCTTATACCAATGGTCATGTAGTATTTAGGTCATGCATGACCTAAAGTGATGATATCCGCAGATATCAGCCGAAAAACGGCTGGTATCTCGAGATACCAGGTCCAAGTTCATGACCAAGTCATGACTTTTTCGTGTTTACTTCGAAGTATACTCTAATCGCGTTTCATCAATGTTTTGTTCGCTCGCGTCTATGCGCTACCACAAGGTGGCACTCGCTGTGGGCTTGGAACACTAATAAAACAATTGGAAATACTACGTAAGAAAATCACTGGTATTCCCAGCTAAGTCGAAGACGATCTAGTATTTAGTGATCAATTATTGCAGTACCGAATGGTAAGGCTCAAGAAAAAATGTTTTGGCCAGTTCACTCTTTCGAGCACGTCGTTGGAAGCAGGAAAAATGCATCCTGCAGCAGTGTAGACACTTCAGAGTAAGAGAACCAGACAAATCATACTTGAAAAGCATCCGAGGTTATCTAAATAATCTTATTGCATGTTTCCTACTCAAGCATCCATTTCTAGCGATTACTTGCAGGTGATCCAACATTTACTCGAAACTAATCTTTTCCCGTATCTATGTCAGTCCACTTTTTTATTCTTTTGCTCAGTAATAGTTATTGCGAATGTACTGGTCTGAGGTGCGGCGATTTCGCGCGACCTCGTTGGCTAGCTGGTGGTTGGCGTACAGTGCCTGTAAAGCCTTCATGCGTTTAGCGTTCAGGTACAGCGGTCGACCGCGACGCACGTTAATGTCTTCTTCACCAAACATGTCGAGATACGGCGACCCGAAGTACGAACTCCGTGGCCCAAACACTAGCAGCACTGACGATGATCGCATGAGGAAGAACAGTCCAACGCCAGCGCCACACGTGATGGCGTGGTGCGTGCAGGCGCCCATCCCGTCACTGCGTCGTCGGCAGCACTCGGTCCCAGCACACAAAACCTGCTCGCACACGAGACAAATGGCAGGATTCTCCACTGTCTTCCACGTCTGCTTGCACTTGCTCTTGCCCAGAACCTCCGAGTGCAGATCTGTGTACGACGACGCCAGCTTTACCAGCCGGATATTAGCGAAATGGAATAAATTCCTGTGCTGCTGTGCGTCCGGCTCCAGACGAAGTGGAAGCTTCGGGACTTGCCGTAAATTACCACGAGCGATCAAAGTTTCCCGATCTGTAGAGTCGTAGATTCCCTCGCCTGAAATTAATTTCTGGAGCTCAATGATAAGCTGATCGGCGTGGCCGTGCTGTTTGTAGCGAGTCTGCAACTCGTCGGATACAGCGGCACTTGTAGGACTAACACGAAGCTCACGAGCAGCCCGTAGCAGATACTCCACCAGCGCCTCGTCCGCCAATAACTGCGTGATTTTCGGTAGTCCCAATTGTTGGCACATGTCGTGGTAGTTGGTGCTAAGTCGCAACGAACTCACAAAGTTGGCACTCCACGAGGCATCGGGATCCTGTTCGCCTCTGAAGAACGCACGACACAGCAGCGTCACTTGCCTCATGAACGCCAGACACGAAGACTTAAACAGCAACTGAAGCTGTCGTCCTTGCGGCGCAGGACGTCGACCAGCACTTTCCCCGTCCTTGTGGACTAAATGCACGCCAGCTTCTTGAGCGAGACGAGCCATCAGTGTCTCCAGTCCACGCTGCACCTCCTCCATTAGCTCTGGAGAAGCGTCGTCAGTCGCGGCACGTCTCCTCTTCGCTTCGATCTGCTCTTCCTCGACGCAATCGTCTTCATCTTCGGCCTCCAATTGAGCTAACTGGATCAGCACTTGAGCCATGTGCAAGACGCAAAGAGAGCGGATCGTGAGCAGGATGTCGGCCTTGGTCGTCAGCATACTACTGCAGATAGCGACGCACAGATACAACAGATCCTGGCCCAGAATGGGCTGTCCGAGCTGCAGTGGAGGTCCCTGCGTCAACGTCTCCAGCCACTGATCGGGTGAGAGCGCAAGGCGAAGATTCTGCGCTATAGGGAAGCACAAACTCTCGTAGAATCCCCGAAGGCGGGTAGTGAAGAGCAGCGGCATCCGTCGTAAAGAGCGCAGTAAAACGTTCAGCTTGCTGTCGTCTTTGGGTGTGAACTGGTCCAGTTGTGGGTCTAGCGCTTCCGGTAACGACACAGCCACGCGCGTATTCAGACACGGTACAGCGGGGTTCAAGATGTTGGTGATCCTTAAGGACGAGAACGAAGACGCAGCCGTCGCAGGGCCAGTTCCTCCGTTCGCTCGGGTCGCAGAACTCGAGCGCCAGTTCGATGCCTTGTGTCCATTCTTCGACGACGCCACATACGCTTCAAACGAGTAAATCGCGGACGAAATGCCGCTCAACTGGGTGCTGACGATCGTGGAAGCCACCGACGACCAGATCAAATGCGTCAGTTGCGCTCCAGTAGAGAAAAATCCTTTCCTGAGCGCACTCATGGCAGTGGCCAGGTGCGTCATTTCCGGTTGGAAGCGCAGCATCGCCTCGAGGAACGAGACTGCGAACTGGTTCATCGCACGAATGTCATCTTGGCGCTGTAGGCGTGTTCTCTCGTCTCCATCTTCCTCGTCCGTCATGTCTTCGTCACGTGGAGCGATCGCCTCCAGTCGACTCGGTAGGCCACTTGAAAGCCACGACAGAATACTGGAAGTGTCCTGCTTCGACTGGAACACTCGCTCCATGGCGTCGCGGTCGCGTTGTTGGTCTGCGGACGTTAACGGCGGACATATCGGCAGACACGGCACGAGCATGGAGCTAAGAGCTTGGCACAACGGACACAGGAACTCGCCGAAATGCGCGTCGAACGCAATGTTCGTCTGGCTGTGCTCCAAGTTAAACCGAGACTGCGCCCTCACCGACTCGAAGTACTTCTGCCAGCAGTGCAAGTGCACAGCGTGGCCACACAGCGACAAGTGGATCTGCGGTGGGAACGCCGTCACTCCAGCAGCAGGAGAGTCGCTACTTGCAGTCTCCACGTCTCCAGGAAGAGTTTCAAGCGCATGAGCATTCACGCGACTCATCTGCGCGTGGCCAATGTACATGATCGGCTCGTCCTTCTCCTTCTGCGAGCAGATGATGCAGTCAGGCGGCGGTGGCGGCCGGTACACGATCGTGTGTCCAGGACGTTCATGATTGGCGTCGTCCTCGTCCTTCCCAGAGCCGCCAGAGTCCTCGTCGTCCTCGTCCTCGTCGTCCATGTCCGCGAAGGCGCTGGACTGTGCAAACGCCTTTTGACGAGCCATCATGGCCGCGATCGCGCGTTGTTGGTGCAGTTTCTTGAGCTCCGTCTTGGACATTCCGTTCTCAGCCACCAGCTCCTCGTGTTTCTTCATTCCGCTCCACACTTTGAGCTCAACGTACGTGTGGATCGCACGATCCAGAGCTGCCAACTCGTTCAGGATCCAGTAAATGGCCGAGATCGTCGACTTTGACGTCTCGAAGTCGTGCTGCACCATATCCTTCGACAGCGCCACTAACAACGCGACAATACTCAGATTATGTACGTCACTCACGTCGCCTTGATCGTCGCTACTCATCTGCACGTCGTCGTCACTGGCCATCGGCTGTCTCTTGACACGCTTCTTGCCACGAGACGCTGTGTCGGATTCCTCAAACGCCTCGGGTCCATTGCGTAGCAACGCAAGCGTCTGTTGTCTCTTGCTCTCGGACAAAACCACCTCGTTCTCTTGCGGCAACGTCGCTCCACGAGCGCCACGTTTGAGCACCAGCACTACGAGATTAACCAAGTGGATCGCACGCAGCAGCACCATGACATTCGTCCTCTTGACTCCAGGCGTGCAGCTCGTGCCTTCGCAGCCCTGACCATCAGCATGGCAGTTGGCGTCCTCCAATACAAGCCGCAAGACGCCAAGCAATCCCTTCTCCAGCACGAGGAAGCGTACAGTTCCCAAAGACACGTGAGGAGGAGGAACTTGCGCCACCAACGGAACTGGCTGGTCCTCTACTTTCCACGTCTTGAACAGCGCTTCCTGTCTTGCGAACTGCGCCTTCTCGTGACTGGAGCGACTCAAGTGGTAGAAGGACGGGTCGTACTCCTTAAAGTACTCCTTCTTCAGAATATACTTGGTGGGCTCCATAGATCCGTCTCCCATGCTGTCATCGTCGCCAGCGCCGTCGCCCAGAGGAGCCACCATCACGGATCGCTTCACCTGCTCGTCAGCCACTTCGTCTAGAATCCGTTCAAGCCGCGTCAGATGCTGCTTCTCTTGACGAGCTGAAATGCCACCGAAAGGCGTCGAAACAACGAACGTGGTCTGGTCCAGCAGCTCGGACAGACGGCATGGATGCTGGCTTAATCGGTGGATAATCTCACGACGAAGTACCGTGTCTCTCTGCTCGATAGCGTCCAACGGAGGCGTCAGCTCGGTCACAATCCAGATCAGCTGCAGCAGTGCCGCCTCCAAAACTCCCACCAGTTTTTCGTCCTCTGCAGCGCTGGAGATCGCCTCACGCGCAGAGATCCCAGAGCTCTCGTCACTAGCGTTACGTACGTTCGCCCACGTTAACAGCCACTCGGAAAGACCAAAGCGATCGAAGAAAACGGTCAGAAACTTAAGGAACCCCACAATCGTCGCGCTCACCTGTACCAGGAACAGATCCAAGTCTCGCAGCTCGCTACACCACGGCGGACTCGTATAATTCAACATCTGACGCTGCATATTCTGGCCATTACGGATCCACAGGCCGCAGCTGATCTGAGCGCACATCACCAGCGAACGCAGCGGGAACTCCATCATCCCATACATCAACATCGTCCTCTTGTGTCGTACAAAATCGTTCTGCTCCTCTCCGTCCACCCCATGCAGCTGCAACACCTTAGTCATAGAGCGTTCCAGAAGCGCGCCCCAGTCGGTGATCCACGGTACAGCGCTCCCAGGAGCCGGTGGCGGCCCATAGTACAGACTCTCAATGAGGAAGCTCGCTAGCAGACCGTGCAGCGGGTTGTGGAATGACACAGGCTGCGTCGACACGTCATACTTGACGATCTTGTCAGACGATCCCATCAGCCTCCCACACGGCGAGATGTAGAGCTGCAGTCGAGTTGTAGCCATCCCCGCTCGGTCCAGCTGATCCCAAAACCCTTCCAGCATATTAAACACCATACGCTCTCGATCTCGAGTGCGAGCGTCTGTGTCTGCAGCTTCGTGATAGCGCAGGCCTTTCGAGATAAATGTAAGGATCTTGCTCACGTTGGCGTGGAACGCGAACGCCGTGAGCCACGACTGCGTCTCGTACGTCACGTGGGCCCGACCGTCCTGTATCCGCACCTGAGGGTCCAGCCCTTGAACTTCTGCCAGTGCGTCCAGCCACTTCTCCAGCAAATCGGAACGTAGAAGCAGAGCGCTGGACATCGCTGGGATCCCCAATACATAGCCGAAATTCTCGATCACGAAGTGATATCGCTTGAATTTAAGCAGAGGATGGTCGCAATCCAGCGTGTGGTACACGCCCTGGTGCTGATGTGGCGGCAAAGTGGGCGTACGGGCCATTTCCAGCGCCGTATTGATCGTATCCAGTAGCATATCCAGCAACCCGAGACTCGCCAAGTGGTGTACGATAGAGGGCGTCGTGAGAATCTGCACGCCATACTGGAACAAAGATTCTTCTCTTGTGCCGACTCCACAGAAATATTTCAGCATCATCCGGTTGTAAACTTTAAGAAAAACGATCGAGAACTGCAGCTTCGGGTCTTTGTCTCCTTGTAGCTTCAAGTATAGTTCATACAGCTCCAACACGATATCTTTGCGGAAGTACGGGTCCGACAGGAACATGACTTGGATAGGCTCCTTGTTCTGGCCACTCGTAGCGAACAATTTGTCGCAGAACAACACGTGAAGCTGCTTGGACAGCGAGCAAATGGCCTTGACCCACTGCGTCACACGCAGCAGAACATCTTCGTCGTGGATGAATCGGTCCTGCACCACACACACGTGCCATCCCTCGCTTTTCAGCGCCTGCATGAGCGTCAGCGCGTCTCGTAGCGTCAAATTCTGGGCCACAATCTCCGATCCATTCGAGTCAATCGCCCGAACCAGATCCTCCGCCCTCAGAATCCGCTTCTGCGTCAACGAGCGGATCAAATCTTCGTCCGAATGGACGTCATCGTTGCAGATCCTCACGTGGAACTGCCGCTCCATGCTCCGTGCGTCGTCCATCGTCAGGCCTCGTTCCTGCGCTTTCAGCCGCAAGTCATGGAGCGTCTGACGTCCCTGTGCGTCCACGTACTCAGCATCATACACCTGCATGGACTGCTTGGCCATCTCGACACAAAACTCCACGATAGTCGAGAATAAGGCGTCGGCCACGTGTACAATGTCCTCGGGAAGGGATCCGGCGCTCTCACTGTTGCTATTGGCTGCTGTGTCTCCGTCTCGTTGGCCGTGGTACACACAGAAGCCCTCGGGCGCCCAAGCTTCGCTGTCGCCGCAGTCACAGACTCCTCCTGGACTTGTGCGGTGGAAAAACACGTCGTGGCCATCGTGGTTGCCGTTCTGGAAGCACTTGAGACACAGCACACATGTCTCGTCCGACTGGCACGTCTTGCAATTGAACACGATGTCGTTACGCTGGAATAAGTAGCCACAGAGCACTTGGGTGCTGCTTTTGGGCTTGAATCGCTCGAAGAAGGCGTCTCTCGCTACAGGAGGCAAGCGATCATCACTCTGTAGTGCTGTAGTATCTTGAAGCATTAGGCGGTCTGCGTGCGCCAATAGAATGGCGTCCAGGAAGTCGCCAACTTGCTCCAAAGGTACTGGATTAGGCTCATTAACGTCTCCCGGGGACGGTAGACGCCGCAATATCATTAATAATATAGGCATCATGTCACGACAAATAGAATCCACGCTCTTCATCTGCAAAAAGCGCCGAAGCGTGGTGGGGTTGTCGAAGTTTGGCAGCGTCGACATGCTTTATTGTAGACACTAATAATGACCACGTCGCGACGAGTTGCGGCACCGTAAAGAGACGGTTAAAGAGCTGAGATGATGGAGAACACGACGGGCTACTTCGCGAGGCTGATTGACGACGAGGGGGCGAGATATCGCCTCGACAAGCAGCGTGAACCTGGTACTGATATCGTAGATGCGAAAATGCGGGAGCCGACCAAAGGGAAGCCAATCTGAATCCTAATCTAGGACGTGAGAAGAACCGGTATTTTCAGTTTCTTAAAATCAGCTAAGAATGTTTTACCGGTATATGTAATAATTGGATCATACCAGAAACTAGTGAGGCACCCGGAATGGAGGAAATTTGGTGTATATGACGTTATGCAGCAATACAGCAACCATGTCAGTACATTTATCCACGTCAACATCCATGTATTTTCAACGATCAGCTGCTCTGATCTACGCAACAACACTCAACGATTTCTCACCACAAACACACATATCTCTATCCTTAGCTGTAGACCTGGGCGCTGACCTGGCGGGGCCACGTCGTGCGTACAAGTTCGGCGAACGGCGGACCTGGCAGCTTGGCAGCGCGATTCGAGCTCGAGCGCTTCCTTCTCGCTTTGTCTGTGGACTGATCAGCTGTCTCTCCAAGCATATCTCGTCGAATCGAATAGCTGGCGTCGTCTACGAAGTCGCTGCTGCCTCGGAAGAGCAGCTGCACCTGAGCACTCGTGAGCTCTTTGCGTCTCCACACGCGCATGTCGAAGACCAGGCCACTGAAGCCGAACCAGCCGGAGAAGTGCGGCTCTGGCTTGGCTGGTGCCAGACCACTGATGCAGCCGGAGCCGACGTTAACATGACGCAGCTTCTCCCAGTCTGCAAGCAGCGGACCAGAGTCCGAGACTCGCTGCTCTCCGTTCAGATACACGGTCAGTAGTTGCTCTGGCTGGTCCGTCCTGGAGAAGTTGGTGCAGTCCGAATCGGCATCTCCGCCGTACGTCACCACGAGGTGATACCAGTGGTTGGGCGAGAGTTCACGGGCCACACAGATGGGCGTTGGACGGTTCAGGAACGAGCACCAGAGGTTGCCCATGGGGTCAACAGATACGAGTTGCTGATGAACATAGGGCCACCCACTGGCGTCGCTTGTCTCCTGGAAGGGCAGGTCCTGAGCTCCAAGTAGAATACCGCCTAGGAACGTGTCTCCATGTTCAGCTAGTGAGAACCACATCTCGATAGAGAAAGGGTCTGTAGCTGTCCGAGTTTCGGTCTCGAACTTGCCTTCGTCTCTGCTGGTAGTGAGCAGGTGACTCAGTGATCCTGGCAAAGGCACAGCCGAGCCACGGTCACGCCAACGTGGGTCCATGGGAAGTCCGCGGAATCTGAAGGAGTCTGTAAGTAATCGCGGATCGCGTTTGAAGGAAACTTCCAGGGGACGAGGAGAACTCTGGACGATAGCGCCGATTTGAAGACGATCAAGGCCGCAAACACTCTGGCCATTGATCGCGACGATGATGTCGCCTCGCTCCACACGACCAGAAGCCTCAATCTCACCGGCTGCTCCAGACTCAGCACGTAAAAACTTGCTCACGACCACGCGGTTACCGATCGAGTTGATCTTCACTCCCAGCCATTTCTGTCGAAGCTCTACGATAGCCACTGTAGCAGCAGGTGATTCAGGCTTTGCTTGCACAGGCGATACCGGTACATCGCGCACGGGGATTCCAATAGCTGTAGGCTGACTCACTAAAGGGTGGCCTGTAGGGCTGCTCTGTCGTCTTACCAGCTCCGGAACGTTTAGCGCTGTTTTGACTGGAGTGACGAAGGGAGACGCTGCGACTCGGTTGATGTAATCGGCGCTGGAGACTCGATGTAGCGGCAATGGACGCGTTGTGTCGTCTTCAAAGTTCTTGTCGTCTCCATCGCGCTCGCGTTCCTCTTCAGCCAAAGCCTGTAGCTCCTCCACCACCGTATTGATATCGGGTCTGGCAGCTTGGTCCGAATCGCACATGGCTTCAACCAGAGACCAAACGTTCTCTTCCACTCCTACAGGAGGAGACGGCATCTTGCCTGCCAAAACTCGTTCACGAACCTCCTCATCTGCCATGAAACCCCACGGTAATTCCTCCGACAGCGCCTCCAATAACGTCATCCCAAACGCATAGATATCTGAAGCCAAGTCAGCCTTCGGGTCGGCTTTCAGCAGCTCTGGCGCTTGCCATCTCAGCGATCCAGAGTAACTTGTAGGAGCGGCTTCACGCTTGTTTTCCTTCAACACTTTGTCCTTTTTTTCATCTTCCTCCGAGGCGCGAGGAACTGAGTTCGTGTCGTTTAGTGAAGGACCCCGAGACAGAGAGAAAGACCGTAGATTCGCGAGTCTGGCTTGGCCATCGTCTCCAACGAGAATATTCGCACAGCACAAGTCGCCGTGGATTAACGAGGCTTCATGTAAACTCTGCAGTCCTGTAGCAGCCTGGGCGAGAAGCCGGAATAGTTGACGTCGGTGATCCACTGACAGGTTCAAATAGTCCTCTAGCGACGTCACAGTAGCCGATCCAGGCTCCGGAGCTGCCCAGGGACTCACAAACGCCAGAAAAGGGTGGGACCCGAACGTCGAAGCTCCTGCGAGCTGCAACACGTGTGGGTGGCAGACAACATCACGCAATAATTCAGTCTCGCGCTGTACTGCCTCGACCGCTTGAGTCAGAGCCGCCTCAGTCCCAGCTCCACTTCCAGCCACCAGCTGCTTGAGGAGAAGCTGCTGTACGCCGCTCTTGCGCTGGCCACGGCTGCGTAGCCAACTCGCACTCGTGATCTGGCACTGCGGGCCTCCTCGGAAACAAGTGCTAGGGTTCAGCGCCACCTCAGCAGGCGACAGGAACCACGATGGCAGCACAGGAACCTGCACGCCGCAGACACGTACCAACCTGCGAAACAGCACACGTAATGACTCCTCGTGGTCCGGAAAGAGCTCTGCGCCATCTTCCTTCGGCGCCTCGTTCGCTGCGTCATTGCTGCTAGCGTAGCTGCGACTTAATCGTTTCTTCTTGGACCGTCTGGTCACGTCCTGCACCTGCTTGAAGGCGAACTTCAGCACTGCGATCATCTCGAGCTGCTCGTTGGCTGAACTTTCAGCAGCTGCATCCACTTGCGCTCGAGCAGCAAGTTGCAGCGCTTGTTCCACACACTCCAGCTGTTCCTCCCATTCCTGAGCCCAACACGCACTCGGGTCCACGTGCTCGGCATGTAAACTTCGGAACGACGCGTCCAGCCAGACGTGAAGCGAGCGCAACTCGCGGACAGGAGACGGAGCGACTGCCAGTCGGAACACTGCGCTCTCTGTGGCCGCAAGACTCTCCAGTAGTAGCGTGAAGCGCGAGAGAGCCGCATCAACCTGTTTCGGCCACTCTTCGGCGGGGTTAGAGTCCGCCTTCACGGGTTCCTGTTGCCGGAAGTGGTCGGTGTATCCACAGATCGCCACGAGCCGTCCGAGCAGCGTCTCGCACAGCGGTCGCAGCTCCCAAGAGCGCTCACACAGCGTCTGCATCGCCATCAACGTCGGCTCCATCGCTGAGCCTTCAGCTGGCGTATTCCGTTATGGAAGGATGGAGTGGCTGACGGTCGGCCACGTCGGAAGCGGGAAAAGAAGCAAGAGGTGCAGACAGATCGAAGGAAGGAGCTTCGCTGGGACACCGGCGGGGGGAACTTCGCGTGGCGGGCGGTGGCTCGGAATATGGAGCGGACGGAGGATCGTGAGATGCGAGCGACTTGCAACCAAAAAGGTGGACGGACTATCCGCATCGGTATATCGGTATCTACATAGAGTATCGACCGGTTGTGGCCGATCTTGAAGCTGTGTCACTCGCACAAACGGGTCAAGGGTCGCAGAGCAAATGCTCCTGCTTATTAATACTGTACCGCTTGAAGCGGTACAGTAAGCTGCCATGAAGCGGTCCGCTTCATGGCAGCAATAAATTGAAGCTGATGCCATCAACACGCACAGCTTGACTTGCCTTTAGCTAAAATCTTTGACTCGGTCTGCACTAAATACTGCAGCATCAACAGCAATACTAAATACATGTATCGGTGCCGGAACACATCCAAAAAGCACTGCTAAAGGCGTGAGCCCCTCAAGTGCATGTAAGTCACACGTACACTGCCGTTTGTCCGCCCCCCATTGCCATCGCGTAATCCGCACAAAGAGACCTCCCATCGCACGGTTGCTCTCGGTGTTGTTGCTCAGCATGACCGCTTTATAACAAGTCGATCACAATTCCATCATCGGTCTCTGCTCGACGAACCACGAAGTCACCGGAAAGTATACCGGTACCCTCGGAATCGTGTCCGGGAGCTGTTTCAAGTGCGTGGAGCTTCTCCAGGACATTGCGCAGCACATCAAGCGACGAAGTCGTCACGTCCACACGGCGAGCTACTAGACTTTGCGCACAGGAGAAAAATTCAGTGTCGCCATTGTGCTCGTCGTCGTCTTGAGGCACCACCATCGCAGCCACACTCCTCAGCTTGTCACAGCACGCTAGCGAATGCAACGAGCTCCACGCAGATCGGCTAGACATCTCTATGTAAATGCGCGCAGGAGTCTCACGGACTGTGTCCGTTATGTCGGTCTTCACGAGCGCAACGATAACTCGAAGATGGTCGCATGGGTTCAACTGGGTTGCATCCTTCAAGGCGTCACCGACGCAGCGATGCGAGGCCATTACAGTGACGCAGCTTTGCATCACGGTAGCCATCGCATTCCTCCATGTTGTCCGAGCCTTTTCGTTGCCTTGGAGCGCCAGAAGCGAGTCTCCGAATGCAGCAGTCCACTCAACCGGATCCAGCTTGGACAAGTAAGTCAGCATGCTGTATAGCGTGGCAATAATGCGGCCAGATGTGACGTCGTCTGCTTTTGGCCCAACATCATCCATGCTGTCAACGTAGTGCAGCACTAGCCGCTCACTGACGAGATTGATCAACGAAGACAGACGACACGTACTCGGCAGATCGTTGCTACAACGTCCCAAAAGGATGGCGCGTAGCAGTGCAACCAGCACGGTGTACGCTTCAACATCACAAACCTCACGGCTCATTTTCAGTTGCTGCTCGCAGAACTTCAACTGCGCGACAGTTTTTGCGGCTGGATTGCCAGATTCCTCTTTCCGTCTTGCCATTCGCACGCAGTAATCGGGTGTGTAGCTTGACGAACTACACATACTAAAGTAGAACTGGTCTGGGATGCAAGATCGGACAACGCGATGGACACCGGGAGAATCCTCGAGCGCACTCAATAGTTTCGTCTTGAGCTTCTCCACTTCGCTTGGCGCAGTATCACTTGGTAGCATCACACACAGCTCGACAACACTTGAGCTCACGCCTGGGATAGTTGTGTCGATCCGTTGCACTGCTTGCCAATCTTCGGTCCCGCAAACGTGAGTCCAAGCATCATTCACAGCACTCACGCCACCGAAAATTCCACTTCGTACTTCCTCCTGGATATTGATTCCAAGTACATCAAGTGCTGAAAGGATCGATGAACAAGTTGGCGACAGCACCGAGATTGTCTCCACCGCGTGGCCAAAACGAACAACACTTATCGAGGCCTCACGAAGAGACTGCACCTCACAGATAGGCCACTGCATGGATTCCTCTATCGAAGTCATCAGCGTTAGTTGGATTACTAGACCAGCGCCAGCCGCAGCCATATATCCGTTGACTGCCTTCTCAAATCCTGGAAACGAAGGAGGCTGATTAAGCATAATCACATCGTCGAAGTAAAGAGTCGAGTCCATGAGGAAATGGCCTTGAATGCTGCTCAGTATCGTTGCAGCTGATGGTGGTGGCGATACGCTGGACCTTTGAATGCAAAGCAGCCTGCGTACTTTGCAGCTAGAGCCCACGTGATGCATGATCTGAGCTCTCCACAGAAGTTTAATCGTATCCTCATCAGTGGCCTGCACCAAATCGCTCTCGTTCACGTACAGAATAAACAATTCCGACATTGTTGATGCTACTTTGTCCTCTTTGACGCTGTTGGATAAGGGACTGCCATTCTTGGAGCAGCATTTCGTGTTTGCGTTAAATGGTGACGCCGTTGTGATCACCCGCTGGTTCTGAATAAAGAGTGCGGCTCCAAGACAGGCAGTGAACTCGATAGGCGGCTCAAGCACATTTCGCTTGGCTGACTTGCTCTCCAGGAGATCGTTTGAGTACGACGCACTTACTCCATCTATCGTCGACATCGTGATGTGCGGTATTTTGTTCCTCACCTGCAAAGGCAGCCGCTCATCCAGCTCCACACGAAGAGTCTGAGCTTGATCATCTTGCACGACTTCAACTGCACGAACTGTGAACGGAGCACCAAGCTCCGCATTTCTGGCGTACTGCTTGTTCGGTCGGTAAAACAGCGTAACATGGTCGGCAAGTTTGTTTGGATGAACTACATGTAGTGGAATCTGTGTTAGCATCTTCTGTTGAGTGTCATCGTCCAAGAAGAGACCAATGTACGTCAAGCCACCCACATCGCCATCCGACAGCGGGTTCGCCGTGAGTCTCGCGTGCTCAAACTGCGGTGTAAAGCAGTGAGCGCGTGCGTCCTCCTCCCACCGCATAAACATACTGACAACTTTATCAGGAGGCACACCGTGCGAATTGCGTTGCCCCATTCGAAACGCCATCAAAGCATCTGCACACTTCATTTCCACAATATGAACACGACTCCCATGAGACCTGGCGATGTCCTCGTACGATTCATACTCCCATCTTTGCGTGCTCGTGTTGTCCACCAAAACAACATGTTGACGACAACGACGCCCGTCATAATTCCGCGGAATTCCTCCCTGAACAGCTCTAGTAAAATCCCCTTTGCACTTGCTGTGGGCCGCACCCAACTTCCTCACATCAAACACATATCCTCGCGGAGTTTCAAAGAAAAAATCGGCTGAGCACGCCGTAAGCGCTACTCCTCGATGGCGACAAATTGCCTCGATCTCTCGTCCTAGCGTACTCTTCCCACTCCCCGGAATTCCACGCAGAATAACTACAATAGGCTTTCTGGTATCAGTATTGCTACCCAGGATATCATCTACAACAGGCACCAGTTCAGGGTACCGCAGTCGAACCAAAGGATCCTGAGTCGCTTCGCTAATTTGAGGCAAACAGACTCGTTGAATCTCCTCGCTTTCCCCCCCGAACACCTCAACGACAAGCTGACGCCACACCTGCTTCCCTTCCCAAAGATACTTATCAACCTCCAAGTTCTCCCACTTCAGAAACGCCGATGCCAAGCGCACCATCATTCTGTGTGTCGACAGTAGCACTTTGGACGGCACTCCACAGCTCTTGAGTCGCAGCATCAGACCACTCGCAAACCTCCACAGCGCGTCCTCAGACGCTCTGGTAAATCCCAAGCTCATTGTCCATTCATCGTACGTGGAGTCATGACGCAGCGTCGTCTTGCCCATTAACTGCTGCTCCTCTCCACACTCTGTCGGCCTCTTCTGTCCAGCGAGCACGCGCTGGAGCTCCACCAGGTTCTGCCACGAGTTCAGGCCGCATTCCAGCAACTCCACACGTACCTGCTGGCACTGCGTCGCCCCGACGCCTCGTCTCGCTTCAAATTGTCGCTCAAACGCCGTCAAAACGTCACGTATTTGTGCTCCACCTTGTACATCGCCCAGTTGGAAGGCCACACGCACGCGCACTGCGCTCTGTTGGATACTGCGTGCGATGTCCTGCTCTGTGGGTTCACTAGGTGGATGACGACCACCTCTGCCTGCAGAAGATGACGGACCGGAGCTGCTGCTTCCAGACGAAGAGCGACGGTTCTTACCCCAGGCCATCGCGGAGCTAACTGTAATGAGGCTCGCTGAAGATGCAGCAACGAATGGATACAGACCCTCACTCTTAAAAACCTATGTTTTAGAATATTGAAATGAACATTCATGGGATGTAACGTCAACCATGAAAAAGATCGCGATGACTGCAAGAATGTATGGGACGTTGGGTAATCTTGCTAACTTGACAGTCAAGTTTGACTTCAAACATGGGGCACGCTACCCACTGACGCTTCATGCCCCCATCGAGACTTCGGAATAAAATAACTTGGACCGGATAGATAACTTCAGAATGGGGCCTGTTTGTCCAGTGAGTCGATAAAGCCCGGCACACTTCTGCAGAACTCGTTCACCTTCTGTGCTCGCTTACGTAGCGCTTCTTGTAGCTTGGCCTCAGCGGCGAGAACTGAGGGGGGAAGCGAGGACTCGACAGCGGTCGTTGCTCCAAGAGCTGCAGCAGTCGCCATCGCTGGCAGCGGGTTCTCTTCCTCCCCGGACGCTCGGAATGCCCCAGGACCTGTCTCGATCAAAGCCAAACCTGCCGTGTCGCTTGATGGCTGCTCATCCGCGTACTCCTCCAGCTCTCGTTTCAGACTGCGGATCTTCTTCTCCCACTCCTCGATCTCCTTCGCCTGCGTCGCATTGCGCTCCTCCATCTCGCGGGCACGCACATCATACTCTAGCGCCTGCGTCCTCAGTAGCTGACACGAACACTGGAACAGCATCTTCGCTGACGCTTGCGATATTTCTGTTGCCGAACTTGCGTCATTCTCCTTCCGCTTCCTCCTCCGCTCTTGTTCAGGTTTCGAAGCTGCTTTCTTCGATGTCTTGGCCTTCTTCAGCTTCGTCTTCGTCGTAGCGACCGGGGATTTCGGTGACTCTCTCAGCCGATCTCCGTCTATCACACCTACCATTGTAGTAATCCTATTCTGCTGATGTTGTCCTTTGGCAGTGTCTTGTTTCGCTGCTATTGACGACTTGGGTGGTACCTTGGTCGGAACCATCGGAGGAAGACCCGCGTCCACGTGGATAGCATGTAGATTGTCTCGCCGCTGTTGTTCGTCCTCGCTCGATGTGCGGTCTGGCGTGTCTTCAACTGTTTTCCTCGCTATCATTTGACTATCACTCTGCATTTCGTCCAGCGTGCGCTTCTTGCTCTTCCCACCAGCGTGTCTGCAGCCTCCAACAGCCAACCGATTGTTCTCTCGTGCTTTTAACTCTGCGTAAGCCTCCACCTCCGCTGGCGATGACCTCGCACCCTGCTCTACTACATATGCCGGCATTGTCAGTGTTCTCGTCGCCAGTGAACTGCAGCTCCCAGGCTCAAGGTCCCTCTCGTCTTGGCGTTGTCCCGTTCAATCAAAACCTGACGCAACGGTACAGTGTACCTTCAAGTTGCGTTGGCAACATCACTTTAAATCCACTAATATAAGGTCAACTAACTCAAAATACACTGATAATGTGGAGGCCAGGGTGTCGATGATCAACTCTTTCTTTATCTCAAGAGAAGAAGCTTTTTATTGGCCATTTCACTTCACGTTTTCAGTACATTGGCATCATAGCTGTTCACGCAAGCCATATTGGAGCTGGAGAACGGTCGCTGGCGTTCTCTACTGCTCTGTTGTGCTCGCCATGACTTCTTCACGGGACCTGAGTTTGCTGCAGAAGTGCGAGGAGTTCCTATTGCACCCAACCGTGCGCGCCTTATCGCTCGCCCAGCGCGTGGACTTTTTGGAGAAGAAAGGTTTGTCCCCAGAGGAGATCACACAGTGCCTCAAGAGCGTGGAGCGCCGTAACGGCCTCTCGCAGCTAGCACAACGCACGGTCGAAAGGCTGGCCGACGAGAAGCTGCCACGATCTGACTTCGCAGCCTCCACGTCGCCGTTTCAACTGCTGCAGCTCGTCGTCAAGAAGTACGGGGTGGTGACGCTGCTACTGGCGTTGCTGGGCTACGGCTACGCACAGTTTAGGAGGCGGAAGACGCAGCAGCTGCTGCTTCAGCACGAAGCTGACAAGACTCAGCGCCGTAAGCGCATGCACTCGCGGGTGGAAGCGTTACTGGCTTTGGTCAAGGACCAGCAGGCACAATATAACCAGGCAGCGGTGCTGCTGAGAGCACGCATAAACAAATATGTGGTCGCGCTACAGGCCGCGACAGAACAACCCAAGGCAAGCGCGTCGGCCACGCAGTTTACGAAAGGATTACAGACGCTGCAAAGCGAGCTGATGGAGCTCAAGCGCACCGTCCTGGACACGTACCTACAGCCACAGATTGTGCACAAAGTGGTGGAGGTGACTAAGGAGATCCCGATCGTATTGAGACCTGCCGGAGCTACTGGAACGGAGAGACTAGTGCAAGGAATGCTAGTTGCGCAGGACTCAGCAGAGCAGAGTGAGAGTGGGAAAGTTGTTTCTCTTTCTCGAAAGTCGACGAGGAAACGCCTCGACACAGTGGCCAATGCAGGCCCGTCAAAATCGCGAGACCAGAAGCAGAGCGGCATCAGAGATCAGACTTCTATGAGTCCAGAAGAAATCGCCGAGCTGTTTGAGCGTGGTCACGTTGAGGAGGAGCTTTCCACTGCTAGCAGCTACCGAGTCTTGTTTGCCACTCAATAATGTTTTTTAAATACATTCTCTGAAATTTATTTCAGAGCTAAGGGATGACTTTTAAGTATTAATTTGATTGATGTAATTAACTGTTGTGTTTGTCCGTGAAAGTTCTACATAGTATCTGTAGATTGATTGGTACTTACAGCTTATCCATGCGAAGTGTGGCTCACTTGATCGCACTAGCAACGGATTTCCGGTTTGCGCGGGTATGTCTGGTCTGGGGAAAACGCGTATCTTGGAAGAAGGCGATACAATTCTGCGAGATGGTTTGATACTGGATCCTGCCCACATTACCAGCGTGATTTTCCCGTATTCAGACGAGTACAACCCCCAAACCAGTAGGACGGTCGATGCCGATTTCAGCATCGCTCTCATGGCGGCTGTTGTATCGCTTCTTTCTGGACAATAGCTGTGCGTATTCATTCGAAGAGTGGTTCAAGTCGCGATTGCCTCACAATGGAGGTCATCTATCTTTTTCGATGGCCATCGAAGCCATTGAGCGGAAATTAAGAAGCAGAAAAGGCCCAGACGATCCACTGCTCGATCTCTTTACTGGAGTTGACGATTATCAGAATATTGAAAAGGTTCGAGCCGAACCCACCCGGCGAGCTTCATCGCATGTTGAACTCCCAGTGGACGTAGTTGTCTTCCACGAGCTTGTCGATACTGTCGGTGTAGCTTGGGCTCATAACCAATTGAGAGTAGAGGACTATGCGAACGAGGTTTGTAGCCGATGTAAGTCGATGAATGGAAATATGAAAGTGAGATTGATTAAGTTAGAAATCCTAGCATCTCCTTCTACCTCTTACATGCAGGCCCTAGTACCCCCTACTACGGGCAGTCCGCGTATACGAAATATACACTGCAACGGACACACTTATATGCAGCGGACACACTTGTATACAATGTACACGCCACATGTGACGATTGTCCCTCCCGCAGCAGATCCCATGATAGGCCGAATTGAAGTTGACATCCAATTACAATCCAGTATACTACATGATCTGCCAATTAGGTCGCTCCATTCCTGTAACTTCAGCTGTAGCAAGCATTCGGCACGCATGGGTCACCAACTCGAAGCTAGTTTAAATGGCGACGACAAAGTTTCAGTCGGTGGCTCAGAAAAGAGCAGTCGCAAAAGCGGAGGAGCTGATCAAGAAGGGTGCCACAAATGAGATTCTGTATCAGAACATGGTCAGTCCGGACGCGTACTTCGTAGCGCTGAAGCTGGGCCCGAAATTGAAGTTCAGCGCGGATTCGGCGGTCGCCAGAGCCAACTACCCAACGTTGGAGAGATTGTTCACGTACTCACTCTACTTCAACTACATGCAGGCAGGTGTCTAGACACGTTAAATAGCCCTGCCTAACCTGGAGCTACAGCATAATGTGAGCGTTTGCTGTATCTGTCTCTACACCAATAAGGGGATTGTGGTCAGATACTATCATCGATTCTTTTTTATTGCATTTTTGTTCGGTGCTTACATCTATGCAGTGAGGATCAATGCACTACTGGTGCTTGGACACTCTATAGTCACGTTGGGAAAACTTCTACATGGTGCATTTATGGACAGTTCAACTCGTGTCATTGCCGTAAAACTTGTTTCTTCCCGAGTTTTTCGAAGTGCAGAAAGGTTGGGTGAATCAACGCCCCGAGTCATTTCAGAACAAGGCAGACCATCAAAAACTATCGACTGGGCCTCGAGCGGATGCGTTGTAGTGAATGACAATAGCAGGGCTGGGATTGAGATTTTCTTTGCTCTTGAGGATGCTTCCAGGCCGGGTAAACTGATTGTCTTTTTGGATCAGAGACAGCGAAATACTGGTAAATTTCAGCCATGTGACGCTGAATCATCTTTTACCGATTTGAATTTTCCAATGTCTCTCAAGATGAAGGATGCCCGTCTAGTGCGAGGGATCATGAATTGCATTCCCAAGGCAAAACAAATTGCGGCGTCCGATGTTGCCTCCTAGTTGCTATCTCATGAGCCGAGGCGAGACTGAGGAATTTCATGAAGCGCTGACTTCTCATTCCGCATGCTACCCTATCGTACCCATTAACTTCGCGCCCCGCGCTGCAATCGAATCGGTTATTGGAGCAGAACCGGAGGAAATGACTTATGAAAAGAACGATGTTCCAAGAATAGCGAAGCGACTTCGTAGCTGACTGCCTCATGGCAGATAAAAAATATTGTTTCAGATCGCGTAAAAAAACTAGTTGCTTTGCTACGTCGATGTCTTTATCCTTCGACCTTCAACTCTTCCAGTTTTAGTTTGTAAGCTTACACCAAAATTTAAACAATTCCGCAGCAAATCAATTCCATTTTTTTACTCCCGTGTTTTTGCTTGTGGTACACTCATCCATTGTTCGTCCACATCCACAGTGGAAGGGGCGTCGCTCGCTCTATCTTGCTTTCACTATCGTCTTCTCTTCAATGCCCATTCCCTCCCTCCCCAGCCCCCTATCAACCCTTATCATTATCGAATCCGATCCACAGCCCCAAGATCGGTCGCATGGTACGCTTCACAGCTTTGTCCTCGCTCCAAAGGCGCGTGAACCGCGTGCTTGTCGTCGGGTCCATCGATACGCTGCAGTCTCAGGGTGCGGCCAACAGTTTCCTGCAGCAGACGCTCGTCTCCGCCTCGTCCAGCGCCGTCCAATTCACTACCGGAGCAAACCAGCTTCTGCTGCAACACGCACTCGACACTCTCAACCCCAGCACCGACATTGGCGCTACATCTGAGCTTCTACTGGCACATGAGACGGGTGCCAACGCTCTCCACGTGACGCTACACGCTCTACCGACGCAGGTCTCGCGTTCCAACAGTTTGGCGCGCCCTCACTCCATCGCAAGCTTCGTTAAGAGCCACAACAAGTTAACGACCAAGAGGGGCCAAGATCTCACCAAGGATGAGTCAGTCCTCGTAGTCCTCATGCTACCAGGCCACACTGACACGTGGTTCGCTGCTGGAGCCGCAGTGGCACGCGGTGCTCCACTATACGAGCACAAGCTCAAATGTAGCAATGCTCTGCCTAACACAGAGTCCCAGACTGAAGCGGATAAGCTCGAAGTAGTGTACCAAACTCCACTGACCAGTGACGAAGCGTTGCTGGTCCAACACACCGCGAACGCGATTCAACTGGCCACGAGACTAGTGGACGCTCCACCCAATGAACTCCACTCGGATGCGTTCATTGCAGAGGTGCGAGCTGTGGCGAAGCGAACCAACTCGAAGATCTCCGTAATTCAGGGTGAAGAGCTACGCGAGAAGGGATTCGGAGGCATCTACGGGGTCGGGAAGGCCGCGACCCATAAGCCAGCGCTCGTGTGCTTGAGTCACGTGCCTGAGGGCGCTGCAGCTGATGCTCAGGGTGTTGCTATGGTCGGTAAGGGAATCATCTTCGACACGGGAGGTCTGTCCATCAAAACGGGCGGTATCATGGTCGGTATGAAGCGAGATATGGGCGGAGCGGCGTCGCTATTGGCGGCATATGAAGCTGCGTGTCTTGCTAAGAACACGACGGACAAGACCCCACTTCATGTGGTACTGTGTATTGCTGAGAACTCTGTGGGTCCAGACGCGACGCGTGTCGACGATGTGCTCGTCATGTACTCGGGGAAAACTGTGGAAGTTAATAACACAGACGCCGAGGGACGTCTGGTTCTGGGTGATGGTGTGGCGTACGCTGTCAAACATCTGAACCCAAAGGTGATCGTGGACATGGCTACATTAACTGGTGCGCAGGGTATCTCAACCGGTAACCGCATTGGTGCCATCTATACGAACGACGGCGATCTTGAGGTTATGGCAGTCAAGGCTGGTAAGATCTCTGGCGACTTGGTGCACCCCATGCCATACGCGCCGGAGTTCCACCGTCTTGAGTTCAAAAGCACAATTGCTGATATGAAAAACTCGGTTAAGAACCGAGCCAATGCGCAAGTATCGTGTGCTGGGCAGTTCATCGCGAACCACCTGGGAGACTTCGAGCACACGGGCAAGTGGCTACATGTCGACATGACGTTCCCAGTATTCACGGGGGACGATGAACGTTCCACTGGATTCGGTGTTGCTTTTATCCAGTCACTGTTGAAAGAAATCGACGGCGCGGGCTGGTAAAAAAGCAATGATGACTGCCATGCAAACATTTTTTTGCTTGGCAGGATTTATGTGCCGCTTCATGAGCACTCACACAAAACGAATTTGATACCCTTACTGTACTATTGTGCAACACGTAGGTGATTTTATCGAGAACTACACGTATGACAACATACATGCAGGGAACTGGTAGTTGTTTAAAACTTCTTTGACTTCCAGCAAAATGGTGCACGTTTTGAAGTTGTGGTGTGTTCATCTAAACAGTGTACTACAAGTTTTACAGCACTGTACAACTAGAGATTTGCTGATTTTTTATCGCATTTAAAATAACCGTTTTAAACGTCTTTTATTTAGAAGGAACTATTTAAAATCATTCGGAGTCCCCCCATCACAAGTAGTAACGATGTTCTGCGTACGTTGGAGAGCGTTTGGTGATCTCATTTCTGGCAAAACTACCGAAGGCGTACTACGTAAATTTCACCGTGCTGTGGTGGTGATGTTGTCGGCAGTGTGTAGTGGCTTCCTTGGCCAGTGGTTCCCCAACCGACTGCTCTGTAGTGCTGCTCCATCCTCTCTGTTCGGTTGGTAGCTGTGGTGAACGCTTAAATCGGAGTCTGTGTCTAGTTTGACAGGCATGCCAGACTCTCCTCTCTTTCCAGAGAATGCTCTGTAGCTGCCTGTATGCCTTATTCATGCGAAAGAATGAGTGCGTAGACAGCATAACTTAAAAAAACGCATTAAAGACGGAAAAATACATTCTGAACATTTAAAATGTTTCAAATGGCGAATCTCTAAAAAGAATCAATCCCTGTGTACAACTCCAAATTACTTCAGAAGTACTATTTTACTTCTGAAAGTACTTCGAAGTACTATACACTGTAGTATTTGAGCCTGGAAAATAATACTATAAGCGACATCCAGTAAATTTGTGTGCAGTACATTTTTCGGTGGGACTGCAAACTTACAGTTAGTATGCTCTCGAATATTCGCGACTCACTCGAACGTCCCAGACTGTCTCAGTCAGAGCAATGGTCTCAGCTTCAACGTCTTTCATGATTCAATCTGCCTAGTGACAAGCAAGTCAACAACAAGCTAATCCAGCAACTAACAGCCTCCCACCCCACACTAACGACAGCAATGGAGGCCCAGACATCCCACGAGAAGAACCGCCTACAGACCATCGAACAGAGAGTCAAGGATGTGCAGCACATGCTCAGCACGCGCTTGGGAGCCCAGTACCGACACATGGCCGCCATGGTGTGCGGTACCAAGTGGCGACTACAAACTCTCAAGCCTCAAGACTCTGCAGCCATCGTCAAGAAGATGCGCTTGGAGCTCGGAGCCTTCGACTACCGCGTTAAGGAACAGGCGGAGCTGCTCACGCGCTATCTGATTGACTTGGACGGTGTATTGAGCTACGGAGACCCTGGCATCAAGAGCGCTCGTAAAGCTCTAGTGGTGTTCATCCAGCAGCTGCTGCCTCAGGCCGATGCCTTCAAGGAGCGCAGTGCCAAGCTCAAACAGTTCGGAGAACGCGTACTTAGCGGTGTGGAGGGGCTGACAGCAGCTCCCTCGACGCCAATCGACAGTGGCTCTGAGTCCGACGATATGCATGTGAAAGCTCTGTTTGAAGAGAGCGAAGAAGAAGAGGACAGCGAATCAGAAGCTGAAGAAGAGCATGAAGACGCCGATGAAGACGAAGAGATGGAACAATCTATCGACGTTAAGCAAGACGAAGCTATGGAGCCTGAGGTTGAGGCCGACGATGAAGCTGACGACGAGGAAGAAGAGGTTGCTACTACGAAAAAATCCCCACGACTCCAGCCAGCTGCCCGTCCACAGACTCAGGTTATCGACGTCAAAAACTCCTTGCCTGTGTGGCGACCGTACTACCAACTGCAGCGTCGCCAGGACGGCATCTACCTCATGGCGCGTCTGAACAATATCGACCCGCGCAACGTCCGCGTGCAGTGGAACGAGCACAATGGTGTGCTGCGTATCACTGGCTTCAGACTCCCAACGCAGAAGGACATTGTGATGTCGCGTCTTAGCGGTGCACCGACCTTTGGTCGCTTTGAAATTGCCGAGCAGTTCCCACTGAATATGCTCAACATGGAGGAGGCGACGCAGCAGTTCTTCGAGGACGGTACTCTACAGATCCGCATGCCGTACAACGCGATGCGCCACCCGCTGCGGTACCGCCCAGCGTCGCTCTTCCAGCCGCAGGACTGCTTCGTCTGGTAAATGGGACGGAGCGCATTAGCTCGGCATGTATGATAGAGTAGGAATTCATTTTCAATTAAATGAAAAATATTGAGAGTTTCAATCTTCATTCAGCCTATAGACCTCCACGAAGACAGAGATACCAAATAAAATTGCTTTCAAACTAATACTTCTATGTATTTAATCAACCTAACCATTGATCCGTGTGGGCGGCGGTTTTAAGGAGCCAGCAATAGCATTTACAATTACCCTTACTTCTGAAGGAAGCAGGGATGCGTGTGCCCGGCAATATTTCGATAGATCGAGGTTACGAGTGGAAAACGCCGCCATAAAATTGTGAGATGTGGCCAACAAATGGTTATGGTGGTACCGGTAGCGTTTATTTTTATGGCTACGATGCTTCACAAGGAACCTACCAATGTCGACGGTGTTCACATGGAAAGACTCGCACTGAATTATTAATATATTTTTGTTGGTTGTAGCCGTGTTCCCAGCCTGATAGTCTACCAGCGATCCATAACATGCCGTTTATTGTCTGCGTCATTACACAGTTATTAATAGTTGCCATAGTCACATGTCGGCTTTGCATTAAAAGATGGTTGTACAAAAGAGGTGAAATACGGGTTTTGATGAAGAACTTGCGCTTCGGGATCGCGTAATAAAAAAATGTTTAGTAAATGGTCTTCTAACGTTATTTGATTTGTATTCATTGTTTTTACTAGAGAAGCCTTGCAACATGTAATTCGCGACTTGACGTCGTTCAGGAGAGAGAAATTTGATTAGCTTGGTCTTGTGGCGTATTCTCTGAAATTTATTTCAGAGCAAAGGGGGGATCCGGTTGGTGTTTCAATTTCCGTATAATAATAACCCGTATATTTATACTAAAATAATTCTATAAATTCATGAAAAGTAAGACACAAATACAGTGAGACAGTACCATGATGGCCATGGACATCTATACCTGTGTTGAATAAATAAACTATACAAATGTTACCTGTGTCGTCGCCCTCACGCTTAAGTACGCCTGTTTTAATATGGAATGTTGCACGAATTATTCGCGTAAATTAATACCTGTCTGAATGGCGGGTAAATGCAGGTGATATGTTTTCTTAGATGTCGTTTTGTTTTGAGTGTGGAAGCATTCCTATTATGTATACACTTATTGCCTAGAATCTTACACACGCTCGTGTAGGCGAGAACGCTTCAGACGACAGTAAGTTAGTTGGCGACACGCGCCGTTCGAGTAGTCCATATCGGGCCTAGCACTCAGGTTTTCGATGCAGATCTTCCTAAATATCCCAACCGGGAGATGATCTTCAACCTTACAGCTTTGGGACCATTGCTCATGCCCGACTTGCTTCTCAGACAAGCAAAGGCCACCACGCTAAAGAGCGGAACAACCCGCGAATGTTTTGGTGTGCCGCTTGGCGTATATAACCTAGTAGAAAGCTAATAACACGTATGCGCACACTATCGCAATAATGGACGCAATTCGTCCGCAAAAACTACATGTAGACTCGTTGTGCAACGATAACCTGGGAGATAGAATTCGGAAGAAACATTCATGTCGACAAATTAGAGATTTCAAGTCTATTCCGCTAAATTATCCGCATTAATTGGTTTATATACCGTTGTTCCATTGAATGATTTTGCTAAGTACAGATGCTATGCAAAATGGCGAAAGAGCATCGTTTCAGATATATCGAAGTACATTGAGAATGTCCAAGTACAGTCACACCACCGTGTATTTCATTAAAATCATAACGGGTTGGCGTATTGATTGACACCGTTGAAAAACTTCATAATATCATGGACGTTTCAGCCATGGTCACGAGACTGACCTTGCGATACTGGAAATTCATCCATGGTTCCAGAATAGCCTTGCGATACATGACTCACCAATTTCGGGAGCTACAGACAATCAAAACAGTTTTATGTGGACCACATATCATGTTGCACGAACGTTGACCCAGTTGACAAAATTTCAATTGCCAGTTTCAGTGCTAAAAACGCCGAAATTAAACCGCAAGGGGTGCGCACATATTGATGCGCGCACTGTAGCATATACGAAGTACTTGTGTGCGGTTACTATAGTAAAATAAAAGTGCTATGCAGATACTGCGGCTGCGAAGCAGGCGCAGGTGAGGCGTCACTACAGGAAATCCCAACCTTCACAACGCTAATAGATTTTGTCAAGAAATCCAACCTTCACAAACGCTAATAGGTTTTGTCTACCTAAAGAGTAGGAATTCGTTAACATTGACAAGGAAAAGGGATCATAAATTTCAGAGCTTCTTCGGGCGAAGCACGACTTTGTATGGTATACCATTGTAGAAATTCACGAAGATGATCATGTTGTGATTATCCATGGCCAAGGCGATTAAACTTCCTCGGAGCTTTGAGTTTGCGTGTTGCCTGACAGCTTCTGAATTTAACATGTTTTATGTTTGGCCGCCAAACTTTGGCGGCATAGTGACATCCGTTTGACACCATAAGATCCGGTTGAACCCAAAAGCCTTTGAACTTCAAATTGAAGCTAGCTACCCATTTAGTACATCCAGGCATCGTAGCACATCGGCAGCAAGATAACTATGTACGGGCGACGTTTTTGCTTGCACGTAAGAAACTAGATTGTCTGCGACTTACGCTGGGACTACCGTTTTAACGAATTTTTGTGCTCTGCACACTGTACAATAAAGCAAACTTACAGTTAACCGTTACCGATAGAAGTGGAGATTGATGACTATAAATCCCGCGCTTGCTTGGATCTGCTAGGTGCTGACTGAAATCCTGCGTTGTAAGGTTCTGATTCAAAACCTGCGCTTGCTCGGTTCTGCACGTACTGGCTGGAAATCCTGCGCTTGCTCCGTGTCCGGCACTGCTTCTGTTCGCGATGCCGGTACTTTAGCTGACAGAAAAAACTAATGTTTTCAATACAATTAAAAATTGTTCATGCATTGTTTACTTACTGGCTTACTTTAAAAGGATAAGTCCTTTTGGTCCGGAGACCCGAACCCTCTTAGAAGGTTAAAAAAAGAGCGGGCCAATGAGACTACAGCAATAAGCCAAAATTCATGAATTTGACCAATAATATCTAGCTACGGGAGGTGCTCTGCATTTCAGCTTATCTCCGGAATTGTTCGGAATCAGCGTGTCTTATCGAATAAGAGGCAATACAAATCCAGCACTTTAGGAGCACTTACTGGATAATTGCACTTTGTGACGGACGAAACCCCACAAGCTTAAAGTACATGTACCGCCGTAGCGAGCATACCGAGGCTTCAGCACTATCGTAACATTACTAGTATGAAACTGCAGCTTGTAGGTTGTACACTAGCGGGTTTGCCACCCCGCCGCTGAGGGACTAGCCGTGCAACTATGCTTTTCTCTTATAGCGTTTGATTGACAATAGATATGTAACATCCTAGTCAAGCATGTATTGCTTGGCTACTACATGCCAGCATTTCATTCACCGAGGCACATATCGAAGACATTTTATGGAAAGCCCCACATAGAACAGCACCAAGATCGCGTGTATCCACTTCTGTGCGTTTCCTCACGCTCTTGTTGGTCGCAGTAATCCCTCCTTCATGGACACGTACTAACTGTCCTGGACAACAGCACGAATGGGTTTGAAGAGCTTTGCACCGGTGCGCAGTGCATACGATAGAGTCTCGAGCTAGGCCTGCATCTTCTTGTCCGCGCGCCGTCTGGGAATGCCCCAAAACTGAGCACGTACAGACAAATGTCCGAGACGGATTCATCCTTTCTGTAGCACAGGTCCAACGATACGTTCCGACCCATAGTCACATAGATGGCGTCCGATAGCGCCAATGCTCCGGGCTACTCAACACTTCACGCGGCACTTCCACCTCTGACCTACACCGCCGCGCCACGCTTGCGTCGGGTCCGTCTCGTCTTCCGAAGACGCCTCCTTCACCTTCATCTCCACGATCTACATCTTCGTCTCTTCCTCCGTGCCCACCTCGGTCGTGGTCGTCGCATTCAAGGCGGCCAAGCCAGCGGTCCCATCGGTGCCACCCGGATACATCTTGCATGCAGCAAGCCTGCTGCAGCCCTGTACACCCCTTCGACGCCAGTGGCGACTAAGCCACACTCGACACGCACGCCATACTCGCCAAGCTTCTGGCAGCGCGCGCCTGCACGTCGACCAGCACGCCGTCGAACGCCACCCGCTCATTCACGTGCCCGTGTATGTGATATTCCATGTCCACGGACCAGAACTCCAGTCATAACGCTGCGTTATTAACGCAGCGCTGTCGGGCGCCGTGCCGCACAGGTCACCGAATGCGTTCAACTTGGCCTCAGCCATCGTCACCAGCGCCCCTCGCTCTCCCATCTTTCCACCACATCAACCCACAACGTCTCCACCGCCAACTCGCCTTCCAACCGCACGCCGTTGCTGTCTCCACCGCCAACTCGTCCAGCCACTTTTGCCGCCGTCACCAAACTTTCTCGCCGCATTCGCTCGCCCAAATTCACGCCGTATCTCCACACTCGCTCGCCGCCGCCTTTACCCTCCCGCCGCTTCACACTCGCTCGCCACGTCGCAGCCTATTCTCCCGGTCTTCTTTTTAGGCCTCCAGTCGGGTATTTTATGGTAGGCCTGTTTTTTTTCAGACCTCTGCAGAGTCTGCAAACCACAAAATTGTGAACTGATTAGTCTGTCCGGAATGAATTATACCGGTAGCTTGAATCGATTTGATTGCTCCATTTTCATTCAAATCGTACTGTACTGTGCCGAACCCCTGAATACGCAGTGCCGTCGTCTTCGGCTTACGCTGGGGATACTTTTTTTGTTGTTGTAATATTAGTGTATTTTGTTTTGTGCTATGCACTCAGCGCGCGCCAACAGTATTAAGCTCTGCCAACTTCTTCATTTTGCTGGAATCGACCTTTTCCAAGGATGGTAATAACTGGCTTTTCCCGATATTGGCCTTTCCCCCAAGCTCATCATTAATTAAAAGATTGTGGAGAAAAGTTCTCTCTTCGTTTGCTATCGACTTCGGACGCTCCTTTAAGATGACGACTCGTGCTCTCCACCACCTTCTTGGTTAAGTTGCCGTGTATATTCTGGACGCGGACGCCATCGTCGGCATCGACGAAGCCGTCGAACAAGCAGGCAATGGCGGCGACTACGATTAGGACTTGAGTTTATTCGAAACCCATGGATGTAAGCAAATTGTAGAATGCGATGAAAAATAATCTGCCTTGCTTGGTGGAAGTTTGATGCCAAATTGATTCGTACACTACGGTGTGTTTCATAAGTCATCTTGTAAGAATGTATCGGCTAGAACTTCGACACGCCGAATCGGAAAAATGGGAACAGCGAGACTCATTTATATTCATTTTTGCAATAGGGTCTCCAGAATTTGTTGTGACCTGGGTACAGCTCTTAGACGTACCAAGTCGGATTGGTTTCAACGTCCCGCAAGCGGGGCACGTTATATTAAAATCGCAGGTTTGGCCGAGCTCGGGGGGAAGTTCTCTTTCTAACAAAAATGTAAAATGGCATCATCAGGGATTTTAGTTACGAGTCACAGATATACCACGTGCTGTGCGCTAAGAGGTAGTTGTGGCCCTATTTGTTTGTTGTTATTGTACTACATAAAATAAATTATACCAGCACTTTACAAACTTTAGGAATTGTATTGCTGTCGCCTTACAACTTGTGCGATCGGAAGGTTGTATCACCCATTTTGAACTTAAACTTCTTGCCGCGGAATTGTTCCAGCGCTGCATCAGCTGGGCTGCTCGCAGTCGACGCGAATCCTCGCTTGCGGTCGTCGTCCGTCTTCCTCCCCAGTCCGTTCCCAGCGTCCGCACTATTGCCAGCACGTCCTCCGTTCATCAGCATCCGGTTCTTGCTCTCCTCCATCATGAGCCTCAGACTCTCGTAGCCTCCTGCCCAGTTCGCAGGTTTGTCCTGAACAATGTGCGCCACAGCAATAGGCGTCGTCTCTCCCCAGATCTTCCGGTACAGCACAATCAGCGCCACTCGCAGTCTCTGGTCCATCGCCGCCGTCGTGTTCATCAAGTTCCACAGTTCTTCAGCGATGCGTTTAGCCGAGCTGCTGTCGTCTCGAAGTTTGCTGAGAATAGGGCAAGTAAACAACGTCAAGACTTTGTCCTTCTCCGGACTCTTAAGTACGAACGACGTTGGCTCCTTCATCTCGATATAATTCATCAGTCCAAGCGTGTAGCTGTGGTCCCACGTAGCCAGCACCTCCTTCCCCACACCAGGTGGGAACCCACGCATACAATTTAGACACACTTGGACCGCAAACAAGCGGATTCCAGGAGACTGCTCCGCCTTCAGCAACTCACACAGCCACAACATCGCAGCCGTGGCTCCATAACTGTTGGCCAGCAGCGACGCCGTTCCTCTTCGACTCGAATTCCGGTGGGTAACAGAGTAATTCCCGCCCATAGACGACGCATTATCTCCAGCACTGGGGCCATTAGGGTCTTCAGCGAAGTATAGACGAAGAATGCTCTCGATCGCAGCTTTACGCACGAGATTCGAGTGCTTGGGCGACGCGAACGAGTGGAAGCTGACGAGCTTCTCCTCGCACCGTCCAGCCAGCACCAAGTTGCACAGCGCCTCGAGACAGCACACAGTGATGGTCTTGTTATAGCTGGGTTGCACTTGGTCGTAGTGCAAATACCGCAGGATCTCAAGCACAACAGCGTCGCCGTCTTCCACACGCGCTGGACGATCCAAACTCAACACGGACAGCGATAAAACAATATTGCCGATGTAGTAACAGTCGTCCGCCACCTGCGATTGGTCGTCCATTTCCACGTAATTCTTCGAGTTGTCGTTCTCACTCAGCAGCTGCAGCAGGAAACTCTCGATCTCGGGCGGCGTCTTGCCGTTCTGAGCTCGGATCATTGCCAGCGCCTTAGGAATACTCTTCTTGATCTCGTACTCTCCTTCAGCGTAGTCCTGTACCTGGATCTGCTTGCTGGAGATCGACGCCTGTTGTGCCCCCAGAGCCTCGAGGATAACCTTACCACCAGACGGCAAGAAGTAGTTGGGCAGCGGCATATCAGTCGCTCGGTCGAAGAAATGTTCCTTGAAGATACGCACCAGGTTGTGCATGGCCTTCCAGATCGGCAGCTGCGTGTTCGCGTTCGTCAGAGGCGCGTGGATCGACTGCCAGATGCCGAGAGATTGTGCTGCCTCGGCGCGTAGACGTCGTGAGTGAGTCGTCAGGCCGCTCATACACTCAGTAAGCACTCGACATGACATGACGTTCGGCTTCTCGTGCGGGCGATGGAAGAGCGCCAACGCTCGAGCCGCATGCACCCGCGAGCCGACCTTCTTGTCGGACAGCAGCTGCTCCATCCAGTTAAAGTCCGGCTGATGCATGACAACGTGTCGTAGCCACGCACAGCCCGTGTCGATCTTGACCCAGAACACTGGTGTATCGTTCAGTCCCATGCCCGGGCCACCGACAGACACCGAGTCGTCTGGATCTGCCAGTCCCTGACGCTTTCGACGTTTCTTGCGGACTTTCGAGTGGCACGGGAAGTCGAATTTGTGGCGCTTGTGCTCGATGCGCTTCTGGTACGTGTACTCGCTGGTATCTTCGACGATCGTGATGGTGATTGGGCCCGTGTACAGCTTCCCGCCTGGAGGGATCTCCTGTTGCAGCACCACTTCCGCTTGTGTCTGCTTCCGGTTGTACCAGTATCCGACCGTAAAGAATGGCATCCCAGGCTCCAGGATCCACGACGTAAGGAACGACTTAGTGAGGTCTTGACCTGCCGCTCCAGCGATCGTTTTCACAGTTTTCAAGAACGATAACGTCGTCAGAGGCTCCGAAGACGTCGATGGCTTCCCTGCTGTGTTGGCGTTGTCAGCACTGGCCTCGTTCTCTTCATCTGCGCTCTTCTTGTCTTCCGTATTTTTCGTGTTCTCTTCATCCTTGTTGCTATCGACATTGGTAGCGACATCTCCTCCACTCGCAGCGTTACTCGCTGCAGCTCCAGCGCCTCCAGACACCGCACGTTGGATAGCAATCCCGAGATGTTTAGGTCCTACACGCTGCTCGATCATATGCAGCACAAGAGGAGCCTTCACTTCCAGCAGCGTCAACGACAACGGGTCGTACTCTGAGTACACATCCACCTCGGACGACAGCAACGCTGGGGACTGCTGATCTGTCGTCAGCTCCATTGTCGTCAACGCATCCATCGCCAATTGGATACGGTATCCGTACTCTTCTTCCCCGTAAATAGAGCGGACGTACGTGTTAACTAGATGGCCGATGACTCCAATCAACACCCACGCGTCTTTGGTACTCTGAATGCCCACAGCGCCTCCAATCCAACTGCCTACGAGCGCCTTGACCTGCGCCAAATGCGACGGCAGTTCTCGGTCAATAATCCTCGGTCCATGCAGCAAATTCTGGTCCAGAATGGCTCCTCCAGCGACGTATTGCAGCTGATCCGGCAGGTCTTCCACGAACACTTGCTGGTACGTCTTGAACGGGTACGACGCGCCCAATGCGCCTTCAAAGTACGTCATGGCAGACGATAACTTGGACGTGCAGTGTACGAGGTCTTCGAAGCACTCGGGCAGTGCAAAGTGCGTCATCCGGGGCATTTCCGGCGGGACGTAGAGTCGAAACGGTCCCACTGCAAACCCGATGGACGAGCAGTTGGTCTTGGGGTTCACGACGTATCGGAACGTCCTCCATTGTCCTCCGTCGGCATCTGGCTCGGGGTTTAGAATCTGTTGCACCATCTGGCCACTACACACAGCTACACACCAGTCGGGCACTGTAAGCTCCATCCTAAAGGTACAGGCGTCTCGCAAAGTGTCTCGACAAGGCATCCAGGACCGTGCACCGTCACAGAGACCGCCGAAAGGCCCACAATACGTGTACATGTGCGGGCTTCTCTTAGGTTGGTACTGTTCGTCCGGTAAGACGAACCTCAGCCCACCTGTGGGCTCGTCAATGTCGTATTCTATACGAACTATCACAGGCTTGAAGCCCGTGGAGCTCTTGGGCAAGCGCTCGACGTCCCAGGCGTCGAGTACCAACTTTTGTTCTTTCAGAATACCAACTTCTGTCTCCTCGTCGTCGTCTTTTTCCACTTGTTGATCTCTTAAGTTGCTCGAGTCCTCGGCGTCTTCCTCGTCCTCCTCGAACGTCACGTCTCTCGGGATTTCGATGATGAGCTCGCCCTCCTTGGAGGCGACGATTGCGCCGCGGTAGAATAGGTCGAAAGTAGCCAGGTCTCGGTAGTTTTCGTCCACGATCTCGTCCAAGAAGTTAAGTTGCTCGAAGTTGGCCTGTATGCCGTTGATGCGTACGCTCTTCACCTTAAGCTGCCGCGCATGGAGCCGCAGCACGCGCAGCTCGGCGGCTCGAGGAGCAAGCACCACCTCCGTCACGCCCGCGACGTGGCGCCGCATGACGTCCACGCGGAGCGCCAAACGCTGCTGCAGGTACTCGAAGTCGCCGATCATCTTGCCGACTGAGGCAAAAGGGTGCTTCCTTCGGAGAACCACTAGCGATATTTTTTAATTTTATATTTACCGGTATGTATTTTTAACTAGATCAGCTGTACTACACTTTATTGGGCATTTCAATAATGCTGACCAAAATCTAGGGGGCCTGTCATTTTGAAAAATATCACGGTTCCAAACACACCCATCGAGATCGAAGATTGCAATTTCGAGGCAGTCGCGTGGACCACACACATATTACGTTTTTCCTTTGAAATAGCATTTGCTCTGCAAAAGCAAACCATATACCACCCAGCTTGATTTATACCACCCAGCGGTATATGTTTTGATTTTGCAGGATTTTGCCAGATTTGGGACTTTTAACCAATCAGCATGGAGAATTCGTCGATGGCATCCTGCGAAAAACAGCGCGGAATCGATCGCGTCTCCTGCAAGGGTTGGTCACTCCTGCGAGGGATTTGGCTTTTCTGCCTGCTGCCAATTGCACATCACCCCACAGGACAGCTCGTCTCGTAGCACTGGCGCGCTGTGGTCCACACCTCTTGCGATCCTGCCAGACCTGCAATTCCGCACTAATACCACCGAGCCTATAGGCTCGGTGGCTATAGGCTTAGGGCCCCTTTGAAACCACCAAAATATTGCAATTTTCGGGGTCCAATTGTAATTTCGGCCGAAATAGCATTTTCGAAAATATCGCGGTTCCAACCCCCCCCCAATCGCAATCAAAAGATAATCGCCATAGAAAATTGCAATTTCGAATTTCGGGGACAATCGTGTGGATTACACATATATTGCGTTTTCCCTCAAAAATTGGCATTTTAAAAGTTTCTACTCCGAGTAGAATTTAAAGATTGCAATAAGTTGGTGACACACACACGTATGGAACATACACCTGTACGCGCGCGAGCGCCGTTGGTCACTGTGTTGCCGGCTACATACCAAGAGAGCATCAGCCCCCCCCCCCCCCCCCCCTCTTCCCCCGTGTTTTGTCGCCCTCCTGATTGCTCATAAACGGCTGGGGAGGCTCCAGGTGCGACATTGTCGTCCAAAGACTAGAGCTCACCCTACCGTCTGAAACATACGCTCCACCTGTCCCCGACTCTCTTCCAAACAACGCGCTTGTCAGAACGAGCATGGGCATAATGCGCTTGCGTAAAGTAAATTTGTACTGTGAACAATAGTTTTTTAGGCTTCGCATGGTGATATACAAGACTGCATCACTGCGCTTGAAGCGCTACACTTAGGGTCAGTATGGCACTTTAATCGTAGTACAGGTCTGATACTCTCCTCACACACAACGAAGGCGACGGCGCTAGCTCGTCGTCGTCAGCTGGCTCGCCGTCCGTTCTCCGGCAACCAGTTCGCCATCGTGTCCGCCCCATCGGCGCAAGAAAATCATAACATTTATTTGGACCTGTTTGGATCCGCAAAACACGACTATTTCGAGTTTTTGTATTGTGATGCTGATTGCGGTTTTAAATTTGGGTGCCAAACGCTCGAAACCAATTGCAATCTAATAATACAATCGAGCGTGAAATTGCGATTATTGATTGAGGTGGTTTCAAACTGGCCCATATCTTTTTTTCGCGATTGCAATAACTCATCGCAGCCCCGCGCAGGCTTTGGTGCCGCTTGCAGATCAAGTACCCGCGAGCAGGATCGACTAGCGGCTCCCCAGATGCTTCCTCGATCTGCGGAGTGCTGATAGAGAGCTGCTGCGCCGTCCAGCCCCACAAGAGTCGACCCTGCAGCGCTATTCCGCAGTCGCAATTAGAGGGCCCTGCCCCGCGTACCCCTGCTTATATACCCCCCCCCCCCTCCCCCCTTCCTTCCCCCGCATTGTCTGTACAATTAGGTGGCTAGCGGGTTTGAAGAGAGTAAGTTTAGGCTACGACATTGTTGATAGGATAAGCTAGACTACGCATGCATGCTCGACTTCAAGGCTCACAACTGTGTTGAAATGTGTTGAAAGCACTCAATGAGATAGCAGGTAGATGCATTCTTTATCAAACTATGCCAATAAACCAACAACAGAAAGCAACATCCCAACATCTCTACCTAAACAGCGGCGTATCGCTCGCTCAGCCTCGCTTAGATACCTCCTTGGTCACACTATGTGACACATTCGTGCCTGGAGATGCTAGACGGGTGTAGTCCGTCGGTTCAGAAACATCGCAGTCCTCTCAAGAGCGGTAGGAAGTGGCGCGCTAGTAGATATACATGTAGGAGAGGGCGTAGTAGTATAGAAGACACAAAGGGACCTAGGCGGATACGGGCGAGGTCGTCGACCCGAGCGCTCCCGTCCGTCCGACAATTTCCACATTGTAATTCCATTCGGCCTGTTTGGATCCAAAGACACGATAATTCATGTTTTGGCCGATTGCGATTCTTAAATTGGAGAACCAAACGCTCCAACGTGGTTTGTCAAATACAATCTAAAATACAAACAAAGGTGGAATTGTGAGTAATTATTGCGGTTGATCCAAACAGGCCCCATGGAATGCACAATAACACGAGTTGCTGGTAGGAAGGGGGGGGTCACCTTCCATACAAAAACGAAGTATAACCACAGCCGTTCGTTAAAGATTTGGCTCGGGAATTAACATAAGGAAGCGTCTAAACAAACCAATTATCTGGTCGTAAAAAATGCACTGGAATACCGGTAGTTTGTAGCCATATCAAATTTCCTAAAATCCAAAGCAAATGTACGTGCGGTCCAAGCCTTTCATTCCAGATTCACCAATTCACCCTCCCTTTGATGGCGGGGTCGACAGCTAACAAGACTGGCAAGAGCGCCCACCGCGGCCCGACGATTGATGACAGCTCTGACAGCACCTGTGGCCCAACTTCCACCTAATAGGGGCCCCCAACACTACGACGGGACTCCAGATAAGCCCCCCAAAAAACAGAAAAATGTGACCTCTGATTCATCGGGAAAATTTGGTGGAATTACGGAGCTCCTGCCCGAAGTTCGCGTCGCCTGCCCACGATTTGGCGGTGTATTCGACTCATGGAAAGAAATGGAGGCCGCGTTTGCGATGTCTATATTCATTGTTCGACGTTATATCTAACCAATATTGCTATAAGGTAATGTGCCAGTAATGTGCCATTTTTCGAAGTCTTAAATTCGAGTCAACATAACTTTCCACTCAGATGTCCATTTTTAGTGATAAAAGCACCCATTAAAAGCACTTGTTTCGGCCATTTATGGAGAACACGCTGTTTTACTATCTGCTTTGGTGCACTGATGGTTCTACTTTGAAAAAAAGCTTTCAATTAAACGTGGTGACCAGTTTCCTGCCGCTTTTCGTTTTGACGTTTAAATTAGAGCAAATCCATTTAGTCTAATCCAGGTCAAAATTTCTCTTGGCAAAAAAGAAATAGCCAATAAGAACCAAGTATTACCCACAATCTGAAGCGCTAATTGGCTAATATTTGTGGCCCAAAAACTCGTTGATTGCACGTAACTGGCACAAAACCTTATCTAGATGCCAGCACGATACATCTTAGATGTACAGTCTCCGAACGACGAACTCGATTAAGCAGCGCAACAGGAGTCGTACTAGCCAAGCTGTACGCCGGGGAACCAAGCCCAGCATTTGGGATGAGTCGCTCGAACATTACACAAAGTCGTGGGCGTGCACACACGCGGGGACGTTTTAACATCTCAAGCGACGGGTATGCGCACAAATCACACGACTCGGCGCATCGGTTGTCCAGCCAAGCTAAGCGCTCTGTTATCAGAGGGGGAGGGCGGTGTATTTCGTGTAGTCGTGAGGAAGCATGACTCGACGCACAACCATGATATTGATGCAAACATGTCCAACACCGACGCTGAAGTACGTAGAGTTACGTCTTCGGGTACGCGCAATGTGGCTCGAACGACGTGGCAGGGTACGTATGTTGTCAGCTTCATTACAGAGAGAAAGATATCTTATTTTCCATGTGGGGTTTGCTGCAGTTGGCGCTAAAAAAAAGAAGATTCTGCGCTACCTTAAAGATGTCTCTCTGGTAATCCCATTCTGCTAAAAGATGATAGCAACACGATAGCCGAAATGCGGAGAGAGTCGTACCCTACTTCTGACGACGATGTACGGGTACAGAAGGTTCTACAAGACTTCAGTGAAGGCCCAGAAAATGTGGTAACGTATTTCGCGACGTGGATACCAAATTGACGAGCTGTATAACTTTCCAGACGTCTTCCGGAAGTCAGTTGCGTCGACGCTACGCATGGCACTAATATTAACAAGTGAGTTGGTGTAAGTTGTTAGTCGTTGGCACGGATTAGTTCCAATTGATAGAAATTTGTACGAGTTGGTATGATTTAGTACAAGTTGGTACGAATTGGTACGAGTTGGGATGAATTGGTACGATATGGTATGAATTTGGTTGTACTAGTTTGTACGGGCTCGAATTAGTTGGAAATAATCTCTATCAACTTGTGAAAATTGGTATTAGTTGGTGATAATTGGTGACGGAGATAGTACGCCATAGTTACTGACGATACGTATCTGTGGCTTACCTGAGTAGATATCGACTATTCAGGTAAATAATCGAATAAAGTTTTCCTAGTTTACACTGTAGCGCACCTTGAATTTAGTGTTTACTATCTGATTAAATCAGCAATAAGTTACCGTGTTTGTCGGATCCAACCAGGATTTCTGATCTTCATGAAATACATGATATGAAGCGGAACCTTATAATTCCATTCTCGTTATTTGCACGACTTAAACGATGGAGATCCATTCAAAACGTTGCTTCCAGCAAATATACATCATGGTGCCATGGGTCCACCAACTATTCGTACGTGTACTTTTGGTGTGGTGTACGCAGCAAAGCAACTTTTTAAAAATATCGACATATGTTTTGCAAACCGGTGAGGTACCGGTACGATGTATGATCAGTATATGTCGAAATAATTGGTCGAAGTAGCCACTGCCTTAATATAAACGAGTTTTACTGCGTTGTTTCGTGGTAGAAAAATACGGAAACCGCATAAATGCGGGTTGCTAGAAAGAGCGCAGTGACTACCGCGAAATGATAACACTGAGTTGTGTAGTGCGTGCCTCTACATCTACGCATAGATATGTAGACACGTAGGAATCCGTGTTGTCACTGTGTACCAAATTTTATCAACGTGTATCTTGCGCACAAAGTCACTTCAACGAAAGCCGTTTCGGATCTTTCGATTAGGTCTTCGAGGTAAGGACGAAACGTTCCAATTTTGATATCACACTTAGGCCTAGTTCTAACCAGATGTCATGGCGTCATGCGTGTCATAGGGCTAGGAGCTATTTTGTGTGACATACTCGATAGGAATGAGTTCATCCGTGCCATGCCGTGCTGGAATGGTGATATCTCAAGTATTTATAGCTGCAACCGAAAGTCTTCAGGGTGTTGGATTAGCAGCAATTTTGTATCAGTGCATTCTGTATGGGTCTGTTTATCGAATTTGTTCATTTTGGTAAGAAATTGTTGATTTATTGCTACCATGGTACATAGTACGACCGATTGCCATGGTACATTGGAGTGCCATCCGTGGTACTTTAATAGTACTACTACCCTAAACCAAATGATTTCTCAGCCAATAAGATTTTGACGTGACATGTCATGGTACGAATGACACGCGGTTAGAACTAGGACTTATTAATAGTTGCGACACGGAATTCGGTTAGTATGAGGCATACAAACACAATATATAAACGCATGCAAACTGAGTTTTAACTGGTAAAAGTGCGAATGAGCATTAGGTACGCTGTAAGTAGTTCCTTTGGCGTAAAGCAAAGATTTTATGTTGTTGGATCACCCGTTATGAGTGTATTTGAAACATGTCAAAAGCATGTGTATTTCCCGAATGCTGAATCCTCGGAAAAAGCTCTGGAGTCTCATGCTATACAAATTAGTTTACCAAAGTTTCTTTTACCTAGACAAATAAAGGATATTTGGTTATGTACCACCCAACTCGCCAGGCGACCTACTGCGGTGTAGCGGATCGACAATCAGCCGCGTACCAAGTCACAAACTTTTGGATCGACTTTCAAGGAATCAACCAATAGGTACCCGCTGCCAGGTTCGAGTGACGTCGGTGTGTCAAGGCGGTGTGAAGTACACCAACTAAGCTTCGACTGGTTTTACTCGTCCGGATGGGACGCACGGTAAGATCTGGACGGGGTTCGCTTGATTTTGTACTAGCCGATCGCCGACGCTTCGCGCCGGGGGCGCATGCACGTTACTTACAGTGTTGCGCCTCCGTTCGGCTCGCCACGGGGGCGCTGTGCTACTCGCATGTTAGTTTGATAAGTTGTGGCTGGGGCGGGCCCTTCGGCCCCGCAAGATCGTACGAGGTGCCGTCTTGGGCCGCTCGGCAGCAAATTTATATTTTAACCAATCGGAGCCGCCTTCGCTCCACTCGGCAGCCGATGAGTATGCTTAAAAATCCGACCGTTATGTTTGACGGACAGACACCATTCTACAGTTGATAGTTAAGATATAGAACATAGGAGAGGCAATATATTAGAAGAGAGTATATGCGTTCCGGCCTTAACAATACAGAGCAGATTTCCCCTGAAGCACTTAGTGTTCAAGTGTCGAGGTAAGCACCTTACACGTAGTAGCTTTGCAGGGTTTGCCTACCAGCGATCAATGACCTCCCTGAAGTTAGCGTTCGTTTCTGACAAGGCCAAGAGACTAGTAGTGGGGGGGGGGGTTGGTTTATCATTATCTGAGGGAAAGTCGGATAAGAGGATTCGCGATGTTAGTGGTTTGAGTATCGATCGTACTCGGTATCTGCTGCAGAATCCAAGCGTATTGACGCTGCATCGCCAATCTAGTATTCCGCACTAGGATTTCTTTTCGAGTGGCCGATTCGATTGCTAAGAAGGAGTTCGTTCGTGCTTTGCGACATGCATATAGCTTGCCAACAGTAACATCAACTGCAGGAAAGTATCTTAATTCGGCTTATGCTAGTCTGTTGCAGCGATTGGTGAAGGCCACCGACTAAGCGAAATGGTCTTCGCTTCTCAGCGACGGTTGGTCAAGCTAAAAAAAAGCCTGCACATTTTCAACTACGTACGTTGTGATTGTACCTGGCCTCAATCCGTTTTTTCTGAAGTCCGTTGCAAGCCACAGACCGCGGTGAATATTGCAGCCGTTAGGTGTTTGTCAGTGGTTACCGACAACACTCCCAATATGCGCGGTGCATGGCCAATCATTAAGAAGAAGTATCCAGCTATCTTCGCAAACGGATGCGCCGCCCATGTACTGAACCTCCTAACCAAGTATGTGTGTGCGCTACCAGACATTGCTAGTGTGCTGACAGACCTGAACATTGTCGTAAAGTTTGTAATCGATCACAAACTTGTCTTCGCCGAGTTTGAGAGAATCCGAACTATGCAAAAGCGCTAATACTCCTATCCCCAACTCGTTGGCACACACACTTTTATGCCTGCGAAAATCTACACCGCGAATCTTGCTGTTCGCGACCTGGTGGAGCCTGAGTGTGCTCACATAATAAAGGACACCAAGAACAAGGAATCGATCAAGCGCTTCAGAGCAATTGTTAAGGTCCCGTCCTTCTAACAACGACTCGTTCAGCTAAAGAAACGTCGTAGCTTTCCATCAAAGCAGCTTGGAAACATGAGAGTGACACTGGGGATCTGATTCGCTCGCACTTCTGCTTCATCCGTCTGAAGACAGAGTGGGTTGACGGCGCAAAGCTCTGACATGGAGATGTTATTGGTGATCTCCTTGGGGAGATTGTGTTAGATCGGTGGTATTTTCTACTTACACCTTCGATGGGGTTTGCGTAGTTCTTGACGCAAAAATCGATGGCATTGTCATGGGATGCAACCGACAAACAAACACTTGGAAGTGTTTATATCCACCTTCTATGCTGACCCTAATGTGGTGTAGTGATTACTCCATAATTGCCACCAGACAAAGATTCAACCACGAACGAGTTGCTCAAGCTACAAACGCTCCTACCAAGGCCGCCTTGCCTATTTGTTATTCGTCCTGGTTTTTTTCAAGCGTTGTATTGTCGAGGACACGTTACACAGACTTACCATCCGACTTTCCTCGCATGCTTTATTTATGACAATATAGTTGTACCCTCTTAACGTCAATAATGTTGTTGCTCTACTGTAGGCGCATTCGTAAAACTAATACCCTTATATACATTTGAAAAACACACCTCTGCATAAATTAAATCGCAAAAGACAACACGGTATGCTAATAATGTGCATTTCTTAGCGTTAAACTTTAGATTGCGTTGGCGTAGGATCTGGAAGAATATTCGCAGCTTTGTCATGAACCCAGCAAGAGACTTTGCAAATAGGAGGACATCGTCGATCCTGATTCATACAACATATCACGGAAATAGTTATGCATTTGCAACTGGAAATGCATAGCTGAGTCACGTGCACCTAGCGGCACTCTCAATGGGGTAAAACCTCCATCCTCCTTTACAAAGCTGAATAGCTCTTGACTCTCTATTGTCAACGGCAGCTGCCAGAAGCTTTTGGAGAGGTCAAACATCCATACGCCCCACGAACGCTCTGTGTCACTGCTGTAATATTCGGTGTTGCACCCGCCGACGGCACAGTCAGCTTGTTAACAGGTCTGCAATCCACTGTGATCCTGAACCCGCCACCACCTGCCTAGCGTACCGGTAAGGCTGCACATGCCCACTGGCTATTGTTATTCTGCTGTACTAGCCCGTTCTGCAGTAGCTCCTGCACGTAAGTACGCAGAAATGCTCGCTGCATATCGGGATACTTCCTCACACCACTTCGGTATGACTCTGCATCTCATCGCATCGCCACACGCATGGGCTCCATCAGCGGGCTCGTCGGCTCCGATTTTGGAGCCTCCATACATCTTCGTATTCGTGTACAAGAGCACGAAGGTCGTCTGAAAAACTCGGGTCGAGGCCTTCCTCAACGGCGTCGCCTACGAGCTTGTCCAACACCGCACGAACCTCATCTTTCTCATCGGAGAAACCCAATGTTGGATCCGTCAATACTAATGTCGTCAGAGTCTGCTTCAGCTACGGTGCCTCCCCCTGCAAGCGGCTCGAGTAGCCCATTGAAGTATATGCCAATGACCTTTGTGGTTGCCCGTCCCAGTTAAAACTCATCTTCGTCCCCATCCAATATAAGTCAGGACACTTGAGCAAGGTTCACGGAGCCTGCGGCTGTGTCAATCCGTAGATCTACCTCAATACGGTCGCGACACGCCGTAAGAGCCCCACCAGCCACTTTTGTCATCCCCGGGGGCGTCAAAAGGGTTCAGCGACACAGCACTGTCGAGCGAACACATCTCATGTACCATTCGTTCCCTTTGAGATGACATTGTTGTCTGCTCCAGAGTCTGCGCAAAAAGAGACTACCAACACGCCATTAATCGTCACAGTGTGCTTGGTTGCTGTAATTGTGCTGACTTCAATCGTTCCGCCTTCCACGCTGCCAGCGTACGCCAAGCTTCTTCCTTTTGCTAAGCTGTCCCAATCGATCACTCCAGCGAGGGGTAGGCTACTCCATTAACGTGTTTATTGCTGGCACTACACACTAACAAACAGTTAGTGCTGTTGACAATCTGTTTGAATATACACTAAGCTTGAAGATCTTATGACCCTTTATTGCACGCCTAGATAGAGCTTACCAGTTAGGAACCAGTTACATCCTTTGAAACGGTTCTTGGTTTCAGACGGCTTCGGTATGATCCAATATTACCGATAAAATAGGTTCACGTGTCTTTTCACAGATTTTACTGAACCCGAAATGTGAAACTCCAACCCTTGGGCTCACAGTATCAAATTCTTGGTCGCTATCCCGATGGTACTCTTGTAGTTTATTGGTCAATAAAGTAAAATCGGCGACACTGTGCTCTTCAGCAAAAGCCGCGCGATTGCATCAAAAGAGATAAGAAATAGTTGACATTATTGATGACCAAGCGTCTATAGTTTCTAAACAAGATGTATAGCTAAAACTACGTTAATTCTACAGTTCATTAGAAGCATTGCTGCTGGTACAGCACACATCACTTAATTATAATTATGATATTTTTAAAGTCAGGAATCAGACATACAATAGGCTAAATGTGGTGAGAAAATTGCGGTTGACATGAACGCTGTGGCACACAAAATGTACCGAGGGGCGGCATAATGCTGGGCAGTGTCCTCTATCGTCTTATAATTCCAGAGTGGCCGATTTAAGCATTTTGAGGGCTCCTCGAGTTATCACAGCTCGATCAGTACGCCTGGTGGTCAATATAACAAATAGGCGCTTGGCGTCGGGTATCACGAGATTGATCAAGCCTTCAAATCGGCAATTCCACGTCCCGATTGCCCTTTGTAAACACCAGGTTTTAGATATATGTGCGTATACGACTATAAGTAAAGAAGAAGTGTAATATGTATATTAATATTAGCATTAGTGTGTGTGTACCCCTCCCATCTAAAGCCGCTTGGCTGTAGGGTCTTAACTACTGCTAGCAACAGTCCAATAGTTGCTCGAGAAAGAGAACCTGTTGACGAAGGTTCTTGCTGAAAAGTCGTGGTCGTGTGTCCTTTATGCTAGGTTTCGAACCCAAAAATTATCAGAACCCGGTTCCTGATTCTTACGGGTTCTGAGTACTTATCAGAACCATGGTTCTGGTTCGGTTCATTTTAGGCGTGCTTTATTGTAATAATTTTGGTCAGTTATACAGAGGCTCGCCTCGTCTTCTACGACCTGGGATTCAAACGTACGTTGGCCGCGCGTGTCTAACTTCTTCTTGTTCGAAGTCTTCAATGAGAGATTCAGGTACGTTTTGGGATGGCTGCCAATTCACATGTCAGCTCTTCATCACAAAGTAGAATAACTAGCTCGCCTATATTGAAGATTGGACGTTATATCCTAAAACAATTATTTCTGTGGCCACAAACGGAGTTAACAAACAAGATATCATATATAGCTACTCATTTGCTTAAACTTTCAGTCTAATGGGCTAGATTTCACGGGATCCTTCCATTACACTTGCTTGTTCAACCATCCTTTCATGATATTTCCCCAATCATGACTCCAACTGAAATTTTCTAATAGATTTTAATGACAGCAACATGATACCCTGTACGCTAACATGTACAGCAACTGTACATGTTAGCGTACAGGGGCAGCCTAGCGCGGGGTGAGGGCCTTTACAGATGCAACAGCCGTCCCACGGCGGCGGACGCACCGTATTTTTCTTCACCATAGGTTTCTCGTAGGACCTGGACGTGCCCTCGGCTTCTCTTTGGACTGCTTAGTTTCACCAAGCTTGGTCCTGCATTGGACCGTTTTCTTCGTCTCTACTTGCATGATATAATAATTTTTTTGACCAACAGCTCGTTCAACTATCAAATCATACAGTTGGACATCGTTCACCTTCGCTTCACGATGCATGCTGACCAAGCACTTCACGTCGACCCTCAACACATCAGGGAGCAAGTTGGCCACAAGCAACTTCCAGCGAGTTTTCATCCGCTGGCGACCAGCAACGTCAGCCTGCGCCTCGACCCATCCATGCCGCCAGCCCTTGATCTTCGACCACACTATGAAATACTTAGACGCACGGCCTCAATGTCGGGTCCCCGTCTTCAACTCATCGGCGAACCGCCTCGCCATATCTGGCACATGATCATTCATCATGCTGCCAGCCTTGCGTTCCATCTCACCTTTAACTACTTCTTCAGTCATCTCGTTGACTGGTATTCGTAGCACGTAGTGACCAAGATGCTCAAGAATTTGAGGTTCAACTGAGATCTTAATGCTAAAAGTCACATTTTCTTGATCTTTCCCGGTGACCGCATCTTTCCCAGACCTTGTCCAGATACTGACGACGGTCACGTAGGAACCGAACCAACGCAGGTTGGTTCCAAACAGTTATCTTGGGCGCTTTGACAAAATAAAAAATTCGGTTGGGGTACGCTCATCTCTACGTCCCCATCTTGATCCACCGCCCCGAAACCTGCCATCGTCGTCCTAGTAGCTATTGTTAACAATGCAGCTAGTGTCAGCGCTTAAAAGTAATTTGCGAAGTGAGATTCGAGCTAGCCTGCTTTCGGCTAGATGCCAAGGGCTGCTGCCTTCGGCAGCTTACAATGGTCACCTTGCTTTATTTTCCAGTCGTATCTTCGTATGTATGTATACCGTAACACAACAGCATGCGCCTCCCCGATCTTGTGTATTCGATCCTCTGCAACTTTCCTTCTCCAACACGCTCTCCACATAGCGGCGACCCTGTCGCCTCAGCCTTGCCCTGCACTGACACCCGTGCAGTTGTCACCGATGCCATCGTCGTTGCCAAGGTGGTGACGGCGCTGTCATCGCCTTGGTTCCGCTTGATCACGCTCCGCGCCTTGCCTTGTCACCCTCACGCCCATCTTACATATTGTTGCTGTTTGCTCCACCACTATGCGGCTGCCACGGCAGGCGTCGTCACCACCACCAAGCCATGTGAGATTCTCACACTTCTCACTGAGAAGTCTTCATCGCCCAGCCACAGTCTACAGAAGGCCCAGAATTAAGATGGACCGAAGGCCTAAGTAAGGCTGGTAACGTATTGGAATTATGCCAAAATTATCACGGCAGAATTATTGAAAGGCACAAGAAAAGAAATGCCTAGAACCAGCTCGCTACGTACCTAGCTGGGGTGGAGAAGATCAAATCGCATAAGATAAAACTTAAAACTTATTGGCTAAAAAAATTCAACAACCTCACAACTGGAGACACCAGTAACACCACATAGCCTTCTCCACCTCAAAGAGGCTCTTTGAGGTGGAGAAGGAGACGTTACATGGGGATCGTCCCGGCTGTGTCGGAGTACCCTTTGAAATAGTTCAAGATGGTAGCAGGCGGTATTCTAATTGCTTCGAAATGACTTAAGCTGCCCAGGAATGCGTAGATATCGGCTAGCTGTAGCAAAGTTGACCAGCAGCCGAACAAAACGAGTAGGTTTCGTAATCTATGGTGGGGGTTGTGCACAGGCGTCTACGAGGGCAGGAATGCTCGCTTCATGCCAGAGTTGGTAATACAGGCACCTACTAGAGACGGATATGTAGCGAACGCAACTGGAGGTGGAGACGAGTTGAACTTGCGTCATCTCCATCTCCAGCTACAACGCGGAATTCCATATATGGTCAATAAAACATTGACTCTGGATCACTTCCTATATTGCGTCCAAACAGATCTAATATGTCGCATTGTTTTTTTTAAAGGATTTTAGCCTCGAAAAAACATTTAAAGTATACGGAAATAAATGACCGATTGATTTAATCTGGCTAAATAGCAATAATAATACCCTGCTCAAGTCGATACCATTTTAAACTTATAGATACCTCATTTATCAGGACTAGCCAATCCATCTTCGCGTCCATTTTCAGATCCAAGCCCCCCCCCCCCCCACACACACACAAGATAAACAAGATCGAGGGGGCCGGGCAGGAGAGTGACGAGGAGTGTTAAGCACTGTGGATTCTTCTCCATAGCAAACGCTGTAAGAAGCCCAGAGTGTAGCTGATCCGCCGCCTGCCAGGGATATAAGCGCAAGAAGCTCGCAAGATCGTCTCCGTAAACAAATACGCGAGACGATCTTTTGCGACATAAGCTACTGCAAGCAGACCACGTATATTAATAGCGCAAACAGGGAATGTGCACATGAGCACAAGAGAGTGGATCGCTGTTAGCGAAGCTCTCAGATCTCCCTGGTGCACCGTCAACTCCTCTACTCACGGCTATTACCTCATCGAAACGGATATTTACCCCCGGGGGGAGGGGATGCAGCCCGTTGCTCATGTCAGGCGCAAGATGGAGTAATTTGAAGTTTGTTGTTGAGCAAGCTAAGGAAGATGATGCGTCCTGGCAGAGAAAGCGACTTCGGTATTATGCATTCCGACAGGGGTCGTTTACTGATGCGAAGGAAAGATACTGCTAGCTTTTCCTATCAGTCACAATAATGCTACGACACTCTCGCTGCTATCATGCCGTCAGCGTCACAACATATTCAAACTCCGATTATTTAAATTGAATTGGCGGAACAAGGACGCCTTCAGCACTAATGTATGTTTGATCTGAGCTACAGCCGAGCTACGAGTACTAATCGTATTGCTAAGTGGCCCTTTCCATAGCTAATGAAGGTACGACAGTCAGATCGAGCACAGTGGAACGACTCACGTTTTCCTGTTGATGTTTCTATGAAGTCGATGAAGGCTCGCGCTGCAGCTTGGCCATATTTTTCCTGTGCTTACGCTTGCTTACGTTTTGATATCGAAGAAAAATAGGCGCTATTAGATGATTAAAATGGAGTTTTAATCTCAAGTGTTTGGCTTTGTTCGAGCTCATGCTGGCTAGCACTTAGTATCATTGGTGCGTTATGTCAGATTGACTCCAATGTCTGCTACTTTCAGCAAATGGACACGCGCGTCTTGGGTTTCAGTTAACCTTGTGAGGCAGATCAGCTTTTTTTTCGAGCTTACCCATCGGATCGGAAAAGGCTTTTCTTCCCAGGTAAAGGGCCATCAGTTTCAGGTCTTGGTCTGTGAGTTCATGGTTTTTTACGAGCCAGGCATGCCATCGAATTCTTCTGGCCATATCCTTTATCGGCGGAGTTCTCTCTTCCTCATCTTCGTCGCGGCCATACTTCTGGACATCGGGATTACGTAGTAACCGCTTGGTACTGGACGTGAAAGGCTCAGTGTTGCTGGTTTTCTTCGCTTCGAGTTTAGCTGTGTCACCTGAGATCGAGGTTCGCAATGTCGCCTCGCAGCTTGCTAGCATGGCTGCAGCGAGTAAAATACTCAATCGCATTTTTGATCGTGGCATGAAGCCTGATGTGGTGTTGCTCAAAGAAATTTGGAAAGTGAGAGCTTACGAACTAGAACAACGAGCCCTGACGAGTTGTCAGAGCTCTGGTCGTCACTGACAACCAGAGCTCTTAAATGGCTAATCTTGCGAACTCTGCCTCATGGTAAGGTACCCCCAATCCGCGGGTGGCCCATTCTTACGAGGTAGCTTCATTTCTCACGAAAAATGTTTTTTTGGTATGTTATACAGTTTTAAGTCTTCTAGGAGCACGGCCATCTGAAACAGCCCCAGAATTTGCTCGTACCACGGTGGATTGTATTGGGTGATATTCTGCGCATCTTGCACGATATCGGTAACTGATTCGCTAATAAATAGATCTTCATAGCCAATTATATCAACAGGTAACGAGCACAACGAGCAAAAATCTCATGGAATTAAAAAAAAACTTAATAGCACGTTTCTTGAGGTTATTCGCTTCTTGAAAAAAATTCTATCTCCTCAACGAGCAACCACGATTTTGCTAGTTTGCTCTCGTACTTAAGCTGATGAAGCAATGAAACCTCGAAATCCATTTTGGGCGAAGCAAATAAACCTCATTTTCGGTGGCTGTGCTCGTGAAAGTCTAGAGTTTTCCCACGATCTGCTCCTTGTTTTTAGTTTTCGTTTTGTCATTAGGTTTTTATGCAGTTCGGGTACCCGTGTCCGACCCGAAACCTTGCGGATACCCGAACTGAGCTCTTTTGAGGTGATGGCAAGAATCTTATTATAGTATTGTGCGCCAGATTAGGACATAAATGGGTAATGTTATGGTACCGAATTGGTTAGACGACAAGGTAAGGCGTTAGAGCTCGCCCTGAGAGCAATCGGCGTTAACCGCATAAAGTCAAAATTAAGGTGTTGGAGTAGAGTACGATAATTAGTGTGTGTTTGCAAATAATGACACCTACGGTTGGGCTCGGAAACGGTAGCGTTTGAGTACCATAAGTGAGACGATATATATAGCATGTGAGACGGTAGCATTTCATTAAAATTAAACTCTACAGTACATTCCCTTCAAAGCCCAAACATATGTGTTTATCCAGGTTTTCTTATCATCACATAGGTTAGTGTGATTAATTCTGTACCTGGTGGTACCTTTCGTTGCAAATTCATGTATTCTACTCAATGCCAATTACATCCAGGAAGTAACATTCTCGTACGGAGTCATTGATATGGGGATAAAGAACACTTCAGATGGAGTTTTAAGTTGCCGATTATGCAGGAGTGTGTGAAACTCGTAAATTATGGGTTTAGAAAATAGTTATGAGCTAACATTTGAACCGTGCTCTGCCTAGAACAGTGCTCTACTTTATTACGGTATTGCTTTTTTGTGTTGTGTGCTGCTTCGACGCCGCGATTTTTTTTCTTTCACTTGTAATCGTAATCCTGGTGACCACGTCATCTTATCGACATTTTAACCACGCATCCGACGAGCCCCCAAAATCAGGTGAGTAGTAAAACCTCGCGAGTCGAGCTCGCGAGGTTTTACTGCTCGCGGGGGTTATCAACTTTAGAAGGGGAGCTCGAATTCTGCAGCCGCAAAGCTCGTTCTCCAGGTCTCTTATTCGCTAAAAGAAACACAAATCAACTTCTAGGATTGACTATTTGTCACGGGTGTGGCCCAAGCAAGTGCAGCAAGTGCGAGCGCTGCGAACATGAGAAGATAGGGCGTGGCCAAGGCCACGGAGAGCGCCGAGACCGAGTTCAGTACGGGTGTGGCCAGGGACGGGTGCGGGCGCTTCGATCACGAGCAGATAGGGCGGGGCCAAGGCCATGGGGCGCGCCAAGACCGAGTTCAGTGCAGTCGTAATCGAGGACGCGTGCGAGCGCTGCGAATAAGGGCGGAGAGGGCGAAGCCAAGATACCGAGTTCAGCTGATAATTGTTACGACAAGTGCGCAAAGTGAGGCCGGGGAGCATGAAGGAGAGCGAACGTTATGGCTCAGTTGTTAGTTGCTCTTGGCGCTTTAGCTTGGATCTGGGAAGGTGCGGGTGCTTCCAAACGCGTTGCGGATATTAATATCTGCCAATGCCGTGCCGCTATCGCGAGCTCGACTTGAACACCACACGCATGGAACGAGCACAACGTTCGATCGCGTGTTTTGTGCTCGCTGCTCTCGTACTTAATGACGCGAGCAATAAAGCCTCATTTTTCGAGCTCGCACAAAATGCGGCGAGTCCGCTAATCAACGTTTTACTCCTCTTGTACCTAATCGTAAACCTGGTAACCACGTAATCTTATAGAAAACACTTTTATACTGGGAGTACCGAAGAATGAGGGATGGACATCCCCCAACGGATTAATTCCACGGTAAGCGTAACCTGGGTAAACATTCGCACAACATTAAACTAGAGGCGATACTTGGTCTGGGAGGACCGTGTTTTAAACTTTTTTAAAAGTAAACGTACATGTATTTGAAAACACAAGGAGAAAAGCGTGAAAAGGTTGGCCTTTTCACGCTTGTTTTGAGGTTAGCAATGCTAACCTCATTGCTTCCGGTGGGCGGGCTATCAGCGCCAAGAGCAACTACCCTGATTTCAAATCAAGTCATCCGTATGCGAAATGGGTATGTACTTATGCTTGGAAGTTGAGTATACCTCGACCAACTTCGAAGAATTCATTTTAAAGAAGTTTAAAAAAGCAGAACGTTTTTTTACAAAATCGAGAACTCAATTCTTCAGGCGACTTTACGAAGACCACGAGTCACCAGACTTACAAAAATAATTGTGTTCGGATAGCCAGAATCGGTGGACTACGGACTCAGGCGACATTCGCGAATTAAAGTCTGGGAGGTCCCACCGACCGCTGTAATAAGATCGGTTAGGCTGTCCAGCCAGCTAAAGCTGTCCTCCCAGTAAAAACAATATGAAGTAGCTGTCAAGGTCATTTCTTGTCCCCATTTACAGCGCAGAGAAGGCTCCGAAGGCGACGAGTCGTTGCTTGGAGACTATGCACCCGTACGATACCGCGTAGCAAGAAGGCACAACGTGGCAGTTGTTGCCGCCTTAGAAGAACAATTTTTAGCTGGTTCATGAGAAGATGTCGGCGCTTGACGTTATACTGTAAGTGAAGATGCGTTAATTATTCCACTCATCAGTTCATTGATATATTTCAGAAGTTTTATATGACGGATAATAACAGCGGTATTATCAGTTCCGGACCAGTCAATTACTTATTAAATGTATGGAAGAATAGTACGATTATATTGTATTTACGGAATCCCTAGTAAACGAAATAACGTATTCGCCCGAATAAAAGCCCCTTTTGTAAAATTTTAAAATGATAAATTTGGTAAATACAAAATTGAAGATAAAAGTTTTAGAAACGCTCAAATATGTGAAAATTTTGCGCATTTGATCCTGCACTATTAAATAAAGCTCGGGTACTAATAGGGCGCATCCGTTACCTTGTATGCAATTGGCCCGCAATTGCTAAATAAAAAAAATACATGATCAATGGTTGCAAATGTTGACTATTGTACGTTTGACAATATTTGTCCGGTAAAAAAATACCGGTATTCCCAGCGGAAGTCGCAGACGATCTAGTCGAGCTTCTATAAGATTACAGATCCCTCTAGTCAAATTGGTACATGTACCACCGGTGGAAGTCATTCATACTAAGTTCAACATCAGCATTTAGTTTTAGAATGGCTCACAGGGCACAGTCGAAACATTTTTAAATGTACCATCCTGGACTCTACCCTTCTTTTGAAGGGCGGATACCCTCCAAAAGCGTAAGAATTGACGAAGTTGGTCTGCAACGGTGTTTAAATTGAGAGCGTGTCCTTTCGTGCCTTCCACTTAATAGGTCTTCGGAGGTCACACCAATTTGGAGTCTGGAAGCTAGTAACAAGGGTTAAATAGATTCATTTATCTCTCCCAATTTGGGTCTGTTTTAAAGCTCGTTCGGTGTTGAGATACAAATACCTGTAAACAAGAGGCAAATCTTAATCGTGTTCATAATAGATTGCAAGGAGCTGTTTCTCCTTTTAAATATTTTGAAGTTGATATATTCAATTTTGAGATCGATCACCACAGTAGAGTTTCTAAGTATATTGTGCAAAGTCAGAATAACTGGAATAACTGGAATAAACTTGCACAAGCTGATACCATTCGGTGGCCAGCCGTAGGCCATGGCTGTGGGCGCGCGCTGAGCAGATATAGCCGACGCAGGCGTGCGAGTCAACGCTTGGTGTAGATAGGGATGCGCGTGCCTCTTCAATACAGACTAACAAAGCCACCATTGTTGAGCTGGAACGGGATTGGCTGGTGGAATCGGGCGTATCGTGCGTCGAGCAGCTGCGCTGGGCCTCCGGATCCAGACATGGGTACATCAGAATGTGTGGCTCAGAAGAGCACACAGATAAGAGAGGAAGACCAGAGACTAAGAAGAGCAATATCACTCTCTCTTTTGCATTGTTATCCTCAACGCGTTCCTACAAGAACCTGTCGCGGTCTGTGGACCGATAGTTCAATTGGTTTCGAGCCCATATGACAACCGCAAGTGTTGGAACAAAATACGACGACGCATCGACGTTGCCGCCCCTACCAACATCCAGCCACGAAAGGGTTGGAGCGGCCGACGTTGCCGAGGAGAATGCCACCGCCGATGCTCGCGAAAGGGACATCGGCAACACGCCTGGTGGTCACACCACGACCGCCGGCGCCCAAGGAGCCAAAGACATGTCCAAGATGATTAAAGTCATGGAGGGACTGGCCGGACGTCTTGAGCGATTGGAAGAATCGCAAGACAAGGTGCAGAGAAGATTGGACGACGAGAGGACGCGCGCGCGCGACCTCGACCAGCCCATGATGCCGTCGATGAAGTCCAGTTTATTTGCGCCGCGCCTCGGCAGAGGGGCACGCATGCACCTGGACTCGCTGGCGAGCACGCCGAGCACGCTGCCCATGTAGACGCCGCGAAGGCCCGCGGTGGCTCCACAATACTTTGGACATCATCAACCGGGCTACGGTATGCCCATGTCCGAGCTTCAGCGCCTGTATGCCGCGGCACAGGCAGCGCAGGTAAAAGGACCCGCGGGTCCGCCTCCACCGCCTCGAGGGGTGCAGCCACAACCAGGCGCTGGACGGTTTCCAGTGCGAACCAGAATGGAGTGGAGGACAGATATCCTGACGCGAGACAGAAGAAGCTGGTCATGCGGCCTTTTGACGTTAAGGAACTGTACATCGGACTGGGGTCCGGGCTCCTGGGGTTGGGCCGCAGGTTTGAACGGCAGATAACCATTGCACAGTCAGCGTGCGGGTTTGCCTGGCCGGAAGACGTCAAAGTAGATCTACTCGAGCACTACCTGTCCGGTACGGTAGAGAGATACTTCAACAAGCAGGTCGAGACCTGGTGGAGTCAGCTGCCCACATTGCAGTATGTGATGGAGAGGATGTTGGAGGCATTTAAGACCAACATCACTCCAGCACAAGCCATGAATCTGTTCACGGTGGCCAAGAACAGCGAACGCACGTGGCCGGAGCACTACATGTACCTCGTGGCCATTTCGGAGGCCCCCGGAGGTGGTGCAGACTACCTAGTACTCAACAACATAGTACAGTACGCATCGGCCGACTTGCGCACTGTACTGTTGGCCAAGGTGGACAACACAAGGACGGGTCACTTGCAGCAGGCCGAGGAGCTCGCGCACTTCGAGCAAGCCTGGGAGCTAGGGCCGTCCAGACACCGGAACCTTGGACGGAAAGTCGTAGCCACCGTAGGAGACGGAGACAGGAAGATGACTCGTCGGGGCCACGAGTGCGACAAGATCGGACACCTGCGTGCCGCGTGCCCGCAACTCGGACGGAGTTGGCAAAAACCCTGCCTTGACGCTTGCTGTGGGGGACGTATCGGCCGAGGCCGAAGACGTATGGATCCTCGACAATGGGTCGAGTAGACATTTGGTCGGGGACGAGTCCTTGCTCAAAGACGTGAGGCTGTGCACTGATGTCTGCGTGCAGACGAACGGGGAACATTTGAACGTGACCAAGAAGGGCACGGTGATGCTGCGGGTCACAGCGTGTGGCAAGAGCAAACTCGTCAAGTTGACCGACGTGTACTATGTGGCTGGGGTCGTCCACAACCTCATATCGTTCGGCAAGCTCGATGATAAGGGCTACACCTTGTCGTACAAGGGCGGGAAGCGAGTGATGGCGCCCAGGAGCAATGGTGACGTGGCCATGGACGTGCAGTTGCACAGGAACGTGCTAGTGGTGCGTGGTAAGGTGGAGAAGGCGCGCGAAGGGGCGTCTGGTGTGATCATGGCTGCTCTGATCCAAGAGGCAAGGGTGGAAGAGGACACGGGGAGCAGCGTACAAAAGGGGAGTCTTCTAGACTTCCACAAGCGACTCGGCCATCTAAACTACGATGCAATTGAGCGTCTGGCTCGCGATCCAAGCTCTGGAATTGAGCTGACTGATCACCGTCGGACCAACTGCCTGACTTGCGCTCAGGGGAAGCAGTCGAAGAATAAGCAGTCCAAGAAGGACACAGGGGCACACTCGCCGACGGACAGAATTGGTGGAGTGATCGGCTCCGATTTCAAGGGACCCATGACCCCGAGAGACCGGCTTAGGAATAGGTATATAGGCGACGAGACCAAGGGATATAGGGTTTACCTGCCAAAAGATAAGAAAGTCGTGACAACGCAACACGTCAGGAACATCGAGACTCTGGACAAGACCCAAAACGAGCAGGTAAAGCGACTGTATCTGAGCGAAGACGATGCCGCAGCTCAGGAGGAGCCCGAGGGCGAGACTGCGAGGCCCGCTGAGGCGGGGCTGTTGGAGATGCACTGATCACGAGTGACCATGCGAGCGCCGAGAAGAAGATACGCAACAGTAAGAAAAAGAAGTAATGGATCAGAGAACGACCGACTAGGTCGGTGGGGCGTCAAGCTGGCGATGATGCGGACGAGCCCGCACAGGTTGAGATGAGCACTCAGAACGTCGTGAACAACGTGTTGGACGTGGACCCTAAGAACGATGGGCAATCCATGCCTAGTCCCCACAAGGAAGGGTGGATCAAGGCGATTAATGAAGAACTCAAGGCCCAGGAGGCAAACGGTGTCTGGAAGGTCGTGCGTGCCCCACAAGGCGTGCACGTCCTTCATACGTAAGTGGGTGCTTAAGACTAAAAGGGACGCGGATGGTCTCATCGAGCGTTTGAAGGCACGTTTAGTAGCGCGCGGGAACCAACAAGAATTCGGGGCCAACTACTGGATCACGTTTGCTGCTGTCATTGAGATGACGTCCGTCAATGTGATCCTCGTTCTGGCGAGAAAGTTGCGTGTCCCGGAACAGAACGGCGACGTGCCGAATGCTTACGTCAAGGCATCCAAGGAGGACGCACTGGACATCTTCATCAGGATCCCGAAGGGGATGAAGATACCGACGGAAATACTGAGGCAATTGGGAGTTACGTCCGAGGACGAGCTGGTGCTGGAACTACAGAAGGCGCTCTATGGATTGAAGCAGGCGGGCAGGCTGTGGACCAAGCTCCTGCACCGCAAGCTTGTCGAAATTGGCTTTGCGCAGAGCATGGTAGATCTATGTGTCTACTACAGGCGCAGAGAAGGAGTGCTGGTCGTTGTTGGCGTGTACGTCGACGATCAGTTGGTCACTGGGACCGAACAGAGCGGCGTGGACGCTTTCTTTGGTGAGCTGAGGTCGCCGTCCATTAAGGACCTGGGCAGGGCCCATAAGTTCCTCGGGATGCGTGTTAATTATGACGACGTGGAGGGCTACGAGCTGGACCAGGAGACGACGATCAAGGACCTGCTATTGGAGTTCGGGATGGAAAAGGCGCACGGTGTAAGGACGCCGATCGGCGACGAGTGGAACGAAGTTCTAGACTCGGAGGCCGGACTGTTACCGGTCTCGGGTCCAACGGGCTCTGCCACCGTCTCCAGGTTCCAGTCTCTCGTCTGGAGTCTTTTGTGGATCGCAAGGTGCACACGGCCGGACATCGCGTTCGCCGTGTAAAAAGCGACGCGTAGGACGCATTGTCCGACTGCGCATGATTGGAAACTTGCCAAACGAGTTGTTAGATACCTGGCAGGCACCCGTGGGCTGCGTCTGCGTATGCGAGGATCAGGAGGAACTCGTGAAGAGCTGAAGGTGATCGGACATAGCGACGCGGACTTTGCCGCAGACAAAGAGGACCGCAAGCCCGTGACTGGGGGCTTTGTCGCGATCGACGGATTGGCGATTGGATGGATGTGCCGGAAGCAGGGCGGCGAGTCGTTGTCCACCATGGAGGCTGAGTTCACTGCAGCGTCCGTAGTGGGGCAAGGGCTACTGGGCATTGGAGAGTCGCTCGATGAGCTGGGGGTCGCATGCGTGCGTCCTTTCGAGCTGCGTGTCGACAACCAAGCTGCACTGAAGCAGTTGGAGGGCGAAAAGGATTCGTCCAAGGCAAAGCACATCGATGTGCGTATCAAGTTTGTAGTCTGCTACACAAAGACCGGAGTGTTGAAGCCTACGTACTGGCAGAGCGAGGAGATGCCTGCTGACGTGCTCACTAAGGTGCTGGCTGCGCCGAGACTGGATAAGCTCCGCGCGTTGGTGGGTCTGGCTGAAGGTAAGATCTGATGAGCATGAGCAGACACGCTCCTCGACGAGGAAGAGTGTTGAACTGGAACGTGATTGGCTGGGGGAATCGGGCGTATCGTGCGTCGAGCAGCTGCGCTGGGCCTCCGGATCCAGACATGGGTACATCAGAATGTGTGGCTTAGAAGAGCACACAGATAAGAGAGGAAGACACAGAGACTAAGAAGAACAATATCACTCTCTCTTTTGCATTGTTATCTTCAACGCGTTTCTACAAGAACCTGTCGCGGTCTGCGGACAGGTAGTTCAATAACCATTGCACAGATTTCCTCGGTTAGCGATGAACTCCAAGCAAACAGGCTTGTGCCACCTTGTCCGCCGACATCTTCGCCAACGGCGACGGAACTGCGCGCTATTAATCAGTATACACCCGTAGGAAAGCGACGCGTGGTAGGCAATGATGTCCATGATGAGGCTGCAGCAAGCGCGCAGCACGCGCACTTTGGGCGGGCATCAGATACCTGCACATCTTGGTATCAGTTATCCACGAAATTGGACTTATTCCAAATCTGTTTCGTTTGATTTGCGATCCGGCGAAGTTATTCTGCTATTAATACTTATTCTCAAATGAAACAGCCCCTAAACTGGTATGTAAGTTGCAGGGACGAATTTGCGCTTCCAATTACGCTCTACTTCGGTATCGGGGTGGATATAAGCCATATGAGATGCGCAAAAGCTGATCTTGGCTTACACATAATAAGGTTTCTCACTTTGCACTTGTAGAATCATTCTTCGCTGAACGGCGTGACTTAATTGGTTAAAATTGCCATTCTTGTAGAATGAATAATGACTCTCCCGTTACCCACCTCGCGAGTTGCGTAATGGGAAAGGCGTTGCAGATTGGATTTGATTGGTGATTCGCTTGCATTTACCTTCGAATAGATACACATGATTGGCTAAATAGCTGTTGTGGTGGCCTTGTAGAATCACACGTCTTTGCAACGAAGTACAACGTTTCTGAATTGTGATTGGCTCTTTGCCATTCTTTAAGGATGGCCTGCAAAAGCTACGTGAGAACCCTTAATATAGGATCGCGTGGATGAATTCCAGTCAATTCGATGTTTCTTAAGTTCGCTGTTTGATCACATTATCAAATAGTGTACAAAATGCAAAGGGCTTGTTCGGAAATTACATGTTAGTCAAACTTACTTGACTCTTACAGTTCTTTTACAGTACAGCTGACTACTGTTCGTGTACACTAATCTCACCAGTAAATGTCGTACTTTATGTAGTACGAAGTTGCCGCACAAAGGTGTAGTACATTTCATTATTGTTAGCTAACTGCATGCCTTTCAAACCACAACGATCATAGTCAACATGTGCAAACGCAATGATGGTATAAAAACAATGCTCAGGTCCTCTCGTTCTTACTCGCGAATATTAAGCCCTGCTAACGCTTCGCTAATATCCTTCCCACTCTTGTTCATCTCCTCCTTAACCGCCTCAACGAAGCTCCTCACTGTCGGGTCGTCAATATTCATCAACGCAATCCTCTTGACCAGCGTTGTGCCTCCTTTTTCCTTACAGAACCTCACCGCCTCCTTCACGATCTCCTTAGCCCCCAAATCTCTCGGGTAGCCGAAGATTCCAGTGGAAATCCCAGGGACCGCCACGGATTTGACTTCCAGCCGATCTGCCTCCATCAACGCACTCCATACCGCCCCACGAAGCTGCGCCGCGTGCTCCATCGTCGGCTTCACGCTCCCTACATTAGGACCCACAGCATGGATCACGTGCTTACAGGGAAGTTTACCCGCCGCCGTCGTAACAGCATCTCCGACTGCCAAGGATCCATGCTCCTTGATCCATTTGCTGCTCTCCTGCTGAACAGAGGAGCCTCCTTTACGTACAACAGCTCCAGCTAGCCCACCGCCATGCATCAATTGACTATTAGCCGCATTGACGATTGCATCGGCCTTACAACTCGTAAGATCACCCTGGATCACCAGCAGCTCCGGTCCAAGATCGATTTTTTCATTGGGTCTCCATCGACACAGGATTTTCCCGCCAAGATCTTCCTCTACGTTAGCCGTACGGGATACAGCAGCTGTTGGAGACGTGACCTCCTTGGACGTGGTGGTCTTAATACGCGGACTGGAGCGACTGGAAGTGGCAGCGGACGACATCCGTAATATCCTGAGAATTCGCATGAAGTTTGCTTTTATATCGTCAGTTGCATAAGATACTGAAGAAGAAGTGCTCTTATATCGAATGTCAGTTTTAGAGCGGTTAATAATAGACCCTAGCGAAAGTCTATTATTAGACCAGGGATCAGAAGCCTTGGCTGTGTGTCATTGTTGAATGGGGCAAGGCGGACGCGGTCGTGGGCGGGGCGTGGGCGGCGAGCGCTGCTCGACTGCAGGGTGCAGTAACAAGGCGCAGGGGAGCGGGAGGTGCAGGACTCATACTGGAACGTTAGGCCAATGCAATCAGCCAGGATGCGAGAAGCAAGCGCAGTATAAAGGCCTGTGTGTTGCTCATGGTGGACGTCGAGTGTGCTCGTATCCGGTCTGCAGCAAGACGGTGACGTCCAAGGGCTTGTGTGGTGACCACGGAGGAGGACGACGCAAACAGTCAGGCACTAAAAGACCTTCTGTCAAGCAGGACAAAGCGGTTCTATCGACTTCGAGTGGAATGTCCATGATGTCGCTGCTACTGAACGAATGGCCACAGGACGTGGAGAACGGAATGCATGTACCCCCTCCTTATACAGGGCATACACAGGACGATAAGGACTCGACAGGAGCGGTCACACCGCTTGGTTTACCTCAGCATTTAGGACACAGTGAATCAACTCCACTTTCTTATAGCGGGACGTCAACTTGGACTGTAAGTGACGCCAAGTTTACGACAGATCCTGTTCCAATAGCTACGTCGAGTGGTGTAGCTCAGGACACACAAAGCAGTGGATCAATGCCACACAATGACGTGCCGGCTTGGGCAGGAGACAACAACGTTATCAAGCTGGAGTCGACGGTGATGTCGGCAACAGTTACTAGGTCCACTGCATCACCTCGGAAGACACAAACCAGTGTACCAATATCACACACGGACGCACCGACTTGGTCAGGAGACGACAGCACTGTCAAGCTGGAGCCGTTGATGTCGACAGCTTCGGTGGGTGGATCGATGATGTCACTGCTGCTCGGAGGGTGGTCCCAAGACTCGTATACAGTGAAGACGGAGGAGAACAGTGCTGAGCGGGATTCGGAGGAGACTACCGACAGTGAAAAGTCCACAGAGAAGCTTGTCAGGACTCGTAAGAGAGCGCTCTGCGTACACATTGGCTGCTCCAAGATAGCTCAGTCTCAGGGACTGTGTGTTACCCACGGAGGTAAACGATGCACACAATCGGGATGCACTAAGAGCGCTCAGTATCAAGGCCTATGCACAACTCACGGAGGCTCAAGAGCTTGCACGTTTCCTGGCTGTGCGAAAACTGTCCGATCGGCTGGCAGATGCTTCGAACACGGCGGAGGCAAGAGATGCTCGCTCTCTGACTGTGCCAAATCGGCTAAATCGAATGGACTATGCAACTCTCATAGCAACAAGTGAAAGACCAAAAAAACTGTTTTATTAAAGAGATGCAGCACCAAAGCTTCAGTAATAGGAAACTTATATTGAGCTCGTACTGTATACCTCCCTTAAGAGAACGCCTAATTCTTCCTGCGTCTTCTTTAAGATTGAGCAGCAACAGGTTCCAAAATTCATCACCAACGCTCTTAACAGTAGTCGGCGACATGCACTTGTCTAGGTGCTGATAAATCGTCAAAGGACCGAGCTGCCACTCCGTCAGGCGCCGACGCTGCGATACCACAGGCGTCCGCTTCGACCGGTTCGCGTAGCGAAGCAGTGTCTGATATGATACATTGCTACACCTCTGACTGAGGTTCAATATGCATCATTTTCAAAATTCTGAAAAGTTCTAAGAAAATCCGAGCTGAAGCTCAAAATGCTAATTCTACGGACATCATACATCAGACGGATCAAGTACAACCTCAAGTCCATATCGTTTTGTCGTCGACCGCAATGAACTTGAGAACGTGTTCCAAGGTTGTGCCTTCCTCCAACCACCTCTGAATATGTTCCTGGGAACATTTTGGCCACTATTGACAGACCTTCGGTTTTTTTTTTAATCTCCATTCCAGTCCGAGGAGGTGGGACTATGGTGATTGGCGGTTTGCCACCCGCCTATTTCAATTTAAAGAATTAGCTGAGCTAAAACATTTTTTTTACAAGTGTAGCTTGAAGCAAATCTAGGGGATGACGGGTGCAGTACACACGACTCGTCAGACTGACTATCCGTCAGCAGCGACATAGCATATTCGTGACGTGTTTATGGGAGGTCTTATCTCAATGTTTTCCCCGGAGACACAACACTTGCATCTCACGTAGTCTCCATGTGTTTATGGAGTACCGCAATCATTACGCACAATACACACAAATCGTTTGGTGTCAAGACTTCGTAAGCCCAATTGCGATGTTTCGCATTCACATTTAACAACTTACTACTCCTACATTATAATCCTTTACTTCGGAGGTTTGACGTTCTTCAGTAAAAGAGGACGAAGATTATTACCTGCGTAGTTACAAGTACTAATACAGTAGAATACTCTTCAAATGAAAGTCATTGTCATTTTTGAACTGAAACCAACAATACCAGCCACTACTGTACCAATGAAGGTAGCCGCATTCCTCACTATCGCAGCAGTCGCTATCGCGACGACGACGACCGCGAGTCCTACTACAAGAAACCTCATATTTGTGTCTGGATACACGGGCGCTCCTTGCGCTGACACGCCGTGCCTACCAGAACATGCTCCAGTGTGTGGCTCGAATGGTGTTACGTACGAGAATGAGTGCGAGCTGGACCAGGCCAACTGCAACAATCCTGATCTCAACGTCACCCAAGTCAGCTCTGGCGCGTGCCTTACCCTACAACAGTAAATTTGTGGTCGCGACCGCGTATTTCGCTAAGAGATCACGTTAATGCAAGACAACTTGACCAAACCATCAACTACATGTATATTTGTTGCAAAGTGCTACTATAGGGAATTCGCATCTTCATGAGAAGCAGATAAGACTCCTTTCAAAAGTGCAGTTCGAACAACGCTCGCACGTTCACGCTCATCCTCGTCGACTTTGTGCTGCAACAGCCGGTGGAATTCTTCAGCGGCCAATCTATTTCCAGCCTTGGTCGTATCGACCACCATTGGTGTCTGCCGCATGCAAATCTCCGCTATCGATGAAAGCCCATCCGCCGACGGGCGTAGAATGCACACGTCGGTCTCAGTGACGTGCATCCCAGTGAACCCGTCCTCGCCCTCCGAATCAATCTTCCAGGTGTACACCGCTCGATCTTTCTCCACGAATCGCCGCCCGACAAACCGCTGCAACAATGACAATAGTCAATAACAAATGTGAAGCTCGACATTGTTTGGAGGAAATAAAATATTTGGTGGTCGCGAGGCCTGCACGTTCGAATCAGTGTGCCGCCAAAAACACATGCAACCTCTGGGAAATCGGCACCACACGTTGCAAAACCATTTACCAACTCGCTCCACTCGTCGTCTGCTGTTGGTGCTGGAAAATAGGTGACCTTGTACAGCAGCTCGTAGAGTAGCTCCTCTATATTTTTGATACAGCGGCTGGCAGCAGCCCGAGACATCCCCAGCTGAGCCGCCGCGCCTCCAATACCGTCCCCACTTTCTCCACACCCATTCCCGTGGTATGCCATTAAAACAGCGAGTCCCCAATCAAAAGAATATTGAGTGTTTTGTCCACGCAATCCGTATTTCTTGTAATATAGCTGCTTCAAGTAGACACATAGAGCATCGAATGACTCTGGCGAACACTGGAGCGTCTTCCTATACGCAGTTCAAGATCTCGGCTACTTCAGCTTGGTGTAGAAGTCTGATCGTACGGTAATCTTCTCACAAGGTGGAGCCCGAAGAGATTTCCAGTCTAATGTGCCAAACGTAACAGCCAGTGCGAGGAGCAGTATGAATATGATTATGACCTCCTCTTCATCAAGGCCATCAGAACCATTTACATCTGCTGCGGATTCTTTTTCTTCCTGTCAATGGATAGATACACCAACTTGTCATAACGATAAGACATATTTCAAACGTTATTATACGACGTAATACATATAATACCAGATTTGCGTTCAGGTCCTCAGCGTGGGCGTCAACTGCAAAGACAGCTGCATGCGGCATTCGTCTGATGACATCCTCAGCACGAAGATCAGCATCGAAGCCTGCTTCGCTTGCCATCCCTCTGTTGACTCCAGTAAACGAGCATCAGGATTAAGTCTGCTGCAACTGGTGCTCTCCTGTGGACGTCTGCAGCGCGAAGGGCAGCGTCCAAAGCGAAATCTGCTGCTCTCGTCTCTCTGCAGACGTGCCAGCACGAGCAGCTGTACCTGGATAGGCGCCTGGCATGCTTGGTGTATCGCTGTCGGCCCTTCATCTTGCCCGGTGTGGTGCCGACCAGCCATGCCGGATCCTTGCTCTTTCACAATAAAAGCCGTCCTTCCTATTTGTGTACATGTACCGGTATTATTATAGGAATAGTATTTCTTCGAAATTGGTGCTGAACTCGAATAGTACTCTAATTGGATTACTTTAAACTTGATTTTTGTAATGGAGGGAGATTTTAGCTGATACTACACCTTTCATGGGCATAGTAATCGTGAAGGGTACTGGTATAGTTTTTGGAGGGGGTACTTAAATAGGAAGAACCCGTTAGTAGCATAATGTATCAACGAGATACCGTTTTTGGACAACGACATTAGAGATTCTACCCGAAACTTGAAACCTACAAATGAGGCCACGTCAAACAAAAGAATACTAATCAACCAAGTAAAAGCACACCGCTCTAAAGAGCCGTATAAAACGCATTTAATGCGTTTTCGAGCAACCCAGTCACGAAGATGGAAACTTCAGCGTGGCAGTTCTACTTGTTCGCATTATCCTGCGTTGCTATTGTCTTTTCCGACCCCTTTAGTATCCTGATTGCCTTCTACAGGACCTTCTTGTTCAGCGCGCGTGCCGTCTGGTGGATGATCTGGTCGACGATACCGATGACCGTGAAGACGCCGCCGATGATGGCGCAGGCCGACGTGACGAAGTGGTAAAACGGCACCGAGTCCTCCGAGATCCGCACCGACATGGGCGACAGATCGTAGCGGAACATGACGGACGGCAAGTCGTCCGTCTCCAGGTACTCGTTCGAGTGCGCCGTGTACTTGTACACGTTGATCTCCGACCCGTCGCTCTGCACGTACGAGTTGGTCACCACCTTGATGTAGTGCACGTACGTGTGGTTCTTGTAAAACGACGTAAAGTCCTGATTGTCCAGGCGGTGCGTGTACAGCTGCATCTGCGCGTCACGCGGCAGCCTCGACATGTCGCCGGGCGCCAAGTGCTCGCCGAACCAAAGCTCGTTCACCGTGTGCGACGCGTTCACCAGCGACGAGTCCATAGAGTACGCGGGATTGGCCAAGTGCACGTGGAAGTTACCGGGCACGCGCTTCACGTACAAATGTCCATACAAACGGCATCCTTCAGGGCCGACAGCCGAGCGCGCGATCGCACGTCCCTGTTCACGCGCGTCCTTCTTGTCCTGTTCGAACAGCTCCTTCTTACGCGCCTCCACTGCGTCCATCTCGCCAGCCATGAGCTGCTTGAACTTGTCCACAAACGCCTCCACTGTACGGTCTCCAAAGTACATTTCCACTGGGGATACATCGCCGTCTTTGTAAAAGAGAATGGTAGGGTACGCGCGGATGAACTGCTTCATACAGAGCTGGGGGTGGGCCTGGCAATCCACAGAGGCGACGCGCAGTTGCTGGCCGTAGTGCAGAGACGGGAGCGTCTTGGCTACACGCGTCCAGACCGGCTCCAGTCGCTTGCACCACACGCACCACGGCGCGTAGAAGTCCACGGCCACGTAGTGGTGCTCCTTGAGGAACGGCTCGAACGTCTCCTCGTCCAAAATGGTCACGGTAGCGTCCGAATCGGGCAGATCGCCGTACTCGTGGTCTTCTGCGAACCGCGGCATCACCTGCTCGTCGTCTGCGAGGCCGACCATGCGGCCCTTTTGGTCCAAACGGATCTTAAAGATGTCGGACGTCATGTTGTGCTTACGCGTGCCTGTCATGTCCGACACGTCCACAGATGCGAACTCGCAGGGCAAGTCGGGCACGGTAATGTTGAAGTTGATACGCATCGTTTGGTCCAGTCCTTCGTCCATGACGATATCGTACTTGTAGTCCACCGTGAGGTAGCTGTTGAACTCGAGGATGAAGAGCACGAACATGATGAAGCAGCCAGCGATCGACAGACTCACGCCGGGCAGCGTGCTCACCGTCAAGTCCTGCAGTTGATGGTAGGCAATATTAGCAGAGGAATAGGGAGGAACACGCGGTTTGATAGCGCACCTCCGGGATCTTCTTGTAGAAGTCCCACTTTTTCAGCACGTCCATGGCGCCCATGATGGAAAGATCAAGCGAGAGTGTGTGTGGACGATAGACAAGACGCGTGCGCACACGACGAGCTGCAGCGGAGCGAGCGGAACGAGCTGTGGGCTGCGCAAAGTCGCCTCAAAGTCCGGCGCGGATCCTTCTGGACGCGGTCGAGCTTTTGTGGGTCTTACGTGGCGATCAAAGGGGGCAGACCGATGGATCGCTTTAGACAGGGAAATTTCAAAGAGATAGGTACAGCGACGATCCAACGATCGTACTTACTGAGACGATACACGGTACGTCAGCTTCAACCACAGCACTCGATTAACCGCCAATCAGAGCGTAGAATTCCATCGAACGTGTCACACAAGGGCACACCATAATCGGCATCGACCTCCCCCTCATCGACCTTCGTCTCCATGGGCTTCTGCGGCGAATGTGGCTCCTATCTGGCCCCAGATCTGCAGGGGGCGTTCTGTCCTGAATGCGGTACGTTTTCCTCTCTTTGTACATGCCGGAATCGTCCAGGAAGTCGATCTACAACCTCATTAACGAGTGTGTCATAATCATGTCACGTATCTGCTCAGGTGAAGCGATTCCTGGCGCCGCGCCGGCCGCGCCAGCCCCCGTGCGGCACGTGACATTCGCCCCGACTCCGGACATGGAGGACGCGCGCCAATCACGAGAAACGGCCGAGCGGCGCGCTCAGGACGCCAAATTGTACGCGGATGCCAGTCGACAGGAAGCTGCTAACGCGATCGGCCAGTACGAGGCGCAGCAGCGCGCGGAGGTGAAGGCGCAAGCCGCGCGGGACAATGAGGCACGCGCGTTTGCAGCGGAGAACGAGCGACGCGCAATCGACGCGCAGCGGGACGAGGCCGCGCGTCGTCGTGAGGAGGCGGAGCGCCAGGCCCAAGATGCCCGCGACCGCGCTGAGGCCATGCGCCTATCAGCGCAGAACGCGATCTCGGACTACGAGGCGCAACAGCGCGCGGCAGTGGAACGTGAGAACGCGCGTAGGCAACAGGAACTGGAGACCCAGCGACAGCAGCATCTGCAGGTGGCCCAGGCGGCCAAAGAACGTCGTGAAGAGGCCGAGAGACTGGCACAGGAGAAGCTTGCCAGGGCTGAACGACTGCGCGCGGAAGCACAAGCAGCACAAGAGGAGCTGAAAAGGCAGGAGGCCAAACGCTTGGCCAAGGAGAAACAGAGAGAGGAAGCCAGACGGCTGAGAGAGGAACAGGCTCGACGTGAGGAGAACCGACGGAAGGCTGAGGAGGAAGCGCGTAAGGCGTTCGAGGCCAAGCGACTAGAGGAGCAACAACGTCAAAAAGCCAAGAGGCAGGAGGAACAATTGCGTCAAGAAGCTCTGAGGCTGTCGACCATGTCGGTATCGTCCAAGAGCTCCAGTACGTCCGCGCCGGCTGCTGCGTCCAACGCGTGCGTGAGCTGCAAGGCCGCGCTCAAGCCGGCGCAGAAGTTCTGTCTGCAGTGCGGCACGAAGGTCGCTGCGTCTGCTCTGCCGTCCGGTAGCAGCTTCTCTTCGCCTGCGTCTCTCACGTCCAGTAGCAGCTTCTCGTCTGCGCCGTTGCAACGCACGAATTCTTCTGCGTCCAACTCGTCGTCTTCGTCGCTTCCTGGCGGCGACCACAGCTGCGCGTCGTGTCATTTCACACTCAAGGCGGCGCAGAAATTCTGTCCAAAATGCGGCACGAAGGTCGATGCTCCGCCTCCAGCTCCAGTCATGGCGCCATCGCCTGCGTCTTCTGTCAGCTCGGCGTCCTCATTCTCAGCGCCGGATCCAGTGCCGACAGCCCCGAGCGCGTGCTCCAAGTGCAGCCAGCCACTGAAATCCACCCAGAAGTTCTGTCTACACTGCGGTACGAAGGTGGCGGCAGCTGCATCGACGCCAAGTTTGTCGTCTTCGTTCTCGTCCGGGTCCTCATCGTACACATCCGTGCCGCTGCCGGCGCCGATCCCAACGTCCGGATCGTGGTCCGCGCCGTCCCAGTCCGGCACCAAGAACTGCCCTACCTGCAGCAAGGAATGCAAGTCCACGGCCAAGTTCTGCATGGGCTGCGGCTTTAACTTTGCCAAGAGCGACGAAGAAGAAGTCGCGCGTAACATGGAGGCGGCACGTCTGCGTCAGCAGCAGATGCGCGACCGTGAGCAGCAACAGCGCAACCAGGCCTCCCTCATGGCCAACCAGGCTGCGCAGGCCTACCAGCCATCCTGGTAAGTACCTAAGTAACCCATAACGACGTGCTGTCACGGTGTAGATAAGCAAGTTCAGATACGACCAGCAAGCTCGAGAATAAATCACAGTTCAAGCTACACGACGGTCTATTCAAGCCTGTTTAGGCTTCTCATCTTGTTGCTCGTGGCCGTTTTCATCTGGCTGTTGCTCCCGCGCGATCTGCGTCAGGTAAATCTTGTAGTTGATGTCGTACTCGGTGTCAACCGGTCCATACTGCTCGTCGTAGTAGACATCCTCTCCATTGTTGCCGTAGTACGCCTGGTCTTCACTGTACTCGTAGCCGTACGGTGCGTACCGGTCCCCGTACGCGCCAATCTCCTGGTTTTCTGTGTCAACTGACTCCAGTTTCGAACGTGGCAGGAGCGTGTAGTACGCTCCGCCGTTTTCCATCGGCCACGCTAGTGCAATGACGGTGTCTTCCTGGTTGCTGCTCTGATAACCTGCAGGTGTCGTCCATGTGGCTTCACCGGTTTTGACGTTGTAGAAGTACGACGTGCCGACGTTTTCGTCCCAGTACTCGACCCATTCGCCGACATTTTCGTTTTCAGGCGGCGCATCCATCTCCGATGGACGCTCCCAGACGCTCTCGCCAGTCTCTGCGTCGTAGTAGTAGACGTATCCACTCGCTTCATCGAAGAGCTCGACCCACGCAGACGCTGGCGTTGCTGTGTCATCATCGACGAGTCGAGCGAGTCTCCGCTTCGCACGGGAATACCGGAACGCGCGTTGAATCCGCACAGCCGACTGCTTCTCCAGTCGCATCCGCTTGACGGTGCGTCGACTCAAGAAACACCGAGCGCAACATTGAGCGCGAAGGCGTTGGAGACTGACAGGACCCGTGATACGCTCACTGACATGACGCTGGATGCACAACGCACTCGCCGATTCCAGTGCTACGGCACGATCACGAAGCTGTTCGCGCGCGCGCCTGGCCGCTTGGAGCTTGCGCCTGTATAACTCTGCCCGGGCTTTTCGTCCACGCGCCATTGTCTGGATGCGCGTGGCTGCAACGCGTTCACTCTCGGCGATATGCGCTGCGACGGCACTGAGTCTTGTACGTAATTCTTCGTTGAACTTCCGTTGCTTCTCGAGCTGCAGTGCATGTAAGTCGCACCTCGCGACGTATCCGCGCCAGACGGACTGTAAACGCACCGCTGCGTTGCGTTGACGAAGACGCCGTACGAGTCGCCGCGCCAGAAATCCGCGCGCGTGACGCTGAATGCAGCACGCAGCGGCATTCCGCTGTCTCTCGAGTCGTTCTTGACGGAGATTATGAGCCACACAGCGTGCAAGACAACCGCGAATGTGACTCTGGATCACAACCGCTGCGTTGTACACACGGCGCTCTTGATACCGACGGAACGCGCGTTGGATTTTGATCGCGCTGTTACGTTCGTGCTGAAGGCGTCGACGTTCACATCGAGCCAAATGTCCCCGAACGACGCGCTGTATCGTGACAGCAGCTCTGGTCTCTAGCAACTGCTGCTGTCTGTGCGCCGCGCAGATAGCGCGCGTGATTCTACGCTGTCGGTGACGTCGGAAACATTCCTGGACACGCGTTGCCGCTGCTGTCTGCTGAGCAAGAAGCAGATCTGCTAACGTACGTCGCTGCGCGTACCGGCGATAGTACTTTTGTATCGTCACGGCAGCCGCATCTTCGGCGTACGCACGCTCAATGTCTTTCCTCTGATGCGGCTTCCGCTCGTGAAACAGAGCATCGCAAGAGCGACAGAACGGCAAGCCTAAGACCGACTTTCCGTTGCGCTTGACCTCGATTGAACTGATGCCGTGGCCGTACAGACAGTCCCAACAGCTTCGACGAACAGCATGTTTCTCGCACAACGTGCACGTCCCGAACTGGAGTCTCGTATTGGCTTGGAAGGCTCGATAAGCACGCTGCGCACTCACCAGAGGCACCAGAATACGGCGATACACAGCGGCATCCAACGTCTCCATGACAGCGTCGCCAATGCTGGTGAATTCCTCGCTACAGACATTGCACAGTTTACTTTCAGCTTCGAAATGGTAGACGGTGGCGAGTTGAGAGCGACAGCTCTCACAAGCGCCCAGACGTCGAACCACTTGACGTCGCATCAGTTCGCGTCGAGCCTGTCGCGCCCGGAACATGCACTGCAGCTTCGTAGCAGCTCGATTTCGCCTTGCCAGGTCTCTGATAGCGACGTATTTGCGTCGCGCTATCCACGCGCGGTACGTGGCTTGGATCTGCCGTGCTGCACGGTCCCGTTTCCGCGTTAGAATACGTTCACGCAGCTTAACCAGCATCCAACGCGCGCGCCAAAACGCCTGTATCTGTTTGACCGCAAGTGTGTATTTTCTCTTCCTTGTCAACGTGTGCATCTTCACTCTAGCTTGATATTGACGCGTGCAGCATTGAATACTAAGCGCAGCCTTATCGCGGCGATACGCGCTAACCACTCGACGTAACCCGCGCTGAAACATCCACCGGCGACCAGCACGTTGGATGCGAGTCGCCATCGCCGTCACTAGGAGCACAGTCAACGCGGCCCAGCCAAACTTCCTGGCGACGTAGTTGCGATAAGCCAAGCGGATCGTCGTGGCCTTCTCGTTCTGCTCTCGTAGACGCCGAGCTTTCCAGCGACTGTAAGCCTGTTGAATCGTCCTGGCTGCTTCGTCTCTCAGCTCATCTAGCGAACATTGATGCAGTCTATGATGATCATTAGAGAGTGCTCCTTCGAGACGCTGTAGCGTGACTTTCGTTCGAGTCGAGTAGCCTCGCCACATCATCTGGATGCTCGTAGCTGCCTTGGTATGCACGCATCGCTGTCGTACACGCAGTACACGCAGTCGAGCTAAGTGTCCTCGCGTTGTCCGCTGCAGATCCACAGCAGCGCGTGCTCGACGTTTCTCCCGTCTCAAACGCTCTACCAGACGACGAGCGAGATGCCGTCTAACGTGAGTCTGCAGCTTCCGTGCTGCCGGCCACCGTCGCACCGCATCGCGTCGTCTTCGAGCTTTACGACGCGCTACAAACTCGCGCATGGATCGTTGAAGAACACGCGCAGCCTTAGACTCTAGAAGCCTACGAGCTCTTCGTCTACAGCTTAATGTAAAGTGACAGCGGCGCATGAATCGCTGCAGTGTTAGCGCCGCACGGTCTCGACGTATTTTATTAACCACAACTCTGTCAAAATAGCCGCGAGCCACGCGTTGAATCTCCACACTAGCTGCGATATGTTCAACCAGCGCACAGCCTTCAGATACGCGAACCCAGAGCGGCCACGCGCGTGCCAGTGCCGGTCTCACTAAGAACCGGCGGACGATCTTGTACGCCGCCCGTCGCACCACCTTCTGCTGGTGGAAACGCAGTCGAGCGGCTAGTTTCCGCTCCATGGCTCGGACGTCGAAGCCATCTTCACGGTTATCAAGGCGTTTGACTCTCCTTCGCTTCGCTCTGACCTGGTCGGTGTGAGCTGGGGGCTTGGGGGGCGACGGAGGACTCACGTGCTCGAGAACGCGGAAACGGATGCCGCTTGCTGCCTCTCCGTAGAGTTTAAAACACGCACTCAAAGCTTGATGAGGATGCACGCCAAGCTGCAGGTCGTGGAAGCTCTGCGCTGCAGCGTTTTGGAGATCCCACGTTGTGCCGAAGTAGCGATGCCCAGTCTTCGTGTTCTCTAATAGATACACACCAGCATTCACTTGTCGTGTGCCGTCGAGACTCAACTGGCTCGAGATCGCGTGTCTTCGCTTCGTGAATGAAAGTTTGGGGACTTTAGTCACGCGTTTTGTAAGTCGAATCGTCGACGTCTTCTGTAGTGGCTGGGTGGGCGTAGCAGAGCGTTGATTCGAGCTTGCATCCTGTTGCTGTTGAAGCTTCTTGGGAGCTGGAAACTGCACCAGGTGACGCACAACTGCTGCTACATCTCTCTTGCGTCTGTCGGGAGTTCCAGGAGGACGAAGAGCAGTCAAACTTTGTCTGCTTTCCATTAATACGAGTCACCCAAGTCGACACAATAAGGGGTAACGACCAGTTACCCCACCATAAAAAAATGTTTTATGATTCATTTTTTTTGCAGGAAATGATTGCGCTCTAATTTGTAAGAAGTATAGTAGCTTACTTCTCCTTCGCTTCAGTCTCCTCGTCCTTCTTGTTCTCGGGCTCGTCGTTCAGTACGTGGTAGTACTCGGGGTTGACGTCCACACAGTCCCGCAGCGCGAGTGTCTGGGCTCCGCATTTCTCGATAAAGTCGTCGCCGCTCTTCTTGCAGCCGTCCAGACACGCTTCCCAGGCCGTGAACTCCTTGCCACACGGACCAGCCTTCATGAACTTACAGAAGCCGCACTCAGCTTTAGGCGCCTGGCATTCACCCGAGGCCACGTCGAAGCGGGACGACAGACACACTGTGCCCTGCAGTGCTAGCTGCTCGCTCTGCTTGGCGTCCACCTTGACGATCTTGGCCTCTACAGCCGGGAACGGGCTGAACAGCGGCAGGTGCTTGGACTGAAAAGCCGGCAGCTCCCCAGTCCATTGGCTCGTCTCTTCCTCGTCATCTAGAAGGTAGCACAGCTTGTCACTGGCGCGTAGACGCTCGAGCAGCACGCTCGAGTAGCCGGCGCTAAGTGCGCCGCCTGACGTCGACAGCGTCACATGCGCAGGCTCCGCGGAGCCCTCGTACTCGAGAGACTCGCCCGTCTCCGTCGTGACCGCTACCAGCACCTAAAGAGGTCCACATAGAGCCACAAATTTAGTCCAAATGTGTCTAATTGACATATTGTCATGCTTTGGATGCACTCACAGTCTGTGCGTGGTCGTCCTCGGCCAGTCCCTTGACGTGTAGCTTGGCGGCGCGGCCCAAAATGGGTGCAAACGCTTCCTGTTCCTCGGCTGTGGGCTGGAAACGCAGCACCACCACGAGCGGCTCATCGGCACTGCCGAATTTGGCTGGGAATTGTTGTCGCAGACGAGCGGCCGACTCCTTCTCCACGAAGACGCCAACGAAGTCCACGGCGGGCTGAGAAGGCGAAGCAGCGTCAGGCTCAGCGGCCTCTAAGTGAGCCGAAGACACGGACAGAAGCGCCGTGGGTGCTACCAGAAACGGCAGCAGGCGGCGCGAGCGCAGGAACGTCGTTGACATGGTACAGGATGAGCAATGACGACCACAGGTCGAAGCGCTTTTTCATGGTGTGGTGAGCGCCACTTAGGTGCAATCATTGAGACGCGCATTTGCATGCAATCATTCATGTTTCGCACCCTGTCGCAGGAAATGATGACGCATGAGGAGCATGGACAGTTTTATGCTGAAGTTGAAGCGAAAAGCGACTTATATGGTTCTGAGGTCTCAGCACTTTTGCTGATGGGAAACGCTCTGACTCGTTCCGACGAGTGCGGCGACTGCGGCGGTGCTCGTCAATGGCCAAGTTTGCCACTGAGTTGCCATCGACCCCATCGATGATTCTCGATGAGAACAGCGTCTGCTCCCCGTCCCAAAGAATTTGGCTCGCAACTTGTCAAACGAAGCGGTTCGTCTTCAGATCAGTCCAGCGAGCGTACGTCAGACTTCACAACCGAAATTCTCTCACAACGCAACACACCGAGAGAAAAGGAAACCCCCGGAAAGCACCTCAGACTAAGAACAAACTTGCCATGCGCGCACTAACTAACAACCCGCGGATCTCCCCGACCCAATGCACCGGCATGAGCACCACAACGTGCACCACCAGCATCACCAGCGACAACCAACACGACAGCAGCATCTACGCGCGAGCGTGGCGGTTCGTGCAGCGTCGGCTGCATCTGCGACCGAGAGCATGCTCGTGTCCTGCAGACATGGAGAACCGAGCGACGACTACCAAGACGGTAGAAACACCAGAGACAAGCAGCTACTGTTGCGACTGGCAGCGCGTCTACATGCTCAAGGAGCTCGAGGAGGCCGGCGCACGAGCGCAATGGCGACGACAGCGGCAGTACCAGGAATGCATCAAGGAAACGGCAGAGTGGACACCCACAGACATCCCGACATTTCGAACTCAGGCTCAGCGCAAGACCGCGCAGGTGACGTGTCATAACTGCGGGCTTCTGTTCTTCCGCCCGCTGTCTGTAACGTCAGACACGAGCGCGTTCTGCGGTCGTGACTGCCAGAGCACGTACGAGTACCGTCAAGAGCTGCAAGACTCTGTGAACGAATGCGAGACGTTGCAGTCCACATCCAATTGGACACGGAGCAGCGAACTGTAGCAGCCACAGAAGAAACCACGACACTTTAGTGTAGAGCCAACTATTTATTTCATGAAGACAAGGAGACGAAAAGCGCGTTTTTAAGGACAGTAGATATACAAGCTCCTTCTTGTTGCAGTCACACAGTCGACGACTCGAAGTGCAGTCGGTCATCCTGTAGCGAGATGGCCGTAGGTTTGTGCAGCTGCAACGATCCCGTCTCGTCCTGCTCCAAGTTGTCACACGTTGTGAAGCAATGCGCGATGGAAATGAGTTCAGCGTCGAAACTCTGGCAGACAATGCGAGCACGAACATTGCCACCGATGCCAGCGAGCGCGCGGCCCTTGAGCGCACCGAGCACCACCACATCCTCGTCTGCCATCACCTCGGCACCAGAGCTCACGTTGCCCAGCACGATGAGCGACCTGTTCTGCGCGAAAATCTGCTGGCCAGAGCGCACCGAGTGGCTCACTACCATGGGAGAAAGTAACTCGGTTGCCGTCTGCGGGGCAACTGACGCTCCGGATTTTTCTTCTTCGGCAAAATTTGCGTCAAGTGAAGTGGTAGGAATTTCCTGTTCATCCTCCGCAGCCACCCTCACCTTCTCCTGCTGCAAGTGCAGTCTCGTACCGATAAAGTAAGGCAGATTCAGCGCCGCCGCGGCCTTCTTGACGTCTTCACTGGCGTTGGTGATCCCCACCGGCACGTAACCAGCTTCCTAGCAAATTTTACATAAAATAACAAGACTTAGAATAACAATTTACCACTAAAACTGCAAATGCAAAATTATCACCTGTAGTTGCAGAATCTCACTCCTCAGTTCATGTTTCTTGATTGACTGCGAATGAGGCGAGCCTAGAGAAAATAAATCAATAAATTAAAAAGGCTAGACACATAACATAATTTTAAAGAGAACTTTAACCCACCGTCACTGGAGACTTGCTGTAAATCTAGCACTACAGAAGTGGGGCGGCTGGCTCGGGCTTGGAACAAGTGCGAGTCTTTGGCCTCTTTGGATGAAACTTTGGACAGCGTCAGAGTGGGCAGGAGATACGAACGGCCGTCGAGCTCCAGCGACTTGGACGTCGAGGGCTTCACTGTGGACGCTCGTCGACCGTTGGAGACTTCATCCAAGCGGCGTAGAGCCTGCTGCGAGAACGCCCGGCGCCGCGTAGTGAGCACAGCTCCCTGCATGATGAATTTATGGATACAAAACGCAAGTGAAAAGTATACACTGGGAACTCTCTACCAGCATTTATGTAGTGTGGCATACACAGTTTCCTGATTACATACGATTATGAATTTTGCAAAGTATACCTACAACGGAAAAGTATACGTTGAGAGAGGTTTTGTAGGAAAGGCTGCGCGTTATTCGATTTCAGTAAGTCAACACGCATGGCGTCCTCCCCCGATGCATCTGCGGCGTCTGCGCAACTTCAGAGTAATGAACACCCGACAGTGCCCGTCCCTCTATCTTCAGCACTCGCTGTCGCGTCTAACGAGCCGCCTTCCGACTTCGGGGGCGCCCCGGAAGCTGAGCAATACGCCGCCGTTCCGACCACTCACTTCGAGGCCTCTGCCTCGCCCTCATTAGCGGCGATGGAGCCCACGAAGAAAGGAAAGGGGGTCGGCAGGCGGCTAACAGATCGACAGCGCGTAGAGATTCTGGAACTGATTGAGAAATCGGGCGGTACCTTGTCGAACGCCGAGATTGGGAGGCGCTACGGTATCACGCGCGCCGCCATCCAGAAGCTAAAGCAAAAGGGGGCTGAGGTGCGGGCCCGATACCGGTACGGCAGTGCAGAGACCAGAGATGGCCGCAAACGTGGAGGCCACGTCATGAGTGTGCCGTTCGAGCGAGAACTGTTTGAATGGGTACGAGGACTCAAGGCGCGGAAAGTGCCAGTCCCACCGTCGCTTGTCAAGGAGAAGGCCAAGTTGCTAGTGCCCAAGTACGGACTGGGGAATTTCCAAGCGTCGAACGGATGGTACTACAACTTCTGTAAGCGGTTTAATTTGTCCACTGGCGTATTGGTGGAGGAAAAGGCATCGATTCCTGCAGCGCCAGACGCCGTGGATACAAGCTTGGACACGGATCACGCGGAGCTCCAGCAAATGACGTTGAACGGGTTGGGGCAGCAAACATATGAGCAAATCCAGCTGTACCATCAACAGCAAATAGCTGCGCTCACCGCAGCGACCTTGCAGCAGCAACAGGAGCAAGAGCAGCAACGGACCCAAACGCAGGAAGGTAGTACACAGGAACTCCAGTCCAAGAGCGATCGGATGCTGGCGCTTCTCGAGCAGCAGAACGCTTTGCTCGAGCGACAGAACAGCATGATTGAAGAGCAGGCCGAGACGATCAAAAAGTTATTTACTGTAGTGACCAAAGGTGGCTCAGCACTCTAATACACAGTCACATTGCCTACGTAATAAGTTTCTTACTAAATATCAACTGACGGTGCTACGAATTATGTACAACATTTTTGGGACAGACTAAGAAGGAAACTTAGTGACGGAGACGACGCTTGCAGCTCGTGTTTTTGCCTGGGAATGTCGGCTCAGAAGCAGAGGATCCAGCCACCTTGCTGCCGTTCGTCTGGTTCTGATTGTTCGATGACGGTGCACCGGTCAAGACATCGCTTTCGTTGGCCGTCGAGTCATCAGTCTGGATGGGACTGTTGGCGTCGCTGCCTTGATCAATGTCGGAAGAACCGGTAACTTGGCTGCCTGTCTCGCTCGCCTGAGTGGAATAGTCAGACGGAGACAAGCTGCTGCCCTCATCGAGACCGGTAGATCCGCTGGGTTGGCTAGCAGACTCCGAACTAGGGACGCTCTGGGCGGTGTTGGACGAAGTGTCTACCTGGCTGCCAGTCGAAGAGCTACCTGCTAGCGAGAGTATCTCGTCGCACGGTGCTGATCCCGAAGCGCTAGTCAAGCCCTGAGTCTCACTGCCGTCACCGCTGCGCGGGGTGCCGTCGCTCTTGCCATTCGCAGCAGAACCACTACTCTCATCGATTCCAGCAACCTCACTGCTAGACCAACTTGTAGGCGGAAAAGTGACCTCGTTCAGATCTACAGACGTTGAGCCACTGCTCTCGTCGATGGCGCTTGATCCCTCAACTTCACTGCCAGTTTCACTAGTCGTGTAGTCACCACCTTCATCCAGACCCGTCGTGCTTCCAGAGCTGTTCAAGCTGTAGATGTCTCCCTTGCTATGAGGAGAGGAGCCACTGTGGAGATCGCTGCCGGTTGAAAGGCTACCGGGCCCCGACACCGATGGAGGTGGGCTCTTGGGGTTACCCTTGCTGCCAGATCCAGTGGAAGGAGGAATTGTGAACGCGCCGTTCGACTTGCCATCGCTGCCTTCGTCGATTGCCGAGGAGCCTGCAACGGAAGATTCCGTGTTGTCGTACGAGTTCGGTCCGCTGTTTAATGCGGTTGGTGTCGCAGTCGTCCAAGCAGGGACCAGCGACTGTGACTGCGCAGGCGAATCTGAGGGGGTGACGTTGATCTGGGGAATGTTGGCAGGATTGCCCTGCTCAAGTGCGGCGACGCCGTTCATGGTCACCGCAGTGGCGACGACCAGCGAAAGAGTCTTCCATGGCAACATTTCGGTCAAGATATGTTTGATGTGGTGGAAAGTTGGACAATTGAATAATGGGTTTTCGGTATGGCGGTGCTCGTCGAGGTGGTGCCACGGCAGAGAGTGAAAACGAAAGCCGAAGGTGATGAAGGTATCGGATAGAGTTTTCCATTTCTGCAGGTGTCCACACTCGCTATTTGCAGTTCGATCCGCATGGCCGGACTTGTATGCCGTGGATTGAAGCTGACCGATTCGGTCGTATCATACGACTCGTATGGCGCTTCCTCAGACTGGAAAATTCCGGTGGAACCGCTCGATCCATCAGGCATCTGCAGCAAGTGATATCAAGGAATAGGCTGGTTATAGATCGATGGGCTAGTTTGCATCGGGTTTCATATTCCGCAGGTGGTAGCGCAACTTGGGTTCTTATCGGACTTGACTTGACGCGCAAAATGGAGTGACAGGTTGTGTAGGGGAACTGACCAAGGACCCCACTATTAATAAAGTTGATACGAAGTAAAGCTTCGTTTCAATGAAGGAAGTGAAGGGCAATATCACCGTAATATGAGGATGCTACATCTATCGTCCTTATTAGACACTATTGTTGCAGTTGAGAAAAAATGTGGATTGAATATTGAATATATCCATACCAGTACCGGACTCTATTGACATATCCTTACACCAACGATCAAATAATACATCGACACTGAGTGTGTCGATGAACTCACAAATTCATATGTCACCGTCTAGTTGCGGCGAAGACGAAGCTTGCAGCTCGTGCCCGTGCTCGGGAAAGTGGCCGAACCGCTGCTCTCCGTGGCTGCAGACGCTTCAGTCTGGGTCGGATTCGAGTCACTGCCGGTCGAAGTGGTAGTGTCGCTTCCGGCCTCACTGGTAGGGGTCGTGGCTGCGCTTCCAGTATCGGACGTGGGTGTAGTGGCCTCGCGGCCAGCTTCGCTGGTCTGGGTGGTGGCCCCACTGCCCTGGCTCTGAGTCGCCGACCCCTGCGTTGTCTGACTGGCACCCGAGTCCACCGAACTTCCCGCGAGCGACAGAGATCCCTCACACGGCTCGGAGCCCGAAGCGCTCGTATCAATAGTCGATGAACCAGCAACGTCGCTGCCGGTCGCAGAGCTACCCGCGAGAGAGTACTTCTCGTCGCATGGGGCCGAGCCCGAAGCCGACGTCGAGGTGCTGCTGCCGTACGAATCTTGCTGCTCCTGGCTGCCGACGGTCACGTCACCAGACCCGTTCGACGAAGAGACCGCCTCGCTCCCTTGGTCAATGGCACTTGATCCTTCCACGGCACTGCCGGTGTACAGGTTGCTGCTGCCCGAAGTGCTCGAGGTGATGCCCGTCTTACCGGGAGTTGGGGTCGAGGTGCTCTGATCGATAGTGGATGACCCATGTACTGCGCCGCCCATGTACTGGTCGTTGCGACCGCTGCCGCTCGGCAGGGCCGTGTCACTCTTGCTAGGGTACGACGTGGTCGCGGAGTTGGAGTCGGTGCTAAGATCGACAGCCGACGACGCATCCACCGACGTTGGCGCTTCCTGCACGACTGATTCGTCCGCGGGTGTCGCCGTGGTGGCGGACGGCAGCTTCACACCACCGCCGTAGCCCTGCTCAATGGCAGTGGCGCCGTTCATGGCCACCGCGGCCGCGACGAGTAGCGAAATGGTCTTCCAGGACAGCATTATTGTGGTTGTGATTGAGGATTGTAGTTGTGGTGGAGTGTTGCTGTACTGTGAATGCCGAGGCAAAATGAATAATGATCTTGTCGGACCGACCGGAACGAGTCCGCGAGGCACACCAAGCAATCGCGCGCGCTTTGCACCAGAGACCAGCCGATCCACAGACGCGAACGATACCCACGTTGCTCATTGCTCAGATCCAGCTGGATGGTTCGGTGCGACTTCACTCGAGCGACTTGGCCCGTGTCCGCCCGAGTCTCGAACGATCTCGAGATGACGGGCATGAGTGTTGAGGAAGACTTCTGTACCAGAAGGTGGACGGGCGTGCAAGCATGCGTTTTGAGGCAACCGCATCACAGTCACTCAGCGCGTCGGAAGCCGTACGATCGACCTACGTGCCCGATGCATCTGTTCCAGCGGTCCGCACGGAGAATGCTGGGTCTGCAGCATGCTCGAAAGGATGCGGTCCTGCAGCCGCTCTAAGCGATCGTTTCTGGGCAGACTCGTGTGGAGCTGCTGTTATGCGGGATCAAGGTTGTGAAGGTTGTGCGCGCAACCGGTTGGTTGGCATCGCCGACGCCGCGTCGGTAGCGGATGCAACGAGGGGTGAAGTGATCGTGCTCACTGCGCAAAGCACCTGTCGGAGACGCTATTCAATAGCCGCTATTGTCATAGCCGACTTCAACGTCAATCTCTATGGATCTTCAGATCTGCAAATTGTTCGACTAATCGACTGTTCGACTAATGAAGTGCACGCCGTTTAAAGATTTTTGAACTCAATGCTCGCTGCTTTTCCACAAGACGAACGAGGAGAGATACTCTGAAGCAACAAGCTTACGCTAAACAATATAAAGTACACACGAAGAGAGCGGACTATGCATCAGTGGCTTGTAGTTGCTGTTATCAGCACTCATCGATGCCGTCGGCTGTCGTCCGCCAAGCTGTCCTGACTACTAGATGCTGCTGCCGAAGTCACTTGGTTGGGATACTGTACCCTGCCGATGTGGAAGAAAACATACCGGCACGCTATGATACCAGATCAAAATTATCACTGCCAAAGACCGGGCCGGCCATTAGATCCCGATCGCGACACGAAGTTGACACTTGCGATGCAAGTACAACTATGGTGTTAATAAAAATCACCGTACCGACAATAAAAATACTTTGCTTTTTGAGCGGTCGCAACGCTCCAGCAATCGCATCTTTCCTAATGAACTGGAAACTCCGAGTAGCACTGGATGCATTCGTCTTGCTGCTGTTGCTAGCGCTCGACTCCCGGGATCTGTGGTTCAAGACGCGTTGGCTCGGACCAAGCGACGCCTTCGCTTTCACGACCAAGAATTCCGTACTTTTGGTAGATCTGTCTCCTGGGGATGAAAAGCGCCCGAGTGAGAGTGTAACCGGGTGGCGCGTCTTTCACGACACTTGCAGCGAACTCCAAGCTCTCACTGGGAGAAGCAACAGTGGAAGCGTTCATTCTCACTACCTCCATGTCGTGGCAGCCAACTGTTCGGCCCCCGACGGGTTAACCGAAGAGATGTCACCTCAGCTCTCGACGATGGTTCTCACCAGCGATATACGGGTCGATGCCATGGCATGGGCAGCCTGTAAACTACTGTACGTGTCACGACGGCCACCTCTATGCCAGGATGCAATGGTCACGAGCTTCCTGCATAAGTATCGGCTAGGATCGCCTAACGTGGCCAGTTCTATGATGGCCTCGCCAATGTCCGGAGCTGAGCGGGAGCTACGAGCGCTTCTTGACATCATCGGCAAAACCGTGCCGCTTAGTAGAGTGGTGTGCGTTGGAGGCGTTGAGATCAACCAGCAGCCAGAACAGGCGCCTTTGAGGCGGATCTTCGGCTGTGCTAGTCCGGACGTTCCAGGTAAAAGTGCAGCCTTTGTCGGATACTTTGCGACGGGATTCGCGGCACTTCAGACCGACAAAGCTCGACTTACAGCAGACGAAGTTGACGTGCTGGGTATGCGCTTCATTTTCCGTCAAAATGCCCGTCGAAGCTACAATTATCTTCCCTCTTCTTCGTCAGCTTCGCACTCTCGAATGGAGGTGTCCACGGCGTTAAACTTGAGTTGTTCTGGATTCCTCTACAATGTGATGATTCTAGTCGACGTGGTGCTACTAGTGATGCACGCGTGGACGTCTGTTGAGCTCCTAGAGCGTCTTGTCCTTCCTCCGTTGCTACGTACTCCTACCAAGCAAGAGATGCGAGACTTGGTCAAAGGAGAAGGACGAACGACACTCTTTGCTTGCTCACTAGTGCACAGCTCGCCGGTGGCGATGCTCACGGTGGCATCTGCACTGCTGTCGTGGCTGCTACTACTCCCTCACACTGCAGTGTGGGAACTCAGTGGCGACGAGACTTCCTTCTCGTTTGCGTGGATCCACACCCTCTTATCGGGGCTGCGTATGTGGGTACTGCTGTTGCAACTGGTTCATTTTCTATGGGGGTGCTTTGTTTTCATCGACGAAAGACGCGCGTACATGTTAGCGACGCGTACGTTCGTCTCAAGTGGCGAGCTGGTAGCTGCTGTGGTTGTGGCCGGCTGTCTCCTTCGTAGCCGTTTGCTTTCGATTCTACCTACGAAACACGATATGGAGCACCAGCGAGTCGTGGACGACGTCGCGTTTCCAGGCCATTCGGCGATCAGCAACGCCTACGAAGACCGGATGCATTTGCTACCGTCTAGAGCGCAAAACTCAGTGCTGTGGATGATCTATACGCCGTTAATCGAACTCCTCCTTCTCGCGCTGTTAATCGTTACCATTGGTTTGGCCGGGCGCTATGTAGTTCACGAGTATCGTCGTCGTAGAGCAAAACAAGCTGTGGCTACAGCTGATGGAGGCTCCGTCACTGGATTCTCATCCGCACAGGCAGCAATGGCCGGGTACAAGCGCCTTCCACTGGAAGAACTACTGGGCGTGCCGATCCGAGCGAAACACATTGTTCGTAGCGGTGGCATCGGTGACTTGGAGAAGATCGTCGGCACCGAGCAGTTTCTCTGGCCAGGGCAGTATTTATTGCACGGCGTGTTGCTGGAAAACGACCGCTTCTTGAGCACGCGTCGTGGCTTCTATCGGGTGTTACCCATGCATGAATTCATGGATCCGAACATGCAGCAACGCAAAGAAGCACCCACCGATGAGGCCAACGGGTCTCCCAAGCGCCGCAGATACACCGCAAACGTCTTCAATAAATAGCAAACCATCTTCTACATTAAGCAATACGGATATCTTGAAGAGATAAGCAAGCAGGCAACTCGTTGCTCATATACTCGCTGTTCGGGCTGGTCATAATATCCGTTCAGTGTTTCTTGCTGGCAATCCAAAACGGATACGGAAATTTATGCTGAATACTGTAGCCATCCGGATAAGAGGACACGGGACTTTTTCTGACCAGCTTTTCAGTGGAGAAACCTTTTCACTAGTCGTTTGGCTGCCTGCAAGAGATCTCACGTTTAGCCCCGGAATTGCTGACGTTCAAGCATTCTTCTGAAAGCAGATACCAACTAGTTTCTGGTTGCTCTGGGGCCAGAGTCTAGCCGCTGTCTGTCCCAGTGGACGGCTTCTCGTTCGTTTCGGTGTGCGCGGGTGGACCAAGTCGATCGAAACCAGCTTGGGGGTATGCAGATCCACACACGGACATCGTCTCTTCTAGTGCGTGCGCTAGCTGCGATGTGTGTCCTGGATTTTGATCTGCTTATCCACGTGCGTGGCCTGAGATTTAGAACGCTCAGCCTGTGGGTGATATCGCTGCTGCAAACGCCTCCGTCTTCTTGATCTGCGTTTGGCCGTTTCGTTCGTTGTCTCCTCAAAATATCGGTGCTGTTCTAGCTCTTCTGTTACGGTGAAGCTTAGATCACCGGATAGCTCATTCCTCGACTTACCAAACCACAACAACCACCAGTGCAATTGCCACCCGTACACTCTACAGCTATGCAATCTTATAAGACTATCTATCACGCTTGCTGTCGTGGCTGCTGTCGCTATGAACAGCGTCGTGGGTTTCGAGCAAGGCTGCGGTGGAGGCATCTCGACCACCGCCCCGCTGACATCCGTCGAAGGCTCAACAACGAAGTGCGTACTCGCAGGCGAACGACAGCAACATTGACAGCTACGCAAGCCAAGTTGGAGGGTCAGAAGTGAGCGATGAAGGAAGCGCCAGTACCACTCCAATCGCCAACAGCAGCTACGGAAGCAGCTCAATCTTGGACGGTAGCAATGACTACGCTGAAGTGCCGTCGGGGTCCAATGATGGCAACCTTTCTCCCAGTGGCAGTGGCAGCATCGATGTGACGCCTCCGAGCGACGTGGGCAGTGCAAGTGTCGAATTCCCTTCGAGCGCCTCGGCGAGTGACAATGATACTTCCACGAAAGGTGAAGACAGCACGGCGGGAGGAGATGACGACAACAAAACTCCACCATCGAGTGGTGCCTGCCAGGTCACTCGTCGTCTCCGTCAGTAGGAAAAGGCAGCTTGTCGGTGTACATTTTGAAGATCGTTATCGTAATAGTACCTAGAGCACAGGGAGTGGATAGTTTACGAAGGCGCGTATCGCTTGATAAAACAGAATAATCAAATTTGCTTTTCTAAATCCATTCTTACGTTCACCTCCGAATCCTCAATCGTTGTTGCCGTCGTTTGCGTGCCGTGTTGGACACGTTCAGTCATTTTAGTCGAACAAGCAAATCTAGTGAGATTCCTTGTGTGACGTTGAAGTCATTTCATGGTGCCACCATCGGCACAGCACTCAGTGCCTCCGAAATTAGCATTGTCAATAACATTATTTCCGAAAATAACAATAAATTATTTATTTCGGCTGGGATGCGTTGCCCACTAAGTTATTTATTTTGAATAAAAGGAAAATGGCATAATTTATGGAGACGAATATCAAACATTTTTTTTTTGCAAAAAAAAAAATTGGCCTCGAACGTCGATTTTCTTGGAAGTTCTAAGCATATCCGGATAGTGGCTGAAGACAAGTCGTTGTGGAAAATTTTTTAATATTCAATTCGATATGGTTGGAGCTCGAGCTCTCCTAAGCAAAATGAGCCTCGGATACGGAGGAGGGAGCGCGCAGTGTACCTCATAGTGGCTGCACAGGACAACGCGACTGGGGATACGGGTGTCAGGGCTTTCGATCTTAATAAAACAACATATTCCCATAATGAGGTGAAGGGTTACCATTATTTATTTTAGTATCAGTATGAGCTTCACTGGATAATTTATTGAGCATGCTTCTCCACATTAATAAAAATGCCATATTCGGAGGCCCTAAGTTACTTTGCCAGCATTGTAAAACTCCACGCCACTCGCACCAAAAACAGCTACGGACCTCTTCCTTTCGAGCACGCTGCAGACCCAGCTGCACTGTGTTCGTCAGGGCCGCTTTGGAGCAGATGCATCGGGCACGTAGGTCGATTGAACGGCTTCCGACGCGCTGAGTGACTGTGATGCGGTTGCCTCAAAACGCATGCTTGCACGCCCGTCCACCTTCTGGTACAGAAGTCTTCCTCAACACTCATGCCCGTCATCTCGAGATCGTTCGAGACTCGGGCGGACACGGGCCAAGTCGCTCGAGTGAAGTCGCACCGAACCATCCAGCTGGATCTGAGCAATGAGCAACGTGGGTATCGTTCGCGTCTGTGGATCGGCTGGTCTCTGGTGCAAAGCGCGCGCGATTGCTTGGTGTGCCTCGCGGACTCGTTCCGGTCGGTCCGACAAGATCATTATTCATTTTGCCTCGGCATTCACAGTACAGCAACACTCCACCACAACTACAATCCTCAATCACAACCACAATAATGCTGTCCTGGAAGACCATTTCGCTACTCGTCGCGGCCGCGGTGGCCATGAACGGCGCCACTGCCATTGAGCAGGGCTACGGCGGTGGTGTGAAGCTGCCGTCCGCCACCACGGCGACACCCGCGGACGAATCAGTCGTGCAGGAAGCGCCAACGTCGGTGGATGCGTCGTCGGCTGTCGATCTTAGCACCGACTCCAACTCCGCGACCACGTCGTACCCTAGCAAGAGTGACACGGCCCTGCCGAGCGGCAGCGGTCGCAACGACCAGTACATGGGCGGCGCAGTACATGGGTCATCCACTATCGATCAGAGCACCTCGACCCCAACTCCCGGTAAGACGGGCATCACCTCGAGCACTTCGGGCAGCAGCAACCTGTACACCGGCAGTGCCGTGGAAGGATCAAGTGCCATTGACCAAGGGAGCGAGGCGGTCTCTTCGTCGAACGGGTCTGGTGACGTGACCGTCGGCAGCCAGGAGCAGCAAGATTCGTACGGCAGCAGCACCTCGACGTCGGCTTCGGGCTCGGCCCCATGCGACGAGAAGTACTCTCTCGCGGGTAGCTCTGCGACCGGCAGCGACGTTGCTGGTTCATCGACTATTGATACGAGCGCTTCGGGCTCCGAGCCGTGTGAGGGATCTCTGTCGCTCGCGGGAAGTTCGGTGGACTCGGGTGCCAGTCAGACAACGCAGGGGTCGGCGACTCAGAGCCAGGGCAGTGGGGCCACCACCCAGACCAGCGAAGCTGGCCGCGAGGCCACTACACCCACGTCCGATACTGGAAGCGCAGCCACGACCCCTACCAGTGAGGCCGGAAGCGACACTACCACTTCGACCGGCAGTGACTCGAATCCGACCCAGACTGAAGCGTCTGCAGCCACGGAGAGCAGCGGTTCGGCCACTTTCCCGAGCACGGGCACGAGCTGCAAGCTTCGTCTTCGCCGCAACTAGACGGTGACATATGAATTTGTGAGTTCATCGACACACTCAGTGTCGATGTATTATTTGATCGTTGGTGTAAGGATATGTCAATAGAGTCCGGTACTGGTATGGATATATTCAATATTCAATCCACATTTTTTCTCAACTGCAACAATAGTGTCTAATAAGGACGATAGATGTAGCATCCTCATATTACGGTGATATTGCCCTTCACTTCCTTCATTGAAACGAAGCTTTACTTCGTATCAACTTTATTAATAGTGGGGTCCTTGGTCAGTTCCCCTACACAACCTGTCACTCCATTTTGCGCGTCAAGTCAAGTCCGATAAGAACCCAAGTTGCGCTACCACCTGCGGAATATGAAACCCGATGCAAACTAGCCCATCGATCTATAACCAGCCTATTCCTTGATATCACTTGCTGCAGATGCCTGATGGATCGAGCGGTTCCACCGGAATTTTCCAGTCTGAGGAAGCGCCATACGAGTCGTATGATACGACCGAATCGGTCAGCTTCAATCCACGGCATACAAGTCCGGCCATGCGGATCGAACTGCAAATAGCGAGTGTGGACACCTGCAGAAATGGAAAACTCTATCCGATACCTTCATCACCTTCGGCTTTCGTTTTCACTCTCTGCCGTGGCACCACCTCGACGAGCACCGCCATACCGAAAACCCATTATTCAATTGTCCAACTTTCCACCACATCAAACATATCTTGACCGAAATGTTGCCATGGAAGACTCTTTCGCTGGTCGTCGCCACTGCGGTGACCATGAACGGCGTCGCCGCACTTGAGCAGGGCAATCCTGCCAACATTCCCCAGATCAACGTCACCCCCTCAGATTCGCCTGCGCAGTCACAGTCGCTGGTCCCTGCTTGGACGACTGCGACACCAACCGCATTAAACAGCGGACCGAACTCGTACGACAACACGGAATCTTCCGTTGCAGGCTCCTCGGCAATCGACGAAGGCAGCGATGGCAAGTCGAACGGCGCGTTCACAATTCCTCCTTCCACTGGATCTGGCAGCAAGGGTAACCCCAAGAGCCCACCTCCATCGGTGTCGGGGCCCGGTAGCCTTTCAACCGGCAGCGATCTCCACAGTGGCTCCTCTCCTCATAGCAAGGGAGACATCTACAGCTTGAACAGCTCTGGAAGCACGACGGGTCTGGATGAAGGTGGTGACTACACGACTAGTGAAACTGGCAGTGAAGTTGAGGGATCAAGCGCCATCGACGAGAGCAGTGGCTCAACGTCTGTAGATCTGAACGAGGTCACTTTTCCGCCTACAAGTTGGTCTAGCAGTGAGGTTGCTGGAATCGATGAGAGTAGTGGTTCTGCTGCGAATGGCAAGAGCGACGGCACCCCGCGCAGCGGTGACGGCAGTGAGACTCAGGGCTTGACTAGCGCTTCGGGATCAGCACCGTGCGACGAGATACTCTCGCTAGCAGGTAGCTCTTCGACTGGCAGCCAGGTAGACACTTCGTCCAACACCGCCCAGAGCGTCCCTAGTTCGGAGTCTGCTAGCCAACCCAGCGGATCTACCGGTCTCGATGAGGGCAGCAGCTTGTCTCCGTCTGACTATTCCACTCAGGCGAGCGAGACAGGCAGCCAAGTTACCGGTTCTTCCGACATTGATCAAGGCAGCGACGCCAACAGTCCCAACCAGATTGATGACTCGTCGGCCAACGAAAGCGATGGTTCGACCGGTACACCGTCATCGAACGATCAGAGTCAGACGAACGGCAGCAAGGTGGCGGGATCCTCTGCTTCTGAGCCGACATTCCCGAGCAAAAACACGAGCTGCAAGCGTCGTCTCCGCCACTAAGTTTTTTTTGTTAGTGTAGTCCTCCCAAATATGTTGTAAAAAATCGTTGGTTGAGGTGTTTGTCGAAATCAGAATCTCCATGTTGAAGTCGACGAACCAAGTTGAAGCAAACGAACCAATCAGACCGCTAGATACCAATGCACATTTTTTTTGCCTGCGCGCAGGAGGCGAGAATGTGCATTGGTGTACTAAAACCAAGTACGGCAACTACGAAGCTGATTATACTGGGAATGCCTCGTAGAGGTATGGACAGCCCACTAATTCCACGGTACTGTAGATCGAAACGCGTAATGTAACCTGGGTCAACATTCGTGTCACCGGCAAAAAAAAAGTTTTTCTGACTGCAAAAACGTATTTCGCTCGTTTGTTGACGAAAAGATTCTCGGTCTTTGCTGTTGTTTTGTTCGTTTCAATCTGGCGTCTTGTTCAGACACCCCTGAGAAGCATTAAAGCTCGGGCATTTGCTCACAAACACCGGCAACGAATAGTTGTGAACACGCGAGAGTATTGGAAGCCCAAGATAAACAGTTTGTGCTGCCCGACACAGCTTCTGTGGACCAGACAGATTTATTCAGGAAATTGTATTCGAAGAAGGAATGCTTATCCTCACAGATTTATCCAGTGAATCCAGGCACAAGTTGTCCAGTAGTGCGTCCTTGTCTCATTGATGAGGCGATAGATAGTTGGTATAGACACCGGGAATACTTTTTATAAATTAAAACTTCTTAATACCTATCAAAACTCGAAAAAAAAACAGCGCGAAAAAAACTATATATGCATTCCCAGTGTAAGTCGCAGACGACCTGTTTGGATACAAAAGTCCCACCTGTGCAAAGTACGGTCTGCGCTAAGGTTATCCGTTGACCAACACACGTACATGCATTGAAAAAAGCTCAAGCGATTAGACATTTTGGTTCTAATCTCCCGCATACCGGTAATTCTACGACAGAAGTATGCTGGAGGTTACAAACCTCTACATGTAGTGCCATTGTTGACGGGAGAAATTTTACTCGTCCTCGGAAGTCTATGCCAGATATAGGTCTAAATTCTGACCAGATTGAGGTTTCGACTGGCCAATTAACGACGCCGATCCAGCGGTACCGCAAAAAGGGTACAGCTCCCTTTTCCGAGGGAAGCAATTTGGCGCCAAACCGTTTTGAATGGCGGCTGAAGTGACACGCTCACTGCTTATTCGTCTACCAACAAATTACCGCAACTTTCCGTGTGCGTGTCGACAATGGAGGCCGCCCCGCGCGAGATCCAATGGCTCAAGCGAATCATGAAGGATCTGGGCGACGATCAGGACGGCGCAATGCCGACCAAGCAGCAGTCGGGGCGCTTTGCAAGGCGGCAAACGTGTCATGGTGAAGACCAAATGACTTTTAAGACTGTCATTGATGTCGAAGAAAGTGGTAATTCGTTACTCGATAATACACCAAACCGTTCTGTGGACGCTACACCGGAAGAGATTGAAGCTCGTCAAGCGATAAAACTACTTAGTTGAGCGTGCAATCCTTTGATAACTTCCACAAAAAAGCTAACAGAATTAAACCAAATGCTGCTACAGGTACAGCGATTTTGCAAGTGTGTTCAAACGACAAAGTCCGCAACTGCTAAAATTTGGAAACTCAAGCGTTGTGGTCTAAATTTTCTATTCCTGAAAACGCGCCTCACACAGTGAAGATAAAGTACTGCTGTACAGAAATTTGGATGAAGAAGAAACAACGAGGACAAGCGAGCTAGCGGGGGTGTTGTAAGAGCACACACATGTACAGTTTGCAAACAAACCACTAACAGTAGTGTACAGTAAAATCTACATACATGTACATGGAGTACAGTTTTTATAGGCAGCAGCCAAACCTGAAATGGAAAAATAGCGCATGGAACACTGTGTCATCTTTATTCTGCTTACAGTTTACCAGAAGTACACTTTTTATAGCAAGCGACTTAATGCCATGTTCCAACGCCGAAAGATTCCTGTTTATGTCGCCCCAAAGAGGAACTCTTTGTAACCCACCCAATACTTGTAATTCTCGTTTCTCGCAGCAGCCAAGACATCATCCTCAATTTTCAGCGCCTTTGCAATATCTTCCTCGGACCTCCCAGCCTTTTGAAAAGCTCTGTACAGATCATCGTCAGTTTGTCCCGCTTTCTTTGGCAACGCCTTCCAAGCGTTAACAAATGCGGCTTCGTCGAGCTTGGTATCTCGCGAAAACTTGTAAAGTGCCTCTGTGTTCATACCTCGTTTGTTCAATACCTTAAACATGTCGTCCAACTTTGCACCGTTCTTCACCAAGAGTTGGGCCGTATCCACCTCCGACCGTCCAAGACGAGTCCAGCGCTTGAAAACGGAATCCACGCTTTTCGTTTCCAAAAGCCACGCTTTGGCAATCTCATCGTCGGTTTTATCAATCGCAGCCATGCGCCCGTACTTGCGCATCAGAGAGTTAAATCTTTTCGTCTTGAACCATTCCTTTATCTTCGTCAACCATGCCATGCCCCTCTCTTCACCGTCAGCGTCGTTTTCCGTCGCAACACCGTTAAATCTTAGCAGCCACTTGTCGGACGTGTCGTGGTTTTCAGCAGCAGCAAGGGAACGAGGTGAGCTCCGGAGTTGAGCGTTCTGCGTGGTTGCAACTTCGCGCTCATAGTCTTTGAAAGAAGACAGAGCATTACAAGCAGTGATGGCAAGACACACTACTAACAGCAGTACGTAGGGCACCCGCATTATTAATAAACTGTAAGTTCTCCTGTCGTGGACTTGAGTCTTGATTAGAAAATCGAGGAGTGAGACATATTCGCGAGTTGGTTGCTGCTCTATCTATTATAACTAAAAGTACGGGGAACGGATGGAAGGTTGTGCATGCTGTATCTCTTCCCACTGGATTAGCACCTCAAGCCCTATTACATTATGCTTCCACTGACCCAGTGACTACAGTACATGGTATGTGTCCAATCACTGGTTGGCAACCACGAAGAATTGTGCACAGGGCACTTGATTTACTGTACATGTACTGTCAGGGCCTGGCAGTGCCAGTGACACGTTAGGCGGGCCGATTGGACCAGGCGGCCTAACACTGGTCCGCCTAACGTACCGGTATCATTCATTTTAGAAGGTAACAAATCCATACAAAACTATTTTCTTATAAGCAATCAAATCAAATACATATGAGAAAACAAGTGTTTGAACTACACATCCTCTCGATCGTGATATCCCAAACAGTGATACATCCAGACAGCGGGCCGACGCACACAAAAGTACAGTACCGGCAAGTTAAGGTTATTAATAAATCTCCCTCGTTACATGTACTTGTTAGTGATGTAAAAATATTGATTAGAAATCACCAAAGGTATTTAACTATGGAAATGAAGAACAGTCAATGAAGCCCGCATTTTTTGTTTATGGCCTAGCTTGGTTGATCAACGGGTCTTGGAGCTTAGCTTATCGGCAAGGCTTGATAACTAGTGGTCTTTTGTTTTTAGTTATGGTCTAGTTATTAACTTCGTAGAATGGAGTGCGAGGCACCTCTTCTGTCGACAAAGCACGGGTATCCAGGGACTACACGTACTGCAGCGCTCGAATGGCTCTGTTCGAACAACCACTCGGCATGCACACAAACCGATGTCGTTATGAGATTATACCACCGAAGTGGTATAGTGCTAGTTCCAGCCAGTGAGTGAGCTAACCCTTTTATCACGAAAGGGCCAATAATATTGTGCGAAGTTATCGCAGACGAGAGGATTGTCTGTTGGCTGATCGGTGATTACTGTACTACTTCAAGAACGATAATTCCGTAGTATCATGGCATCCGTGACAGTGTCACCGACACGGATCAGCAATACAGTATTCCGCGCATGTACCTTCTTATGTACAGTATTCCGTCGGAGTGGTACCATATGTACTATAGATACATTTGAAGTACAGTACTATTGGTCCACTCTACGTGTACATAGTACGCGCACTGCGTACAGTACATGTAGTCACGATGTTTGCGACCGATGACTGATTCTGTACTGTGAGTTACGCACTCTGTAACCAGTACAGTACCATTAACAATAGGCAATCAAATATACAGTACAGTAACACCCCCATGACTACAGTGTAGAAATCCTAATATTGATTGTGCCAAATCATACCACGTAATGCTTATGTAAAGTATTGTAACTACTGTACAGTACATGAATAGTTAGGGCCAGTACACTTCAACAGAGTGTTGATAAGTACAATCACTCTGGATCTACCTGGGTTTTATCGTACCTGCGTATCTGGCGTCAACGTCTCGATTTGCAGCGACGCGCTGCCCAGTAGCACGTCCCGCCCACGCTCGTTGAGTCCGAAGACTTTGAAGTTGACAGCGTCGCCTAGCGGTTTCTTAACGCCGAACGTGAAGTTTTGCGTCCATTCGGGGTCCGAACTTTTCATAATACTGGCCCTAACTATTCATGTACTGTACAGTAGTTACAATACTTTACATAAGCATTACGTGTTGTTAATGTTTATGATTTGGCACAATCAATATTAGGATTTCTACACTGTAGTCATGGGGGTGTTACTGTACTGTATATTTGATTGCCTATTGTTAATGGTACTGTACTGGTTACAGAGTGCGTAACTCACAGTACAGAATCAGTCATCGGTCGCAAACATCGTGACTACATGTACTGTACGCAGTGCGCGTACTATGTACACGTAGAGTGGACCAATAGTACTGTACTTCAAATGTATCTATAGTACATATGGTACCACTCCGACGGAATACTGTACATAAGAAGGTACATGCGCGGAATACTGTATTGCTGATCCGTGTCGGTGACACTGTCACGGATGCCATGATACTACGGAATTATCGTTCTTGAAGTAGTACAGTAATCACCGATCAGCCAACAGACAATCCTCTCGTCTGCGATAACTTCGCACAATATTATTGGCCCTTTCGTGATAAAAGGGTTAGCTCACTCACTGGCTGGAACTAGCACTATACCACTTCAATACCGCTTCACAATGACAAACAATAACAGCGCTGCGTTCTCGTCGGACTCGAGTTACAACGGCAACGGACTGAAGCCATTTGACTTCTAGAGATACCGGAAAAATGTAGGCTCTAAGTGTGTTTTCCGGTATCACGAAGTGTAGCGCGCACGTATATTTGTATGCATGAGGGAAGGGCTAGGGCTCAGGAGGAGAGGTGATTGAGCTCTCTTCAAAGCTGCCTTTTTGAGGCCTCTGTTTCCAGGCCGTCTCTAAAGGATGCAGCAATTGGGGCCAGGCCGAGCTAAGCAAATGCGTTCGCTTTCCAGCAAGACCAACCCCGCTTTCATTTGTGTAGTTGGGAATTCAGGGCATTGAATTCTCTAGAGCACTTGTCAATTTTTGTGATTTGAGACACATGACACCCATCCCGGCGGGAGTGTAAAAGACGGGGAGCAGTGGGGTGTCTTTTTCGTCGAGGGTATTTTTTTTCGGTATCTCTAGCAAGAGCCCCAGTCTTATATCATCCCGCTAAGGCGGGATAGAGCTCGTGTCCAAAACACAACTTATAGGACACCTGTTCCATTACCCAGTGCAAGAGATGGGACGAGAGATTCACACGATAAAAAGCAAAGGGGTGGGCGACACCACCGAATCATTGTAGTCTGTTTCGATTTCCATTGTATACTACGCAGCTACAACTGACCAATTTAGATGGTAGCAATTTATTAAAGGACGTGTGTTCTCAGTACACAGTGCTTCTCATTGTGACTCTATCGCCCCCGTGGAAGTTGTACTTTCGTCCAGGTCACCCCTCCAGTAATTTTGTATCCCATTTGTGTATCCCATCCCGCGCCACACAACTCTCCAGCGGGACGAGGGGGTCGTCACGTGAAATAGAGTCGGTCATCCCGCAATCTCAGACATTGATCGGTCCCTTTCGAAAATGGGATGATATAAGTCTGGCCCTAAGGGTCCGCTTAATTAAGTGAAACTGGGCAGATTATCTCCGCGACTTCCCAATTGAAGAATTCAGCGGTTCCTAAAACACGGCGGGGTTGATAACAAAGCGTTGGAAGACCAGTTTACATTTTCATATATAAACGGAAGTTCCCATTTTCAACATTTCAGACTTCCCTTACAGATCCGGATATAACCGCCAGACAAAAACGTTCCAGGAGTAAAAACTCGCGATCCAGTTATCAATGAAATGGGCCCACTGTCCATCTATTGCAAGGTATTTCAAGCCAATGCCGGTCTACTGCTTAAGCTAGAGGGGTTAAGCAGTTTATAACTTAAGCAGTCTATAACTGTAGGATTTTTTTTCGAACATGCGTTGCTGTGTCGACAGCAGACGTTTGACACGCGCGTTCTTTATGAAGACTAGGGGTCAGTGATAATCCTCGTAACGGCTACTATGTGCACCAAGCTACACAGTGCCGGTAAAACTGCAGCAATGTCGAGAATTACTGGTTGTTTGAGCTATGAATTCTTCAAAAATGTTTTAACTTTAAGTTGTCCATTGGGAGCCTTCCAAAACTATCATAAAACAGTGTATACATTAGGGATAGGGCACATAAAAGGGTCATTAAAAACCTGCAACTAACGGGAATTGTTTGGTGAGACCAAAAATTGGTCTCACCAAACAATTCGTTTAATCGCCTTTTATCGCGGATAAAAGACCCCTGAAGTAGCAACCGAATAAAACAAATGCCTTGGTTTAGGTATGTGTTCAAACCGTATTTCAAGTAGGAAACTCATGTGAAAGGCGGGAAAAGCGCGCCTAAAAGAGCTTTCATTTTAGATTTTGACCGCAACCGGGTAAGTTGTTACACAAGGCTTCGAAGGGCGAGAAAACGAGGAACAGACGAATGACTTGAATAACGTTGCTTCTCCCAGAGAATATACTGTGGATTAGTGATACTAAGATACCTCGAGAAACACAGGTAAGCGCGCCGAAGTCCCAATGGTGCTACTGTAATATGGTCGAACCGGACTGAGTGCTGGATGCTAGGCTGCGTCTTTTGACTGTGCCATCTCCACGTCTGAAGGCAGCTGCATCAATATTCACGAGGGTGACCGCGTGGGTGGTGGACCCGTCCGGTAAGATTGCGACGCTGGCGGGCTCTCTCGACTGGGATTGCTCGCACTCCGGCTACCAGCGTATCGACAGCCAAAAGAAAGGGTACGCGTCGATCTGTAAGACGGACACCAACAGCCGCATAATTCCCCTCAACGACTGGGGCACCACGATCAACCGGGTCGACCTGGCGGTGGATAACCTGGGTGACAGCGTGCCAGCTCGGACGCTTCGGGCAAGAAGTACTGGGCGTCTGTAACCGATGGTGAGGGCGACAACACCAAGCGTGACCTGATCGACTTCGCCATCGACGACGATATCACGCTGGGCGGCACGGATGCAAACGAGCGCGCCTTACCTCGCAGCTATTGGCGACTGTGGTTTGCTGCCGATGTGGGAGGGCCGCTCATCGGGCGGCGACCTGGCAGAACGCGGTGCTCGGATAATTTATGCTCAGGTTCTGGACGCGCCGACGGGCAGGCTATCAGCAGTAAGGTGACGGTGGACAAGTCTGTGGCGCGAAATCGCTCCCAGGCCGTGAAGAGTTTCACAGACGGCAGTGTGGGATATTGGCATGGCGGATTTGTCGGTGCAGGTGGTGCGGGCTTTCGGTTGGGTAACGCGCTGTGTAGTTGTTTTCCGTGTAGTCTTTCAGCTTGATAAATGTAAAACCTAGCTGAAAAATAATAGATTCTCTTTTCCATGTGTAGTAACTGGTGCATTGGAGACCAAGCCTTGCCCACTGCACTGGGCAGCACAGAACGTGCGGCCAAGCTGGCACAGGAAGTAAGGTATAGTTGAGGACTGTAAGATATAGTCGAGGACGTGAAATAACGTACCGACAAGCCGTTGGTAAGTTTCGGCAGGCAGATTGAGTTTTACCTTAGAGACAAACAATAGATCAAGGTTAGCAGGAAGCGCCAGCTTCCCTCGTGTGTGTTCGAGTTTCGAGACCCACTACACCATGCGAGAATACGTTCGTGTAGCTAGTGAATTTAATTGCTTTACTTTTGTCGGTACGTTATTTCACGTCCTCGACTATACCTTACAGTCCTCAACTATACCTTACTTCCTGTGCCAGCTTGGCCGCACGTTCTGTGCTACCCAGTGCAGTGGGCAAGGCGTGGTCTCCAATGCACACCGCCCCTTCAAGCCTTGACCACTCTGTCATGGTGCCTGAACACGCAAAGCCAAATCATGTTCTTTTGAGTGTTGCTCGAATGTTGTCTGAATGTACTGGATTGCAGAGTCACAGTAATCATCACTCCGGACCATCACTCTGCAAACTTCAAATTGCATCACTTGCAAAACTTGAACTCCGTTCTATATGCTTCACAAGGCCAGTATCTCCGGTCCTTACAGCATACTCGTATCATCACTGGGATATCTTTCCATAGTGATTGTAGCGGTTCCCATGAGTCCTCGATTGGCTCAATCCCTTTCCATGACACCCGTATCTCGTAGCCCTTCCGATTGGGGCTCCAGCGGTGTTCCTTGAGCTCGGCAACCGACAGCACAATGCCCTGGGATGCTACATGCTCTCTGACTTTTTCCGTCACTGCGTAATCCTTGTCTGCGTAGTACTTTAGCCTAGACGCATGAACGTCTGCTTCAGCACCAGTCACGAGGTGTCGCACCACAAACTAGTGTGCATCAGTGCGTACTATCTGGTATGGCTCAATCCAGGTAACCAGCAGCTTGTCTTGGTGCTTCCGGCCCACTCTAGACCTCAGCACAAAGTCACCAACGCTGAAATTGGCCTTTCTCGCGCCAACCTTCCTGTCTTTGTTACGTCGGGTTTGCTTTTCGCGCTCATCTACCACAGCTCGATGCTTTTGGAGGACGCTTACCTGCAGCTCTTTGAGCTTTTGCTCGATTAACTCGGGCTGCTTAGTCAACTCTATGAATTGTTTCTGCTCTGGATCTACGCAGAAGTCGAGCGGGCTTGGCAACGGCAATGCACAGAACTGCTCTCCAGGTGCCTTGTCTCCAAGAGACGGCAAGGGAGTATAATTTATTCTCGCTTTTAGCAGCGGTACAAAAGTTGTCCAATCTCTGATGTCCTTTTTGTACTCCAAGCAGAGCACTCGAAGCACTTGGATCACGTCACGATTGACGCGCTCAATGCTGCCATTAATCCAGGGGCTGCACGCTACCGTGAATCTCTGTTCGCATCTGAGTCGTTTGCACACTTCTGCCACCACTTCGTTCTTAAAGTGGGTACCTTGGTCGCAAACCCATACTGGCGGGATGCCGTAGCGACCGTGCCAGTCGAGTATGGCGGCAACCGCCACTGCGCTTGTAGGTGTCGCACACGGCACCAGGTCGCAATAGTGTGTCGCCTCATCCTTCAGTACTAGTAGATATTTGTCACTGGACGAAGAGGACTGCGAGCTGGACCGACTGATGCGTCGTGCGGTTCTCCTCCTACGTGTCAAGGCCAAAAATCCACAGCGCGATATCGTATTGTTTGGAGAAGACGGCGAAACGCCTGCAGAGTCGACGGAAGGCGAAGATAAAGACGAGGAACTGGACGCACTCCTGCAGCGAGCAGCGCTGCTCCTTCGAAAGAGGCTGGCTAAAAAGAGGGGACGTGGAGATAGAACAGCACTGAAGTCTGGACGGCCGCTGCAACACGAAGTAGGCGACGAAGAGCTCGACAGGCTGCTTCGCCGAGCCATGTTGCTATTTGGCGAGCGTCGTAAGGTGTTGACCGGGCAACAGAATGCCAAGATAGACGCAGAGTTAGATGTAGTGCGGAGGAAAATGATTAACGTATTGAAAGGGTCCACGTCGCCAGGATCACCGGGTGTGACCATGGCGAAGACTACGAGGATGACGACGATCTGAACCATTTACTGCGTCGAGAGATGGCACAATTGCGACAACAATCAAGCTCTCCTGTGGCCAACCATCAGCCTGCTATGGTGGACGAAAGTGTCGATGAAGATGAGCAGGACGTGAGACCAATGGGCTGGAGGAAGGCGTTGCGACTGCAGCATATGACTCGATTGCAACAAGAAGGATGCCAGAAACGACCTCGTGACGAGGAGGTTTTAACCGAGAGGAAACGCAAACGTGCACGATGTCTCGTTGAGCTCCAGCAGGACGATGAGGATGACCAACCGGCACTAGACGAGAGCGCGTCATGTAGTACTGTGACTATCGTTGAAAAGCCCATTGCAGCAGATACAACAGCGCCATCTCCCGTGGAGATCGTGATCAAATCAGAGCCGCAACATCCTCATAATCAACGTCAGTCTGAAGCCGAACACAAGAGCCCAGAGCCGCATTGTGTCACGCCTGTTAACGCGGTTAGTGAGTAGCTACAAATTGTTGAGGCGTCTCGGCAGACACGTACAGTAAATGACGATGTACTCTTGACACTTCGAGCAAGCAATGAGAAGCTGATGGAGGAGAACGCGTCTTTAAAGCAGCAGCTTCTAATTCAAAAGGCAGACACCAGGATGGTGATGCTGTTGCAGGAGCAGGTGCAGCGGCTCCAGCAGCGCGAGCTCGAGCTCATGCGAGCTCTGGTACGTTATTGAGGTTTGCCAGTATATAATCATCTGCAGCAGACTGACTAAAACTTGCTGTTGATGTTCACAGGCTCATTGCAGTGACACAGTTAGTTGATGTAGTGTATACGTGTATTATTTAGCACTATTATATTTTAATGAAATAGTTTTTCTAAAAGAAACACTTTTTTTTTAATTTTGCAAAAGAGAACAGATTCAAGGATTGGTCCAAATGCAATTTGGCGCGCTATTTTTAGTCCGCGAACCATTTCACTCACTTGACTATGGACGTTGCAGCGGTAGCGCCGCCACCAGCGCCTGTGGGGACCGACGCCGCTGCGCCGGCGCGCTCGCCGCAGAAACAGCAAAAGAAGCACAGGCACAAACACAAGAAGGACAGCAATGGGCCGCAGACGCCACGTACCAATAAGCCTAAGCGACGCCGCAACAACCTCAAGCAACCGTTGACCAAGGACATGCCGCGCGTGATGTCCGAGCTGCTGAAAGAGCCGAAAGTAGCGCTGCTGCACCGCGTGGTGAATAACGTTGGGCCCAAAGTGTCGTGGCAGCTGCTTCGCGAGACGCTACGGCTCGAAAAAGACGGTGGCCAGACAGTGAACGCGCTGGGCAGCGGCAAGCCTGAGCTCTTTTTTGTGGTGGACGAGGTCTCGCGCGAGTACAAACCGCGACGTCGCACGTCCGGAGGTGTTTTCTTCACGTTGCTTAAGGACAAGGTGTCCAAAGAGGTGTACCGCACAATCTACGAGGTGGAGGACAGGAAGAAGAAGGACGCCAAGAAGCGAGCGCGCAACCGCACGAGACAGAAGATGGAGAACACACTGGCGAAGTTGGGCTTCGACGATCTGTCCCTTGCACCCGGAGGAGAGCACTCTACGAGTGGCAATGAGGCTGGTGTGCCGGTGGCACCTGTTCCGGCGGTGACTGAAGTGCCGGCAGCCGAGGAGGGAGAGGTGGCGGCGGAGGACATGCAGATCAGCTGAGCAGCGTTCGGTTTTATTTGAGGCAACGCATTTTTCGCTTAACTATCAACAACAAGATTTACTACTTTCTTTCTGCTTTTTGTGCTTCAACCACTAGAAGTCTAGATCATCCTACCATCGAAGTCTCGTAGAAGTAAAAGGAGAAACAATCAGCTGTCGTTTTCACTAGAATAAGTGAGGCCTGTAAACCAGAACCGGCCATCGAGGCGATCGTCATTTTTTCAACAATCTGGTCTTGATAGAAATCGTTCGAGTTTATCTACACTAGGAATTCCGAATTCCGAATTCTGTTGTTGCCCTTGTCCATTCCAGCGACGCGACGCTGCCGAGTCAGATCCTGCGCATCTTGAAGTTAGTGGCCATCAGACTGAATCAGGGGCTGTAAGGTTCACCGAGCTGCGTTTTTGGTAGCAGCTATTGCGCCAGTGGATGAGGTAGCGGCGTTGCGCGGTAGCCTGCGGGTGTAACGTACAGCAGCGCCATGCCCAACAGAGACCGTCAAAAAGCTGGCAATGCTACACTGAAACAGTAGAATTGTACTGTATTTAAAAAGTAAGGAATTTCTTGTAATACTCGGGACTACATTCGTAATACCGATGTGATCCCATAGCCAAATTCCATAATGCGATCCAAATCGTTGTCCATCGCATTGGCCACTTCAACGTGTACAGACAAAATGGCCAGGAAGTTGTGCGCTGCATACAGTACTAACGCGAAGTAGACACTTGCCGTTGCTGACGTAGTGGCGGCGGCGAAGTGTAGCTCTTTATTCGTCGCACCATCGCTCTTTTGTCCGTGGCCTTCGCCCTCACTGCAAGGGACAGTAGTTCTTCAGGCTGAAGTTTGTACCGGATATATTTTTTCGAGTTGTATTTCTATGCCTATCACCACAGTGTATGCCATCAACAGCTTTCACCATTATCTATGGCGGAAAACCTGCGCCTCTCCGCCCTTTTAATCAACATCGGCTCACCGCTCACCATGAGAAACGCAATGTATTTAACACCGGCATGTTGAAGTGCGATCACCTGCTGTCGTTGCGGCGGTAGCGTTCTCTTTCCTTTCGAGCGCACCTGCTATCAATAACAGAGCTGCCATAAGCAATACACGTGTGGACAAAGTACCATCGTTGTTGGTGAACGCCACGTGTTATTAATACTTCGAAGGGCACGAAGGTGCACATGTAATCGAATTGTCCAGCTGTAAAGATACGCGCGACCGTTGGTGGGGAGAAATGACTAAATCAGTGTGTTGGGCCAAAACTATTGGCATGACTCAATCGGTGTGCAGTATGTGTTGGAGTTTGGTCACTACTGTACTGTACAAGAGGGAGCATTTGCCTTCGAATGTGAGTGGGCAGCACGCAAATATGGATGCCCTCAGTACCAGTTGTCAGATAGACATTGAAATCTCAATGAATTCTATCCGGTGAGCTCGAGCAACACACGCTTATAACGGTAGCAATCACGCCGTCAACTTTTGCTTCTTCACCACCAACGAGATAATAGACAAGTTGGAGAGCGACTTGCCGTCGGACTTGCAAACTATGGTGAATGTGAACAGATTGTCCTGTGCAGAATACAGAGGAGCGCCACTGGGTTGTTCGTCCCGGCGGTGCCAGGCTCTTCAAACCTCCCAGCGCCCGCGATGTACTCATTCTCTTTGTCTTGGTTACCTTCACCATGAGTGTCGACAGGGCAGTGCCGTAAGGACCGAGAATAAAGTGGTGTAACAGCGAGATCACCTTCACTGGCAGATGGTCGTATGGCGCTTCATCAGACTGGGAAATTCCGGTGGAACCGCTCGATCCATCATATCAATATCACACCAGTTCAGCATTTGAAAAACGATATCACACCAATTTAGTCATTTTCCCTTGCTTTTGCAAGAAAGACGGGCGCGGTTGAAGAGCTGGACGCCAAGCAGACATGGCCAAGCGACATGACGCCACCAAATCGGACCGTCGAAACGCTGGCAAGGCTGGTGACTATGCGGCACCGGCACAAACGGCTCGCGGCTGCCGATACGCGCTGCTGTCCTCAAGCTCCGGCCCAGCCCCATGCGATGAAGTCACAGAACTTCTGTTACGTTTCCCAGTTTCCAGTTAAACGTTAGCCGCTAGTTTTAGAAGTTGAACTTGATGGCATAGTCAAAGCAAGTGAACTCCGTTCCGGTTCCCGTCCCCTTTCCTTTTTACTGAGGCTCACTAAGACAGAAGCGGTGCGGACGTGAACAGCTACCGTTTTCAAGGAGCCCAGGCATAGTCTGATTTGCGCCGGCTCGCACAAGCCGAAAGCGTACTTAGCAGGGACGCACGAAGAATGTTGGACTTGATGCAGGCTCTGCACCACGCGCCTTCGACGGACGCAGAGCTCAGTGGGTTCATGCTGAGCGACGAGGAGCTGGGCGAGCTAGGACTCGAGCAGCTTCAGCACAATGCAGACGCCGCCGTGATGGCCATCATGTTGCCAGGTACACTCTCTGAGGAGGAACAGGGAAGCCCCGCGGACCAAGAGCAGGGCGAGCTGGACTCGCTCTGGAGCGCCGCGCTGGGCGAGCCCTCGTCGGCCCCGAGCCCGCATGAACAGGACCCGGACCAGGACGAGGCCATGGCCCAGTTGGACGAGGACCTGGTGAGCGGCGAGCTGTCCGAGAGCGGCCCAGACGAGGTCATGACTATGATGATGAAGCCTGAGGCGTCCGTGCATGCAGACGCGCTCTTCCCTTCGTCGTCTGTAGCGCCGCTGCCTCCGCTTGGTCTCCGTACCGCTCTAGTGCCTCCTCCTGCAGTGGAGAAGAAGCGCCGTGGTCGCAAACCGTCAGCGAAGGCCAAAGAGAAGAAGCCCAAGCGCCCGCCTCCAAGCGAAGCCAAGGCGCGTCTACGCAGCTATGAGCGCCGCAGTCGTCACAAGCGAGAGGTGAGCTAATTAACAGTAGATATTCCGGTGTTTAGGTATTCGCTGAGTCATCATGAAAAGACTGACTTAACTACGTTGCGTAGCACACGATGATGACTATGAAGGAAACCGTCGCGGCCATGGAGAGCCGCATCCGAGAGCTGTGCGAGGGCGTCAAGGCCGAGAGCCCCATCCGCCAGAAGATCTCGGAGCTCACGATGGAGGCCACTCATCTCACCAACCACAACTACAGCCTCCGCAAGGCTCTGGACGATCACCGCTTCTTCCACTCGATGCTGCAGCTCGAGTACGACCACGTACGTTGTTTTCCTCAACCTGTTCTTTATAATCTGTTTTAATCACTAATTGTGTTTTAAACAGCGCGAAACGACGTCGGACTCGGTTGCGGAGGAGCTCTTCGACCTGCAGACGCCGCGTTCGTGGCGTCCAATGGAGGAAGCCATGTGCCTCCGCATCATGCGCGACTCGTTCCTCGAGATCGAGGCCTTCTCCAACAGCGAGGACTTCGTCACTAGCGGCCTGGAGATCTGCGGCTGGCGCGAGAAACGCAAACTCGTGGGCAACAATGTGAACTTTATGTTCCACAAGAAATTCGCCAAAGATTGCAGCGAAGACCTGGCCGCTCGAAGCTGGGAGATGCGCGCGGTGCAGGACCAAGTGACACGCTACTTCGGCCACAGTCTGGAGGTTAAAGTCGAGGTGCTGCAGCGCTTCGAGAACGACGTGGTGGTGGTGCGTCGCAAGATCCAACACACAGTGGACGGTTGGGTGCACCACACCATTTATCTTTTGTTCCGCACGAAGACGCCCGACGGCCACCTCGTATGTATTCGGGACATGAACCCAGAGGACGCAAATGATTTAAACATCATGTCGGGAGCCACGCCGCCCTCGCAGTGCGTTATCTGGTCCAAGGCGTTTATTTGGTGGAAATTCACTACACTACCAGAGGTGGAAGGCCAGCGAATCCGCGGCTTTGAAGTTGAGTATGGAGGATCATTGGGCGCTGCCACGTCGGCCGACGCGGCATTCTGGATGCGAGAAGTGCTGGTACTGGCGCTACGGTGGGAGAATCTGGTTGTCGGGCCGCTTATTACACTTGGTTAAAGAGTTCAGCGGCTGTGGGACGAGGTAGTTATTTTATGAGTATAGTGTTTGTGTAGGGAAAATAGGCGTTTGATAATAATTAGGGAAAATCGTGTTGTACATTGAGAAGGTTGTGGCAGTTGGCTTTCTTATTTGAGGGAACATGGAGGTGCGGTCTGTACTCACGAAGCCTCGGTGGACTGCTCGCGACTCATTCTGTGTGGGTCTCGCGGCGTTTGTGGTGCTCAATGTGCTCATGTGTCTGTGGGTTGTGGCGACGTCCATGTCGACAGCTCGTCGTCAAGCTACTGCAGTTTTTTTCGCGCTGGAAAATGCCTCAGCAATCTCGTTTAACCTGACGCTGAAGACAAATTTGAGTTCTACCGAGCGACTCAATGTCACGGGAACTCTACGGCCTCGTCTCTCGGAGTGTTCACAGAGACTCCATTTCGATGGACGTATGGTGGTAAATGAGAGCGAGGTGTTCGTGCTGATGAATCATCGAGGATACCGTTGGTCGCTGGGTACAAGCAGCGCGAACGCAACGTGTTTAACAACGCAGGATCTTCCACCGCTGCATACGCTGAAGGATACTGTACACAGTGCGTTCAGACCCGAGCTTTATTCCGAGTTTCACGTGCAGTGCAAGCCGTTGCAGTTCACGTTCTACGACACACCGTTTGTGGTGTGTGCCGAGGATTGGCTTCGAGCGAGTATGAAGATGACGCCTTCAAATCTCGCGACGAGTGACAGCGCTGAGCAGCAACCTACAGATCCAGCGTTGGTGGTTCACGGCAAGCAGTCGGCGCTGGAGGTCAAGGTGGCGTCGGGGTCTGTAGATCCACCGGTTGAACCGTTTGGACAGCTCGATCACTGCGAGTATCTTGAGGCACCCATGGTTTCAGGCGAAATTTGCTCGATCTGGCCGAGACGATGCGCTGGACCACACATCGATGCTTGCAAGAAGCGAGAGGATTCATGAGGTGTGCAGAGAGATGACAAGATGAACAAGTGCAAGTGACGTAGCGTAGTAGGGTGTGAAATGTAAGTCGTTGAGATGAGCTTTCTGGCTTCAATATGGTTTCCCGTATTCAGGAATCCTGGATCTGACTTGCCAAGACAGACCACATGTACATGTATGTAGCAAGTTGCCAGCAACAAACGATAATTTGCCTTTTCATCTTACACGTCGGGATGACCTCCTTGGTATCTCGACTTTAGCGATAGGTGGCAGTTAATTCCAGCAAGCTGTAGGACAATTAGGTTGTTTTGTCCTGCTTGGGACGCTGCGATGCTGTCGTGCGTTCTCTTCTTTGTAAGACTTTGCTGTTTGAGTGTTGGCCAAGTTGCATTTTTCATTATGGACAGCGAAGGTGAGGTGCAGGAGCAGGAGAAGCGAGTGGCGCCGCTGAGCACGGTGTCGCTCGACTCGACTTACGATCACGTCGATGGAGGCCCCACTTCAGGCGAGAAGCAACCGCGACACAACCGCCACTCTTGGACCCCATTCTTGGTGTTAATGGGGTTGGTATTGGTTGCCGTTGGACTGGTGCTCGCTCTGGATCGCGACGATGCCAGCCAACACGGAGTTGGTGTTGTTGAAGGAGATCCGATACTTTCGACGTCGCACTCATCATTGACGAGTGACAAAGGTCTCACCGCACCTCAGACGAAGCTGGTTGAGTGGTTGAACCAGGCGCGTAACGCAAGTGAGCTCTACGTCGAGGCTGACAGCAGTAACATGAGCTTGACCGGCGTCCTCTTCCCGCAAAACGATAGCGAGACCTCGCTGCCTTTCGACGCCTTGGTGGTCATGGATTCGGGTGTGACGCTACCAAGCCGACAGTATGTGGCGTTGGCAAACGGAAGAGGTTACAAGTGGGTTGAGACCTCGTTGGGCTATGGAGATACCGTCGCCACGACTGGATGCTTGGCTGCAAACCAAACCATTCGGTTGGACGGGTTTGATTCAGTCTTGGCAACTGCTAATTGGACTTCTACTGACAAGAGCGAGGTGAATGTGGTGTTTAATGGAGAGAATTACGCCATTTCGAAGGAGGACGACTACGGCTATTACTCGAGTGAAACGGAAGACAATTTATGTTGGTTGATTGACAGCGAAAACGAAGATTTCGAATCACGAGTCTGCATTACGAGTGCCGGAAACCTGCTACTGAAGTCGGACGTTGCACAGTTATTGAGTGCGACGAGAGGTTGCCCACTACTCGCGCCCAACACGACCCGTTCGACGCTAATATCTTCGGTGCCGTTGCCGTTGCGCAAGTGGTATGCTAGTTACAAGGATTAGCGAGTGCAGTTCATTTTGAATTTTCAGAATTGGCCAAACCTTAATCTAGTACTTCCTCGAGGAAGAACACATTTTGCTATTCGTCAGGAACGACCCAGTACACCGTTCACCCTATTTAGTCGTGTGACCTAAATAGTCGTGCACCGTAAATAATCACCCCACAGGTTTTGATAAAAACTTTCGTTTCTACCTCAAATCGCAAAAAGACAGCAGATTCTGAGAGATCTTGGCGAGCTGATATGCCCTATGCCATTTGATTATAGTAATGACTCGTGGTTTTGACAAAAATCGAATTCCAAAACACGTGAGGCCAGACGGAAAGTCGTACACGGTTAATAGTCGTGGCACGACTAATTAGGGTGAACGGTGATCTGCAGGTTCCCACATTTCCGGTCAAGCCAACTCTATATTAAGAGATCATGCTACGGTCTTCTACAACAATGAGTGCTTGTGGAAGTTGTATACTGCAGATTGCCTAATAGAGAAGAGTATTTGCTTTTGGAGACATTGTTTGCAACACCGATTTCTCTACGACACCTTTGCTAGCGATGCAGATTGCCCAAGAAAGCCTCTACAGACAACGACGAAAATATCCGGCATGATCCTTAATAATATTGCAACATACCGCATATCACGGCCATCATGTAACCTCTCTTGAAGACATAAACGTGTAAATAGTTTTTACGTAGCATAGAAACATCAAGTATCTCTGCAAAGTATGATTTTCCTGGTAGTGGTTCGGTAACGAAGTACATACAGCCCTATAAGGATTAATTCGCACGTTTGACTTTTGTGGCGAACACCACATGCCCATACAAAATGCTAGTGCATCCCGATTATATGTGGAGTCATGTGCATGTTTTCTGAAGGGCTATTAACACTAGGAGGGGTTTTGGTGGAAATTGAAATGCGTTTCGTGGATATATTAAATTATAAAAACTAGAGTGGGCCTGCCAATGCTCGCCTGGATAGCGACATCGGAGACAGTCTGCGTGGTCCATACAGGAGCTATTAATTACATGGATGCAAAAGCGAAGGCAAGGTTGCAAGATAATAAATATATATATGTGTGCAAGTGAAAAAAATAGTATGATTACAATGCGGCCTCGACATGACTAATTAATTTCAACCTGGCTGGCCCACGGCCTGATATCGAGTCGCAATTGACGCTAAACGCGGGCTGGACGCGGTCTGGCGCTCGGGCACGCTAAGATCATGGGTAGATCCGCGGAATCAACGTCGTACGCTCGCTCTGATAGCACGGAGGGGGGGGCAACTAATGTGGCGGAACGTGGGCCAGATATGGAGTCCCTCTTGACGCTGAATGCAGGCAAGTAGCGTGGCCATCGATTCAGATGATGAGTTTGTATGTGCAAGGGGGTATTTACTCTGCAGACTCGACACCACGGTAGCGAAAGGTGCCCCGGTGTGGGGAAGAGTGGCTACCGCGGCGATTGAGAAAGCAGAAGTGGGAATCTGCGCGTTCGACTAATGGGGATTGGCAAGAACGAAGAAAGATGTTTCGGCAACTTTCTTCGTACTCTCCACGGTTATCCAATAGTATGCGTCTTATATTAGCGATGAAAATAATAATAAACACACAATAAAAAAGTGAGAATATCTTGATAACTGGCTTAGTGACATTTGGCTTCAAATGTAGTAAAATACAATTTAGAATGCATATTATTAATACTGCTGTTGTATAATTGTCGCGAAACCAACTGTGAGCGCGAGATAGCAGCCGAATCAGATGAAGCTTAAGTAAATATGGAGAGGTTTAAAAATCAAGAATCATATATTTATGAACTTCAACGGGTGAAAGACGGCGATTGGCTAAAGTAGAGGGAAGAAAGAAGCTGAGGTAGATTTTCAAAAATACTCACTCCTCAACTTACCACGGAAAATATACAGCGTTACGGAGTGATGCGGCGTCTGTGCGAAAGCCCACAGGTACGAGTTATGTAATGAACAGATTGTTACACACAGAATTTGGATAATACTGTACTAACTCAATCATGCAAAGGTTCAAGGAATCAGCGCGCCTATCAAGCCGTAGCGATTCATCTCTGCGAAAGCCACAGGTACGATATCGTGAACACGTGAACATTGTATGCAGCGGTGGGCTGGCTAACAGTATCGCAAACATGCAAGGGCTCGAGGGATCGGTGCGCCACGCCCAGATGTAGCGTGTGAACGCCGATGTATGTCGCTGTCCGCAACAGTTATATGCCTTCTAATTAAATCTACGCTGAAGAGCGATCAACTGACCACTCAAAATATATTTTGTGTTCGCAGGAATGGACCCGCCTCTACTTCAGTTCAGTGCGTTGATGAACCGTGCTTTGTGTCAATACGTTGTACTTGGGCGTCGAAGAGCTCACGATTTTATTTATTTTTGCTTTATGAACTATTTATCTAACATGTAAAGTTCAGGATTCGTCCACAAGCCAATTTCTTGCACATACATATATATGTATATATGTGCAGGAGATGCGTTGAGGCATCTTAATCTTAGTCGTAGTAGACTGGTAAATAGCTCTACTCACCAGAGCCTGAGACTGGCGGCTTACTACACGCATATTAATTTAGGTGCTTGAGTAAAAGCATACTAGTAATTTACGAGGAAGTATAATACCGCCAGGTATTTATAAGATAGCACAAAAAATAACAAACTTTTGATATTGATTTTAGGAAAAAAAAGAGACAAATAAAATACCAGCGTTAATGCGTCGCTTTACTGTTGGCGTGGAAGTAATATAATAGTACACTGTCGGCGTGGTATCGACGCCATATTACATGTATTACGGATGGTGGGTGTGCTTGAAGATGCACCTGCGGCCTGGGCGCCGACATGTTTGTGGTGTATACGGGCGAGATGCAGGCCGATGTAGCTGCCGTTTCGTTGTACATCCGGCTGATCACGCCGACGCCACTATTAATAACATGACATACAGCACGTTCCAGAGCTATCTGTCCGTACGTGGCGCGGTAGATCAAGTCCAACGAGTTCCAAGTCGAGGGCAGGGGCGCCAATTTTGTGAGAGGCAACGTTGGGTAGCATCCAGCGCTTATTTGCAATAAATACAAAAAAACTATTGTGCTTTATGGAGTTACACTTACAGGATAGAGTTTTCGTATGGCGGACGAGTAAAATGACACGTAAAGCAACCATCGAAGTATGTGGTGCCGTCAATGGTCATTCCCCAATATTCGTCGGACAATGAAGCCATTTTTGGGGCTAGAGTCGGACACAGTGTCTGACATTTTGTGAAAAAGCAAATTCTGTTCCCTATATAAATGCATCGGGATGGGAGCAAATCGCGATTCCCACAGAAAACGTCGGACAAAAATTCGATATCTTGATGCAAGTTAACAGTAAATTATCGCCCACAATACCCGTTACCTAGTGGTTTACTAGGACTTATTTATATCTTGCATGACTACATGAAATGTACTGCAGCTACGCACTTCTACAGAGTTAGCGGTAACTTCTAAGGATCGTGCTAGCGAGGCCTTATGCCTGGTCTTTTGACCTTCAGTCTGGCCTAAATATCATCCATTTCAAATATATAATTTGTCTCAGTGCCTTGACCTACTTTCACCTGCGTAGTCAAACCTAAACAGGGGCATATACAATAATTTGGGAGGCTTACTAGATTACAACGGTATCGACTCGGAACTGTAGTGTTGAAAACAGAGGCAAGCAATTAGCGATAGAATTTGGTTGAATCCACGTGTACATATGCCGAGCTATCAGATTTCGTGCTCGAGCGAGGTTGGCGGGTGCCCGGACCCGCTGCATGTGAAACTAAATCGGTCCACAACTCGCAGCATGTCAGAGATCAACAGCCCACAACGCCTGCTGGCTGCGATTGAGTCTCATTCAGCTTTGTCGATTCCTCGAGAGCGTCGGGCTTTATTACAGTGCGAGGTATCCCTGTATATTCCTAATTAGATATTATGACAAATAGCAATGGCGGCGTGCGTAGCTGAATGCACTGTGCATCCTCCGTCTACAACTATGCCGACGAGACCAATCCATAGACGTCGTACCGTTAAGACTGTCACAATTGATAGAGATTTGCTAATGTCTGCCAGATGTCCGCCGAATTCCGTCTAAGAATCATTCTCCTACTCCCGTAACATCACTAGCGGAAAATAGCAGAGAATATTGTCACAATCTGGAGGACGGATGTCGTTTGACTGCAAATCATCAAAACCAGAGGTGTCGGCAAGAGTTCTATCACCCTGCCTAAACCCAAACCATACCTTCCTACGTATTAACCCTATAGGGCCGAGCGCGAATTTGCTATGCTTGGTCCTGGGGTCCGCGTGCTACGCACACGGACCTTAAACGCCAGGCATTGTTTCGGCTTGCCGAGCACGAGGGCATCACCCCCTCCTGGCGTTTTTCGTAGAAAAAGGCCAAAACAGACCCGGTATACAAATACCAAGTACACCCAGATTGTGGTAATAGTCACTCTCATCGGAAAATATAAGGCAACGTAACAGAATCAGCTATGATTTCTCAAAATATTTTTGACAAGCGCCACTTTAAAGCCAATCAAATAGCAGCAGCCGACAACGCGTTGTGACAAGAAAAAGTAACTCAAATTTGTTACGACTATTCTATGCTATTAATTGGCTGATAACTACTGTGCTACAGAGTAACTCCGAGTGTACGAATAGCTACGATCGGCCTTCGTTGTGCAGGAGTACGCAGCACAACGAAGGCCACCGTAGCTATATGAAGGGAATTGGAGCTTGGTTTCGTGCTCACTGTGGCCACAGGATAATTTCTACGAGAGTATGGAGTAAAACTGTATAATATTACATTTGGAAGCATTTCTACGGTGTAACATTGCATTTTTAAGCATTTCTACGGTGTCATCAAAGTCTCCGCATCGCAAAAGTGGTAAACCTTGCCTTGGAAACACCATGATAACCTTAAGACATTTTCATAATGTAGTTGAAGACAATGCCAAGCGTGGTGTAAACGCAATACTAGCGACAATTAAAAACGTAGGCGTTTTTAATGTTAACTCAACTTGCAAATGCTCACCTCTATTATCGCGAGAAAAAGGACCACTAAAACTTCAAGCACCCTCAAGAGCAACACCTGAAGCGAGCTATAACTACATTACGCCGGGCTCGAGACACCGTTCATGATGCAAACACTAGGGCCCTTTCTGTTCCTTTCCGCAGCAGAAAGCAAAAGGAAACAACAGTTAGTAGCAAGTAGACATCAACACCTTATCCGTCTGCTATCCCTATCACTTGTGCGACGTGGATTTAGTGGCAGACAGCTCATACATGTACATACAGATCCGTCAATTAGGCATTTCGGACGGTCAACTTGCTCCGGAAATGCCAGCCTGCCGGCAGCCCTACCGGGTCGTTGAGACTTCGTTGTGTCGATTGAGGCGACAGTGGCGGTGTGAAAAGTCTTCTCTTTCTTGAGCCAACGATTATAGCGCCGGTATCGCTCAGCGGGGCACGCTTGTCGGCGATCGACGGTCAGTGAAAAACTTTGTTGCCGTAACAAGTATCAACTTGACAAATATCTTCATATTTATGGTCAATCACATAACGTTACTCTAGCGTCTCCACTTCAGGTTACGGAATCTGGACACAAGTCATTGACAACTGTCATTAATAATAACTGCAATACAATAATCAATAGTTTTAGTGGGATAATACCGTAACAATTGGTTTCAGGCCATTTTTTTTCGATCTCTGCTGTTGTGAACAGTCGACGGCGAAGTAGATAACATATCGTTGTTCACGCTTTACATAAAATGTTTTATGTGGTATTATAAAATATCCTTGATGGTTGTCCTTTTTCCGTGCATAACTAAACTCAATTAATATAATAACATTTTCCTTATAGGTCATGCTACGGTCTCTGCAGCGGGGCTGCCGTAGCTTTAGCGTCAGAGGAAGACGTTCGGCTCAAAGAGTCTGCAATACAAAGTTCCTTTTCAAAGGAACTTTAACACAGCCCTAATACCAGGCTCAAGAGTAATTACTCGAAATGACTCTTTGCTTACAAAATCCGAAGTGTTTTTATTTGTCTTTATGGCGGCCAAGCCGCTATCTATGTTTAACTATCTATCATAGCTAAACCTAACCAAACACATAACGTGTGGCCCCCAGCCTATGTACTGAAGCCACCGTTAATTCCACACACAATGTACTGATAGTCTGTTAGCTCTCCAGGTACTCCGTACCCATGTGAGCGCCACAGCGTGTAACGCCACTACACTCTCCCCCACTAAGACGAGAGCTCACTAGTTCTCGAAACTTCCTCAGCGAGGTCTTGTCTTGTCAAGACGTTAGAGGCGATCTCCTGCCACCTCCGCGTTCTGTATCTTCCCGAGCTCATTAACGCTTTCGCATCTTGGATGCAACACACTACACCACCGGCCCACGGCCCAAGATCTTCTACGCCCCGCGTTCCACGTCGCTCAGCGTCAGCTCCTTGAGCCACTTCTCTCCTCTCTGTCACAGAGTTTCCTCGGGAACACCACCGTCGCAACGGCACACGCTCCATGAGCCGCCATAAGTCCCTAACCCAAGCTACAGGCTCATCCGAGCAGCGCGCGCAGCACAGAGCAAACGAACTTCTGTTCGAAGAGCTCGAGGGTGGGCAGGTCAATCGGGACGATCCCATGGACAGTGAGCTACGCTCAAACCCCGCCTCTTCGAGGTGCTCCTCGGACGCCACCGCGGCATGAGCTCAGGGCTCCGAATCCGTTCCCAGAACGCGCCAACCCCGTACGCGCCTCCGCTACCATCTCGGTATGATGAGGATGATCATTACGATCCAAACGTCGTCACCAACGACTTGGACGAGGCCGAGGGCCGACAGATGTTCGAGGAGCAGCGCTCTCAATCGTCATATTGACCTGTGGCTCGACCATTGACACATCCTACGCACCGCGATTACGGCTTTCAGCCTCGACATCCAGCCGAAACGGCTCGCCGTGCTGCGCAGCAGCTCTTGGACACGTATGTGTGTGGACCTGCGGCCGCTACTGCGGATGAGCAAGTGCAACGACACCGGCTCCGCGAGCGCCGCAAGGCACAACCCCCCAGGAGTATCGAGCGCGCTTGAGGCTGCAGCTCCCACAGCAATCGGTGCCTGCCATACGTACCGTTCAGGTTGTCCTTTATCAAGGATAGAAGATGGCTGCGCATGACGCACAATTCGCGAACTAGGTTGAGCACGCTCGGCGACTCACCAATTATGATGCTCTTCAAGATAGTTCCTCCAAAACTGACGTTCGTATTGAGCGACGTCTACGTTTGGACTTCGCAAAGTTGAAGGCACGATGCCACGTTCCAGAACCTCGTCCCCAATACTTCGAGACCACCCGGTCTACCACTCATGCTGCGAGCACCGCTCATACTTATGAGCAGGCCGCTCCAGCCGCCGGCCCGAACCTGAGCTCGGCTCCTCTCGGTCACGTCTGCCGATGTCATGCAGAGTGATGACTTCTCTTGGCAATCGAAGAGACTCTTGGAAGCACAAGTCTGCTTCCTGTCGAATGTAGAAGACTAGTTTCAGTGAATGCGCACCATCGTATATAAAGCGTTTCACCTCCCGCTACAAGGTTCTTATCGTATCCTGGTCGATCTCCTCGTCTGTGTTGGTTTTGTAGAGTTCTTTGAAAAGCTTCACGTGGGGAATACATCATGCTTGAGATACACTTGAGGTGGAAGGCTAGCCGTTAACGTAACGTTGAAATGCGCCTCATGGATATATTCCATCGTTGCCCAACGGATGGACGACATCATAGATTTGATGAGGTTAGGAGGAGGTGGTAGCTCCAGGTCCCCTCTCAAATAGGCAAGGATAACTTGGGATTCCGCCGGCGTCATGGCCCGGATGGTTCCGACCTGAGCGACGTCCACCGGTGCAAGTGCGACGTCGCACATCGCGCTCTCACATGCGTCCTCTGTTTGCTCATGAGGGCTGGCCAATCCACTAGTAGCGTGTGTACGAGTCGCTGTTGCATGGTACGCTTCTGTTACTGCGGACAGCCAACTCCTGTTACAATCTTCGATTTGAGTTGCCGCTCCTCAGTAAGTGCTGTCTTTGTGCTCAGTACAGCCACAGAGTCGCCATCCCAGGCGGTCTGCGCTTCAGGGTCGCTCCTAACCAGTGCCATTCCGCGCCATGTCATGCCAAGCAACCGGATCGTCATGGCACCGTAGGTAAGTTTCCGATAGGAGTGATATCTACCACCAAGTGCCATATGGCAATATAACAAGCTGTTAGAAACATTGATTTCTGCAAAAGGAAATCCAAGTCAATGCGGGAGAAATCCAACAAGCGCTCGGAGAACACATCTTCCACGCCTGGTACCGCAACTAAGCGCGCTAAGGGTGCGACTGCAGTTGCTTTAGTAGCACCTATGGCAGGTGTTGCGGCATATGACGCGGATATGGCCCTAACAAGGGCTAAGCTGTCCTTTCCTATGAACCGAGCGATAAATCGACCGCTGTTGATCCTGCAATTGCGGTGGCAGCCCGCATGGTTTCAACTGAACAACTGCACAGTGTCGCGCGTGGAGATAAAATACCGTCGTCACGGTCAGGTGCTGTGCTGCTGGACGCGATTGATGCTGTGCTTAGCCCCACCGCAAATTCAAGTTCGGAAGCCGACAGTGCTCCTGTTCGGCCGATTTCTACTGCAGCCACCACTGAACAAGACACTGTGACCAGCCGGACGGTGAAAATCCAGGATCTGTGGCGCCACCAAGCCGCAATGGCTACGAGTCATGGACAGTTGTCCAGCTACGCAAATACTGCACTGAAAGGGAGTTTAAGCTAGGTTTGAAGACCAGCAAGTCCGAGCAGATGAGACACCCCAAAGCATTTGATGCCACTAGAAAATCAGTACAATCTGCTGTCGACGACGAGAATCTGTTCGAGCCTAGTCTTCGCAAAACAAATCACTGCTGTCTACGGTGCTGTTGTCCGATCGTTTTGCGTCTCGCCTTGTAGCACCAGAAGATGCAGCAACGCGCCATCAAATTGGCACGGGGACAGTGAACGAGAAAACTTCGTTCTGGAAAGAAGGAGCAGACGAGTTTCACACCAACAAAACAGACTACAATGGTATTTATACTGACGAAAGTGATCCGCGCTACAACGGCGTCGACCCGTCCATCATTGTGCAGCACAAGACCTCTAAGCTCTACGATATGTGGAAAAAGGTCAGCGCCAAGTACCTCAAGGCGTACTGCAAGTTCTTCGTGTCGGAACAAAACCCGGATGATTTCATCGACTTCTGCGACGAAAACCTGGACGCTGCGTACGTGCGTCTCTGCTGATAAGACAAAAAAGGAGCTAGTGGCTTACCTGAACGGTGGTATGCTTGTAAAGGGTGAAATTGGCTCAATGAACGTGCAAATCGGATACAGCCGTCAATCAACTGGCAAAATATCGAAATGGCAGGACAAAAGCTGATGTCATGCACGCTCGTCCAGACACGTCTGTCTCGTCAATTTCGCCATGTCCGAGCCCGACATGTCCGATTTGTACACGCTTGTAGTGCACGGCACCAGCGACGCCACGGCCATATAGTCGACACCGATGCCATGTACGCACTGTCCGAATGCGTGGTCTCGTTAGTTTAGCCAATCGGCATGTCCGAGTTGCACTCGCTCGTCGCGTACGGCACATCTTTTACTGAAATCGATGCAGTGTACGTGTTCTCCAGGTTGCTCACCCATGCCCGTTGTCATATGTGATATTACCTTTCTTCAACATGGCACATCGTACTCTCAATACACAGGCCTCGAAGCACAACAACCACGTAGGCGCTAAGTTGCATAATTGGCTGCATATAAGCTGCATATATTCGTGATTGCGTCGATTACTTGCTGTACCCTTATGAATCGAGTAATACAACACATCTTAATTTGCATCATGCGCACATCTAGCATCACAACTATTCTGCAGATAGACGATTCCTTATTGGCAGAATTCTACGGCTGTTTACAGCACTTGTGTTTCGTATTGCACATAGTATCCTCTGAAACGATTCCGTTGATTGCGTTACATGTAGGGATGGCACAACAATTTTGTCTAATAGAAGTTCGTATGGGACGTTTTTTTTTTAATTTGGAAAGTTTGAAAATGAAGGGTTTGTGGATCAGCAAATCAAGGACATTCATTAAGAGCTAGCCCTATATGTGCTTCTTATCCCAGATTGGGGGGTATTTAAAAGCATCGCTGGATAAGAAGACCAAGCTAACGTATGGTTGGGGAAGGATAGTGTTCTATTTGTCAGGGTCATTAAAGTCACCCCCAAGAGGGACACCACTCGCCAATGCCTGTCCCATTAACCCGTTTTTCAGACATGCTGAAATTCAAAGTCACTATTGAGCCCAAAGCAGTGGTAGCTAAAGCATTTCACAAAAATGCAAAGCCACTAAAGCGAAGGATAGCCGAAACGCTGCATTGGAACTGACAGTGGTGGGGCTTCGCCCAGCAATTCATTATTGAGATAATTTTGACAAAAAATTAAATTCGGTAAGTAGAAAATTCTAGAAAGATCTAAATTAGCCCTAAGGTGGGCACAGCGAATAAACTGGAAAACATACACTGGCATTTTCCCGTTGGGTGTACTGTACGATATAGTTTTATGACTATCGTGGTTTCGTGCAGCACTACGGTAAGCGTTACTTGCAAGCCCGTACACTTTCTACTATTTTAAAGAAAGTAAGGCGGAACAACGCATTAGCCAAAGGCACCTCTTTCGAGGTTATCATCACTACACCCGCAAGAGGAAATATTGTGTGGCTGTATCGAGAGTCATGTCACGCTCTACTTGGGCAAAAATTCCAAAAATGTGCCACAATTCGAGCATTCTACAGAATTGAAACGCGATAGAAATGAGCACAGAGAGAAAATACAGTACTACGTAATTTGAAGTAGAGCCGTCCAGGTCATGTTGTTTAATTTATTCTATTAACCCCTTGAAACCGGGAGCCTGGACCGTACACGTTAAGAAATTCTATACTTGTTTTTTGTATTGGATCTTACAAACTTCAAATCAACGAGGGGTAGGCACAAAGTTCTAATCTTCCCGGCATGTACTACTTTCCGAACAAAGCACGGGTTTCTGAGACATAACCGATTCATATAATAAATTAAAGGAATCCATGCTTCCTGCAAATCAAAGATAGAATAGAGGTGGAAAATGCCAGCCACACAGGACTCTCACTTTCAGAAACTCCGGCCAACACACGAATGGCTTTCCGAGTGAGCTGGCGCGAGCTAAAAAAGGACGGATGGAGGTCTAAGTGCCAGACAGGTCTCTTCAACAGTCACACGTACGTCAAGCCACAAAAACGAAGAATGGAGTGCGCGGGCAGGATGTATTCGTCGGGGATGAAGAGCTGATGCGGTACTTGGACCGGATCATCCTTAGTGCGTGACCAAGCTGTAATGAGGTCCGTGATGAATCGTTTTAACAGTTTGAGGTGTTCAGATGCGCTCCGGGCCCAGGCCGACTCCTCACCCGGTCCGTCTCTCGCTCAGATCAGCCCACCGACGTCCCAGCAGCCACCAAACCATAATGCTGGAAGCGGCAATGAAGGTGCGCATGTCTAACTTGTATTGTTCATGTCTACAGCTTCGCTAATCATGTACGCTACTGACAGGTCGTTGCACCAACAGCAGAGAAGAAGGGGTGTTCACCCAACTTGTATGGTACATGATTGAAGCCGTGCTCATCCTGTATCGCACGTTTGTGTGTTGTAACAGAGTCTACTGAGCAAGAAGAAGCTGTTCAAGACCGATAAGCAGCCGTCAGAGACAGCGATGTGCACGAAGCATTGCCCCATGATTAAACCGGCGTTGAAACCAATCTACAGTCTACTGGCTCGTCGAGCATGTATTATACAAGGTGACATGGCTACTAAACATGTATATTGATGTTATCGTGAAGAATCTCGATCCGTGATACCACACCACCTGGAGGCAGGCTTTGAGAAAGGTGTGGGCCACGACGAACCTCCCAGTGAGTCTGATGCGTACCCGATGGTCAATCGGTCGATGGGGTGGACAAGCCAAGCGACGATGATCTGTGCGACCCAGCAAGTGGTACGGATGGTTTATTATCATCTATAGCAATGACTACTTTCTGAAGAAGGTAGAACAGTACGTCGAGGTCCAGAATGCGAAGAAAGTGGCGCGAGAGCAGAAGCACCCAAAAATAAAGAAGTCGTGATCAAATAATAAACGATGTAATTTGAACACAAGACCTCACTTCAAGAGAGTTGTGTCTTTTTATCGGTCGCTTCATCGCGCGGTCTAACGTCCTCAGTAAAGAGAGGCTGGCGAGCCATTGAACAAGGAGCACTCTTTTTTTTTGCTATAAAGTTATCGTATCTTGTAGAGTACACACAAACACTTTTGTTATCATGTATCCTACAACTTCGAAGTCTACTGTGGTAAGAAGGAGCGTGCAAAGCTCGACTGACTACAAGTCGGCATTGAGCGTCTTCATCAGGAACAAGGTGCGCCGCACGGCCAACGGGGGTCCGATGTCTTGCGTTGAATCGGGCATAAAAGATGGGGAAACGGCAGTGTACTGCCCAGCAAGACAGCTAAGCGAAAGATTCAAGAACGTAAGTCAGCGGTGGCGCCGTCCGTGTAGGTCTGCAGCGACGAGGAAGAAACGTTGTGGAGTGGTGAGTCCAGCGGAACCTCTCCCCATCCACACAAGCGCGGCCGCCGTGGAGCTAAGGCGGAAGAGACATTCTGAGCATCTGATCTCGCTCTTTGCATTTATACAGCTTTGAGTATTGTAAAACATTCCATTTTTTTGTCCGTTAAATGTGTTCCCGTCAGTTGGATTTCTGCTCAAAGTGTGCAATGCTCTGTTTAACGCATGCGCATCTCTAACACATTATTGCACTATTTTTGCTAGTTCTTATACATGTTAGTCCCGAAACGTGTAAATTGAACTCTGAATATCTTGGACCATACAGGATAATGGCGGACATACAGATCTAGGTCTAGGTTTTTGTAAAGACGAGGTGCCATACACGTTAGCTGAACATATCGAGCTTTGTATGCTATACCTTAGCCGCACATACACGTTAAAGTAAGTAGGGTTTAGGTAAATGGGGGAAATGAAAACGCTCCGGTTTCAAGGGGTTAAAAACACTGTTTGAACGAAAACCAGTATGGTGTACTTCTTTGAGCTTCCTTTTTCTTCCACCTACATTCACACCAGCAAATAGGTTCTGTATCAAGTTCTGAAGGAGTGAGTTGGCTGCGCCGCTTGTTTATAGTATTACGAGTTCCAAATAAATGCACTACCATCCCAACTCTCTAGTTAAGTCGTTACGTCAAGGGATTCCTTGATTGATTTACTCTGAAACCTCCTATTGCCGTAGGGTTTAAGTCTGAGCTCTCTATAAGGTCGCGGAAGTATAATGCGTGTTGCCTTTCTAAAAGCAAACACGTATCGGATACAGACAATCCTCTCGACCGTGATATCCCAAATAGTGATACTCGCCATATAGGGATAAACTGGGTTCCCGATGATCCACGATTTACAAACTCAAGTCAAATTTCCCTCTTCCCTCTCGATAGTGGTTAGTGAAACGGACAGCTGGAAAGTCACTAAATAGAGATCGTAAATATGGAAATTAACGACATGCGGAAGGATGGTCGATGAAGTACATCATTGACGTTGCGGCAATGTTAGGTTGATGGACGGGTTCATAGCCATGTACCTACAGGTGTTGTGCCTTTTTAATAGGTTATTGAGGGGTGAGCTGGGGATAGATATACATGTAGAACCATCCGATTTTGTACCCGAATTCATCTCTTTCCAGAAACGAACCTGGTTGACAGTGCCAACTAGCCAACTGAACAGGCCCCACCGTTTATCAAGCTCTGTTAACCATGGGTCTATGAGAGCATTCAACGCGTGCTCTAACTTCTGATCGAATCGCAATAACTCATGATCGAATCACCGGAACCGCCCTGTTCATCCCGCCCAGCCGCAACTTGGGGAGCTACAACTCAGGTTGTACCATCGAATTGGTACACTCTGGATTGTAATAACTCGTGTTTGTGATAATTTGGTGGTTCCCGAAGCTATCACAGACGAGGGGATTGTCTGTACTTGTGTTTAGTTTGCAAGCTTCTACAGTACTTCAACAGTCAAACTTTCTGGTTGGAGGGAGCCCCGCTCTTTGCAGTACAAGATCGGAGAACTCCGCGTTATGCAACACAGAGCTGCAAATGCAATCAAAGATTGGAAGAACTCGGCCTTTTGCAAAAACTCCTTCTGTTGGAGCTGAGCCTCGCTTTCCGGGTATCCCGGTCCGAGTCGGACTCCGACACTGTCGGCGAAAGGGTGTTCTCGCCTATTGATCATGACAACGCGTGTTGAACGAGTCTTCAAGGAGCTGAATGATCAGGAATCCTGATTAGGAAAATGATTTGATGCAGTACTGTACATGATCGTCTGGCGATACTGTAATACATGTACTACATGTAATCTATTTCTGTACAGTACACCATTTCCAGATCAAATTGAGAAATCCTCAGTTCAAAATGAGAAAAGCTCAATTCCAAATAAGAAAACCTGCAATCGCTTATGAGGACTATCATCACATCACCTTTAGTAACTAATACTGCGAACAGAGCGGTAGACTTGTCGTTTCTATGATGCTTCAAATCTGAGTCCCAAAACGATTACACAGGGCATTTCGCTCTCTCTTGAATTTTCTAGTTTTGATCTGAGCATTTCTTGTTTTGAAGTGAGGATTTCTCAATTTGATCTGGAAATGGTGTACGTTTCATTATGCATACAAGAACTACAGCAAAAAGTGTATATAGTGTGAGTGGATCATTAGTGTGGGTGCGTAAATAGTACATATAGCCCGCACTATTTCTGCATTTCGGTTTTTATTGGTAAAACCACACTAATTATGCACCCACAGTAAATTTGTCTTCAACTAGGCACGCTAACTTACAGCGTTCCAACTAGGTCGACTTGCGTACACAAACAGGTGCTGATGTGGTGTGCTAGTAGCAAACTAAGTTAAAATGCAGCCATGAGAAAGAAAATGGAATTAGAGCGCAGTGTGGCAGCACATCTGGGAAAGCTCAAACGAGCGTAAGAAAGTGGTAAATTGAACGAAAATACTACTTTCAACATGGAGGAAGCATATTTTGTCATCAATATGGATAAGGCCCACTGCAATACGTCACACTCGGTACATCGTCAGGAACGCTTCGGATAAAAATAGGTGCGGTTCTGCCAGAACCACAGCTATAGAACCGTTTTGGACAATCATCATCGAAGCGAACGCTAGAGCCGCCTCTACTATCAAGACAATCGTCATTCCTTCGCCACCACTAATAACATCATAAAACGCACCACCTTGCCATCTTTAAAATCAAGCGTAAAGGCTGGATGGACCATCGGTTTTTAGACCATGGCTTCGCGATAATAAGTTCAATCAACGAGACCCTCGTGAAGTCGTATACATGGACAATGCAGGCGGTCATCAAGAGGAGGAGTGCGGCGATATTTTGCTACCACTCTGTTCCATCTCAAATCTAACACAACCGACGACGGCCTAAAATCAGATCATGTGATTGGTCATAAATACGTATTTGTTGAGCTTAGAGCTTTTTTAAACTTTTTCTAGACAGCCGTTTTTCAAGAAGCGATTTCAGATCTGTTAAGAATGAGCAGTTTTATTAGTGCTGTGAAAACCGCAGTAATTTTCACTGAGTAGGGACTCCACTGCGAAACCAGATGTTTTCCTGTCAAAACGAATGGAGGCATTTCGTATTTTACTTCGTTGTTGCTTGTCTGTGCCGTAGCAAAAACATACCATCTTATAGGGCTAATCAAGCACGTTCCGTAATGATATCATTTAGCGAAATCGCAATACATATTAGCTCACAAGTTATGACCAGAATAGAGAAGTGTTAGATTTGAGATGGAACATTGTAGTATCGGAGACTATGCGCGGAAAGTTTTTACCACTTAATTCAACGCATCTTTGCCAGCCAGCAGATTATTTTACATGTACTACGAAGGCCATTAAAATAACTTTTAAAAATATTTTTTACTAAACTATATACAGTTAACATTTTTTTGTCAGGTATTTTCGGCCTGGGACGTTTTTGAGCCATATAAATGTTCGTTGAAGCTGAAGAGAAAGGACACGATGCACTAAAAGCGAGCCGTAAAGGGTGATTGGGGCGCCGGTATCGCGCCGATTGAACTGGTGAAACCCAATCTTACGTCGTTGGCGAGATGCTAAGCTCAAGAGGGGTTGATACCTTCACCCGATGCTGTGTCCATGATACCGTCCGTATGTTGCTCCAAATGACCGGGTAAAAGACCAATAAAAACATTTCTAACATTTTTTTTCGGTTTGATTCGCGACAATATGTAAACGACCACAGTACTTTGTACAGTACAAATAGTAGTACAAATTGTACCTTGAAAATACTTGTTCGGTCAACGTATGACGTTTACTTCAGTATAGGGGGAACTACTGTAAATTACAGAAAATATTACGTTGTTTCAAGAATAAGGTCGTAAGGTTAGATACCAATTCAATTCTTCTATACTTCGGGACCAAATAGCAAGTTTTACTTTTCGAGCGGGGAATTTTTACGGGAAACGAGGAAATTGAAGTTTCTTATCATGAGATCGGCTAGCCCGTATCTGTTTCGCGGTCTGGCCCACGGGAGCAAACCCTCCAGCTTCGCGGCGAGCTCAGAACTTCTCTCTTCATCGCCGGTATCATCGTCGTCGTGACTCTTGCGACGTCGTAGGAATCTGCCAGTCTTTAACTGAACGGCCCCGTATGCCTGCCCTCCGTTCGCCGAGGTAACTGTAGTAAGTTGAATGTTCTGGTCCAAGTCCGTAGCTGCCGAGATGTTACCGAAGCTTGAGATAATAGTAGCCGCAGCCAACAGGGCAGTGTAACGAAAATGCATCCGAGTGACGCGTGCTGGTGACGTGTGGGCCTTGTACGACTTGTTAAAAAATGCGAAGTGATTCCAAAAGCGCAGACTTCGTGAGCTCCCAGAGTCACTTTCCGATCGGTTTCCACGATGGCGACGTGGAAGGCTGCTTTACACTTGCAACACCTGCATCTTTCTTTTGAGAAGCGACAAGCGATTCTCCAGTTGCTGGACATGCCCCCCCCAAGAGCGCAAGGCTGTCATAATGCTGATTAAGGGCTAAACTTGGACCAAAGAGGTACGAACAATTTTTCTCCGTCAGTTATCTTGTTAACTGTAAGTCGCACTACAGTAGATTGAATTTACAAGTGATAGGTGGCCCGGAACACTTGCTCCCGGGGATTACACAGGTCGTATTCACAATTTAAAATGGTTGCTTTGCGCGTTGTTCTCGTGATGACCCAACACTTCGCTTCCATAATTAATTACAGGAATCGCCCAGCTTCAGGCAGTGTCTCAAGCCAGCGCAAGACGTGAAATTGGTTGTTCTCCCGCGCCGTATCCACGACAGCCTCAAACCCAAAGCGTCTCCGGTCGTGATCATAAAGCCACTGCAGAAGCTCCAGATCTCCTCGTGCCGACGCATCGACCGTATTGGGAAGCTTAGAGCGCAGTCGCTTATGCTCCTTCAAAAACTGCAGTACCGCAACCGAGCGCGACTTCCCTGCGCTCGCTGTACAGTATTCACTCCTGTTCTTATAGAGGAACTTCACTATTTCATAGTGACCATTACGCGCAGCCTCATCCATAGCTGCAGTAGTACAGCCTTCCTTACGGTTCACATGAAGAAACTCCACAACATCTAAGTATCCGTTAGCAGCGGCCATATCCATGGCAGCTACAGTACACTTAGAATTCTCCACATGTTCATGTAGCCAACGCACGATTGGCAGAAATCCACCAGCAGCAGCGCCGTCCATGGCGTGGGCAGTAAATCTGTATCCCTGGTGATGTAGCCATTGTACGAACTGTAGATTTCCAAACGCTGCAGCTCCGTCGACTCGGATCCGATGACGTTGACGTGTCAGCGATTCGAAGGTTTCTTCCATCCACTCGATCATGTCTTTGTGTCCACCTGCCGCAGCGCCACGAACAACATGAGCTCGTCGACAATGCACGGGGTATTTGTGTTCGTGCAGCCACTGTAGCACTTCTAGATGACCTTCTCTCGCTACTTTATACAACTGGATGGTGTAACTCTCAAATCTGAAGCGGCGATTAAACGTCGCCGCCTCGGTCGACGCTCGGTCATGTAGCCATTCTAAGATACGCCGCTGTCCGTATATCACGGCAGCCGTCAACGCCGCTTGAGTCCACGACGTATACGCCACCTCTACCGTCTGCATGACGTACTGGACAATAGCCAAGTGGCCTCCTGCAATGGCGTTCTCTAGCGACTGGAACGTCCGGATCTCGTAGTATCGAGATTCATTGAGCCACTTGACCACGTTCAAATGGCCATTTAGCGCCGCTCGTTCGAGTCCGCGTCGCGTACATCGATTCCCTAGCACGCTGTCCAGATACTGGACGATATCCATGTGATTTTCGGCGACTGCCGCGTCCATAACGTTCCACCCGAAGGCGTACGGACCTTTCATCTCGCAATACCATTGCACTAGCTCCAATCGCCCATTGGCCGCTGCGTGGGCGATAGCGTCCTGACTGTCCACCGCTGCGTCGTCCACCATCTTATTGCTAAATTCGTCGTGCAGATACCGCAACATTTGGAGATTGCCGCTGTAAAGAGCGGCTCTTTCGACGCCATGGAATTTGCCTTTGGGGTAGTATTTGGAGCGTAGCCATCTCACGCCGGCGAAGAACCCTCGAGCAGCTGCGTTATTTAACGCTGTTTCAAACTGGTATTGTCTGTAGCTGCGTTTCAGCTCCGAAGACCAATGGAAAAGCTTTTTCTTCTCGCGTGACGCGGCGTGTTCTAACAACGTTAAGGACTGCTTGTTTAAGGGTTGGTTCTGCGCAGCTACGGCGACGGACAAGACCGTGGACACGTCCAGCAGCGCCTTGATCTGGGAGATTACGTGGTCAAGAGCCTCCACGTGGTACTCACGCACTACGACGTGCACGCAGAGGAATGCTGGAGCGGCACCGGCCATGGGTCGATGGTGATCACTGTCAAATAATGTAAGGAGGCTGTAAAAATAATATTCTCTTTGATAGTATTATAATGTACCGTACCGCATCCTTCTCACAGTGTTTTGGAGCTGTTGTCACTTTTCACCAATAAAACGTATTGTCTGCGTCATAATAGCTGATCCAAGATTGTAACATGCCTCAGTTTTCGGACCATTCTACTAGAGGATTGGGCTGGTAGTGCATCATCCGGCCGAATTTTTTTTTAGAATGCAGTTGAAAACGGATATCATGTTCTGCAGGTATGTGATGCCCGCCCGAAGTGCGGACGTGCTACCGACGGGGCGTGCTGCGCGCTTGCTGCAGCCACATCATGGCCATCATTGCCTACCACACTGCATGCGTCGCTTTCCTACGGGTGTATATTGCTTAAGAACGAGTAGTACCGTCGCCTTCGGCGAAAATGTAGGCGGACAAGGCGGCACAAGCCCGTGTGCTTGGGGTTCATCACTACTCGAGGGAAACTATGCCGTGGTGGCTTTGTTTGTCTGCTTTTGAAGCACCACGCGCATCACTACATAACCAAGCGTCGACTCGCACGTCTGCATGAGCGCTGTCTGCACAGCGCGGGCCACAGCCATGGCCCACGGCTGACCAATGATAGGTATCAGCTCGTGCAAGTTTATTCCCAGGATTAAAGTTATTCTGACTGAAAGTCAGAATACAGATAATCCGAGAATAACTTCTAAGCCAATGAAATCCTAGCATCTGCGGCAGAGGGTTAGGTTAGAATATCTTATTTTTTCTTTTTCTAGTTATCTCATGAAACAGGCCCTTATATCGATTTTTTTGTGATGTGCACACTGTACTACAAATTGAACTTACCACCTTTAAAATTAATCCCCTTAATCGAAGTGGAGATTGGTGACTAGAAATCCTGTGCTTGCTCGGAGCTGCTAATTACTGACTGCTGTAAAGGTCTGACTGAATTCCTGCGCTTGCTTCCTCGCTCGTGTCTCGTGTGTACAGCTCAGCGCTTCTTGTGGCAAATGCGTGGACCCGTACATGCGCAATGCCAGAAATTTTGCACGATATTTACGAATAATACTCTTAAATAAATGTCAATTTTGTACTCCGTCTATGCGTGCTCTCAATAACTGTATTTTTGCAACGCATCCGAGACTATCACTAGACCACTAGGGACTGTTAATACAAGTGTACCCAAAGCGGTTACTATGTTCTTGCTTCTTCGGCACCGCAACTGTGCGCGATGCCGGTTTTCTTTAGCCCACAAAAAAATAACGTTATCAATTCCATTAAAATTGTTCGTGCATTGTTCACTGTACCACGTACTGTACTGATGTAATACTATACCGAGCACCTGAATGTCGTACGAATGTTAGCCCAGGTTACGCTTACGCAGAATTAATCCGTTGGGGCTGTCCATCCCTTATTCTTCGGTATTCCCAGTATAACGGGATAGGGTATACCCCGTGAAGAGGCAGGTCAGTTACAAAAAGTGGTAAAACTGCATATCAACTGCATATTGACACGCAGATGAAAGACTACGATATGCAACAAAATAGAAAGGAGCACCGAACTCTTACTTTTTATCTTTGCCATGTTCGGACAACAAACAAGTGCCCTCAGCTTACGTAGGCACTGTGCCTTCAGTTGCACCTTATGGTGTGCGGTGGTCCACGGTCGACCAGTGCGCCACGCACTGGAAAGGGTCCGTCGGGCTCAATTAATACCGACATTCCCTGCCATGGGCTCCCACTTTCCGAGTGCATATCTGTCACCCCACTTGCGGAACGTCTCCTCCCGTTGCTCCTTCGGGCAATTAGTCATCAGAGTAGTAATCCATGACGTTGTACACGAAATTAGCAGCACCCCAAAGCACGTCGCTCGTAACTGACTCTCCTCTCGCCGTCGGGCCAATGGAGAACGCGTCTCCGCTCGCACTCATCGACATTGACAGCCCGTTACCCAGATAGAATTGAGGATTCTTTGCACCTCGTTTAAGATAAATGTGCCCCCCCCCAAAGCTGATAGTGGCTTTCACTAGCAAGTGGTGGGAATTTTTCAAAGGGGGCTATTATGGACGAAGAGAGAATTTTGTTCTTAAGTTAACATGTAAGAACAAAACTCTCTTCGTCCATAGTAGTCCCCTCTGAAAACTCCCCTTGTGAACTGGTGAATTGTCGTCCCTGGATACATAAATTAGTGTATGCGGCAACCTGGAAACCGGGAGTGCATTACGCACCGTGCGGTCCAATTGACACGTCGATCGACTTTCACTCCTGCTACTCTCTCCAAAGGGGGATTTCAAGACTGCCAGTAGATGCGCTTGTTTTTTTAAAAGTATGGTTTTCCCGCCCCAAAAGTACTTAAAAATTCGCAATGACCGAAGTTCAACCCAAACCACTCAAAAGGACTCTATTGAAGTTACCAAAGCTGTACTCGATTTGGCCAAACAAACACCTAGTGACATCCTAGATTGGTAGCTGCAGCACTGCCGCCGTCATTGGCCAGTCAGATCTCCAGATTTTGACAAATACAACATTGGTTGCAAATGGCTGATAATGTAGACGTGCTTGTTGAATTTGAAGCTGTACGTACTGTATGTGGAGCAAAGATCATCGCATTAACGAGGTAATACTCCATTGTCCCACAAATTTATAGGGATTTTGGTTTTTTGAAAGTAGTACTACCTACACGAACTCGATAAAAGTCAAAGTACACTTATTCGAAAGCTTGTAACAGCGTGCTGTTTGCTGTTTTTTGTAGCTTCATAACTGCGATCAGCAAGTAAATATCGCCTCGAATGTGATCTCATATTTGGGAGGAGTAAGTTTTTTTCGGAATTCAAGAAAAAATTAGCGAAATTACACGAAACTTGTAGCCGATGCTTACTCCGATTTGGCGACCCCTTACATATCAGCCTAATCACAACCGACGTGTGTAACACTCGCAAATAGCCGCTTAAATTAGTCGAGGTTTTATTGCTTGTTAAGGCGATATATATCAAAACAAAGGAAAACGTCTTCAGATCATCGGAAACCGCACTATATGAACCAATGGGATCATTGCAACATTTTCGTGTGGTATACAAAAACGAAACCCCTATACATTCGTGGGACAGAGAAGTATATGGAATCCACAGTGCGGATTCCATTTATTACCATTATTATTAATATAGAGGGCGCAAGTGAGCGAGTGCGAGAAGCGTATTAGCTGTAGCGATCCCGCCCGGTATTTTGCGCAGACGGACGAGCTCAACAGCGAACGGACCCGTCGCACTCTCCAGTATATTCTTTTTCTAATGCGGGGGCTTTAATAGAAGTATGTGGAGTTTTCAGGGCAAAGATCAGTACAGATCAGGAGCAACGGATCACTAAAGTTCTAGATTAATTTTTGACTGGGAGTACAGCTTTAACTGGCTGGTCAACCTAACCAATTTTATTACATTGGCGGTGTGCCCCCCCCCCCCGGTTTAATTGCGCGATAGTTACCTGAGTCGATAGTACCCTAGGGATACAAAATGTTTTACGTACGCTCTGTGGTAAATGTTGCGTGAATGTTGCTAGGAACCATGATCACCCAATGCTTTGAAGCCAATGCCAGTCAGCCTTTGCGTCTATAAGTTTTGCAGTATGACAATGACTTAATCTAGCTTCATCAACACGGAAGCTCCATTTACAGCACAATATAGCTAGTTAGTAGCGATGAGGGCCCGTGCCAACCTATGTGTATAAGTTTTGCAGGTATGACGAATCGTTCGCCATTGACGGTGAACTCATCTAACAGTTGCTCCTCTTAAAAACACTAACAAAACGCAAGCAAACAGGTGCGTTTGTGCGAATATTAGCCGTGTATGTACATTATTGAAATACATACTTTAAAATTGCAGATGATGGGCCCCCTCAACGTACACGTAAGTATATTTTGCGCGTTATTTTTTCTTCTTCGATTTTATATTCACCAGTTCCGCAACCACAGGCTAAGCTGTCTGCCTCAGTTGGTTGTCTCATTACACCATCCAATAACCCTTGCTCCTCTAAAACTTTTAATACGAACAACCTGCTCAAGAGATAATTGAGTGCAGGCAATGGGTTTGTCTGCTCTACAGCCTTTTTCATGCCGAGTAACGTCCCTGCCAAAACGCATCGGGATGGCATCCGCAGCACTTATAATAATCTAGTGAAAGCGTTGGGTCTTAAATTTTACAGGATCGTAATATCTCCAGCTCGTCACCACAATACTCTCACCAGGTTCCAATAACGGTTCTTTTTGCTTTCATTTTGATCCCTTTTTCTTGGCTGCACATGGTGCAACAGCTGGATTTTATTCATGATTATTGATTTCACTCAACCTCGATAAACGGATTGTAATGTAACTAAGTCGCGCCTTCGGTACAGATTTGTTTAAGGTTCGCACACATAAAGAAAGTTAACCACTCTGGCCCAACGACGTTTCAATAAGTCAATTTAATGTGGCCCACATTTGGTCTTTTAATTGGACAAAACAGTGGTCTATATCGTATGATTGACCAAAACTTTTGGGATTTCCATGTGGCAGCGAAATCTGTCCGAAAAATACTCTATACTTGAACCAGCCTAATGAAGCCCCAAAATACACTAGATATATATATTGTATATGAACGTGTAGGAAAATGCCCCAAGAAGACATTGATAACCTTTATGATAAATATCGTTAAGAATTGACGATGCTACGATAAAAAACCTAATGATACCCAAAATCCTCGACGCAAGTTGTTCCTTTGCATTCACAATTTCAGCTGTTTTTGTTAGCCAATCACGCGAATTCATGCACCTGTTTTGTAAGAAAAGGTTTTCCGGCGGGCGACCTGCGGTTGGCGGTACATCCGTGCCAGTTTGTCTCGGGCTTGTGCTTCCATCGTGCAGCGGCGTCACCTTGGTATCCGTTTGAAGCTGTCTGTGTGTTCAGCCATATCGAGCCGCGGCTGCAGAGGGTGCCTTTGGAGGGTGGAGTGGCTGCTGCGGATTTCGAAAAAGCTGAAGTGAGTCAGGAAAGCGAATAGAGTTGCCGATGAACCAACGTTTTCCATCGTTTGAGAAAAATTCTGGGCGGAAATTTCGAGCTTTGTGATACCTGCAAGCGGCTAGTGCTTGTGGCAATAGGAGGAGAAGGAAATATTGAGCCCACCAGCGAAGCACTCGAGCTACATTTAAGCTTGAACGGATCTCGGTCAGAGCCCATGCTTCTTCGAACGACGTGTTGGCGTTGCCGTTACCAAGTGCTGCACTGAGTACCATTTCACGCACAGTCCCACGACAAACACGTACAGGATCGAGTAGCGCTGGGGGCATAAACACGTTCCCACAAGGTAGCTCGATACTGTCTTGGACGCATCGACTGCAAAAGTCGAACAAATAGTCGCACCTGCAATAAGGAGAACTCCGATATGTAATACGGTAGTAGCAGCGTGAGTTTTAAGCACTACCAGGATAATCTCTGCCAATGATGTAGATTTTGAGAATTTCCCCTGTGATCTTTGTTGTTAAACAATTCACCGAGTCGAGATTATTGGTATGTCATTAGATGATCATCCCAATCTTTTTATCCAGCTCGTCGTCGGACTCATTTTCGTGCTCATCTACATCATTGGCAAATATTATATCGGATAAACGATGTCGTTGCAATTGGTTAAACATCGTTGCAACGAACGGCAAGCTGGATTTGAATGCGGCTATCATAATACCACATCCAAATTCTTATGAGATTGATAAATTCGGTAAAATATCTTCATCATTTTAGAAAGGAGATGGAAACGCTCCCACAAGAAACTGTGCATTCTCGCTCCATTTTGATCCTGGTGTCAATTCACCGCTGAAGCGCACTATGGACACTTCTTAGGGTCTCCCAGTATGTCAACCATAGCGTCAACGAAAGCGTTTCTTGCCTTATCGTGATTCAGCACACCGTTCTTTAGCACTGTTGACTGACGCACAACGGTGTTATTCGAACTAGAAGTAGAGGTTATATCCCTATCCATGCCACCTCCAAAGCGCACTGTGGGGTCGACATCATCCAATCCTGAGTCACCATAGCATTGATTGGTGTTACGTTTTGATCGATACAGTTTTCTAAGTCTGGAAGCTCTTGTAGTCATTCCCAAGAATCATCGATGGAGATGTGCTGGTCAGGGAATGTACTATAGGTACCGCAAAGCACACATAGCCATATGAAAAATCTACCAGCGGGCACTTCATATAGATTTCGATGGCAATCCTTTTGCTCAGTTGATCCAATGAATGTCACGCACGGAACGCAGTGCTCGGTAACTGCTGCAAGCGTTTTAACGAAAAATTAAGGCCCGTCGGAAGTAAAAAAAAAAAGCTGACGAGTGCTTACCAGAAAGTGACGGCTCAACTGCGAGACGCAGCTTGCAGTAATCCGATTTCACCCTGAGTGTTTGCTGGTCCGCCCGAAGATATGACCTCTAGCAATACAAAGAAAGTTCGATCGCGGATTTTGATAACCCTTGCTGCACAAAACGATGTGGTCACTATCTGCAACACTATCTAGGTATAGGAAGTTCAAATTACCAGTGTTTCCAAGATACATCTGGAAAAACTAATCTTTTTTTTTTGCGGACGTCGGAAGCTGTACCAGCGGCATAAAAACAAATTATATCATAAAAGCCAAATACATTACTAAGCTTTGGTATACCGTCCATAGTAGTGCAACTTCGTGTCCCATGCACGCCGGGGTCGGTCGCCAAAATAAGCTGATATGCGTCCAAAGTCCTGTTGGCCGTCAGTGAACTACTGCCTTCACTGCGCCGGTGCGTGTCCGACTGACAACGACACCTACAATATATACGTTTCAAATATAACCAAATGCGCATCCTAAGACCTCGACTCACCATACACTTACGAAGCACTGATGACCGCTGTAAAGTTTGCAGTCGACGTTTACTTAATCGCAGGGGTGTACGCCCCGAGCGGCTGCCGTAACGAATGCAGTCGTCAGCAAACTCGGACCGTCGTTGCAGTCCTACGCCACTCGCCCTACTTTGCCACCGATTACCACGCCGCAGTGCGCAGTCTGCTGCCAATGCCACCGTCCATGCCGCCCGTTCCGTCTATATGCGTTCTCGTCAGCCCGTCGACAAGTGTCGCACGGCATCAAATGACACCGACGTACCCAATCGTCCCGTTTGCTCGTCACCGTTTACTCCACCGAGTCAACAAGTTCCAGCCGTGGCTTGACTGGTAAACGGATTGGCAAATGGCTTGGTTACATTATACCAAAGCTCTCCCAGGTCCACGTTGGTAATTTGGTTGGTAACACCACTTGCTCTCAGTAAGCCTAAGCCGTGGGTTTCGGTCAGCTGCTCCGAAGTAATCTCTCCGTTTCCAAAGTTCGTGTGCGCTCTTCAACTCAAAATTCAATCTGACTGCCCACTCCAGCCTCCGGCCGCCCATGCCGTCGATGCCGTTCGATCCGGCAGCTAATACAAATTCCAGTACAAATCAGGGGTCGGTTGGTGGAACTTCAACCACTCGCCGTCGTCGCCCACAGCATCATCCTCTTTAAGCTTCAACGAGCTCTTGTCATCGCCCCGACTGCTCAAATTCGTGGTCCTGACCTCTGTCGTGCGTGTCGACTCGCGCATGTCCATATCCTCATTCGGGTTTACCCGTGCCAGGTCGTGTCCCGCAACAGCAGAAATGATTGACTTGTCGACATAAATAGCCTCTCGGGTCTGAATTGCAATTCTAATCTTTATTTTTACCGGAGAGACGTAAGAATTCGTGGCTTCAATGTAGGCGCTTTTGCGTCCTTTGTCAGCGTCTTTGATATAATTTGCCAGAAGAAGCCCTTCCAAACATTTAACATGAAAATAGTTTTAAGGCACCGCCGAACTCTGCATCTACTACGCCTTCTTCGCATCCACGTCCTATCGATACATCAGTGCTTTCACCTGTATGAAAAATCAAATAGGCCTATCCTTGTCGTTGATAACCCAAGCGACAACAATGTATCTAATTAGCTACGTACTAATAAAAATGAGTTTGAACAAGGGTACTACTGAGAGGACAAGTGCGGTATACCCATGCATAATTAAAACATAGTAGCGTTAACGGAAAATGCCAATTTAATGCGCGGAATTAGTTCAGTGCACATTTTATCCCCTTGTCCAATTAGACGCCGCGTCTGCGGAGCACTAACTTCTGATTGGCTGGCTCGCCCTGGATCAATTTAGTGCACGATGGCTTAAAATCATCACTGATGATTGAGTAAAAGGCGAATTGGCACGGAGAGCAACTGCATCAATGCAGCAGATAGACTTTAGGCCTCAAAGTGTAAGAGTGGTAGAGAAATGCTAAGACCCAAAGTTCATGACGTGGGCTGTCTTCGTGTCCAAGGGTGGATACCACCCTATACAATTATCAATCCTTCACCACTCTCGGCAAACTAGATTGGGCTAAAAATCAACAAAGTCATGGAAATGGCATCATCTAGACTAGGTATTTGCGCATAGTTAACTTGTTACGTGATAGTCATGCTTTATTATTATAAATAGTTGTGTCGTAATGTGCTGGCTGACGCGGAAGCGAGCACCGAGCGAAATATTTATCCTAACGCAAGCGCCAGCAAGAGAGCAAGAGTGGCGGTTGTATTGATCGGCAATCATGATCGACTTTAGTACCGCTTAATATTGAGCCAGAAGAAACACCCTCGCTGTTGAGTTAACGATAGAAAAAAAACGCGCACTGAAATTGATCACTTGTGTTTTTTCGGAATTGCTCAGATACATTAACTCATAACTTGTTCCCCAGTGATGAGCTAAGCTAACCCCTGGCCGTATGTGTATCGCTCTTATATCTAGTTTCTTACGTATCTAACATCATTTTCTAGCTCGCCTTTTTCGCGGAGTGAGAGTCGATTTCCCAGTTTAGCCGATGCCGCGCACTAAATTGGCGTTTTCCGTTATTAATGGATATGTTTTGTAACAGTTCTTACCCTCACTTTTCCTTCAAAGTCATAGTAGTTCGCAATACAAAAAGCGGAATTATGAGCGGGGTGTTGATGATAAAATTGGGCGACGGAGGGTCGTATAAGCCCGAAAAGCGAGATGATGAATGAACTACTAGGCATAAACACTACTACATCTCCAAATAAGATAATTGACGCTGTCCATGAGCACGTATTGATTTCTCGTGCAAACAACTTTGGGATGAAGACTTGTAGTTATTAACAAGTAATCGCACGATACGTTTGGGTTCACTATTGCTTAGTAACACAATACATGTTGGTTGCGTTCTGGTGGACGAATCTATCTGTGTGGGGCTGTCGTGTAGCTCTTCGAGTTGATCTAGGATACATATTGTGTATTGTATTATTGTATTACTAAAGGAGTGATACCGCTCCGCTTTGAAGTCTCCACTTGTAATGTACCAATTGATTATCGTGTTGCACTACAGTACATCTCAAGAATAGTGTATCGAGTGTTGGTTGAAAGTTGACTGTCGCTCAAGCGACATAATCGGAAAAAAGTGTGTGAGATTGTCCATACAGCTCTTCTAGCTGACCTCCCAGATGATTATATACTGTACACTAGTTAGAAACCTTGAACATTTCATCTGCCGCTTTTGAGGCGTATTTTTGCAAATGATGGTATTTTCCGTCTTGACATCAGCCTCAAGCAGATTAGCATCCATCATCACTAATATCACTCAAAATAAATATAGAACGACTCTCAACGGCTGTACCGACTCTGAATTGATATAGCGGTAGTGACCATCTTTGTTGGGCTGACCCAAAGTGGTTTAGAAAACCAGAATTTAATGAAAAAAAAGTTTTTTTAATCTGTTTTTTAAGAGAGCTAATTCAAATATATAATGGATAGACTGTCTTAGCTGTCGTTATGATGGTGGCCATTATATCATCACAGGATCAGCTTGACTTGTAGAGCGAGACCTACCCTGATTTGACTTTTTGCACGGAAATGTTACTTCTGCTGCCCACACCCTGTAGTTCCAAATAGTAAAACCTGACGACGACGCAAACGATAATCGATACAAGTTCGCAGTCTGACAGCTATTTTTACGTTACGTAAAAGAAGAAAAAAAATCCGAGCAGCTACATTGATTCAACCGGCAATGTTAGCGGTTATCGTAGCGATAAACCAGTAAGGACCATTCCACTACATTAATGTGCTACTGATGGATCGGTAATTGGATCGATATACCAGTAAGATCATCCCACAGCCAGGGAATGATTTTAGAATGAGTTTCAGCTTATATCAAAACAATATATTAGTTTCTAATCACCGTCCAAAATATAAAATTCAGGTAATAAGCTCAAGTCAAGCCATCAGACTTAACATATTAGTACCGTCGAGGGCGTATGAATTTGTATACCGCGCTCCAATTAAATGCATCACGCGGGTGAAATGATATGTTTATCCTTGCCTTGCCGCTGTATCAATATTGCCTACGATCCAAAGGCACTACACATGGTAAGGTTCGAGCAGGATCGGGGCATAACTTGCTTTACTGAAATATTCAAGTTGTGATATCCTACAAACTGACATTAAGACTTTCGTCTACTCCTCGTAGTAATTAACTGACGGGGACTCTGCCTCCTGGATCACGTTGCGCGACTGAAAGCGCTTGAATTGCTTGCATCGTTAGTTGGTGTACCCCAAACTCGCTCTCATATCCCTGTTCACTTCCAGTGTTTGTGGTAAATACTTCGCGAGTAGATACTCCACAGTGTCTAGTAGCAATTGACACAAACCCTATTTATCTCCTCTGACGCTGTTCTCATAAATTTGTTGAGTCAAGATCGATGGCTTGTCCAGCGCGTAGCGAAAAATACTCAACATCAAAGTAACATTGACGAACATCGTGCTCCGTGATGGGAAGCGTAACTTCAGCGAGTTTCTTCTTTAGCATTGTTCGGCTTTCGTCAGTCACTGATGCCGTAGAGCGGTCGCGCCATAGCCTCGACTTAGTAAGAGCAATTACTTCCTCTAACGGATTAAAAACGGTGACTAAATAGATACAAACTCAACCAAAATAAACCTGGAAACAGCCTCTCCTTTAACTGGCTGGTAAAAAGAGACTGGTGGTGCATGCTGACATTGCCCATGGTGAATACGCGTTTAAGTCGTCAACCTGCAGGGAGTAGTGCTATATTTTGTGTCATCGCCTGATGCATAATTTTCCAGGATAACCTTCGCAATGATGCCCCCTTCCATGATCTCAAAGTGTAATATCCCAAGCGGGAGATGCTGCTTGCAACAGTGCCACGTGCACGGGGTGATCTGTGTAAAAGACGTCCGGAACAGTGGGTACCCACCCACCTGGCAATAGACCAAGCCTTCCGCTTTGTCTGCCGGGTAAGTTTCATTGCGTTGTAGTAAATGGTCTCATACAAAGTATTTTTCGCCGTACTTGGTCTGCATCGTCGAGCTGTATTTGAATCGGTCTTCAATTGCTGTGTCAGATTTTCTCTCCCTGGCGAAACGCCGAAAGTCGCGCAGCCGAAACCCCGCTATATTTTTTAAGGACTGGCCCACAGTCACACAGCGACATTAACCCTTCAGCCCCCGGCCAAAACATCAGGGGTACCTTTTGCCTAATATGTTGGACCGTCCAACATTAATAATATGAAACTTTGTATGGGTCACTCGTAAGTGCGGATTTGTCGTTGGAGGGTTTTGGTTATGTAAGCTGCATCTGTTGTGTAAAGCCATGTAATTTCCAACATTCCCATGCTTTATGTTGCCCTTTTATTTACAAGAAGGTTGCTTTAGATGGAAGGGCCAACATTTCGGATGATTAAATACAGCGCGCGTACGGAAAACAGACAAACATCTAGCCAATTATAAAAGCCAAAACGGGTTGTCGTGCATTACGCCAAGCTTAGAAAAAGGCGATCGCTGGATCTGCAGCACTGGTAGTGCGCTTACTCATCGCCGTTCGTGGCCTCACTTTCCATTGCAGCATCAGCACCTTCGTTCAAGTGTTCGTTACACCCACTCAAGCGAGCGCGCTTCCATCTATGTCCTGCCCTCCGTGACTCCAAGCATTTGCTGCAAGATGTCACCGCCTTTACAGAAGCATCCATGACAAATGCAGAAGCAATTACCGGTCTACCCATCTCTTCATATTATACAACGCGACCTGCAAATAAACTCCCCAATTAGACTAGTCTATAACTAGCCATAAAAAGAAACTATCGACAGCTTGTCGACTCAATCGTCATAGATCCTTCCTGTCAGATGCCTTGATCAGAGGCTCGAGTGCTAGCATCTCTGATGACATATATCTATCTACGTCAAATACGCAGAACAGGTCTTTGGTATCAAGTATAGGAAAAACTCGTCCACGTACTGCAGAAGCGCGCAAAGGTATTTTCCACATGAAGTCGTGAAGGTTCACCGACCGGATAATGCGGTTTGCTATCTTGTTGAGTACTTAGCCTTCGTAAAAATCATGCCTGTCGTAGCTTTTAAACTTAATAAGGCATCTATTTCGTTTTCCAACGGGCTTTTCTGTTCTGCAATACTTTTTATTTTCTCTATTAAACCCACCAAATCTAACAGTCTGGTTAGAATATCTATCGCTCTCAGTGTCGAGGACAGTGACATCTTATACCAACAGAGGATGGATCGTCATCGCCCACGTTCATCGATGCACCAGTAGCCAAACATTCATATTCGTCATGCTTCATATTGCTGTCTCAGCGTTGTTGGCTCATATGTTGGAGATGTAGCCGCAGTGGGAAACGACGTTGGCTCGAATGTTGGAGAGTTGCTCGTCGCTTACTATGTAGCAGGCTAAATATTAGCGATTGACGCCTGTATACTGGAGGAAATGATGGACGATGGAACTTTCCAATTTTGAAATGTGGAAGGCGACGATGATTATCGGGGCTGTTGTCACCTTCTCCCTCACCTTGCGCCGAAAAGCCCCCGGAGCTGCACGCTGGCGCCAAAATCACCTGTCGTGTGACACAGATCGGTAGTTAAACGACGATCACTTGAACCTTGCAGCTTTCGTGCTGGTACTCACCAGCATTTCCACCGATCCCTTCACAGGTGCCTTCGCCCTCGCAGGTGCCTTTCCAGTCGCCTTCTTCGGTGACTTGTCAGACCCTACAGGCAAGAAAGCTTTACTTTGGCTACCACAGCCCGGATTGTGGTCAGCGGCAGACGCGGTGCAAACACTTCTTCTTCGATTGCTTCAAGTCCATAACTTGCGCTTCTCACCTTCGCCAACTTGACCACCAAATCCTACCCCGCCACAGCAACCATGTTTCCAGTTCGTTACAAATTTCAAAACAGCAAAGGGGGCTGTTCGTGAGCCGCCCGACCAGAAATCGGTATCATCTTTGCCCTACCTTTGTGATCCCCTTCCCCGGAATCTCCCCTACACCTGTTCATCGGCTCGTCTTTTTACAACTTGACCTCTGAAAAAATTCTTCGATTCAGTATTGACCAAAAGTCTGATACTTACATCAAGTCCAAATCTTGTTATGTTGGTGGGTCCAACATGCGTATAGCAGCGGGGGCTAGGTTTTCAAAAGCTATGATCTGATTATGTTGGACCTTTCAACATACGGGGGTTGAAGGGTTAAATGCCGAATAAACGCCGCAGTGTTTGCTATAAATGCCGTATTAGAAAGTAACCGAAATCGCGCTGCTGCGAATAGCATTCCTGAAGCGAGGAGGCGCTTGCATCCTCGACGTTCGACTTGATTTTGGGTCAGCTTCTTTGCGATGATATCTACTTACAGTCGCCAATGTGGTCCCCAGTCTTTGAGCCATAGAGCGCTGCGTTTCACCACCAAGCTCCTTTATCACCCTGTGGTCGGCCTCCATCAAACGGGGCTTTTTTATCCATATCCTCTAATCCAACGGAGGTTACGAGCTTCGACGTTACGGATCTGCAACTGTTCAGCAGATTCAACCTGGAGGCGAAGCCGATTGAGGCGCTGGGCTTCTGCTTCCTGCTTGGCGGCTAAGCTCTCGTCGCGCTCATGAGTTCTCTCTACAGACAACCGATCATGCTGGCATAAACGAGAACAAGCTCTTCAACCTGGCGTTGGCCCCGTAGTCGAGTAAGCCGACGTGCGGTCGCAGTCTCTTTCTCCAAGCGGTGGTGGCGCCGAGTCTCTGCTAGAATTGTAGCTGGGCCCCTTCAGAAGCTGGATCAACGGCTATGAAGAGGCGAGACTGGGTTGACGGGAAGGTAGCTCAGGGGGGCAGGCTTTTGGACAAATAATGGCAGTGTTTGGCAAAGCCTGCTGCTGATTGCGACATGTGGCGTACCCAATCCTAACATATTCATGAACTTGTGCGAATGTATTATTTCGTCCGCGTGATAAACTTTTTTAGAGCGCGCTTTTCGATGTTTTATTTTTTCCTTTCATATGACTAAATTCTCGATGTTTATTAGGTTAGGCTGTTATATTAAATCGAGGTCTATAATAAGTACAAATTGATCATATCGGACTGGCTGATTATTCGAGCTGTGGCAAGCAAATCGACTGATTGAGGTCGATTTATCGGCAAATCTACGTCGATATCCTGTAAACCAAACGTTGGTGCCGTTTTGAAAGGTAATGCGATCACAGATAAATAAATCGAAGTCTGCCGTATCCCACCTCGTTTTTATGCCTGATTTTATACTCTGACCATGCTCGAACTAAGACATAAATCGGAGAACATTTCATCTGCAAAATACAATAAATTAGTTGAGTATTAGTGATATTTTATTATCGAGTACAGTATCACCGACCACCTAAAGGCTTTCCCCCTGAACGGACGCGCTGTTGCTGTCGGCTTCCGTGCGTCGAGGTCCCTTCCGTTTGTGTCGAAGCAAAACCTGCTTCTCAGCACCCAGGTTGTATGTGCTGGCACGAAGACAACTCATCACGATCCCACCGGTGGAAACAACGAGCTCCTGCAGCGGATTTGTGCCCGTCCCCACCAAAGTTTGTCTAGTGCAGCGTGGGACGGATAGCGAGTGTTGCCTGTTTCCCGGCACCACCGCAAAATGTCAACGTGCTCACAAACATCTTCGGCTTTCAAGCAAACGACGCCTTTTGGATCTGATCTGCAGCGCGAGGATAACCCGTCCTTGGTTTCTCGTAAGTTGCCGTCTGGAGAATAACCACAGCGACCCAATCCCCCGTGAATGGCAGCCACTCTGCAAGAACCTTGTCCGCTTGCACTCATCCATTCTCGAAGGCGGCCCGTCGTCAGGTGTGGCCACGGTCGCAGGAGATCCACAGATAACTTGTCATCTCCGAACGAAAGAACAAGGTCACAGTTCGTCCAGTAACAGGAGTCCCACCCGGGCTAGCTTTCATCCAGCTATGGCTAAGTACACTTAATATCTCGTGGTATGCGTTAGTGAGACAACTTCTTGCCAACTTCGATGGCGTCTGCAATCCTCTACGACTTAGCATCAGAAGCTTCTTCAGCATATTCTCCACTGAGTGGTGTGGTCTGCATATTGTAGATTAAGTGGCTCTGGAAGAAGTGGGCGCACTACTGTCAGGATCGCTCTGCTACTAGAAATGTTCCTCAGGTGTCAGACCCACCTTGCCTCGATCTCATGATGGAGCACTGGGCACCCCTTGAAGGTTTGCAAAACACGGCACTGTGTGATAACATCGCGCTGGAGTCTGTTGAGGAAGATGAACCAGTTGAGGAAGACACGGAAGACCAAGGATGTCGAAGCAGCAAGCGTAAAAAAAAACCAACGGCGAATATGTTAAAGCAGGTACTTGCTACTATGGTAAAATTTCGAAAGCGACGAAGCTATGACAAACTAGTATTGTGTGTTTTTTTATTTTAAGAATCGGTCTATGAGCTCTAGCTGAAGGCGTGAAAAGTATTTGAGAGGCGATGAAGAGTAAATCTTCTGCTTCTGACGATGGTTTGCTTTCACGAGATATCGTTGCGGCACTTCACCGCCAAGAGGCTGCGCTACACCAGCAAACGTCAGCGATAAACGCGCTAATCGAGACGCTTACTCGTAGGACCAAATGATTTTTTTCTCTCAACGAGAAAATAAATGGGCGAGGTCGTCGCGTTTTGCCCTACGGATCTTCCGTGTATCTCCACTTACATCCTCCTCGAACACGATAATTCTTGGAGCATCTCTCTCATTTAAATCCACAGTTTCATCGCCGAGATCAATCAAAATATTGTGCAAAATGATAGCGGTCAAAATACATTGCGTGCAGCTGCTAATACGTTTTTACTGCAGTTGCCTTCGGATTAAACGATAACGTTGCTTTAACATTCCGAAAGCACACTCGATGGCCATTTGCGTGGCTCTCAACACGTAATTAAAGCGCTCGTGTTTACGATAGTACATCGTCAGGGCTACTTTTTTCTCGTAGGAATGTTGAGACCCACTTAAAAGCATGGTGTTTGCGAATGACCGAAAAGGAGGCAAATTGTCTTGAAGCTTTGCTAAGAACACCGTAAATTAGCACATAACCAGCCATTAAAGCTAGGAGACACCAGCATTGCATCGAAATCCAGCTTTGTCACCGTTAGCTGGATCTCTGCCTTCTCTTTCAACCTCAGGGAGGCTACTGCAGCGAAGGCAGCGGCGACAATCAACTCCACAAGCGCCACCACGGCATGTTCGTCTTGCCCGGACATCGCAGATTATCTACTATCAATGCCGACCTTAAAAGCCTATCTTGTTTTTATTCCCACACACATGGGTGTGGGAATTAATTGCCTATCTCGGAATCAATTCCTGCCCATTAGAATAGCTGCTTTATTCCCCCAGACCCCCGGGCAGGAGCCAGGGCCTACGGAGGAATTCACGTGGATGGATTGTGACCTCCCACTTGCATATCCGGACCGCTGTTAATGGTGTGTTCAATAAATCAGCCTTATCAATCTGTCTCAATGAAATATCACCATAATCTAAACTGTTTAGCTGAATCATCTACCATCAGCTGTCCGAGAAAAAAAACTGTCTAATGAAGTGCAATTATACTGATAAATAACTAGAATGTATACTTTTGCACGGGCTTTTATGTATAGCAGCGATAAAATAAAGCAAGTGCAAGGTTAGTGCAACGCAACAAGAACCATTGAAGAAACGCCGCCCTCGAATGCATCGACGGCAATGCAGTGATACATCTTGCCCTTGACCACTTCATGATGACTATCATGCTTCCAAACAAACGGGGTGACTACTACTAATAGCGCTGGATGTGAGGCGACAAAGGGTTCTGGAGGGGGTTGGGACCCGTTGAGGAATCATGCTCACCCTGGGCGGACGACTCCTAATTTGACGACGCAGCTCCAAAGCGACCGGCGGTTGACGCATTGTTCACGCCTTCAATAAGCTGAACGACGCCACCATCCCAGCCCAGACGCCAATTCCACGGAAGGACATGGTTTTGAACTCCATGTCGGGCAGCGTGATCTACCGCGCTATCGATCCGAACGACGGCTTCTATCAGATCCTGATGCGCGAGTGTGACGTTCCCATTACGGCGGTCAGCACTCCGAGCATCACGCTCTGGAATTGGCTCGTGATGCTGCATGGTGTGAAGAATGCCCCCGCTACGTTTAACCGGATGGTACCCCACGTCTTACGACCGCTCCGAGATTTCGCTCCGAGCTACTTCGACGATATCTTCGTTCACAGTCGTGCTGAGGGCGACCTCAGCGCTGTCAAAGTCCATCTTCGGCACTTGAAACAAGTGTTCCAAGTAATGCGCGAGAAAAAGTTGTACGCGAACCTGAAGAAGTGCGTCTTCTGCGCGCCAGAGATTCCAGTTCTCGGGTGCTACGTGAGCATGGACGGCGTCCGTGCTGATCCAGAAAAGATTTCGCCGATCTGTTCTTGGCCCACCCCCAAGAATCCCACGGAGCTGCGTCAATGGCTAGGCTTGGCGAACTACTTTTACAAATACACGAAGAACTACGCTGAGCTGATACAGCCCCTGTCCTCGCTGTTGAAGAAAGACGTGACCTAGATATGGCGTCCGGAGCACCAAGCTGCTTTTGATTCTGTCAAGAAGAGATTGGCGGCGGCGCCGATCCTGATGCTTCCGGGCGATACGAAGCCCTTCCACGTGGTGTGCGACTCGAGTGACTTCGCCATCGGCTGCGCCCTCATGCAGTTCGATGATGAGGGCCGCGAACGCGTCGTGAGCTACCAGTCGCGGCAAATGAAGCCTGCCGAGAAGAATTATCCTGTTCACGACAAAGAACTTCTCATAATGCGGTACGCTCTGATTCAGTTCAGAGTGTATTTACTTGGAGAACAGACATTCGCTGTCTACACGAACCACGCGTCGCTGAGGACAGCGATGAAGAACTCGCACCTATCCCAGCGGATGGCCCGCTGGCTTTCGTTCTTCGCTGAATATAACTTCGTCGTCCACTACAAGCCCGGCAAGAATAATATCCTTGCCGACGCGCTGTTCCGCCGCCCCGACTACGATCCAAGACGGGAGATAGGACGTCAGCCGGTCCCTGAGCACGAATACGACGAAGATTGTGCATGTTGCATCGAGAAGGGGCTTAACGTGACGATTTCAAGCCCTCTTCCGTCTCTCAGTGAGCAGATCGCTGACTCGTACGCTGGAGATTCATTTTACGCGGACATCATCGCGTACCTCCGAGCACCTAGCACAGAAGCCCTGAAGAAGCTTACGCGACCAACACGCAATCACATCAAGCGGTATCAGCTTGACGGCACGCTGCTAACGTATTCCATAGACGCTTTTGATCCACCGCGCGTTGTCGTTCCAGCAGAAGAAGATCCTCGTGCTCGCTTGGTACATGTGTATCACAACACTCCCGTCGCTGGTCATCTCGGTCGCGAGAAGACATTTGCTGCGCTTGCTCGGGACTTCTACTGCCCTCGGATATACAAATGGGTGTGTAAATGGGTTCGCTCCTGCGAAACTTGCCAACGCGTCAAGCCCTCGCCTTCGTCATAAGCTTCATTGCGCCCTCTGCCCATCGCTACCGAGGCGTGGCGATCCGTTAGCATGGACTTTGTCTTCGGCCTGCCTCCGGACAACCAGGGCCACACGGGCGTTCTGGTTCCTGTCAATCTCTTCAGCAAGATGGTGCAACTTGCTCCTGTCGTAGCACGCATCTCCGCAGAAGACACGGCCTGTCTGTTCCTTGACATGGTGTTCCGACACCATGGCCTGCCGGAGTCCATTGTATCCGACCGTGACCCGCGATTCACGTCGGCTTTCTGGAACCGTCTGTTCGAGCTGCTCAGCATGTGCCTGCTAATGTCGACGCCAGCCCATCCGGAGACAGATGGGCAAACGGAGAGGGTTAATCGCGTGTTGGAAGACGTCTTACGTGGTTACGTCACGTCGTTCACCTCGTGGATTACCTTTCTGTCGCTTGCTGAATTTGCCATCAACAACGCCGTACACGCGTCGACGGGATTGACGCCGTTCTTCGTGAATAACCCGCGGCATTCGCACGTTCCCGCTATACTTGTACTGGGTGCACCTTTGGTCGACCGATGCTCCACTCTTGGTGAGGGAGGGATGGTTGAAGCGCCGAGTGACCCGGTGCTGGTATCGAGTGAAGCTGTTGAGCGTGTCCCCACGATGGATGTCGCTCACGAGGAGTCCATGACTGAAGGAGCCAATAGCGTGGCTTCCCGAACCCGTTCGAAGACTGCATCAGCCGCTCCACAGACAAGGGTCTCGCCTGTGGTGCCGTCCGACTCGACCGACACCGCCGAGTCTCCGGAGGCCAACTTTGCTCCAAGAGAAGCTGACTCGCCGATCAGCTCCGCCGAAGTGTCCGATTTCCTGTTACACCGTCAGGCCGTCACGCGATTCGTGCGTGACGCGCTGCAAGCAGCCGTGGACAAGCAAAAAGCAAATGCTAACAAACGGGGTCGGAAAAACATGGCTGTATACCGACGAGGCGACCGGGTTCTATTATCTACCACAGGAATTCAGTCATCGGGAGTAACAAACCTGGGTACCAACAAACTGGCACCAAGATTTATTGGTCCTTTCATAATTACGCAAGTTCACGGAGATACCTACACACTGGACATACCTTCGGCTATACGACTCCATCCGACGTTCTATGTAGGGCGTCTCAAGTGGTATCACTCGGCGGAAATTCCCGATCTCCGCTCGAGGGCGCGTAGTCCGACCTTCCCGCCCGACGTCGCTGCCGACGACTAGCCCCAAGACCCCGCTGTGCACGTCCCGGCTCGTTCGGCTGAGGAGCCGCGAACGCAGCGGCTTCCAGACGTCTCAGTCGCTTCACAAGACCGTGCTGCGCACGCCGAGTACGCTCTGCAAGAGTTGCAGCAGCACTCGCATCATCGCGAGCTTCCCGAGCCACCTCCTGTGCATTCAGCGTGTCGTTCGTCGCCTCGTTCGCTTCCGCGCGCATTAAGCGATACTGCTGCATCGTCAGTCGCTCCGAGTGCTGCGTCTGCTCGGAGCCTGGAGCCAACTCGTGAACTAGTGAAACCGACGAAACTGACGAAACCGACGCCCCTCCAGGAGGTCCACCCTGGAGCGACCCTTCACGCCCGTAGTCCAACCTTTCGACGTGATGGTCCGCCCCCACTGCTCGGGCGCTCGACGCTGGGTTGTCGAGCGCATCGTGGCTCACGACTTACGTTCGCCCAACGCGACAGGCTCGTCGGCGAAGGGCTCCTCACGTCACGCCCCAGAAAGACATTACCGGGTCCGCTGGCTGGGATATTCGCCAGCGGAGGAAACGTGGGAGCCGCGTAGCCCCCTGATGGAAGATACTCCGGATGTTGTGAAGGAGTATGAAGCCTCGCTAGCCGTGGTGACAACGAATGACGTCTCCACTGCAACTCTCGACTCCGCTAACGTTCATGCTCGCGGCCCCGTTCTCGGAGAAGATCCAAACCACGCCAATGACGCTCCCTCGACCTGCTACGGCTGCGAGTCCCCCGCGAACGGTCACAGCGTGTACGATTCCGACTCCGACCACGTCTGCCAGCAAGTTCACGACCATGTCGTCTCTTCGCTTGCTCCAATTCAGCAAGCGAGCGCTCATAGCGGCCGATCCATCGACGTTCATCATCTTTGAGACGCCAGCGCTCAACTTGTTCGTTCCACGCAGCCTGCGTGGGACGCTCGCGCTCTTGCCCACATGTCTCGCATCTCTCAGAAAGATAGACGTAACAGATTCGCCACTCGTCGCGGGCCATCATGCAGATGCGAGTGCGCAGCTCGCCAATAGAATGTTCTCCACGTCGCTCCTCCCGTTCCTCGAGCCAAGACATTAACGAAGCATTTTCGTGCCGCGCCGCATTCTAACGTCGTACGAAGGCACACCACGAGCGCTGTAACGCGTCGTGGGTGTACGCGTTGTTCGTCGTCTTGCCCCTCGTCGCGCGGTACCGCACGAAGTATTGCTTCATCACTTCGAGCGTCTCCGGTTCTTCGGCTCCATCAAGGCTGTATAATGCCCATGACTTCAGCTCCGGGTCCATCACGTGAGGCGCGGGTATGAGTCGTGGCGCCGGGTTCAGTTTCGGATGTCCACCTGCGTCACCTCCAGGGCTAGAGGGCAGGTCTCTAGCCTGAGCCATCGCCGTTCGAGTTCTGCGGCCAGCCGAGTGTCTGCAGTCGATGTTCTTTGAAGATTTCCACGATTGCGCTTACGGCACCGCAAGCGCAACTTAGAGAGAGGGGTGATGTGACGGGCAACATTCAAGTTACATATTTAGGTAGAGTTACATAGTTTGATATACAAAAGTAGGTACAAAGGTACGCGGGTAGCTCGTGCTGTGTTGTCTCTATCTGATTGGCTGAAAGAGGGGAATTTTCAGCCTATTAGGAGTTGGGACACACTTGGGTGGTTCACAAAAGGCCTGTGCTTCCGCCCTGGACCTAATCTAATTCAGAGTTGAATTTACCTTATTCTAAGGACTTAAGTTCAGTATTGCGAGCTTCCTCACACTAATAGTGTAAGCCAGTAACGGTAGCTCTTGCCCCGATACACCGACGATATCTTCATACTCTTCGACATGCATATAATGAATTTAGCTGACGGTATTGGCAACACTACGTCGAGATTAATTTCTAACAGACATAGCGCCTTGCCGAGTCGAGGACTTAGAGGCAAGCGTGGGGAACCCCCCCCCCCCCGAGAGCAGCGCTGCAAACGAAGGGAGGGGCGGGCTCACGGCTATAAGTCCGTAGCCGAGTGCAAAAATCGCGCTATTGTCCTAACTTTACTCCAATTTAACCGGTCTATAGTCTCTGTACACGTATAAAAAATGTCGATGCTATGTGCCCTAAGTCATGCAACATAAAGGTGCCAAAAAATAAGTGATTGACTAAGCTCCCTTCGTGAAACGATCGGTGCCTTTCCTAAATCTAAAGAAAAAGTGACGCATTACATGCAGGAAATGGAGGTAAATACGATAATATGGCCAGCTCCAACAGTAACAGAGCCACCACTGGTCGCAATATCAGCGAACCACTGGGATTCGTGGGTCATGTACAGCGTACATCCATAGCCAATGGTACATGTAGGATCCAGTAGTACGTTGGACTTGGCCACAAGGCTCACTGGTACATTAAGAGACGTAGCAACAGCAATTAGGCCTACATCGCGGCGGCCTTGGTGACGCACTGTACGGTCGCCATTTCTTCGGTGTCGTCATCGGAGTTAAACGGACTGTTGTTGCCTTGCTCACGACTGCGATTCTTGCCGCTGTTGCCTCGCTTGTTCTTGTCACCACCGCCACCATCGTTCTTGTTGGTATTGCCTCCCCTGCCGATATTTTGCCATTTGTTTCTGTTTTTAAAGCTGCGGTACGGGTGGCTGTGCATTGTATTTCTCATAACAGCAAAGTTGGCAGGCAGGATCGTATCAGCCTTCAGTCGACCATCTCGGAGGTCTCGCTGCGGACCACGGCATTATCAAATGTTGTAGCGTGGCCGATCACAGTAAGCGCACACTTCGCCACCGTTGGGGTCGGGGCCTTGCTGGGCACGTTGTTCAGTGGCCACTAGAGACCGATCATTATTGGTGGCACTAGTCTCGGGTCTTTCCTTCGAGAGTGTGTAGCGCTCTTGAGCTTGTATGTCACGGACCTTGCCTTTGATACTCTGGTCCTCATACGGGATTTACTTCCGTTGGCCCTTCCAAATACCGAAGTCATTCTTCCATGATTTGGGCATCAAGTGGATCAGATATAGTGAATACTGTCCCTCGGTCACTACCGACTTGGTGGCTACTTCTATAGATTACATCGCATTTTCCAGTTTCAGGAAGAATTCGGTCAGGTCTGAGCCTTCTTCGTACTTGATCCCCATCAAGAAGTGCTAGAAGAAGTAAGGTTCGACGTGGAACGATGTCCATTTGTACTTCTCGCAAATACTCGTAAAGATCTCGTACGAAGTCGTGAGGTTCTTGACGAGTCGGACGTGAGTGTAGTCCATAGTATTCATGAGAAACACCTTCGTCATCGCTTCTGTCGACGGCGCTCACGGGGGTTGAGAGACTGGGGCTTCTCTATCGCCCTGCGCTGACGGTCCTTCCGCATATTATTGGAGCTCAACGCCCCCCGTAAAATATGATATTGCATCAATAATAACTACACTGGAGTTTTACCAAAAATTTTGAATTAATGGTCTTCGGAGAGTTAAAATTCGCGGTAAGCTAATGAATGTCGCGTTTTTTAAACCATTAAAATAGTTACAAATCTCACAAAATCTTTTCATCAATACTTACCAATATTATTAATATTTAGTATTGGTTTCTCCATGTACGAAATAACGGATTATTTTTCCCCTGAAATCCAGTACAAATTAATATTTTAATTTCCGAGCCCTGTTTTTAAACTACATTTCTTGGCTGAACTTGGTGCAAACAAACATGCCTGCTCCAGTAGAAAGCGTTTTTCTGTAGCTAGGCGAAGGTTACTAGAGTATTGACAGCAATGATGTAGTAAGTCAAGGTTTACAAGAGACTCCGTGATTGACAGTGTACGGTGAAAACGGCAAATCTCTGTGTCTATAGGGTTCTGAACAGATATAAAGTGAGAGCAATAGTTTTCGTGTAGATACCAGACACATCTAGACTAAGGGACCCCAAGGCTTCGACACTTGACTCTGAAGACCTGACACGGCGAGAACAGCTTCGACACTAGCATGTTGCGACCTAACCCAATAATTATATTTTTAACAATCAGAAGATGCTTGTAACATTTCTGGAATTTTCGCGTAATATTTTGCAAGCTTTTTTTTGGCTTTTGAAAGGGTTTTGTAGAGGATATCAAGGCCGTGTGTGACGCCATGACCTGGCTGAAAGGTGTCCTTCAGCTTCTAGGCACCTTGAGTCGAGCGAAATCTTCTGTGGAACCTCCGAATGGTTTCCTCAACAGGAGCACGCTAAATTCAACGATACATGGCTAAGAATCAAGGCTGAATATATAAATGTGGAGGCGTTCCGCTGAATTTTTCGCGAGATTTAACGTGTGGAACGGTTTGGGGAGAGATTTATGTACCCAAAACAGTTACCAAAGTGCCATCGGAATTACTACAATTTGCTACAACCTGGTCACTCATCCCCGTAAATCGTCATGTGGTCCTTTCTAATCTGTAGCAAATTACAGTAAATCGTTTGGGCACTTTTGGGCACTTTGTGCTCCGTTTTTGGTACACTGAAGTGAGAGCCTCAGATTTTCTGAGTCTTGCAGAGTCAAGTGTTGTATTACGTTGGCTACAACTTGTAGCCATGTGAGCAGAAGCGACGAAAATGAACTGTTGTATTTTCTTAGACCAGTTGCGGATTAAAAAGCGCAAAACTGACAATTACATATTATAATGTCTGCAAAAGGGCTTGCGTGTGAGGCCATATTCACCAACCGTTCTAATCTTGTAATTCTGCTGTGCCACAGAAGAGGTTGATCGTTTTCAACACGGTTTACGGAATTCCCTTCACCTCGACAGCCTTTTTGGCAATTAAGTCTAGAACCGTCTTACGGTCCTCCGCTTTAAGCATCAGAAAGGTTAAGATGTTCGTGCGTTTATCCCCATTTCTAACATTTTGCTGCAGATGCTCTAGCGCTTTGATCCGGTCCATGCCGATCACAGTCTTCAGAGCTGATAAACTGATGGCGTCATCCAGTTTGCTAGCAAGCGGACCAAAGAAGCTTCTCTCTTCATTTTCAGCGTTGATCTCCCGACGTCTCAGGAATCTTCTTGTGTCTGCTTCTTCAATTGACTTGAGCGTTGACAGCGATTGCTTGCTCAAGCCTTGGTTCTGGATCAGCTCCGTAACTGGTGCCGCATCGCTGATGCTGACAAGATGTGAAGCTGCTGTAAGAAGGATAAAGCTGGTCACGCGCATCGGCCTTACTTTGGAGAGACAGATTATAGGGAGGGAAGAGAAACTTGAGCACCTCGGAGAAAAATGGGAAGTGAGATGAAAGGGGACCAGGCTGATCCCTCTTATATAATACCTACAGCCGATAAAGCTTGTCACCTGCTTTTATCGACAGCAGGTTAATAAAGGGGCGTTCTTAATAAGAATCTTAATAAGATCCCTAAGGGGCGTTCTTATTTAGATCCTACAGGCCGTTAAAATCACCCCCAAACCCTCCCGACCATTGTTGATCACCAGCAGAAAACGCGAAGGGTGGGCGAAATCTAAGCATGTATTGTGTGAACCAAAATCACCCATGCTACACACTAGAAATCGCGCAAAATGCTGGTGAGCAACAACTAAGTGTGTTGCTAAGGCTATTGGAGCGGTGGCTTTGACGGTGTTTTGTAAGCAGACACATACAAGCTGTCGGCGTCAGCGCCCGAAGCTAACGAGTCATCCCTCCCCTAATCAAAGAACCTGTCCTGCGCTGCGGCTATCGCCTCCAGGTCGACGTCATCCATTTCCCTAACCTCATCCAGTTTTAACTAATTAAAAATCATTTAGAGCCTGCAACGAGCCTGAAGGATCTAAATAAGAATGCGCCTAAGGGTCGTTCTTAGCCAAAATAAATTGGTGGATTTGGCACAAGTGGCCCAATGAGATCGTTAAAAAGCATGTGTTGGTGGACACCACTAAAGTGGAATCAGATCCACGTCCACCAGCCATTGTGGACGTGGGCGGGGAGCATACCCGCACCAAGGTGATACGGGAATTATTATTAATGATCATCTCCAACCACGCTAGCGACTGAGTAGGCTCTGTAAAACATCGCCATCAAACGTTATTAATAGTCTTAGCGAAAGTGGAGAGCTGTGCCGAAGGCGTCACAGGGAATATGAATACAAGCGTGGCTCCACTATCAAGCCAACGCGGAGGAGATGTCAACCGGTATTAGGTAGAAAGGATTTTACAAAATGAATTGTCCTGCATTTACTGTTAATATAGAGCAAGAGGTTCAATCTATCAAAGCATGCTTGATTTGTGATTTGAACGTTGTACGGTACGTAGGTACCTTACATGTACCTTACATTTGAAGGTATGTAGTACCTTCAAATCACAGAACAAGATTTTATATCAAGTTTTAATTCCGAAGGTATTGTGCATTTTAATGATGTTGTCCTTTTCACTTGGCTGGATCCTCGATTTATAATAAGTTGAGTCCGTTATATTAAATCGAGGTCTACAAAATGCACAAATCGACCTAGTTAGACTGGCTGATAAATCGAGCTGCGTCAGACGAATCGACCGCTCGTGGTCGATTTACCGACAAATCCACTTCGATATCCTGTAAATCGACCGTTTTTGCCGGTTTGAAATGGTAATTCGATCACAGATAGATAAATTGAGGTCTGCCTTTTCACATCTCATTTTAAGCCTCCGGCCATGCTTGATTTAGGGCATAAATCGGAGGGACATTTCATCTGCTAAGCACAATATATATTAATACTATTGCAGATTGCATATATTTTAACCCCGTCCAGTATATAATCTACATTATAAGCTCGATTTTAAATGAGCTAGCTCTTTTCTACGACTTCGGTCTGATTTGTAAAATCCTTGTGGAGCTTGCCGATCTGAGACTACAAACTCGCAGCTGAAACTTGACGCTTTCGTGAAACATCTATTTTGATTATACCAAACAAATCCAAGACATTGAGTTCTCTAAAGGCGCCTGGTGCGCCCTTAAATGGAATCACTGTACTCGTTTGGTACAGTCTCTTGTGACAAATCATTGAAGATGATTTGGGAATGCACCCTGATGTAGAAATACATGTTGATTAAAGTATTCTTGATGATTACGAATTGTACTGAATTCCATTTGTTATAATAGACGGAACAGAAGCAGTCGAACTTGTGCAAAAAGGCACACCAGGCGCCCTTATGCCACAAAAGGGTTAAATGCTTAGTTGTGAGTTCGAAACTTAGAATTGCCCTTCAAGAAGGGCAAAACCGATGTCATCGATGCCAAACCAGACCGCTACATCAGAGTCAAATCAAAGTGGAGCTGGCATATCTCTAGAGATCTCGGATTTAGCGAAAGTTCAAGTCTATTTTAGAGGTCTAAAATAGAGAGCAAAGTATATGCAATGGGCAATAATACTCGGTGAATCTGTAAGATCGTACAGAACGATATCAGTTTTCTTAAGGATAACAGGCTTGTCTCCAGGTGCACACAAATTCTACATGTAGTGTCGTATTCAGTAAATGCCGCCGACGTGTTCTCTTTGCTCGCTACTAAATGTCATGAGGTCACGTTTTCCATCTCTCCAACTTGCTCCAGCTTTGATTTTAACCTGATAATGGATCGCGCTACAGACAAAGACGATAAAAGCCACGTGTACATGTAAGGCCCTGGTTCCTGCTCGGGTGTCTAGGAAAAATAAAACAGCATTCCTTTTGCCATACAGAAGGCAAGTCCAAATCGCCACTGTACTCGAACGAAAAGTCTTCAAGTGTGTTGTCATCATCGCATTATCCTCGTTGTCGGCGTTGTCGGAGTCATTGGGCCCGTCGGAGCCCTGTCACTGCCGTATTCGTCAACTTCTTCGGAGGCAACACACACGTCGTCGTCACTGTCTTCAATATCTATACTCGCGAGACCAACGCTGGCCGGCACTTCAAAATTGGGTAGCGTCCGCAATGCTTTTTTGCGCAGGCCTATCGTTGTGTGGGTCTGTTTGAGAGCGTAATCGATAGATATTTCGCGGATTGTTGTGGCAAATTTTGGCATGTCATGATGTGTTTTAAACGCGGCATTTAGTTCCCGATTAAACCTCTCGAGCTGGTTATTGGTCGGTGATACTTGCGTACCCTCCAAGCCATGCACTTTCCATTCGTGCACCGAGTAGCGTTCCAATCAAGTCTTTCTATAATACTTCCAAAATTTTCGCCACTTTTGTTGTGAGTAGGAGTACCCAAGACGAGCGCATCTTGTCTCGATATCTAGCTTCACCCAAGCTATTTTAGCCCCTTCCACTTGGTTATGTTCTACGACAGTGAGCATATCCAGCACACCCTTTTTGCATCGCAACGCGCACTTCGTTGTCGGGGATGCACAAGGGTTTCATCTTGCGACGCACTGTCTGTTTCAAATGAAAAAGGCAACCAATGATTTTTGCATTGGGAAATTGTGCTTGCGCGGTCTTGATTAAGCCGGGCTCGAAATCGCACACAATTTCGGCTGGGTGCATGTTAGCATCGGTGCTCTTGATAATTTGGTCTAGCGATTCCCAGTACGTTTCCTCAGTATTGTTAGTACATAATTCGAAAAATAATTGGTACAAGTAGGCAGCACGGTCGATCTTCCGCCATGAGCACCACGCACTGGTGAAATCCCTTCGGCACGCGCCGGAAGGTACCGCCAACGAACAGTGTCACACTGTGGGCAGACAAAATTTCCAATCAAAGCTGGGTGAGCCCATCCTATGTGTCGATATAGTTTTTCAATGGACGGGAGCTATTTGCAACTTGACGGCGTCTTTTCGGTGGATGGCTAGTAAACACAAGCGTCTAAAAGATATTCTGCACTGGCGGACCCACGGGAGGGGCCGTGTCACGATAAGCGTGATAGACCCTACTGGAAATCACACTCAACGCCGCCAGGACCAAATGGTAGCTCTGTCCACTCTCCTTGTACTGAATTGCCCTCTACTACTCCATCGGCAGAATGCCAGCAACGAGATCAGAATAGTTACGACCCCGGTCGACGCTGCGGTGGGCTTGCTAGTATCCCCAACATGCCCACCCACTTTACGCGTAGCCACAGGAACGGACCACAAGGACCTCGCCACCATTCAGAGTCATTACCAGCTCGAGCGCCTCGTTGCCAACTACCTGAGACCCACAGCCCAAGTTGTATATGTACACTCCCACCCAAGGATCAGTAGATTGGTTTGTCTATGGGCCGGAGCCCGGCGGTAGGCTCGTCCTCGATAATTCTACAAGAGTTGGAGCCGAACTGCGGCTGATCGGCGAGGGATTGGACAACTCAAGAAGAAGGCCTTTAAGTGGGCCGATCAGAGCGAACCTGCAGCCCGCGGACTCGCGAGGCTCTCATGGGAGCGACTACACCGATTCGTTGGTCTTGGTCATTGGGGTAGTCAAAATATGTTCAGGCTGACGCATCAAGCCTTTTTTTCTTTATCTTCCCGCGCGGGAGACACTGGCCTGCCCATATTCCGAGTGCATTCGAGTGCAGCGAATCGATCAACACCAAGTTTTCTGGGACTGCGTGGCAGCGGTGACCCTGAGGAGGACGTTCCTACAGAGGTGGAGGACGCTTTGACTCATGGAGGCAGAGGTGGAGATGGCAGTGTTCTCGTTAGCATTGTGCGCAATCCTATCGGGCATCTGGACTCTGGCAGATGCCATGATTCCCCATCTTTCGACGATGGACCATACCCGCCTCATGGAAGCGGCTTCAAACCTGGTAGAACAATATTGGGCACTATTATCAGCGGTATACTTCAACGGGGTGTGGAGATGGAGGCTGGCCTACATGGATCCAATGAATGACGTAAGCGCAGCGGTACATGGGGCGCGGCTTGCTGCACGCATTGGCAGCGGTTATGACGTCATCCAGATGCATACGGAATCTACGAGTCTCTGCGAGATCACTGCGAAAGCAGCGATACTGGTGCGACGCGCGTTCCAGCAAACGCCAGTGGCCGACGTGGCGGCAATCGCCTTGGCGATTGGGACGAACTACCTCCTCTTCTTTGATGGTGGGTCCCGCGGGAACCCGGGCCCAGGAGGGTGCGGTGCCGTGATTGTTCGGCTCGGGGCCATACCGGACGACTGCACTATCAAGTGGGTGATCAGCATGTCACTCGCTGACCCGGGCACCACCAACAACCAGGCGGAAAACGAATGCTTGCTGCATAGACTTCGGGCATGCGCTAGACATGGCTGGCACCCCTTGTATGTCATTGGTGACAGCGCCATGATCATCAGGCAACAGGCGCAGCGAAGGCCCCCATTGGCTTCTCACCTGCGCCAGATTTACTGGAAGACCCGGAGGGTGGCAGACTCGTTGGCGATACGCTCGTGGCGACATCACCTCAGAGCAGTGGTGTAGTAAATCCCACGTGAGCTCTAGCTACTAGTGTAGTTAGGATGTTCCCACAACAATACGTTAGCTAGGATAGCTAACGATCGTTCGGGCGGACATGAAGACCTCAGTTCTGCCCTGCACCGGGACAGGCTGGACCTTACAAACTACTTATATAGACCAGCCACTGAAACTAAGAACAAGCTACTAGCACGAGCAAAGCTAGCAGGTATTATGCATCCTCGTGGTCCCAACAGCGGAAGGGTACTAGGCACAGTTAAGCCTTTTACGAGGGCACCGAGTGTTCAACACTCGGTTGGAAGAATATATAGGAGGCAATACGAGCACTCCTAACCGTGCAAATAGGCAAGATATTGCCGTCACGTAAACCTTCCGATAAATAATCGGCCAATACACACACAGTCTCTTGGCCTTGCCTGATGAACCATCGCTAGTAAGCTTCGAGTCCACCGACAGGCATAACACACTCAAACAAGCTTGACCAGACGCTTACCTTGAAGCCGGACTTCCCTCTTTGTGCTTGAGTCGAAATTCTGTTCTGTATTTGTGTTGCCCTTTCGGGCCATGCCCTAATATGTATTCCTAATCATGTATACTAATATAAAGTGAACTACGATCCGTTATGGATCATCTTGCATGCCAAGCGACGCGCATACCGTCGCATGTGCCTCTACAACTGTCAACGTCTCTTCTCAGGCGGCAACCGAGCACTCAAAAGGTCGTGGAGACTTCCACGATCTCATCCCAACCGCCACCAAGTCTCCGTACCCTGGCTGGTCAGTTCTTGGCCGCTGAATGCGAAACCGGCCAGCCCCAGTACTAATAATAGGGAAGCCTGGGTTCTGTGACAACTTGACCACTAACTGGGCTCAACGAAGACTCGTTGAAGACTCGGTAGTGACATGGTCGAGTCTCTCGCACCGTCAAGTCACTGTACGTCATATGACCGAGTGTTCGTAGCTTGGGCAACTTGAAGGCCGTCGGGGGGGGGGGGGGGGGGGGGTCTTTGTCTGGTGACAATTGTTGGTACAGGCGCAGAAATCACTACACCACAACTGCCCCTGTCGCAATGGAAGCCACGTTATTGATGCCCATTGTGATACTGCTTCGTTTTTCAAATCTCCACACCAGTGCCGAGATGTCAACGAGCCTGAATCGTGCTATCTCACGTGCGTTCCAATCACTTGGACCACAGCGTCGGCGGGAACGTCAACAGCTAGAGGTAAGTCTGCACATCTTGACCATCACTCCTCATTACCTTGCTCATCACTTCTTGTCAGCCGTCGTGAATCTTCACAGGGTGACACCGAGCGTTCGAACGACCCGCCAATGCCGACAGAAGCTCAAGCAGAACCTTCATCCGCCGCAGCGTCGATTCCCCCTGCTCGATCGTCTTCCGTTCCTGCTTCAAGCTCCGCCGCAGCCTCCACGCCTTCTGAAGCCTCGGTCGTGGTGCCATCAGCACCTCCTGAGCCTGCTGAAGCTTCTCCAACTATCACCGAGGATTCGTTGCGCGCGATGCTTGCTGAAGCCATGGAAGCGTCGGTGGAACTGATGGTGACGTCTCTCGTTCCTTATCTGACCGCCAGGGTTCGCCACCAAGTCCAGCTCAGCGTGGCGCCCCCCCCCCCCCTTGCAGGGCGATATACGCACATAGCGATGTTTCGTACGCGCGGTCGGCTTCGATGATGTGCTGGCGGCTGTGGAGCCGCTTCCCGACGCCCTGGCTGACTTTCCAGCCCAAGTCAGGAACCTCCAGACTCAGCTCCGGTTCGCCCAGACAGAAGCCAACGCTGTACGTCGCTCGCTTGCCCCTGAGATCATGGCGCGTGAGAACGCTGAGTAGTATCTGAGGAGTGCCAATGCTCAAGTCGAGTTAATTCACGCCGAGGTCAAGACGCTACGGGAGACGAACACTCAGAACCGCGTTCTCCTGAAGAAAACCAAGGCTTCCACAGACCAGCACGCAGATAAATTGCAGCTTCTGCAGTGTCAGATTGACGCCCGCTACAAGTTCGTCGAGAAGCTAGGCCAGCAGCTGGACAAGGAGCGCGAAGTGTTCAAGGCTGGTATTGGTGCGAACACTGAACAGACTCGCCAACTCCACTCTCTCTTGGTCAAGTTGGCCAAAGGCAAGTACATCGATGACGATACGCTCACCGAGAACCAGCAAGCTCAAAATACTCATCTCCTCCATGTTAACCGGACGCTTCGTTCCCACCTGAGTCTCACCTCGGGTGAGCTGGATCTCACTAAACTGGACCTTGACCAGGAGACATTTGTGGCTCTACAGCGCATTCAAGCTGCGGCCGCTGATTTATCGGACCCACAGGCTTTTTCTGCTGCACTGGCCAAGGCAGCCCACCAGATGGCGCATGGTAAGCCGCATAAACGCCTTCGGCCAGGTGGCAAAAGTTCAGACGACGACTCGGACTCATCACTTGAATACAAGGCCCCCATCCCCACTGACAAGGCCAGTCCTACTATGACGTCAGCTGGTCTTGGAGATGATGCCCCTGCCGAGTCTTCAAGTTCCACATCTGGTCGTCGATCACTATTCAAGCCGAAGGCCTGGAAGCAAGCTCAGAAGAAGAAACGCCAGAAGACTCGCTCTGGGTCTCAATCGCCTGCTCTGTCTCGCGCCAGTTGAAGTCTGAGCTCACCGAGTGCTCGTTCGCGTCCTCTCTCACCTTCATCAGGGTTGTCGAAATCTCCTGAGCGTCGACCGAGCAGTCAGTCCATGTCTGCACCGTCTTCTCCACGCTCCTCGTTGAGACCACGTACGCCTGTTCCAAAGTCACCGGCCAAGTCGTCGAGTCCTCCGGCTAATCATCCGCCGCTCATTCTCGACCTCACTGGTGACCCAAGCGACGTGAAAATGACCGAGAGCTCACCTGATGGTGCTGAGAACCCTCCAGAGGCTGGTGCCGATACTTCTGCACCACACAAGGGCGATTCTGGACCTGTTCCGACGTCTGACAAGCCTTCGCAACCTGACAAGGAGGCCCATCAGCCTGCCGAGCCGTGCGTCCCGGCTGTCCCTCAGTCTCCGGCGTCACTGAGTGCCGCTGAGAGAGCTGCACGAGAAGCTGAAGAAGATCGCCTTATGTTTGGCTCTGATGACGAAGATGATGCGCCCATCCATGCTGCTCCATCTGGCCCACCTGCTACGACGTCTGCGACTACCCCAACTCGAAATGAAGACTCGGAGCCGGTGTCTCCTGCACATTCTCCGTCTGGTGAAGCTATTCCACCAGCCACCGAGTCTTCAAGTGCCTCCCCGTCGGCTCCACGTCCCGACGCATCAGCACCAGGCTTCGTTGATGGCGCTATGGATATCGATGTTGATGGAGGGTCTCGTCTGGACACTGGAAGCACTGGTGGTGGCAACAAACCCTCGTTAGACTACCCAGCAGGTAAAACTGCCGAAGACGAAGGTATTCCACCACCCACCGAGGGTTCAGATCCCCTGGATGGCGGTGACTCTAGTGATTCGAGCGACAACTGGAGTAGTTTGGGTTCTCCAAGACCTCCGACTCCTCCTCGGCGTTGTTTTCCCTCAGCTTTGCCACAGCCTCACCCGTCGCTACCACCTCAGCCATCTCAGCAGCCGATGATGCCACAGGATGCAGGCCCCGGTCGTCAGATTGTAGCGATATACACGGGAATTGCTCGTCGTGGCGGTTCGGACACTTCTCAACCCTTACCGATGCCTCACCACGTATCAGCGGGCGGCCATCTCGCTGTCCCGGCTTCGGTCAGCTTACCAACGTGGGTTCTCCCGTTCTTGGACATGGCGTTCACTGGTCCAGGAGCCAAGAAGTGTTGAACGTATCCTCAGTACAGTACTGCCCGAGCCGACGTCGAGCGATGTGGTAATCCGCGTCACGCTTGAAGAGTTACAGGCTTTTATGGGCTACGAGGACCCGAATCATCCGTACCAGATCCTCCGCCGAATCTTGCCTTTCTAGCCGTTCTTGTTTGAAATGGAGGGGTTTGATCCGCATGCACGAGTGTCCAAGCGCGCTCCAATTGAAGTTCGGTTCAAGATCCTGTGGGCTAATCTTCATGGTGATGGTCCGACCAAGGACCTCGGCTATGATGCGTGGGAACGTCTCCACAGGATACTTGCTGCAGCCGTCGAGAAGGGTTTCGAGGAGGAAGCCAGAGTTCCTGGTCACGACAAGGGACATTTGAAGGCCAAACGTGCGTTGTGGAAGACTCACGTCAAGGACCGGAACAAGCGTGCTGACCGGCTTCGGAACATGTACCGAGAGCAGTACATGAAGTGGTGCCTTGAAGCTGGCGACCACCCAGGGCGAACGTTCATTCGTCCCGAGATGATATTCGAGCCGACGATTCCACCCTATCCGATCGAGAACCTGCCGTTCGTTCCTCGGACGACCAACTGGATACCAGAGGTCTCTGATCTGGATGCCCGTCAGCCATGGCGCACTGGGTGGATGAACGCTGCGCACCAGCACCCGTACGATACCACCTACTTCCCGTGTCAACCCAGCGCCGAATTCTTCAACCCCCGTGGTACACGGTTCGTGGATGTGTACCGTAGCGTCGTAGTCGACCCAGCACTGTCGTCGACCGAGCTTATTACCCACTGGCGCAGCATTTTTGACTCGCCACCTGGTACCCCTCGTTCTCTGGCTGCTACTTCATCTGCTGGCACCGGTATCGACCGTTCGCAAGCTCAAAGTGGCCCGCCTCCACTCAAGCTTCACCTCCAGACGAAGAGGAAAAGGGAGCTGGAGCGTCTTCTTTATTGTCCGTGTTGACCGATGCCGCCCGATACGCCGAAACCTCTTGAAGCCTCGGTACTGGCCTCACCACGTTCCTTGACGACTCAGCAAGCTGTTGCAGGTATGATTGATTTCACGACGCCATGCCAACGCGTGAGACTGCCTACCGAGTCCTCGTTTGAGCGATGAGGACATCGCCCGCAGCGTCGAGTGCGTGTCCTAGCTATGAACAAGGTAAAACGGCGTCTCCTTCCTTGTAGTGTATTGGGACGTGTTAATAGCGAATACCAACCTCTCAGCGATCTCATCCCAATCTTGCTGCAGTGGGACCTCCGCGTACACTCGTACGGAAGTCATCACTGACTTCACCGAGCATTCTTGTTGTCCATTGGCTTGCGGCCGATAACTCAAAGTCGCTCGCGATCTTGACTGAATCATCTCAGTGAACGCTTGGAATACCTCGCTCATGAAGCGTAGGTCACGGTCGTGTCTGATTATTCGGTACACACATTCTTCGAACACTTGAGCTACACTTAGCGCAGATGTGTCTGACATAGCATTGGCAATTACAAATCCCGTAAATGAGCACTGAAATAGCAGTAACGCCGTGTTGCCCCTGCGAGTCTTCGGTAGCGGTATGACGAAGTCCATTGAGACGATCTGGAATGGTCGCTTGGCCAGTACGTTGCCTGGTGAGTAGCCCCGAAGCTAGGGGCGGCTTTTGCTTGAACTACAGTCCAGGCATGACTTCACGTGCTTCTCCACGTCGGCGTACAAGCCAATCCAATAGTAATCGGACTTAACTCGTTAGAACGTTCTGACCATACCTTGGTGTTCACCTTCCAGCGAGTCATTATAGTTCCGCAAGACTTCTTGAATCATAGCTGTCGGTACCACTAGACGCAGCTTGGTCTCCTCTTGCCAACCATGGTCGTACCGATGATTCAAACCCAAGTAGTGAAGTACACCGTCCTCCAACAAGACGAATCGATCGGGATATTTGCAGGCATCTCGAGCTTCCTTATAATTCAGCTCTTCCGCTTGGCTTGCACCAGCTTCTTGATGTTCGACCACTTCTGCTCCTCGTCCTGCGCCACGGCTATCCGTCTACGTCGCTCGCGCTGTATCGCAACAGGGTTAATGTCATCAGCAGCGGGAACTGCTGCTGGCACAGCCTTGGAGGCATCCTTTGTCGAATCTTTACCGATTGAATCCTCGTTGGGTGTATATCGTCGTTCTCCATGCTGTTCTTGAGCTTTTGTGACCCCCTCCGAGTGTTCATCGGCAAACCTGACGCGTTTCCTGGATTTGGTCTGTCGTTTGGTCATCACTGCCATATTACCATAATCGCCTTCTGGTGGCTTGTCATCGCGCACGAAATTTTCAAACGTTTTTCGCTTTGAACACTCGCTGCCTGTCAACACATGTACTTGATGCTCTGCTTCACGTGGTAGGACGTCTGCGGAGTCTTCGTTCGCCTCGTAGATCATTTCTTGGATGCGGTGCAGTGACACCAACCTCCGACTTGCGATTTTCAGCCAAAACCACACGACTGACCTTCGATTCCAGTGCTTATGTGGCCAACGAATCCGCGGACGCGTTGTACGCACGTACTACATGAAGATATTTCACTGATCGCAGCTTGGCCGTGAGTTCCTTGTGAATGTTTAGCAACGTCAGCAATGATTCCTTCCGACATGCGATCACCCCTAGTGATTGCTGTATCGCGAGCCTTGAGTCACCTACAATTACCAAATCCTCAGCGCCATGCGCAAAATTGCTGCTTTCACTCCGTTTATCATCCCGGTGTGCTCGGCAACGTTGACAGTGGTGGATGGAAGGTAAGCGTTAGCAGCGATCACTATTTTCCATTCCGGAAGGCTCCAAAGTACCCATGAACAGCTACCGTAGCCGCCGTACTTCTCCGCCTTCGCCGATCCATCGAACGACATAACGAAACCTCGGTAGTCGCAGGGCAACTTCGCATACAGCATAGAAGGGTCCATGCGAACTGTCGGTGAGCCTTTACCCGGTGGGGCCACCAGCGCCAGCGACTCTTCCAAGTCTACAAAGTTCGTAATACCGGACTGGAGGAGCTACGCAATGGCAACATCCGTCTCCTTGAATCGTTTTAACTTCAAATGCCATGGCGAAAGCAGTACTGCGAACTGGACCGCACGTCCGAAGAGCGTCTTGGATTTGTGTACCCATTCTAACGTCGAAAATCTGGTGTAGACATGTAACGTCTTCCCGGCCAGCTGCATGTAACACACCTTCAATAGGAGAAGTAGCGCTAGGACCTCCTTCTCAGCTGGATGGTAGTCTCGGACTCCTTCAGCACCCGACCGAGGAATCGTACGGGGTGAAGCTTGCCTTAGTGCTCCTGCATAAGCGTCGTACTTAATGCCCATTCGTTCGCAAACAGCATTACATGAACCTCCTTCGACCGATCGAAGTGCTTGAGGATGGGCGCCTGTGCAACTCTTGCTTGCAGTGCTTCGAAAGCACGACGTGCCACAGAAAGGTCGCCACCGGCTCCAAAGTCTTCTTCCTTCAGCTGATACAGCGCTGCACCAACGACTGTATTCCGCGCTTACTCGTTGGAAACGAAAAGTCGGTGATGGCTGTAAGCTTCTTTGGGTCAGCCTTAATACCCTCTGGCTAGATCTCATGGGATAAAATTCACCTTGGGCTGACAGACGATGCTCTTGGTGAAGCTAACACTGATCCGGCACTGAGCAAATATTCTCAGTAGTCGGTCCAACGTAGCCAGACAACTGTCGAAATCCTCGCCACCGAAGCAAATGTCATCTACGAATGACTGCCGACCGAATACAGGTACCAACGACGATTTATCTGGCTCCCCGGTCGTAAACATGTCAGCGACGGGACAGCTGACCAGTTGTAGGACAGGGTCATCTTCCGCCGTTACGCCGTGGTTTGCCTCGAACTTGGTTTGATTTGAACGCTCGGTGCCGGCCTCACGACGTTCCTTGGCTTGTTCTTCTGCTAAACGCATAGCCTCCGAGTATTCAAACCACCCACCTTTAGGTTGAACGAACCCCCAAAGTGCGTTGTCGATCCTACGCTGGTATACCATAGGCGCGTTCTTTAACCCGAAAGGCATACGCAACCACTCGAAATGGCCCAGCGCACACACAAAAGCCGACACTTTCCGTGCTCGTAAGGTCATCATGATGGCCCAGAAGCCACTTGCATCGTCCAGCGAGCAAAACCACAGGTACCTTTCGAGATCAGTCAGCAGATCGTTGACTAGCGGCATCGCATATTCCATGATTGCGGTGAAAGCATTCACCATCTTGTAATATATGCAGAGCCGGATGTCTTCACCGTTCTTTTTCACCACAATCACGATTGGCGATGCCCATATACTGTCTGAGAAAACGATGAGTCCTGCTCTCAGCAAATCCCTCAGCAATTCGTACAGGTTGCCGAGAAATTTCAGCCGCACGCGTCTGGCACGCTGTTTGATGGGTGCATGCCCCTGCGTGTCAATGTCGCACGCCACGCCGTACGCTGGCTGTGGTAATGCGTTACCGCTTGCAATCATGATCTGCTCGTTGTTCTTGAGCGTAGCGTTCAGACGTTCTTGCTGATCCGACAATATTCACAGTCCGTCACATTAAGCGAGTCGTAATCGATTGTTGTGTTAGGTTCCTCAGTAAAGTCGGGAAGAAATGCCAACTCCTTTGCATAGTCCTCCAAACCGATTTTAATAGCTGGATGCTCGTAGTAGTCCGACCTAGCCTCGTCTGAAGCTTCGTTTCTTTCGGTCGTCAGTACGCGTGCCACAGAAACATATGTAGCATCTAATGTGGCGACTGCCGTCTCCTCTGTCCTCGCATCTTCGCTAGGCTTGGATTGAACACTCAGTGCACGGTCCATCACCTTCTCCACAACGTCTGCGTCCTCGGGACCAGCCACCGATGATTTGTTCGTAGATTTGGCTGTACACAGGGCTGGTCCAACGTCACCTTGACCGATGTAGCCATCTAAACTAGTGTCGTCATTCGCCAACTCCGTCGTCACGCCAGACTCGAAACGAACACTCGGTAGGGTATGCATCGCGTTTGGTACACTCTGCAGATCGTGTCGACGCGCAGCCGAGTCTTCGTTTACCATATTGACTCTGTTACAAGCTGTCGTACAGATATCCGATGGACTTCCGGTAAGTTGAACCTCCACTGTGTCCCCGGCTGTCACCCCAGACGTCAGACAGACTTCTGCGTGCTCACGCTCTTCAAAGCTCTTCTCCCAACACTCTGCACACGTCAGCCGATCGCTTGGATCATTCAACAAGTCTTCAAAAGGCCGCACCATCACCCCTTGTGGTTTTGGATACTCCGGTCGCTCCACCGACGGAGGTTGAGTTGCTAGCCATTCTTCGTAGAGTTCACACTCACGTTTGAACAGCTCGCGGTCTCTACAACCTTTGTAGGCGAGCACTTGCCAATCTTGATATTTTCTTGGAGTCCACACCCACGTAGCCGCCGCCTCGCGGCAAATCACCGGCTGGTACCAGCATAGCGATGGGCTGAAAAGCTGGAAAGCGCACCATCTTGTCTGAAATACTCGTCAACTTAATTCGCGCCGTAAACCACTAAGTTTTGTGTCATTCATGAGGATCTTGAATTAACCATCTTTCCTTCAAGCAACATCGTTTGGGTGATTGGGTTTTGATGTCGACCCTAGCCGACACAAGCAACATTCACGTTCTTTTTTTCATTGTCATGCGGCTATAGATTATGAGAGTGTCACCTGGCTCATTTTCTATAGATCCTAGAATTCCGTATTTGCATCGGTAGCCTCTTCATCTAGTTTGAAAGTGAATAGCGGCACTTTTGGCTTAAAAAATCCTGGCGTCCCTCTGGTATAACAGTTATATCAAGTACTACAGTTTAGTTTGTGTAATATTGAGAAGACTGTTTTTTCTTAGGTTTGAGAATAAGCGTATAGAGTTTGTTTAGGCAGAATAGCACCTCTGTAAGTAAATATCTTGAATGTACCGCCGGCGATATCGCAATATTTGTACTAAGTATTTCACAACAATGCGCAGCACATATTGTGCTCCTGTGCCAAATGAAAATATCGTCAGTATGGTATTTCGTATTCAAACTTTGATTACATACCACTTGAATTTCAAAAGTGGTATGCAACGTGAACAACGCCAAAACAAACGTGTCGAGATTCTGCAAACGTGTTGAGAAATTACACCGGCTCGTACAAAATTGAAGTGCTGCTTAGGCTAAAGCATGTAACTAAATACCAAGAGGTGAGCTGTCGATCGCACTGACCCATAAGGTTTGTCTTCTTGGCAGAGCGAAAAATGAGTTCTCATCAGAAGGTCTTGGGGTTTCCTCTATCACTCCGGCTTTGTGCGCATCCCAGCAACGACTTGAGTCGTCTTTACATGGGCTTCTGGGCTCACGCTTGTTACACCGCCTATCCCATTCTCAGACAGACACCACTTTACGGTTTTCAGATGCGCGTGAGATCCTGCAGCACAGTGCACCGCGACGAACTGATGCATGCGTATCCCAATCGACTGTTTGCCTCCTTCAAAGGCAAATTGCTTAAATTTCATGGGGGAATTACTCGCTTGTTGTTGTCGTGTGTTAAACAGCTCCAGCTGCCGCGCTATCTGTGGCGTTGCACAGTGATACAAGACCGAGTCGAGGCCGCGTGTGCTCCACTTGGTCACGAAAGAGCGGTCATTTTGCTCCCGTGACAAGATCTCTGTCCATACTGTACTGGAAGTTCTCCGAACCATCCCTCGCAGTCTCGCAGAGTCCGTCGATGCAATGTGAAGCAGCATAAACCCCGACGAAATGATGAGTGCCACTGCCAAGCCACCGATGATGGCGTACAGATGCGGGTCTGAGTGTAATTCGGCATTTCGAAGCACCAGATCTGCGCCAACTTTGCAAGAAAAGTGGATCGCAAGTACCGCCACCGCATTTAATGTCCAGAAGCGGACGAAATCACATCGGGCAGCATGATCCAGACGCATGGCAAGTGACCGCGTCTGTAACGTGATGCGGATGACCCAATAGCTACTGCTCAGCGTCGTGAACACGAGCGTAAGACTTTGCATTGGAATCGCAGGAGTACAGTGAATGACGATACTCCCCTCTGCAGTGGACAGCTGTGCTGTACACCCCAGCGAGAAAATATTACTGAGCGCACCGATAGCGCCAAGATACAACAGCACCATCGTGCCGGGATGTTCCAGCGCTCCGTCTGCTGGGTCGCACTGCAGAAGCTCGAATAATCCGATTTTTATAAGCGGTGGGGTCTCCTTTTCGTACGACTCCGCTGCAGGTCGATACACACTATTGCGAATAAAAACCCAAACGCTTTTGAGAATAAAAAGATACTCGACAGCGTAGTACGAGGCTCCAATTAAGTTGAGAATCAGTAAGAACGTTCGGATCTGTCGACTCGTGTTGTCTTGAATTCGGATACGTCGATCGATTATGGTGGTATCAATCATAAACCACTCGATCTGACGCAAGTTGTCTTGCTCGAGTAGCTGATTCTCCGGTGTACTACTGGGGGAGATCAACGCTGCACACGCTGGAAGGTCGATGAGACTACCGTTGAGAGTTCGGAATTGCACCTCTTTGGCTGTCATGAAGTGTCGACAGAGGGTCTGAAGCTGAGTCTCTTGGGAGTCTCGGAAGGCACAATTCCCGAGTCCATCTCCCATGTACGCTTGGTATTTCTGCACGTTACGACCGCCCTGTTGCATCACCGAGTCGATGATTCCTCGGCAATCTGGCGTGTACAAATAGCCATACGGTGTCTTTGCTGGTTGAGATGGCGTGGGCGTTCGATCTTTAGTCCAAGCATTGCCGTCCATTGCAAGAAGTGGCGCGTCTGACAGCGTTTCTGGGATATCGAGTGCCACATACCCAGCAGTAGTCTCGCGGCGGCGACCGAGGGTGTACGTTGTGGTGTTATCTAGCTTTGTGTAGTCACGCTCGTCTTCCTGAAATAAAAACATTAAATTCACAGCGAACGTTGGGAGGATCACCGATACGTCGCGTCCGCATTGTTTGATAGCCGCAGCATCCACATCGTCGACTGTAATGGTCTTCGACATCGTTGTATGTTTGATAGCACAATTCCAGAACGCCGCCAAGTGCATCGTCGAGACTAAATGCATTCCTACTGTATTAATCAGGAAATCGGACGTAAAGAACGACGCAGTGGCATGCGTCACTTCCGCCAGAATCGCAGCCTCTCCGTTCACATTGAGCCCCATCGTCAATTGCTGCGTGTTGAGATAATAATCTAGAAGAGCACGAACACCTAGTACGTCGACTAAAGCCACGTGGTCGGCGTCGAACGAACCAGGGAGCAACTTAATGACTTTTTCCAACGAGATGCCTTTACTGTAACGATCCACAATAGCCTCTGCAACAGCGTTAGTGTACTCTGGCAAGTCCAATCCCATGTATCCTTCTTGTACATTCTTCATAATCTTACGGACCACAATTTCATCGTCGAAATGTCGTAAGTAAATTTCCGACATGTTGACTACAGCAATTAGCCCCAATGTAACTTGTCCAATAAACGACAAGTTGGCGTCAACTGGGGCTGTGCTCAAGTGATTAAAGAAGCGATCAAGCGGGAAATTGTCGTGGAAATCTTGACAGAATTCGTGGTTAATACCAGGAAACCAATTGCCAAACAATAATTGCGGTTGAGTCTCCCACGACGACTCGGGACCACACAGCGGGGCCAGCACGTCTACCATGAGATCTACCTTTTGGTCCAAGGTTTCTTGTTGCAAACCAGCGAGTAGATCATCGCGTCGAACGTTGGCTCGAACCAGGAGGTCAGTGAGCGAGAGGTTGGACGCTGTAGAACGAGGTAGATTTGTCCTGGTGTTCAAGTCCACGAGAGGGAAGAGCGCTCGCTCGAATGTGTCGAAGTAGTGCACGCCACTGATGACGACGCCCAATTGGTTGAGTTTCCTCGCAGCAACTTCATTTCGGATCTCGTCGAAGGGTTTAGTGACGTAACTACCGAGGTAGTACTCCTTAAAGGGGATCAAGCTGATGCTCAGAGACACGAGCAGGGAGATGAAAGCGAACGTTCTGTAAGAGATGACGTGGTCGCGGAAGATCCGTCGAGGCACGCGAGGAGTTGTTTCTGCGTTGTCACCTCGCTTCAAGGGGATTTTTGGCCTCGATGGACCTACAGTTGGCGTCGGCCGCACCTCGAAGCTCGCCCTACTGTCCCACTTCATCCTCAGCCACAGAATTTATAGTTGCTGAAGAAGAATTAGCGTCTTATGAATACGACTGTACAGTATCGAGGAAATGTCAACGCATGCTTGAAGTAACAAGAACGGATAAGGGCGGACAAGTCGAACAAAAATGCCACCAGCTAAAGAAAGCACTAGTATTTCTGTAAACCTCTGCGCCCGTGGAGGACAGCACAAGTACTATACGAGTGTATTTTTGATGAGAGGTGCGCAACGTAGCCGTTGTTTGAGGATTACCTCAAATAAAGAAATCGCGGTTTATTTCTGTGAAACGGTACTTCATGAAGTAACTCTCCAATTACGCAATGAAGGACTCGTACTTAGCGGGGTTCCAGTCCGGGAAGAACTTGGCCACGCTCTCCTGCACCTCCTGCTCCGTGCCGGCCACACCGCGTCCCTCTTCGAAGATGGTCGTGAGGAATGCCACAAAGTCCGTGTCGAACTTCTTCTTGTTCTCCTCGTAGTCGACGTGACGCACCTCGATCTTCTTGTTCAGTTTCTTCTCCACCAGGTCGCGGATCTGCAAAGGCGACAGTCGCTCGGCCTCGAACGGGATCCTGGCGCCTTCTAGTGCGCTCTTGGGGGCTGTGGACAGCACATGCGCCACGAAGCGACCCACGTCTGTGCGTGCAGTGATACTGAAGGCCGTCTCGCCCTTGCCCACCACATTCATGTAGCCTTTGTCGTAGTGGTAACCAAGGAAAAAGGGCAGGAACTCAGCAAAGAGTCCCGTGTAGAAGATAGTGAAGGGGATCTGGTGGTGAGTAAGTAGATCCTGCACCTCCTTCTTGGTCACGTTCGGTCCCTCCGTCACCTTGACGCCGTACTCGGCAGGCACGAACAGCTGGATACCAGCAGCTTTGGCCGCAGGGACGATGGCCTTCTGCACAGCCATGTTGTAGGGCGACACGGTGCTGACGGCCACTTGACTACCGCTGAGCGCCTTCTTGACGGCTTCTTCGTCGTCGTACGAGACCTCGTGCAGCGTGGCACCGCGAGCCTTCAAGGCCTGCAGCTCCGGCTTGGACGCGTCACGCGTGAGGATGGCAACGGACACGGCGTCGCCCTTCTTGAGAAGCTCATCCGCGACGGTGCCGCCGACGCCGCCGGCTCCGATGATGGCGAACTTGGTGTAGACAGACATTGTTGGTAGTAGTTTAGTTCGTTGGGGTATGGGGACTTGTGTCTTGTTGAGACGTTTGAGTTATGAGGTCGGAGGCACGGGGCTACTGCTTGTCATCGTGAGGAGCGTAGCGGTCAACTGGGTGCGTCTGTTCTCCTCCCTTGACACGTGCGCTGCTCAGTAGGTGACCGCTTCAATTTTGACTTGGAGCTGGTGACGTACTTGATGATGGCTTACGGAGATACCATAACGAAGCCGCCCGAAAATAACAATTGGCTAAACCTCGAAAATAGGCGGAGTACAGCGACGAGGCAATTTATTGCGAGATTACCATATTCTACAAGCACGTCTGGCTTCAACATCCATAAGGAAGAATTCACGTGGAAGGCTTGTAGACGCACGCTGCCACCCTGTAGAAGGCCATGTCAGCGAAACTGTGTTGATATCACTGATATGCAGGTCTCGTGTGAGTAGGCAAAATATGTCCCTACATATCAACGAGCCTGAATTGGTATCAAGTACTTAAGAATAGGAAGTGATCGCTCGGAGCATTCAACCTCCTAAAATCTGCCAAGTTAATGAGACCCTTGCCAACCAAAGAATATGGGAGGTTGCGCTACCCCTGAAGCTGACCTTCCGTGGCATAGTTGCTAAGAGCTGACGCTGTGCACTCTAGGACTATGACTGAACTTCACTAAACCAGGATAATATTTCAGCAACCTACGAGGGCAACAAGAAACTTTCTGCAATATCATTTATTCCACACCGCTATTTGACTCAGCTTCACTATAAATGGATTTTCCATCAAGTTTTCCGAGAAATCGTCGGGGGTCTCCGCCTATAACAGGAGTCGCTCATATAATGCAGTACTACCAGGAGCATGGAATGGAGGCCACTGCCAACAATTTCTACAAAGGTCTCAACAAAGCTGAAAAGAAGACTAAAAAGCGACAAATCTAGAAGTGGCTAGGCAAAAAGACAGTGATTCTAAACGCTGTGGCGAGTGGGCGCGGGCTTCTACAGAAGAATAGAGAGGATGGTCTGTCAACAGTGCTCGGTGACGAAGACGAGGAGCTTATTGCTCACTGGGTACGCGATCTCCGTCGCGAAGGCGTGCCAGTATCGTCGTTGATGCTGGAGAGTAAAGCCAAAGAGGTGGTAGAAGACTCTGGTATTGCTGCTGGTAGTTTTTCAGCTACAGATAGTCGGAAAAAGCGCTATCTTTCTAAATATCGACTTTCTTTGAGGCGCAAAACCCGAATTGGCCAAATTACACCTGCTGACTCCGCACAGGTTGCGCAGCAGTTTCGACTAGATGTGCTCAGCACCATTGAGGCGGAAGGAATCGTGGAGGTGTATAATACAGATCAGACGGCTATAAATTACGAATATCTGCCGACTCGGACTTACGACGAGAAAGGTACACGCACAGTATGGATCCATAATGCTGGTGCCGAAAAAAAGAGGATGACAGTAATGTTGCTTGGCGATATGCATGGAAACAGAAGAACGCCGTTTGCTGTTTTTAAACAGCCCCCGTCTAAAGTCACAGAGACTGAGATTTACAATCACAAGTACCAGAATGCATTTGGTAGAGGAGCATGGGCAGAAATTGCGCCGTTGATGGAAAAACACGATGTTCAGATTTACGCCAATGCGAAGGGGCGGTGGAATGCTGAATTGTCAATTATTTTTTTGCGATATCACTTTGATTCGAGAGATAGCTTAGGAGAAAAGGTGCTGCTCTTGTGGGACGATTTTAGTGGACATTGGACGGAGCGCATGAAAGAATATGCTGCAAGTATCAACGTTGTCCTAAGGTGGGCAAGCCAAACAGTTCAGTCGGCGCTACTGGAAAAAAATTCGGAATATACAATCCCCATGCGACCTGACTCGAGGCACAAACAGGCGAACATGTTTGCAGACATCGCTAACAATTAGTGTGTACAAAAAATCCCAAGCGCCTCGTTAACAACAACGGGAAAGCAGCATCGGAAACTAGTCGAGTTTTCTGTCGCCTTGATGTTATTCATCTACTACAGTGAAGTGGCAAAGAACTGCCCTCGAACCGCAGGACAGCGAAGTTGACAGGGATGCAGTTATTTTGAATTGAGCTCGAGGTAATGAGGCGATGACAGCTACTATCAACAGATATCATGGCGCCCCGACGATGTTTTCCGTCTCTACATGTAGTAGTTCAACTGTAATAATGTTCAGGTGTTCGGCGGAATTACAAAACAGAGTAATCCTTCCTCAAAACGACAAAACCACTGAAAAAACCGCTGTAGCTGGCTGTAGTAGTAGTATAATACTTTATTGAACATGCAGTATGCTATCGCTCACGATACGTACTGTATCGAGAGTACTGTTGCCACCATAGAACTGTCGAGATTATCAGCCTAGGTTGTTACTTCAGTAGTGTCGACCTTTTCTTGTTGGTTGCTGTCCTGGTTTAGGTATGTTCAGCCATAGCCTTAGTTAGTATACACAGTGTCAGCTCTTAGCAGCTATGCCACGGAAGGTCAGATTCAGGGGCAACGTAACCCCCCCCCCCCCCCCCCCCATGTTCTTTGGCTGGCAAGGACTTCAAATATTTGACAGATAATACAGTAGGCGGTTGAATGCTCTAAGCGATCAATTCATATTCTTAACTAAGTACCTGATAGATACCGATTCAGGCTCGTTGATATGTAGGAAAATATTTTGCCTACTGTACTCATACGAGACCTGCATACCGACATTCCTTTGTCAAAGGGCACCTCCATTACAGCGGGTTCAAAAATTGTACAAGGATTTGAAATACATGCGTTAAGAAAGTGCAATAAAATGTACCCATTTTGAAATTAAACGCTACACTCGAGTCCACAGGCGTCGCCAACATCTACAGCAACGTGAAGAGACTCTAGCTTCTCAACTAATCCGACTACCTCAGCTTCATGAAGTTCTGGATCTACTGCTGGTAGTTCACGAGTGTCCGTCGGAATAGCAAGCTTTCGAAATCCACTTGCTAACGTTGCAGTAGGTAGGATTTCCCACGCGTTAGTGAGCCAACTCATCAACGTTGGTCTTGAAGGCGCTACAAGCTTAAATTTTGTCTGTTTTCCGCTATCTTGATGTTTTCGCAGTTGGCTCTGGAGGTGTTCAACCCAAAGTGAGCGTAGCTGTAGCTTAAAAGGCTTCATCCACGCTATATCCGCTGGTTGACAAGAAGACGTGTAGCCTGGCGGAATTTTCATTAGGACAACGTTGATACTTGCAGCATATTCTTTCATGCGCTCCGTCCAATGTCCACTAAAATCGTCCCACAAGAGCAGCACCTTTTCTCCTAAGCTATCTCTCGAATCAAAGTGATATCGCAAAAAAATAATTGACAATTCAGCATTCCACCGCCCCTTCGCATTGGCGTAAATCTGAACATCGTGTTTTTCCATCAACGGCGCAATTTCTGCCCATGCTCCTCTACCAAATGCATTCTGGTACTTGTGATTGTAAATCTCAGTCTCTGTGACTTTAGACGGGGGCTGTTTAAAAACAGCAAACGGCGTTCTTCTGTTTCCATGCATATCGCCAAGCAACATTACTGTCATCCTCTTTTTTTCGGCACCAGCATTATGGATCCATACTGTGCGTGTACCTTTCTCGTCGTAAGTCCGAGTCGGCAGATATTCGTAATTTATAGCCGTCTGATCTGTATTATACACCTCCACGATTCCTTCCGCCTCAATGGTGCTGAGCACATCTAGTCGAAACTGCTGCGCAACCTGTGCGGAGTCAGCAGGTGTAATTTGGCCAATTCGGGTTTTGCGCCTCAAAGAAAGTCGATATTTAGAAAGATAGCGCTTTTTCCGACTATCTGTAGCTGAAAAACTACCAGCAGCAATACCAGAGTCTTCTACCACCTCTTTGGCTTTACTCTCCAGCATCAACGACGATACTGGCACGCCTTCGCGACGGAGATCGCGTACCCAGTGAGCAATAAGCTCCTCGTCTTCGTCACCGAGCACTGTTGACAGACCATCCTCTCTATTCTTCTGTAGAAGCCCGCGCCCACTCGCCACAGCGTTTAGAATCACTGTCTTTTTGCCTAGCCACTTCTAGATTTGTCGCTTTTTAGTCTTCTTTTCAGCTTTGTTGAGACCTTTGTAGAAATTGTTGGCAGTGGCCTCCATTCCATGCTCCTGGTAGTACTGCATTATATGAGCGACTCCTGTTATAGGCGGAGACCCCCGACGATTTCTCGGAAAACTTGATGGAAAATCCATTTATAGTGAAGCTGAGTCAAATAGCGGTGTGGAATAAATGATATTGCAGAAAGTTTCTTGTTGCCCTCGTAGGTTGCTGAAATATTATCCTGGTTTAGTGAAGTTCAGTCATAGTCCTAGAGTGCACAGCGTCAGCTCTTAGCAACTATGCCACGGAAGGTCAGCTTCAGGGGTAGCGCAACCTCCCATATTCTTTGGTTGGCAAGGGTCTCATTAACTTGGCAGATTTTAGGAGGTTGAATGCTCCGAGCGATCACTTCCTATTCTTAAGTACTTGATACCAATTCAGGCTCGTTGATATGTAGGGACATATTTTGCCTACTCACACGAGACCTGCATATCAGTGATATCAACACAGTTTCGCTGACATGGCCTTCTACAGGGTGGCAGCGTGCGTCTACAAGCCTTCCACGTGAATTCTTCCTTATGGATGTTGAAGCCAGACGTGCTTGTAGAATATGGTAATCTCGCAATAAATTGCCTCGTCGCTGTACTCCGCCTATTTTCGAGGTTTAGCCAATTGTTATTTTCGGGCGGCTTCGTTATGGTATCTCCGTAAGCCATCATCAAGTACGTCACCAGCTCCAAGTCAAAATTGAAGCGGTCACCTACTGAGCAGCGCACGTGTCAAGGGAGGAGAACAGACGCACCCAGTTGACCGCTACGCTCCTCACGATGACAAGCAGTAGCCCCGTGCCTCCGACCTCATAACTCAAACGTCTCAACAAGACACAAGTCCCCATACCCCAACGAACTAAACTACTACCAACAATGTCTGTCTACACCAAGTTCGCCATCATCGGAGCCGGCGGCGTCGGCGGCACCGTCGCGGATGAGCTTCTCAAGAAGGGCGACGCCGTGTCCGTTGCCATCCTCACGCGTGACGCGTCCAAGCCGGAGCTGCAGGCCTTGAAGGCTCGCGGTGCCACGCTGCACGAGGTCTCGTACGACGACGAAGAAGCCGTCAAGAAGGCGCTCAGCGGTAGTCAAGTGGCCGTCAGCACCGTGTCGCCCTACAACATGGCTGTGCAGAAGGCCATCGTCCCTGCGGCCAAAGCTGCTGGTATCCAGCTGTTCGTGCCTGCCGAGTACGGCGTCAAGGTGACGGAGGGACCGAACGTGACCAAGAAGGAGGTGCAGGATCTACTTATTCACCACCAGATCCCCTTCACTATCTTCTACACGGGACTCTTTGCTGAGTTCCTGCCCTTTTTCCTTGGTTACCACTACGACGAAGGCTACATGAATGTGGTGGGCAAGGGCGAGACGGCCTTCAGTATCACTGCACGCACAGACGTGGGTCGCTTCGTGGCGCATGTGCTGTCCACAGCCCCCAAGAGCGCACTAGAAGGCGCCAGGATCCCGTTCGAGGCCGAGCGACTGTCGCCTTTGCAGATCCGCGACCTGGTGGAGAAGAAACTGAACAAGAAGATCGAGGTGCGTCACGTCGACTACGAGGAGAACAAGAAGAAGTTCGACACGGACTTTGTGGCGTTCCTCACGACCATCTTCGAAGAGGGACGCGGTGTGGCCGGCACGGAGCAGGAGGTGCAGGAGAGCGTGGCCAAGTTCTTCCCGGACTGGAACCCCGCTAAGTACGAGTCTTTTATCGCGTAAAATATGGTACATGTACTTGAAAAAACAAGATGACGTACCGTACTTCATCGTGTAAGCTACAGGTGCGGATCACGGTAGTGAAATAAATATGTGGCGGTTTTTCAAAGGTTTTGTCTTATTGTGCCTTCTTCTTTAATTTGCCGAGCTGGGCCGTTCGAATAGCCGGAAGCGAATGCACGGTGAATCGAAAACCCTCCAGAAATAAATATTATGTTTTCTTACAGTTCGTTAAGAAGCATTCTCCGTAAGGATATGGTTGCCTCAGGAGGAAACGCGGCAAGAGCTGCTCGACAGCGGCGAGTGACAGGCAGGGATCATCGTACTCATACACACCGACCAAAAGACCCCCCCCCTCCGTTGACGTCGTCGCCAGCTACGTCGTCGCAACCCGACGAATGTAACAAGGTCGCCTCAATCGCAGCAAACGACGCCACGTGGTGAGAGCGCTAGTACTCCCGTCAGAATGTACAGAAAGCGCTAGCTCCACTGACAACAAGGTATTTGCATACAACTAGAGCGCCTTAGGCAACGAGTGCTCCACTGACAGCGAAGGCATCACAGGCGACAGGCGACGAGAACGCCACAGCCAGCAGGAGCTAAACAGGCTGCAAGAGCTCCACTAGCAACGACAGCTCTACCGGTAGCCCCACATCCAACAAGATCTCCGGCACCGATAGCTCCATAGGCAACAAGAGCTCCACCGGATGTAAGATCTGCACAGACAGTAAGAGCTTCACAGGCAACGAAGTCTCCGGTAACCCGAGCTCCGGGGCAAGCGATAACGCCGGCAATGAGGGCAGCAAGGGCTCCATACGCCACGAGATATCCACACTCAGTGATGGCTTCGCAGGTAACGAGATCGGGAAGCGAGAACTGCACAAACAACGAGATCTCCACAAGCAGCGACGTCTTTGGCCAGAGGAGCGCGTTTCAGAAAGCTCCTTCTTAAGACCGTTTAAGTGTGAGAAGTTAGCGTTAGCTCCAAGTTGGCGAAGGGAGCAGCTTACGTGACAGTGAGAAGGTTGAACTGAGAGTAATTGATAGCAAGAGACTAACTGATTTTTGACCAATTAGGTATGCTCGTAGATAGTGGAAATCACCCACTATCGCCAAATTTGAAAGGAATTGACAATACAGAGTGTGGTAGCGGAGCCTCCACACTCTGAAAACGTTTTCTCAGGTAGGTACCTACCGTTTTCCATAACATGGCCAAAGAAACCTGCGCTAGCGAGGCGCAGGTATCTTGCTTACTTTTGAGCGAAGTGCTACAACAACAGCTTGAGCAAAAAAGTTAGCCCCTCCATAAAAGATGTGATTTCATCGAATTCCAAGGCCTACTTAACAAGGTTACTTCGCTTTGGACTGGGAGGACAAGTGTGGCGTCGTGCCCATGCATAATTATAGGGCAGTATATCATTAGAGACTTTCAGAAGTACCGACAAATGAAAAACACGTAGCGCAAAAACACGTAAGGGAGATTCGTAAAAATCGCTACGGGTTTTACGTAACTTGCGGTTCAGAAGCACGTCTTTCCAAATTTATGTAGCAAAAGTACGTATCTCTCAGTCCGCTTTTTGCGACAGAAGAAACAGCAAAAGTGCGGACGATGGATCCGCAGCCGCGCATCCTTACAGCAGCTATAGGAAGAGGCGCTGAGTGTTACCTAGCTTAACAGATAGCTTAGTGTGCTTACATCATAGCGCTACTAAGTCGAGGGGCTCTGTCATCCTGTACGCGTGCTCGATCCAACGCGTGCAGGGCGCGTCCGCGCTGTTGCAGGGCTCCAGCAAGAGGGTCACTAAAATAGGGTAGCATGTCACTAAAGTATATTTTTTGAAAACACGTAGCAAAAGTACGTGAGGACCGCTTCATCTACCGTTTTTCCGTATCTCAAAAGTACGTAACGTGTCCGAAAATAATTTTCCTTCCGAAAATAACTTTCTTGCTAGGTACTTTTGATACCGCTTTTTGCAAATGTCGGTACTTCTGAAAGCCTCTATTATCTATTTTTCCGGTACCGGTACCTGAAATGAAAGTTGGAGCCCAGGGATCGAAAAAAAACAGATTGGTAATATAATATTATCGTATTGTTGGAAAACAATATTGATTGTTTATGGCTGCATGCCAATATTGACCCTGAAGAAGCAATGATAGGGTTTTTCTACATGTTGCTGTCGCACTCCTCCTCTTCCTCAACATTTTCCTCTCGTGCTGTCTTGACCGCCTTAGAAACAATCTCGTTTGTGACCAGGTCCCAATTCATGCGCAGATACAGGATCGCCTCGAGGGTTTCTGCGCTCATTCGCTTGCGTAGATACCCGAGTGTGCACTTGATAACTGAAAAAAGTCTTTCAACCTGGACTGAAGTGGCAGGTAACCACGCAAGGTCTATGTAGCCCGATTTATCTTCTTCGTGAGCTTTGGCACGCTTGAGAATGTCAACCTTTACTTCCGCAGGCGTCCGCTTCCTTTTTGCAGGTGAAGCTACTGGAGAGGTTTTGCTTGTACGCTTTTGCTTAGCCGCCGTAACTTTCGACGGTTTTGTTGATCGCGATATCTTCTTTGACTTTTGACCAAGCGATACAACAGGATACCGCCGCAAGCGACTAGCAGCAACGCGCTCCTCATTCGTCAGCGAATGCTCGTCTCCGCTCATGATTTTCACTACTGCACCTTCAAACTGAACCGATTCCACAATATCAGGGTCGTCTTTCAGGCGGCCCCTCAGCTCCGGAAAATCTACAAGCACCTCGTCGAAAATATCCCGGGCGGAGATCACCGTTAAACCCTCGCTGTGTAGTCGCTTCGTGACCAGCTCCAAGATCTCCATGTCATCGAGCAAGTCCATGATAAGACAGTGCTCAGTGGCAGTAGGAAGATTGTTCACGATGGGGAACCGGCGAGCGCCATTATCTGGGAGACCAGCGAGCAATTCGCGATCGACGTCGCAATCTCTTTCAAAGAGATGCATGTACGGGTGGAGCTGTTTATAGCGCTTCAGCATGCGGTGAAGACCGCTCCAGCGAAGTTCGTGCATGGGCACTGGCTTTAACTTGCATCCGTGCTCTCTCAGATTGGCGATCCGTTTCACTGTCTTCAACATGCGCATCAAAGTGGCCACCTTGGCAATGAGATCAGCGTGCATGGCCACGTAGTCTTTGACGGCGAGGTTGAAACGGTGTGCTGCGCAGCCAATCATTGGTGCTCCAATCCGGCGCGATATAGCTTTGTTCGTCTCCATGTTGTCGCACATAATGGCCACGAGATCCTGGACAAGAAGTCCATATTGCGCAAGAATGAGGTCGAAGAAACGGATGTGCTCGTCTGCAGCCATACTCTGTTCATCTACAAAAGATGACAGTGCCAGAAACCGAGATCCTTTCCGGGTCACGACAAATACGGCCAGCGAGTGCTCGCATGCGTCCGTGACGCCGTCGAACACTAACACGAGCTTTTCGCCCTTGAGTTCGGCGCAAAGATTCGGTTCTGTTAGCTGCACGGCCGCAGCCATTCGCGCTTTCAGCGTCTTTGAGCTCATACTGTCGAACCCGACGGCGTCTCGAATCATTGGGTCATCGACATCCGCCAAAGTGAAGTTTTTGTGCACGACGAGCTTCATCCACTGGTATGTCGTATGAGCGTGGCGGTCGATGAACATGTCCATGGATACGATGCGTTTCTCTTTGATACAGTTTCGCACTATGTCCTCGTACCCCGAGTGCTTCCAGACAAGATGAGCCTGCAAATTGGTGTAGCCGGCCTTTTAGGTTGCTTAACAAATATGTTATAGGCATTACAGACTGCGCCAACATCGCAGAGGTCCTTGAACATCATCCCGATGACAGTCTTCGTGTGCAGCTTGGGAGGTTGCGGGGCGAACGATGGAGACGTCAAGGGAGAAGTAGTCGTGGAGGAATGGGCGGCTTGTGAGGAAGGAGTCTGCATTCTTTCTGTAGAACCGGTGGTGTAAGGAGACGGATTGCGACTTGCTTTTGTGTGAGAGGTAATTGGAATGTGAGCTTCACGCTTTCCAGAACCTCCGGGTACTCGTCTCTACCGTTCTCAGAACTCGAGGTACGATCTTTTTTACCGCCTTGAAGTAGACACCTATTATTAGCTTGATTCTAGTATTGCCTATGTTGAAGTTACTTGTCATCAATATGATCGACGTATTGCAATACGCCAGTCCGGATTTTGGTATTGCCACAATATTGATTGTAAAGGCCGTCTCTCGGACAATCAATAAACAATTTAAATTGTCCGATCCCTGGTTGGAGCCTGACTAGGGCTTCGCGTAGGCTGAGGTAGCCCTTTTAGTTCCGCCAGCAACACTAGAATTTGCTGGACACTCTACTAAAAGCGCACGTTGAAAAAATAGCATTTTTCTAAATCGCAAGAAAGTTGTGGTGATATGCATTTTTTTCATTCAGGATAACATCAACACAGCTATTGCAGCACTTGTCGAGATGCCAGCACATTGCAACTTACCAATGTTCGGGCGGGAGCTAGAAGCTGTAGTTTAAACCAAAGATATACAATATTTTCAGGAATAAGCTAAACCTTCAAAGCATCTCCTGCGCCTGCTTCGCAGCCGCAGCATCTGCGTTGTCTACATCCAATAAATAGGACTTTTCAGTTTACAGCGAGTCGGCGCATTCATGTTAGTAGCCCACTCAAAGACTCAGACAAAAATACGTGGTATTGTAGTTTTTTAGGCGCTTTTCCTTTAGCATCGCCTTTGTTTTCGTCCCTAAATTCATCAGGAAACCACTCTCTTCGTTGAAGCTTTCACGGGTTTTTCGTTGCTCTCGGAGACGCGCCCAGTGTTGTTGGTTTTCAGCTCAGCAGACTGGGCAAAACTTTCCGAAGAACGTGGCTGGATGCCGATGCCTGAGGCAGTTTTTGAAGTGAGTAGGGCGACTACAGCCACGATCACGATACAGCAAAAGCGCATCATTTTTGGTTGATAGTTAATGATGTCTGTCTTGATCAAAATGCGAAGTGAAGGTTGCGAGATACAATATGTATTATTGTACCCCGGTACTGGACGGGTCTCGGCTGATTGTGGTTAACATTCAGGCAATGATATATCCATGATGGGACATACACAGCACGCGATCGATGATTGATTTTTTTTGTTTTGCACGTTTATATTTTAGTTTTGCTTTATGTATATATTTGCTAGTAGATTATAATAATAATCTACGCCAGAGTAAGAAAGAAGTGCTGATAGCAAGAAAAAAATCGTTTTGTTGTCTTACTGTTCCGCATGTAGCGATAGTCGTGAGGGTTTGCATCGGCGTACCCCGCAGACCGCCTGGCTAACCGCAGGCGTGCTTGCTCAAGCTTGAACACCCTTACGCGCTTCACACCGGATCAATTGTGCTCAATATTGTTGTAAAGTCCACACGTTCTCTGAAATTTATTTCAGAGTTAAGTAAGGATGCGACTCGAGGTGCTATGACGCGGAGTTTTCATGTCCTATCAAAACCGATGTTAACTTGTCGGCAAAAAAGAGTATCCTTACAAATTTTAAATGATGGAATCGCCTTGCATTTAATGTCTGAATGCAAGTGATAAAATACCTGAATGTTGCCTGTGTCGTCCGGGTCTGGTCCTAATAATATTTCAGATTGTTGCGAGAATGTATCCAAATGAGCTGTACATCAAGCGAATTGGTTCTGGTCTACTTTCTACGACGAAATCAGACAGGAATACACCCGACATGACATTAACCAAATCTTTTGTACGATGATCTTAGCGTTTTCAATGAATAGAAGTTATCGGCCCGAAAACGTTTCGCAATCAGCCAAGGATTTACCTTCATTACAGTCGTGGTCCAATTATTAGCTTGAAAGAAGAGGAAGATGTGTACAAAAAATAAAGACACCTAGATATGTACTCAGACTACTTCCTTTGTACAGACTTTAAGCTACACTAAGAAGTGGGCTTGAACGTCACAGAGCAGCCTCAACTTAGCAGATTCTGCGATTGGGAAGCAGGCGCAGGAGAAGCAAAATTCGGACCTTCGTAGCTTATATTAATATTGTGCCTTTCTGCCAAAACACCTCCGATTTAAGGTCCTACGTAGGACTTCTGCTCCTACGTAGGGCCCCTTATAACCTACCCTGGAGGCTTGCAAAGCCTAGGCTATAACATAAAACGGTAACGCTGCAGCAAACTCCTTGCCAATATACCCTGGTAATAGGCACGTACATGTAGCTCTATCTTCTTGCGTAACGTTTGTCTTGCCGTAGTTCGATACAGAGTAATACTAGGTCATGTAAGCTGTAACGTATAAACTCTTCACATTTGGTCTGAATAACACCAGTGCTCCGAAAAGCCAGGGCTTTCTATACACCCTACGATATTGATCTCGTCTGCCGGTCCTACGTAGGAGGAAATGGCCGGCAAAAACTGGCCATTCGGGCCTTAGTGGCTAAATTGGCCCTCCTACCCTACGTAAGATCAGAGCTCTTACGTAGGGCTGGACGCTTCAGGTAAGGGAATTTGCCTGTTTAGTAGCCCTCTCGGAGTGACAGCACAAAAAGGAAGATAACTCCAAGAATAAAAATCATATAAAGATGCCACTTGCGCCAAAAAAAGCTGAAACTTTGGGCATTGTTTTATGATTGTTTTTGGAATAGAAAGCTGCAGTTTTAATTTGCCTACATGCTAAATTGTGCAGAATGTCGGATTCACGCTGTTGCCAGTTTAGTAGCCTTTTTACTCTGAATTTCACTATGCCGTGCTTGCTCGTTCAGTGACTTTGTGAACCTTTAGGGTTAGGGAGAATCGAACCTGGCTTATGTGATAGTGACAATAACACAAAACTTTGGTGGTAGGTTTATCAACTGCTACAGTTAAACCCATGCCTGCATCACTACTGATGGCTTAGCCACTGCACCACTCGCACAATATCCATCACTGGTGGTATAGCCATCATTATTTGCACAGGCGCCTCCTCCTGGCTTCTCACGTTGGTCGATTTCATACTTTTCTTGGCACGTTTGCTTAGCTTTTCCTCCTTCTTGAGGAGCTCGCGCGTCAGAATGTGACCTCCAGTCTCTTTCCGCTTTTTCTTGGATTTTTTTAGTGCTCAAGCTGGAAATCCTATCGGACAATATCCGACACTTGTTGCCAGGCAGCTTCTCTGTGTGAAGCAGGCAACCCGTTTCGCTCAAAGTCCTCTAGTTTAGCGTACATATTTACGCGGGAGAGTGGGAAGATTAGCTCTTCGAGTTGTCCTTATTGTACTGGAGTGATACCGCACCACTCTGTGTAAAAAGTACCAATTGTTTAGACTACATCTCAAATAGTGTGTCGTGTGTTGTTGGAACGTTGACTGTAGTTCAAACGACATTTTTGGAACGAATTAATCTGTGTGAGGCTGTCCTAGTCAAGCAAAAAACTGTCGTGACAGCATCGAATACTTTAAATGCAAGACTCAAAACAGTTTTACACTGTTTCTAACAAATTCGTGCTCTAACTTTCGTTGTCCACTTCATATCGTGCTGCCATCGTCTTGCCTTCGTTGCGACGCGCACAGACTAGTTTTCAAGTAAAAGGATACAGGAATCTGATGCTCTAAAAAGTTCACTTCTTCGGTCGAAGAAGCTTGGCTACTCATAAGGTTGTTTAAATGTCGGTTTTGTCCTCCTGGGTCAACATTCACCCATTCTGAGGTACTTTCTGTAACACTGTTGATGAGGTTTGCAACACTTATAAAAATGGCCTAAACCACCCAATAAATATCCGTCTCTGGCCACCCGATGGTTTGCCTAGCAACACCGTATGGAAGTCGGGCAACACTGTGTAAGTGTCCTTCAGCACCCATAAACGAAATAAGCTTTTAACATGTCTAATGTAAGGGCGCCAAAGAGCGTTGTTGCGAGTAAGATGATGCGATTCGATATTACCTCAGGTACCGGTACGCCAACACGCTGAGTATCGTTTCATGATATGCTTAGCTCCAACAGCTGGGTGTACCACATTTATAGCAAATTCATGTCATATTAAGTGTTCCTGTTGGAAAATCCTCGTTGAGGGTAAAATATTACTTCTAATGCCAATCCCGCGACCAAGAAAGCGATATATTGACAACAAGGATATCACTGTTTCTAGCCAGCTCCGTTGTAGATGAGAGTAGATGGCTGCAATTCTGCGTAAATAACGCGTTTTAGTGCAGCTTGTTCAGTACGATATTTAAGAGAGCAGGTTTTGGAGCTCACGGCGGCATTTTTCTTCGTATAAAACCTATGTTACGGAGCTTATTCAGCACGATGTTCGAAGCGCCCTCTACCGCAGGTCGTAGCTGACGTGTTTGTCGAAAAAGAATAACAATTTAGATGCAGCCACTCTGAAGAACGTATTGTACACTAAGTACTAAACAAGTGAGATTGGTAACAAAAGCAAGTTAATGTAAGCAATACATCGCCATAAAACTTATTCCCACTATTACAGTCTTCGACGTTTTGTCTGCTCGCACGATCATCGCACGCACGTCCCTAGTAGAACCACCGGTTCTTGACGGAAGTTCGGTGGACGAGGTAACGCACGGCCTCCATTTGTTCCGTGAGGATTAAGGTCATTTGACCAGCGAGTCACTTGTCGTTCTCGCGTTACTTGAATGATTTTCGCTCCCATATCTTCATCTTGCTTAGTAGCTCCGGACATCGGGTTGGGAACTCAGTGTCCGAAATTTCGGATAGTTCAGCAACTTCCGGGATATGAAGCTGAGTGGGAACGTGTAACGGGGTACAAGCCCCAACTGTACCCAAGTTACATGAAGAGTGACTAGGTCACTCTTCGGAAGGACTGGTACCTGGTATCAGTGGATCAGGAGCCAACCATTGGATAATTACATAACTTCACTATTGGTGACTTACAGTTTGTATTAGCTCAAGCTTAACCTTACCTATAAATATATTCAGTCTTAAACGTACCTTTAGCTGGTTAATTTGTCCCCTCAGGTCAGGGACACGTGAACTGCCGTTCACTTAGAGTTTGTACACTCTCGAAAGCTCTTACTTCCTCAAGCGCAAGGTGCTGTGTGACCCCGTCACACTTGGTAGCACTTGTAGTCAATCCACGCCAACGCGGGTAGACTACCTGAACCTCTGAGGTTCTGTCATCATGGACCGGAACAACTTTCCGCACCTGAACGGTCGCAGCTCGAGTCTGTTCGGAAGATGGCAGGCATCTTCGGGATGGATGCCTTGCAGAGGCTGGTGGTGTCAACACCGGCCGAGCAGGTCGAACGTGTCAATGCGTTTGACACTTATGAACGAGGGCTCATCGCACACGTGCGGGGAAACCTGCAGGCGCCGGTGGCTGAATGGAAGCCGCCTGACCCGAAGCCATTGCGACTGAAGGTGAAACCGTGCAAAGGGAAGGAAGGCGAGAACCTTCACTTCTGGGTTCGAGAGGCGGAGCTCGCGATGGACGCAGCTCTGATCTCGTCCGAGCAACTCCGCGTTGCTTTCGCGCTCTCCAACCTTAGCGGTCGCGCCAAGAGTTGGGCGTACACGCGGGAGTCGACCTCGCCTGGGTGCTTCACATCCTAGGCTCAGCTGTGTGAACAGCTTCGAGCCGCGTTCCTCCCGGCGAACTACGAGTACCGGCAGCGCTCGCGCTTCCTCTCATGCAAACAAGGAAAGCGTGAGCTGCACGAGTACATCCAAGAGATGCGGGAGCTTACGGCATCTCTAGTGGGCAACCCACTCAACGAACACATCAAGGTGACAGTGTTCATGGACGGCCTTCGAGTGGGCCCTGCGCGCACTCAGCTGTTCCGGGTGCAGTCAAGCACCCCCGAAGAGGCGATTCAAGTGGCAAGGTACCGAAGCATCCGGTGGACGCTTGGAGGTCGTCGACGTATATGACGACTCCGAGGAAGCTTCGAAGGTGGCGACGCGGACAGACGTCGGCCAAGTGAGTAACAAAGGTCCACAGACGGTCGCCCAGACCTTAACTGAAGAGGAAGACGCGGGACGCGCTTCCTGTGTGGGTAACACAGTTCCACACGAGGCATCGAGTGCCTCGGACGTGGGAAACGAAGTTTCACGTCACGGCCGCCGTCGACGACACCATCACAAGTCAAGTCTGAACCATGTTCAGACTGGAGTCGTGCATAACGACTCGGAGTCCAGGGCCCGGGATCTTTTGACACCGTCGGTGGAAGAGTGCTATCACATCTTCGATGGCGAGACCGGTTTACCCATCAAGGCATCTGGTGTCCACTTGGAACCGTTGCCAGAGGTTGCAGAGATACTGAACCTCGAGGGAATGATGGCAGAGCCTTCCCTGGCCAACCTCAAGGCTGGAGAGATTGCCGAGATGGTACTCATCAAACAAGAGACCTCTCAGGAAGAGTTGAACTCCTCCTCTGTTTTGGACAAAGACGTCCTCGAAGAGTTGAGTGTGCAGTGTCAATCGCGCTTGGGTTCTAAGATTCTTAAGAACCCCAAGGATCCGGTGTATCCTTTGGTGCCGGAGTATGCGGACGTGGTGACAAAGTACCCACCGACCCAACTCCCGCCAGATCGTGGAGTATGGCTCTAGATCGATCTCGTGCCTGGCACAAAGTACTGTGTCACGAGGCAGTGGCCTCTCCCTCGCGAACAGTGCGAGGTGATTGATACCGCCTTCGCTTTCGCAGCGAAGAAGGGCATGGTGCGGGAGTCGAAGTCCCCGTACTCGACGCCGACCTTCTGCGTTCGAAAGCCGAACGGGAAGTGGCGTCTGGTTCACGCTTATACTAAGCTGAACAACGCGACGGTGCCGGCCCAGACACCAATCCCACGAAAGGATGTGTTCTTGAACAACATTGCCGGGTGCGTACTGTACAGTGCGCTGGATTTGGAAGACGGATACTACCAGATCCTGAAGCGCGAGAGCGACATCCCGCTCACCGCGGTGAGCACTCCAAGCGGTATGCTTTGGGAGTGGCTCGTCATGCCGCAGGGCCTGTCTAACGCCCCAGCGACATTCAATCGCTTGGTTACGCAGCTGTTTAGACCGCTGCGTGCCTTCGTACAGACGTACTTAGACGCTGTCTTCGTCCATAGCCGTGCCGAGGGAGGCAAGACGGCCATGGAGGTGCATCTGGAGCACATCCGTCGAGTGTTAGACGTGATGAGAGCGAACAAGCTTTATGCCAACATCGACAAGTGCGTCTTCGCGTCACCAGAGATCAATGTTCTCAGTTGCTTCGTCGGCAACGTGGGCGTTCGGGCTGACCCTGACAAGGTCAAGGCTATTGCAGCCTGGCCGACGCCCCGATCCCAGAAGGATCTCAGGAAGTGGTTGGGCTTGGCCAACTACCTCTACAAGTACAGCGCGGGGTACGCGGGTCACGCAAAACCCTTGTCGGACCTCCTGAAGAAGGACGTCGACTGGCGCTGGGAGCAGACGCACCAGGACGCCTTTGACAGCGTCAAGGCCAGTCTTCAAGAGGCGCCGGTACTGGCCTTGCCGGACGAGACGAAGCCGTTCAGCGTCATCTGTGACGCTTCCGATTATGCGATCGGTTGTGCATTGCTGCAGAACGATGCAGACGGACATGAACGAGTCATCTCGTTCCAGTCCAGGCAGCTCAAAGCCGCCGAACGGAACTATCCTGTTCACGACATAGCGCTCCTTGCCATGAAGTATGCCCTCGTCAAATTTCGAGTACATCTTCTGGGCTCAAGGCCCTTTGTGATCTACACAGACCACGCATCCTTGAGGACGGCGACTAATTCGCATCACCTCTCCCAACGGATGGCGAGGTGGCTGTCTTTCGTCACGGAATACACGTTCCGCGTCGAATACAAGCCGGGCAAGCTCAACGTGCTTGCTGACGCCCTGTCTCGGCGTCCGGACTACGAGTTGGCCCCCATCACCCGGGTGACAACGGATCTTTATGATAGGATACGCATGGCATATCGGGATGATGAAGCTATCGCGCCAATCGCCAAGTTCCTGGCAGCAGGAACGGGCACAAAGTCCGACTGGATTTCGCCGCGGCAGCGCTCCCGGCTCCACCGATATGAGTTGAAGGATGGCCTCCTCTATTACCGGGTGGAGCCTAGTGATCCTCCACGGATGATTGTACCCAACGACGAGGATCTGAAGTTCGACATCCTCGCAGAGGCGCACGATGCACCCTCCAGTGGCCACTTGGGGCGTGAGTTGACCTTCCTCACGGTCTCTCAGGCCTTCTGGTGGACCCACATGTACAAGTGGGTCGCCAAGTATGTGAAGACATGCGAAACATATCAGCGGGTGAAACCCGCGGGGCACGCTTCGGCTGCGTTACAGAGCCTGCCCGTACCTGCTGACTGTTGGAAGTCGATGAGTCTTGACTTCATCTTTGGACTTCCCGTCGACGGACACGGCAACACCGGGATCGTGGTGTTCGTGTGTCGACATCTTGCTCCGGCGCCCGTTACGGTCACAGGCGAACAGACCGCACGACTATTCGTCGACGGCGTGTTCCGCTATCATGGTCTGCCCGAGACGATCGTCTCTGACCGATACCCGCTGTTCACCGCTGCGTTCTGGAAAACGCTGCTCCCTTTGCTCGGAACTCGTCTACAGTTGTCCACGGCCAATCACCTGCAGATGGACGGTCAGACGGAGCGCGTCAATCGAGTGCTCGAGGACACTCTCTGCAGCGTTTGCGCCGGAGCTCCACGTACGTGGTCGTCACAGCTCGCAGTTGTTGAGTTTGCGCTCAACAATGCGGTGCACGCGTCCACGGGGTTCACGCCGTTCTACTTGAACGGCTACCGCCACCCCAGAGTGCATCTCTCTCTTCGAAGAGACGCCACATCCTCTATTTTAAGTGGTGGAGAGGCTCGGAAAGCCCTTTCCTCCCAGGTCTCAGATGTGAGACCGGTTTCTCTGCGGAAACAAGTGGATCTCTTTATGGACACCGAGCTGATTGTGATCAGCAGGGTCCGCGATGCAATGGCAGCGGCCCAGGACAGGCAGAAGGAGTACTCGGACAAACATGGAAAAGGAAACTTAAATGTGTTTAAAGTGGGTGAATTGGTGTTACTTGACACTAGAAACCTACCGCTAGACACTGTCAGCTCTGTCAGCAGCAACAAGTTGAAGCACCGCTTCATCAGACCGTACGCGGTCCGGCCAGACACGGTGCGTCGTACACCATCGACCTACCAAAGTCAATGACGACGCACCCGACGTTCTACGTTGGACGTCTTAAGCGGTACCATGATCCGCAGGGGGTGGCTGACTCGCAGACCCACCTTGGTCCAGCTCCTCGAAGCGAGGAGCGGCCTCTGACATCGACGGGCGCGCAGGAGCGCGCACCCAAGGCTCGCGCTGGACAGAAAGGCTGCGATCGAGATCGTACGACGGAGGAGACCCGTACGAACGGACCCCAGAGGCATACGCCGGGTACACCGAGTACGCACCATACGCGTACGGATGGGAGTGCGTCAAAGGAGGCTCCGGACGTTGTTGCCCGTACTCAACACGTCGGATCAAGCGGAAGGCCTTTTCCAGATCGGACGAGTGGGCCCGGCGGTCGACCCGCCCATGGAGGACCGCTACCTCCCGGCTCAACCGGTCTAGGCGGTCCTCAAGTCGAGCAAGGACCCCTCGGTTCCCCTGGGCGGCAGCATCACCGCCAGTCTCAAGGCCAAGTGCAATCTCAAGCACGAGGACGCGTTGACGGAGGCGGTCGACCTCAGGGCCCTGCGTCGGACCCGCAGGTGGAGCACTCGGGCGAGAGAAGCTCCCCGGAGGCGGCTCATACTCGTACGAGGGCACTCCGCCCCTCCTTGACCGAAACGGAGAGGTCCACTACTACGTGGAGCGGGTACTCCAGGAGCGGCGGCAGCGCGGTAATCGCCAGCTCCTTGTGAAGTGGAGGAGTTATGCCCACTCCGAGAACTCGTGGGAGCCGATTGAACGGCTCCAGGCTGACTGCCCGAAGGCTGATGCGATCTGGGAACAGAAGCGGCGGCAGCTTCGTAAGTAGTCCGGGTCTTCTTGCCCGAACGGGGTACGGACGTTGACGACACTCCGTACCCGAGCTCATCACGAGCGCTCGAAGCCGCGCGCTTCTGGATGTCCCTTGGCAGCTGCCGCTTGCTGACCAAGTGGACAAACCGAATGCGAAGATCGCGCTGGCCCAGGATTTTGGACAGCAGCTGATCTTCTTGGAGTTCCCGTAACTCCTTGGGTGAGTACGTGAGAGTCTCCACCCACGCCCAGAACATGTCCTTGCATGAGCTCCAGCTCGGACAGTTCTCGGGAAGAACCCAGGGATAGCCCATACAGGGTAGAGACCACCCCGGTTCTCGTGAAGTCCTTCAGAGGGATCTGGTGCTGCGCGAGAAGCACGCACCGGGCCGCTTCCAAGTTATCGGTAAACAACTGTTCCTTTTGGACCAGGACGCATTCGTAAGCACCCTTGGAAGCGTGGCCATCGATAAGCCCACGAGGACGAGTGAGTTTCTCGAAGAAGAGGTCGGCTCCAAAGCTCGCCTCGGGAGGCCAATAACCTCTCGGGTTGATGGAAGCTCCCTGACCGACAGGTGTAGCCACCGGACCCCCACGATATACGCTGGGCAGCTTGGAAGCCCTCCTGCTGCTGGTCGTGATCGTTCGTGATCTCGCGGGGCTCGTCGATGGCACCCTCCTCCTCTTCATCCGAGGAGCCGAAGAGATCGTGGTAATGATCACGAGTATCCTTCTCTTCGCGAAGCGGAGACTTCGAAGCCATGCGCTTCTTGGAGCGCTTCGCCTCTTCGGCTGCGGCCTTAGCAGCCCGAGCACGCTCAAGACCCTCCGTGAGCGAGAGGTTCTTTGGAGGTTTGCCTCCCTCATCGCCGCCAGCATTGGGCGAGCCCTTGGCCTCGTCGGCAGGGCTCTCAGAGCGCTCAGGCGTCTTTGAATCGTGGTCACCGTGATCACTAGCGTGCGAGTGTACGCTGTCGTTGTCGTGCTCGCTGGGCACTGGAGTGTGCCCTCCCTCGGAGCTCCCAGATACGCTGTGGAGGCTCCTGGCCTTAGTCTCGTCCTCAGTACCCGGGCTGTGCTCACGGTATGTGAAGCACAGGTTCGGACGGGTGTCAGGCGGCACCGAAGGCGACCGACTGCGACGTGTGCTTGCGCGTTTGCTCGCAACCGTGTTGCTAGACGAATCAATCGCCTCGGAGGCCACCTTAGTAGCCTCCTTGAGTGCAGAGTCTTTGCCGCGAGGCTTAGAACTCGTAGCTTTCACCTTTACGGCGGCAGCCTTGGCGTGTGCTTTCGCACCGCCTTTCGCAGAGTCACGAGGCATGCTAAAGGTCGAAGTGGAAACCGTAAAGAAGAACGCGTGTGCTGCTCGAGGCTCCAACCGTGAAGTGACCTAAGTGGAGGAGGATGTAACGAGGTACAAGCCCCAAGTGTACCCAGGTTACATGAAGAGTAACTAGGTTACTCTTCGGAAGGACTGGTACCTGGTACCAGTGGCTCCAGGAGCTAACCATTGGATAATTACATAGCTTCACTATAGGTGATTTATTGTTTGTATTAGCTCCAGCTTAACCTTAGCTATAAATACATTCAGTCTTAAACGTACCTTTAACTGGTTACTTCGTCCCCTCAGACCAGGGACACGTGAACTGCCGTTCACTTAGAGTTTGTATACTCTCGGAAGCTCTTACTTCCTCAAGCGCAAGGTGCTGTGTGACCCCGTCATATTAACTCCCGAGCAGAAATTGTGGGTTGGCAGTGGCAGCAGCTTATAGCCGACTTCTGCGGGACTAACGTTAGATCAAGAGGATATTGTCAAATTCACTTTAGATCAGTAGGCAATTGTAATTTAAAAGTGCTGGAACCCATTAAAGTGCTTGATCAGTAATCAAATCAAAGGTGCTGTAAACTCGCTTGTAAAGGTGTCCTAAGATACATAGTAATAAAGGAGGACTAACGAGAGCCGACGAGAATGCGTTGTCGTCCGTATATGGTGAAGTACATCAAGTTTGGTGATAATTCTATTTGAAAAGCGTTATCGAATTGAGCAAGTTACCTCTTTGCGGGGTCCGGATGTGAGTCGGTAGTTAATATGTTCAGAAGTATGTACTAGTACTTGGAAAAATAAGCGTCATCGTTTGTCTGATCGCCTAGTCCATGTGTCAAAAAGTTTACGGTAATTAGACAGTCAAATCTCAAAAAGGGTATTATTAATCTCTCCTCCCCGCGTCGATAGCATACAGGTATCCAGGAACAAAGCATACTGGCGAAGGAGCGCATCAACATCAAAATACTCCACACAGCCTTCTACTGCATGATTCTTCATAGAATCTGGCCACGCGTCTTTAGAAAAGACACCCACCCTACACCCTAGGTTAACAGGAAAGGATTTTTTGGCAACGATAGTTTAATTTGGAGGTTTGTATTGGAAACCAGGTGGTACCCAGAGAAAGGACATCTTGTCTAAAATTATGAAAATACTAGAAGCGCAGGATTCGGGAAACGGAAGACATGGATGCAAAAGCGAAGGCAAGGTTGCAAGATAATAAAAATATATATGTGTGCAAGTGAAAAATATAGTACGATTACGATGCGGCCTCGACATGACTAATTAATTTCAACTTGGCTGGCCCACGGCCTGATATCGAGTCGCAATTGACGCTGAACGCGGGATGGACGCGGTCTGGCGCTCGGGCACGCTAAGATCATGGGTAGATCCGCGAAATCAACGTCGTACGCTCGCTCTGATAGCACGGAGGGGGGGGGCAACTAATGTGGCGGAACGTGGGCCAGATATGGAGTCCCTCTTGACGCTGAATGCAGGCAAGTAGCGTGGCTGCCGATTCAGATGATGAGTTTGTATGTGCAGGGGGTATTTACTCTGCAGACTCGACACCACGGTAGCGAAAGGTGCCCCGGTGTGGGGAAGAGTGGCTACCGCGGCGATTGAGAAAGCAGAAGTGGGAATCTGCGCGTTCGACTAATGGGGATTGGCAAGAACGAAGAAAGATGTTTCGGCAACTTTCTTCGTACTCTCCACAGTTATCCAATAGTATGCGTCTTATATTAACGATGAAAATAATAATAAACACACAATAAAAAAGTGAGAATATATCGATAACTGGCTTAGTGACATTTGGCTTCAAAATGTAGTAAAATACAATTTAGAATGCATATTATTAATACTGCTGTTGTATAATTGTCGCGAAACCTACTGTGAGTGCGAGATTGCAGCCGAATCAGATGATGCTTAAGTAAATATGGAGAGGTTTAAAAATCAAGAATCATATATTTATGAACTTCAACGGGTGAAAGACGGCGATTGGCTAAAGTAGAGGGAAGACAGAAGCTGAGGTAGATTTTCAAAAATACTCACTCCTCAACTTACCACGGAAAATATACAGCGTTACGGAGTGATGCGTCTGTGCGAAAGCCGACGGGTACGATGTTATGAACAGATTGTTACACATAGAATTTGGATAATACTGTACTAACTCAATCATGCAAAGGTTCAAGGGATCAGCGCGCCTATCAAGCCGTAGCGATTCATCTCTGCGAAAGCCACAGGTACGATATCGTGAACACGTGAGCATTGTATGCAGCGGTGGGCTGGCTAACAGTATCGCAAACATGCAAGGGTTCGAGGGATCGGAGCGCCACGCCCAGATGTAGCGTGTGAACGCCGATGTATGTCGCTGTCCGCAACAGTTATATGCCTTCTAATTAAATCTACACTGAAGAGCGATCAACTGACCACTCAAAATATATTTTGTGTTCGCAGGAATGGACCCGCCTCTATTCCAGTTCAGTGCGTTGATGAACCGTGCTTTGTGTCAATACGTTGTACTTGGGCGTCAAAGAGCTCACGATTTTATTTATTTTTGCTTTATGAACTAGTTATCTAACATCTAAAGTTCAGGATTCGTCCACAAGCCAATTTCTTGCACATACATATATATGTATATATGTGCAGGAGATGCGTTGAGGCATCTTAATCTTAGTCGTAGTAGACTGGGAAATAGCTCTACTCACCAGAGCCTGAGACTGGCGGCTTACTACACACATATTAATTTAGGTGCTTGAGTAAAAGCATACTAGTAATTTACGAGGAAGTATAATACCGCCAGGTATTTATAAGATAGCACAAAAAATAACAAACTTTTGATATTGATTTTAGGAAAAAAAGAGACAAATAAAATACCAGCGTTAATGCGTCGCTTTACTGTTGCCGTGGAAGTAATATAATAGTACACTGTCGGCGTGGTATCGACGCCATATTACATGTATTACGAATGGTGGGTGTGCTTGAAGATGCACCTGCGGCCTGGGCGCCGACATGTTTGTGGTGTATACGGGCGAGATGCAGGCCGATGTAGCTGCCGTTTCGTTGTACATCCGGCTGATCACGCCGACGCCACTATTAATAACATGACATACTGCACGTTCCAGAGCTATCTGTCCGTGCGTGGCGCGGTAGATCAAGTCCAACGAGTTCCAAGTCGAGGGCAGGGGCGCCAATTTTGTTAGAGGCAACGTTGGGTAGCATCCAGCGCTTATTTGCAATAAATACAAAACAATTGTGCTTTATAGAGTTACAGTTACAGGATAGAGTTTTCGTATGGCGGACGAGTAAAATGACACGTAAAGCAACCTTCGAAGTATGTGGTGCCGTCAATGGTCATTCCCCAAAAATCGTCGGACAATGAAGCCATTTTTTGGGGTTAGATTCCGTATAATTGCCTGCTTGTTCAATTTCAAGCAGGCGTGCCGCCGAAAGCTGAATGAGTACAAGGTACCACGAGTTGAGGTCAAGTTAGCGATGGCGCCGAATGTCTTTGACATTCTAACTGTGATAGATCCTAGCAAAATCGATGTCCAAGGAATCGCTTGGGTCAGGAACAAGATAAAAGAAACGTGTGATGCCAAACAAGTGAGCTACTCTACAAATAATTGGCGTAAATTTTGGCGGTACTTTCAAAGGACCAGGCTCGATATGTTTCCACCGGCATACTGGAGTGTGTACGGCATGAGGCGCGACATTGTTAGTCGTAAAAACAATCCTTTTGAGATATTTCATCGTCACATGAATGCACGAATTAAAGTTCCACATGCTGCCATGACTCGCTTCGTCAGCACACTTGAGAATATGGCTCGAGAATATGTGGCCCAACGCGTAGCAGTCCAGTTAGGATTAGCAAGACTGCCTCAACGGAAAAGGTCCCAGTTCCCACGAGTTCCGCAGCTCCCACGCTCAGCGACATTGTTGACTCAGAAGAGAGCGAGGACGAAGACGAACAGAGTAGCACGGCTGCGTAGGATTCAGTATCGTGTACAAGCGAAAAGAGCTCGGAGACAGAAGAGGAAGCCGTGGAGAACGAGGAAGCAGTTGGTGAGCCAGACTTCTCTTTTGACTACAATGGTGATGAATCAGCGGTCGTTTAGGCATTTCCTTCGCTTGTGACGGCGTAGCAGAAGTACTTAAGTAAAATACAATACATAAAAAATACTCGTGTTCTGTTCCTGATTGGTTACGCGACCTAAGTAGAATTTTGACACGTGACCATCTTGTAAGATTGACCTGTAAAACCGGCTACCACTGGAGACAGCGTAGGCGGACTAACCGATGGAGATGACAGGACAGGTTACTTGACTTGAGGCTGACGCCGTTGCGTTGTTGTTGTTGGCTTTGGTCGAGTTGATACGGTAGTGCAGGCTCTGCAGCGCTTACTCACAAGAGAAAGTCTATTTCGAAGAACTTGTTCGATCCGAGGCATGAGGAACACAGCAACTTCGTCGTCACTAGAGTCATCATTCGGCGTCTTTTTAATTGAAGATTTCGTCGGTTGTCTCGGCCCGACTGAGGTGTAATCGTTCGTCGATGACCAAGGCTCTCTTTCGCTTTTGAATGCTTTGAAGGAAATACTATCCGCAAGGAAGATGCGTTGGAGCTTGGTTTGTTTAAATTCAACTGGGACCAACGACTTGTGGCACTCTGGTGGAAGTCGGATATAAACATAGAGCGACATTTCGTCCTAATCTTCGTCACCACAAGTCTGACATGATTCGTCTGCAGCACTAAAACAAAAAAAATCATGTATCCACCACCTACCTTTACATGTATCATCACTACCACTTCTTGTAGAGGAGGCTTCATGGACCATGAATCGTGACTGCGGGTGTACATGTAATACCGTCCTCTAACCCATATAATATCGCCCGCCAACCCAAGAGACGCCACGGAAGGGTATCGAAGATGTCGAACACGAGTTTGCGAAAGATGCCATATGCAAGAAGATACTCTGTATCCCGGGCTCAGCATACAGTTGCCCGTACAAAGGTTAAGCGCTGCAGACAACAAAAGACAACATACATCAGCCTTTGCAGCCCATCGTTTCCCACTTTTTAATAGAGCGCTTAAGCAGGTCAGAACGAAAATCTGAGAAAAATCTCTGATGATGTTTTAGCAGCTTTCGTTTCATTGCGCTCTTTGAGGACGCAAACTTCCGTCGGCTCTAAGCGCAACAAAACGGAATCAGAATGATAAAAGTTAACAAATAGCTTAAGCTATTCGACAGGCTAACCTGCAGCCCCTGGATGGCCATGGACTCCGGTGCTAATGGCTCGGCATATGAGGCTAATGCATCACGCTACGCTGCCTTTCCTACATATTTAGTGAAGCATTCCTATCTAGGCATCCTCTAGGTAGTCTTGATTAGCCTCATTCGTCTTGCCATAACCTTCTACACGCTGGACTTAGCGTAGTGTAGCCTTTACCCTTCCAATTGGTCTCATTCGGACGCGTGAAGGTGGCTGGAACTGCTCCAGCGCAACACACTCCCCTCTGAGATCAGGTGGGGAGTCGTCTTGCCCTTATTGCGTCTACGCCGGGCTATGTAGACCATTCCCAGCGCGTCGCTGTAAGCATCGTTTGGGTGAGAGATGTGATTTGACGTCCCGATTCGTATTTCGTTACGTCGCTTTCTGCTTAAGCGCCATTAGAATTTCGTGGCGGATTTTTGGGACTACCAATTTTGTCGTTTCCAAAATCGTTGTCGTACTGTAGCTTAAATTTTCTAATAACTCGAACTGACGTTACGAACATCAGTAAGCGAAACTGATTATTGATGTAAGAAAGGTTAGCCACAATTTGGGTAAGGATGAGTTATAGAAAGGTCTATCAATTTCTGATCCACCATGTGCACAATCTGACTCACAACTGGGAGCAGCTTAGAATTTTCTATTGTCCATGGGCTATTTAGTCATTGCGTCCTCGAAGTGTTTTCTGACCGCTTCATCGTGTCCAATTGCGATGCATCAAGGTTACGGTTTTTCAGATTACTACTTTTTCAGATCGATATTTTAAGTACCGGTATCAATCGGTTTTAATTGATTTAACCCTCGCATTAAAATCGGTGTAGGAACCGCCTTTGTTAGTTTTTATTTTCCTGGTAGTGCTACGAGTAGTACACTCCGCGCCACATTAGATCACGCACCCACGTCGGTGGATGTAGCTCACTCAATTTTTAGAGTTAGAGCGTGCTATTTAGAAATGTTGTTCCTGCTATCACACATAATAGGCTACAGGTGCTAACGATTGCGATTTTGCAGTTTACAACAGGGCTCCTATATAAACAATTGATTCTGGCACTGCGACACATTAAGAGAAAGGATTAAAACCTAGCGTAAAAGAGATGACAACCTAGTGAATTGCAAAATCGGATGACTACCCTGTGTGGTCCACGAAAAGGATGAGCTCCTAGTGTACACGTGTATACAATCGTAAAATATCGGGACGGGTCATTGGATTTGATGTATGTATGCAGAAATTTCGCTGCTGATTGGATACGGCGTCTCAAGCTACCAGCATACTACTAGTTGCTATAAATATTAATATTAGAAACGTTGTGGGGGATGCTTTTTTAGCATCGCTACGCATCGTTACTGGGCTGGCCGGAATGCCCCAGCGTGCTGCCCCATGCTTAGAGGAAATCGGAATCGTCTCTACATGTACCTGGTCCATGCATCATGACACGTGTATTATAATGTAACGCATAAAGTACTGTAGCGCGAGGATGAGATCGTAATGCGATGCTTCTGAAGCAGCATTGCTTCATACGAGTGCTGAGCGCCCACACATGAAGCGGCTCATCTGACGCATGCGTTTGTTGACAGACAACTGGTCACTGCAGCTCAGGCAATATCTAGTCTAGAGCTGGCAGCCGAAGTCACAGTGCACTACATGTACTCAATATACCCGTATACTACATGTACACACTCTCATTATCCAGTCGGTATATATTTGCTTTAAACCACACTAGCGATTTCATCCTTGAGATTTGAGATACTGCCAAAGTCATCCGTTTTAATGGCTACACAAGGAAGTCATCCGTTTCACACTAGATTTTAACCCACAACCACACATTAATCATGCACACCTGAGTATGCTGAACTCAAGTAATATGTATAATAATGATTGCGTCTAATGCACATGAACGTAACATCATTGTGTGGGATGGGAGGTGGTGACCACACCTCCGCCGCTCTGGATTACTAATTAATCTTCGAAGCCAGTCAGGACGCCTCTCACTACTTTCTATTAGCATTTAGCTCCGTGTTAGCGGCTTTATTACGAAGCTGAATATCACAGATGAGGATGAATAGGGCCTACACTGAAGGTGCCGGTAATTTTGCATTATTGTATGGAATATGAGCGCAATAAGAACAGAGCGTTCCCAGGTTCGTCGGACCCGCCACGGTTCGAAATGGGCTACATGCTGAGCATAATATGCAAGCTAATAGACACAAAATATAATCACGAGCCCCAGTGTCCGTTAGGTTGTCACCATCAGCCATAATTGACCCCGCCAATGTATAATACATGCTCGACGAGCCAGTAGACTGCAGATTGGTTTCAACGCCGGTTAAATCATAGGGCAATGCTTCGTGCACAACGCTGTCTCTGACGGCTGCTTATCGGTCTTGAACAGCTTCTTCTTGCTCTGTAGACTCTGTTACAACACACAAACGAACGATACAGGATGAGCACGGCTTCAATCATGTACCATACAAGTAAGGTGACAACCCTTTTCCTCTGCTGTTGCTGTTGGTGCAACGACCTGTCAGTAGCGTACATGATTAGCAAAGCTGTAGACATGAAACATACAAGTTAGACATGCGCACCTTCATTGTCGCTTTCAGCGTTATGGTCTGGTGGTTGCTGGGACGTCAGTGGGCTGGTCGGAGCGATAGACGGACTCGGTGAGGAGTCGGCCTGGGCCCGGAGCGCATCTGAGCACCACAAACTGTTAAAACGATTCATCACGGACCTCATTACAGCTTGGTCACGCACTAAGGATGATCCGGTCCAAGTACCGCATCAGCTCTTCATCCCCGACGAATACATCCTGCCCGCGCACTCCATTCTTCATTTTTCACGGCTTGACGTACGTGTGACTGTTGGAGAGACATGTCTGGCACTTAGACGTCCATCCGTTCTTTTTGAGCTCGCGCCAGCTCGCTAGGAAAGCCATTCGTGTGTTGGCCGGAGTTTCTGAAAGTGAGAGTCCTGTGTGGCTAGCATTTTCCACCTCTAATATTCTATATTTGATCTGCAGAAAGCATCGATTCCTCTAATTTATTAAATGAATCGGTTATGTCTCAGAAACCCGTGCTTTGTTCGGAAAGTAGTATATGCCGGGAAGATTAGAACTTTGTGCCTACCCTTCGTTGATTTGAAGTGTGTAAGATCGAATAAAAAAAACAAATATAGCATTTTTTAACGTGTACGTTCCATGTTAAAAAAAGTTTTGGTACCATGTACGGTCCAGGCTCCCGGTTTCAAGGGGTTAAGCTTAGTCGAATGAAGAAATATAATGCAATTGGAGGCCAAGAACAAAACTATACAGCTAGCAAGTACGGAATGTCTGCGTCGCTACGTACTTTTGGCCAGGGTCAGAGTGATGGTCATTGCTGGTTCTCCACAACGCCTGCAAGAAAAAAAGGTATCACCGGAAAACTCTTTGCCTGAATAGCCTAAATACGGGGTTTTAGCGTTATTCGTGCACAATTAAAGTAATTAGTGGCGAAATACCGTCCGCTACGTATTTATGGCCAGCACTGTAGTAATTGCAACAAATGGCTTAGTAGGCTGATTTACGAGGGAGTTGGGCTGGTAGTGCAGGCGGCAAATTGGTTTTAGACGTTTAGAGAGAAGCGTTTAAGCAAGGCCGAAGCTGCAGTAAACGTTTACTGCAACGTCGGGTCTTGCTCTGAGAGAACTGTTGCGATTTCCCCTTACATCACGTATTTATGCACACATCTCATGTTATTACTTGGAGGCATACTTCGCAACCGTGGCTTTGTCTGAGCTGGTGCGGGTGCTCCTATCTCACCTATGTACAGCAACGTAGACGCATGTACATACCCAGCGTAATTACCTGTACAAATAATAAGCTGTGAAAATAAAACTAACTGCCCGTCCCGTTAACCACCACTGGTGCCCACCAGATCCGTAAAAATTGACCTTCTCGCTGAGGGAGAGGTGTCATCACTAGCGATTTGGACTTTGCCACCACAATACTGGACAGGATCACCAGAGATTTGGAAGTCACCAACATCAGCTAAGAGGCAACAAATCACCATAGATTAGAAAAATACCACCAGGAGAAGGGCATAAACCACCAGAAGAATCGGCTGGTAGTCTTACATACACATACCTGTTAGAATACAGTATAGATTACTTGAGCGCTAGCGAGCCCCGTCGAGTTAGCGTTCGCAGCCCAACCGTTAAATATAACCCAGAATCAAAGCAAGCAGACTAATATAATAAATTGGAAAGTGGCCGAACTAGTTTTGTGTCTGGCTTTCGTATAGTGTGGTGAATGACAACATATAGTGTGGTGAATGACAGCGCTACAAGATTGTAGAGCCCATGGTAACAACGCTCAAAACTGCTTAGGAAGGAATTAAAAAAGGTGTGTAGTATTGTAAAGTCAGAAAAGAATGTTTTAGAACCTGCGGCGCTTTGTCTGCTCGCACGAGAACCGATTCATCGATCTCTGTTGCGGATCACGATGGTCTTCAGAGGCACTATCTTCCACAAACCATGACCCATTGCTACTACCACGAAGAGCTGTTGGCCATCCATTGTGAAGGAGGTTCCCATCTGTATCAGCTCTAGGTGCTATCTCACCCGCCTCGTAGTAAAAATAGTTTCCGGAAAGAACTCCAGTATCACCAACATAGTCGGCTGAGGTATTACCACTAGATAAAAGATCGACTTGATCTGTGATTGGTGTAAGACCAAAATGCGCTTGGGGATCATTTTCGGATACATTTGATTCATCCAATTGGGTGAAGTTGGGTGCGTTATGCGAAAACTGGTCGGCCAGCGCAGCTCCAGTGAAGATGTTGTGGTCGGGTGAAAATTCAACTTGCTGGCTATGTATGCTGTTTTGAGTATCGTTTGCAGCCCCGAATTTATTATATACGCCAGTTGTTTGGTGATGCATAACACGAGTGTTATCGATAGTTTGATCTTCATCTCTAACTATGGGAGACTTGCTTGGTCCAAATACAGGCCTCCCATCTATTATACTCGGAACAGCATCCACACCGGCTGTAACAGGAGTAGATCCATGGTCATTTAATGGGCATAAGCCCTGCCGTTGACACTGCCACGGGGTCTTTGGTTACTTACGAAGCTTCGTTCTGGATCAGACATCCCGGGGCACGGTAGGCCTAATTCTGGTACTGTGGACTATATGCAAACAGAGGCTGAACTTTGCTCTGAAGCGGCAGCTGCAGGTCCTTGAAGCTGCGTCCACAAGCCAACCATCTTTTGGCATTCCCTGCCACTGCATTCGAAAGACATGGATCGACTTGAAAGGCAGATTTGCTTTCTTGGGTGTAACAAAAAAGCATCTGCGGAGCGGCTCTCGCATCGCCGTAAGGAGATAGTGGTCGATGTATAACTTGAACAAGATGAGCAGGTAGGCCATCGGCAGCAGGATGGGGTTTAGCCAACAGTTCATTTTTTCTAACAGTCAAGTTGTACAAAGCTTTTAGTCGCTGTGAAACGGCAGGCGTACTCTGGAAAGATACGCGCAGATTAACAAATACCAATCGCGATTTATCCAAACGATTCACTAACTCGGCCGGCGTTGCCGTTTTTGACTTGTTCACTAACTTGAGCGTTTTGTGGTATTGTTCTAAGGGATTATTAGTTGCTGCATACCCAGGAGGTGTACGGAAAGCCTGCCACTCGCTAAAACGAGGATGTAAAATCCACTGAGCGATAACACGGTCTGCTACTTGTCGAAACGGCACGCCAAACGATGATGCAGCACGCCAAGAAGCCAACACGCGAGCTCGTTTGCTGAGAAATTTTTCTTCATTGCGGGCGTAATGAAGGTCATTGAGATCACGAAAAATCATCTTAATTGTCACACTCGGTAATTTTTGTCCACGTAGTCTTTCACGTTCTTTCACACATGAAACCAGCACATAAGAACTTTTGCTTCAGACAATTCGGTTTTTCATGCGTTGTATTGTGCGTTGGCTGCGTCGGTCATCACGAATTGTGGAGAAAGTTTAACCATAAAATTTTCCCAAACAACTATCTTAGTGAAAGCGATGCACCACTCAATATCACTTCCGGCTCGCTGAGAAGTACAGAAGAAAATCATAGGAAATAATTTTCCACGACAATCTGAGATTCCAAAAACAGAACCTGGATAGCGCTGCTTAACTATGCTGTGAGTGCTGTCGATATGAAATATCGTAGAGCAGCGAGGGTCGCGCGGGACTTTTACGTACTGCTCTAGTAGTGAACGACAGGTGAGGCCAATACGAAATGGAGACGCGGCAGATCCATTTCCTAGATTGGGTACTAAAATAGCCTCGTCGTACTTTGTGTCGCAGAGAATGATCAAATTATCTTCGTGGCCGCTAGCATTCTCCACGGAATCATACATATGTCGGCAGCAAAGGTCGATAACTGGCTGCATTTCGTCGCGTTTGGTTTTTACTCTCCATTTCTTTAACGTAGCTTTGAACCTGTGTAAGCAGCGGTGCTGGTCCAGTTAGAGTGTGCCGTTGTATCTTCTTGCACAATATTCCAAACAAGTCGACTGCAGTAAATGATCCATCATCATCAAGGCGTTCGTCGATGACCGCTTTCATCCGATCTGTCAACACGGGTGTCGTTGGCGACGGCGCGGCTAAGTCTGTCATTGAATGATCCCCATTCAACGAGACACTGGCGGAAGTGCTCTGTGTACAGGTTAATATCCTGTATCGACTTGGGCATGCTTCTCCGCTGATTTTGCAGCGTGCTGCTACGCATTTTGTTACAATTCTGCGCATTTCGTGTCGTTCCATCAGGTTTTCATCGGCATCATGTGTAGCATGGTCGAGAGTGCAACGTGCTGGGCCATTCCTTTGACGGCTCAGACTTGGTAAAGAGTTCAAAAACTCGTCCAACGTGACATCCGTGCTAGTTGCGAAATTCCATAGCTCCTCCCAGTGTATCCGTGCCCGCCGGGGTTGTTGCGTCTGCTCACTAATCAGCTCGAACTGTTGCAGCACAAGGACAGTATTAGCTCTACGACCAAGCAGCATACTACACTGCAGCATACTACGTATATTTGCACCTCCATCATCAGTCTGGTCCTCCGTGGCTTGCCGGAAAAAATGTCGTGGTGCTATGACGTGTGCAACTAAGCACACGCAGTGAGTTGTATGTATTTTTAGCGAGGTCCTGTGCCGAAACTACTGAAAATAGGTGATCCTCGATTTAGACACAGAATAGTTATGGTGGTGATGGACAAATCAGTGGTGATGTGACCCTATTCTAGGGTGTGTGATTCAACCCGAATCTATGGTGGTGTTTTCCGATTCGTTGGTGGTGCTTTCAAAAGTGGAGGTGATAGGGCTCCTCACTCCTTCTCGCTTGTGTGGTGACCAGAGTACCACAACTGCGCATCTACACAGCAACATAACACCGTCGTCAACTACACAAGATAAATACAACGAAAATACAAATGATCGGTCCTCTTTCGCCTCAATTACAGCCACCATATCGTCCCTTTCTCCTGACTATAATGCATGTATTGTAAGGAAACAGCAGTACTTAATTATCAGTAACCGCTGCAGATCTGGTACGTTGTGGTTCTGGTCGTGTACGCAACGATTGCCTTCCGATGCTGCCACAGCAGGCAGTTCTATATCAATGCGACACAACGTTATGATTAGTGCTATTTGCCCATAGTGTCCGCTTCACAACCATCAGATCTCAGCATACGACTTACGCTCGGTGTGGTCAATGCGGCGAATTAAGCCCCAGCATTGCAGGAAGTTCTCGGAGAAAGTGAATTCTTTTTTGTTTGGTACACGAAGTTTCTATCAGTTTATATCCATGCGAAACCTTTCTCGCGGAGTGAAACCTGTGAGGTTTATACGAATTAGTAGGAAAATAAGACCTTCTCATTTGAAATTTGTATTGAATCGATACCTACTGTTGGTGTTTACACATAAACTTGAATTAATCCCTTTAGGGCTGTACGTACTACTACTCGTAGAACTATCAGGAAAATAAAAAACACCGATTTTCATGCGAGGGTTAAATCAATTAAAACCGATTGATACTGGTCCTTAAAATATCGATCTGAAAAAGTAGTAATCTGAAAAACCGTAACCTTGATGCATCGCAATTGGAGACGATGAAGCGGTCAGAAAACACTTCGAGGAGGCAACGACTAAATAGCCCATGGTCAATAGAAAATTCTAAGCTGCTCCCAGTGACGAGTCAGATTGTGCAAATGGTGGATCAGAAATTGATAGACCTTACCACAAGTCTGGCATGATTCGTCTGCAGCACTAAAACAAAAAAACATGTATCCACTGCCTACCTTTACATGTATCATCACTATCACCTCCTGTAGAGGAGGCTTCATGGGCCATGAATCGTGACTGCGTGTGTACATGTAATGTAATACCGTCCTCTAACCCATATACAGTCATCCCCGCCTAATCTGGAAAGGTGGGACCAATAAAAACTGCAAGGTTGCAAGATTCGCATAGGTCTTACATAGAAGCCAAATATACTGTGTTAATCTGAACTCATGCTTCTCGCTCCCCACGATGTAGCAAGTGTGCATGTCACTATCCCCAAATTCCTACTTTAGATCAGTACATGCTGTGGTGGGCAGCAAATCTCCGCTGCACCCATCCATAATCTCTGCAAGATACGTTGCTGATCGCAATTCCAGATTAGGCGGGGACGACTGTAATATCGCCCTCCAACCCAAGAGACGCCACGGAAGAATTTCGAAGATGTCGAACGCGAGTTTGCTAAAGATGCCATAAACAAGAAGATACTCTGTATCCCGGGCTCAGCATACAGTTGCCCGTATAAAGGTTAAGCGCTGCAGACAACAAAAGACAACATACATCAGCCTTTGCAGCCCATCGTTTCCCACTTTTTAGTGAAAAGGGTGTCAACAAAATTCAAATGGGGTCTCATCAAAAAACAAAACGGGGCGGGATCAAAACTGTTTGTCACAGTGTGCATTACTAAAGTACATAGAGTACCGGTAGCAACGCGATGCTACGATGCATAAATAGCATTCTTCAAATGAAATCATTTAATGTTTACGAGAATAATACTTGACAGGGCTCAGCTAAGGGAGAGCTTGCTGTAGATAAGTACTGGAGGCTTGACGATATTTTAGAGTATAACTCAACGTGGTATGCAGGCTAACTCGACTGGTCGACTTATCTCGCATCCCGTATGCAGATTAACTCGACTAGTCGACTTTTCTTGAATCTGTGTTCTGACAAACTTGGTCTGTCCGACCTTTGACTATGTTCATTACCAGTCAGCTAATGCTCACGACCAAGGCAAGCGCATATCACTCAATATTACTAGTTTCATCCGATGGCATGCTTGTTGCAACTGAGCACCAGCACAAACAGTTCCTGCTGACTGCCCTTCGTTTCATTTCGATATGTATTGTAGTCCATTCAGGAGTGGAGTACAGTTGAGAACGATGTGTTCACTGACTGCATGCAGTTGCGGAACGGGAGAGAAAATACCTACTTAAGCACAATCAGAACACTAGGAATACAGCTGAGCAACGGGAGATACTTAGTACTTATTTGTGAATAATCTAGTTCTGACTTCTGAGTAATGGCGAAAAATTGAGTAAAATTTGCATTTTGACCGCTCCATCAATCGATCTGGCTACTGCAAAGCTACATGAATATTACAGGATACAGGGTCTAATGAGTGATAAAGGGACCAAACAGTTATATTGTGTTTCTTGGAACAATTACAACTGAATCCAGAAAGGTCTGTTTTAACGTATCCGAAGTCATAATACTGCCGGGTCTGGTGAATATGACAGCTTTAGTCATCATGAAACTGTCTTGGTCAATAGTTTAACTTAGGAGAGGAGATATCGGGCTTTCCTCAGGACTCAGTATCGTTTCCTCAGACTTCAGCCGTTTTTAAGGCTGTTCCTGCGTAGGATATATACTAGGTCTGTGACGGTTTTGGTCACGTCATTTGGTCACGTGGAAAGTAAGCCTTGACAGCCACTTGGCTGGCATTTACACACACCATGATTCTCTATCACGTATCAAGAGCGTTCACATTGGCCTTGGTGACCTCTTCAGCACATTAGTAAGAGGCGTATCGTAGTGGTTGAAAATACACACGATCAAATGTTAAGTTGATCTTACGCTGCGGAGCGGTGGACGAAGCGGACGCCGTCATAGGGTGAAAAGCTGTGGTTCAAACTGCGGCCAAGGTCTCAGCGTAGTATTTACGGCTCTCGAGGCCTCCGACCATGTATTCGCATGCATCGTAGTTGCTCACGAGCTGAGCAAGCTAATCCTCATTTTTATCCAGTCTTCATTTTTTTTTACCTCAGAGGCCACAGGTGAGCCAGACACATTGTAATCGTAGCATACACTTATATTCTTATAATAAATGATAAAACATACGTGATGCCACACATGCTAAACACACTCAGATAGCCAATGCCAATGAATCGAGCTTTGGTTAACTCATTTGCATCATGCAACTTGCATGTTGACTTCAGTGAGATACATTTCATATGAAATGGCAAGCGCGCATGCAGTATGATTCGAAGTATCAGTAGGACGTAGCGAAACAGAAAACTTACTCATGTAAATCCAATGCTTATTCGTGAGAAATATTTTCTCGAACGTACGTTGCACTGTAACATGTAATATGTACCTTTCGCAAACCTGGATCCTATTAAATACACCACCGTAAGTTCTCATCACAGCTCCGTTTATCAATGGGGCACCACCGTCCAGCTATTAAAAAAGCATGCTTGCAAACTCACACATTAGAAAGCGTTCATCGTTGAACAACATTTTTTATGCACTCATCTTAATCTGTGGCAAATTTCGTGCATCTATCAAACCATTTACAAACAGCTACTACGTAGTATGTTCGAAGTAGACCGCACAGCCCCCGTAGTCGCACGGCAGTAGATAAATCTTAACTGACACACCAAGCGTTCATCTCCCTCTTCGAGTTTCTTTGCACTATTACTGGGGTAGAGTGTGTTAAGATCAGCGTACCGTTATGACACGTATCCCAGAATGCGAACATGCATTTGGAAGCGTATTTCGGATAGAACGGCAACTTGTCTTGTTCGTTATTAGACGTGCATGCACTGCAGCACGGACAGCAACGTTTAATTACTACCGGTAGGCCAAAAAGACAGGAGCTCCCACACTTATTAACTTATTATAGCAGGGTTGGTATTTCTGCTCGAAGAAGCTATGTTAGTCAGACGCATATCGACCGAAGTCCATCTCCAATTAATGCCGAGTTAACCGGATGCGAGCATTTGGGATGCAAGATAAGTCGGCCAGTCGAGTTAACCTGCATACGGGATGTGAGATAAATCGACTGGCTGCATCCAGGATGCAAAATAAGGCGATTAGGTCAGATCAAACAAACACGCAATGAGATCAAAAGTTGTTGCGACTTCTAATACTAGTTTCTTTCTCTATGAATTGTGCTGTTACATGTACATTATTACTATTATTATTAGAATTAATTAAGCAAATGAATGGAATTGCCGGTGTGTATTAACCCTTTCTTAATACTTAAGTAGTACCGTATCTTTTATTATATTAATTGTTAATTAAAGTAGTACTCCATGTATGTGTACATACAGTTCCGCACGGTGCTGGTCAGAGACGCGTCTTTTGCTAAAAAAACCCATCTGTATTTTGGTGGCGCCCTTTTTGGTTTGCCGGAACCCCAAAAAGACGTTTGTTTTTTGCTGAAGCCTTTTCGATTTGCTGGCACCCCGTGATCTGACGTTACGAACTTCAATTAGCGAAACTGATCATTGATGCAAGAAAGATTAGCCAAAATTTGGGTAAGGATGAGTTATAGAATTTGTTAGTAACTCACCTTGAAACTTGCTGGAGCTTACTGTCTGCAAATCCCGTGCTCATTACCCTACCAGTGAGGTTTTGTTGTTAGCTTTGTTAAGTTAGCTATGTGCTTAGCTTTTTAGACACTTAGGTACATTTGTGATTAAAGTACAGTTTGGTTTTATTCAGTTTAATAGTATAGGTATGATACTTTTAGCATCTCAGTCACCTGGTGAAATCTACCAGCCGGTATGGAATGTCCAACATAACGCTACCGGTTATTTATCATGTGATTTGATTCGCGTCGGGGACACACTGCCTATCTACTACTAGTTAAAGTCATTTTCACATTCGCCCTCAAGCGCCGCTTCCGCCCAGCCCGGTGCACCGGCATTTCAAAGCACAGTTTTCCGGCCAGCTATGATGCGGATTAGCTACGCCTTCGTTGTCATTCTCTTTGCTGGTGCCACAACTGTTTCGGAAGCTACAGAGTTGGGTGATACTCAGTTCACAACAAACGTTTCTCCTAATACCGCTAAGTCCATCAAAGTTACGCAGACAAGCATCAACAGAATCCTCAGGCGCCAAAATGATGGAGAAGAGATGAGCGAAGAAGACGAAGAGAGGGCCATTATTCCGTTGAAGCAACTGAACCTGATCATGGGAAATTTAGAGGGACAAGGCTTGGAAAAGGCGTTTCATATTCTGCAAACCCTGCAGCTCACCACGAAGCAACGTGAAGCAATTTTGAAGCTACACCGTGCACGTCTTGAGAACCTGCGTCGCAACGTCTAAGTGGCTCGATGTGCCTTCGTGGCATCAGCATAATCTCTCGTGGGGGCCCCTAAAGTCGAGTGAGTAAGTTTAGAAACGTCGTGTTCTTAAACCAGTGTTATGAAGATGTAGGCGTGAATTCTAGTTACTCCTGTTAAGCATTCGCCGATTGCTGGGCACGATCCAGGTAGGGCCGTTGATGCATTTTAAGGTGTCAATACAATGTAAGTGTTGAGATCCTTATGCTGCTTTGTGTATTGCCTCTTGTTGACTTAAGTTGGAATTGAGACAGTGTTCGACGAATGGAGATCACCATTTACGCCAACAACGCCATTGACACTCTCGCCTTAGTCTCGGACGCTATCCACCATGCAGTTAAAGAAGCGCGCAACGGGGCGAGGTTCATGTTGGCCAAGACATTAGAACCAACGTAGGTGGTGGCAAGGTTGATGCTGGAGTTGGGGACTCCGTGATCCCGAAACCAACCGGTATCAGTAGCACGATTTGAAAGCATCGATTCGATTGTGTATTTCGATAAGTTATTTCTCTATTACTAAAATGTTGCCAAAAATATTGTTTTTTTTACTTGTAGTGGTTGTCATGTGTGGTTATGTGGGCTGTCAACGAATGTGTTTTTTAGCGTAGTAGCTCCACCTTTCTTGAATATTGTTCATTGACGGCAAAGTTGCTGTTGAATGCAGGGGAACGAAATTCCAATTGTGGCAACGGGTGAAAGGAGTTCTTTTTGTATGAGTCAGTAGATAATAATAAGAAGCACACATGAGTGTCGATAATAAATACTACACCCCCGTCTTGGAAGCAAGGTTGCTCATGCCAGTGTCAATGCCCGTGCTGCTAGCGAAGTGGCGTTGGTCAGTTCGATATACAAATCTGCGAGTCAGCCTCGTGTACGAACTAACTACTCCGAGAAAAGCCCGGACTTCCAAAGTCCGCGGAAAAAATTGCTATTCGACGCTAGGGATTAATCCGCACTCGTAACGAAATCAAGTCAATGTCGTAACAGTACTTGGCGCCCTAGAATAGCACGACCGAAACGGACCAAATCACTGCCCGCAACGGACACCGTTTGCCTGCAATCAGACGCCTCTCATCCACTGGGTCATGTTCCTCGAGTTGTCCTTCGCCTCTCCGGCTGGAGACAAGGAAACATCTTCGTCCAAGGCATCTAGAAGTTGGCGATATGACCAAGAAGAAAAGGACGAAATGTCGCTAGATGAACTTATCTCCGACTTCCACCAGAGTGCCACAAGTCGTCAATCCAAGTTGAACCAAAGCAAACCAAGATCCAACACTTCGTCCCTACGAATAGCATCTCCTCCAAAGCATTCAAAAGCAAGAGCGAACGACAACGCTGGTCGCCCACGATCGATAACACCTCAGTCAGTGCCGAGACAACCGGCGAAATCTACAATTAATAAGAAGCAGTATGATGACTCTAGTGACGACGAAGTTGCTGTGTCCCCCACGCCTCGGATCGAGCACGTTCTTCGAAATAGACCTTCACTCGTGAGTAAGCGTTGCAGCGCCTGTTCTCCACTATCAATTAAACCAAAGCCAAAGCCAACAACGACAACGCAACACCGTAAGCCTCAAGTCAAGTCACCCGTCCTGTCATCTCCATCGATTGGTCCGCCTACGTTGTCTCCAGTCACGTCTTCCTTGTCTGAGGATATCTACACACCTATAACACCAGACGAAGACTCCATCGATGCGTTGATCGGAAAAGAGATCCGCGATCTCAATGAGTTGATCTCCACTGGTCGTCGAGTAAAGGCTAACAATTCTGCAAGGTCATCAACAACTGACGAGGTTTCGAACGTGATCCGACAGAGTACGCGATTCGGGAAAGCAGAACCAAGAGATTTTCGCTCATCACTTCGTCTTCCAGTCCCAAAATCGAAATCTAGAAGGCCAACGCCAGAGTCGCCCCCACCGCCTCCACCTCCCGAGAATTCTGAAGACGATGACGAAGACTCGTTCGCTGAGGAGCTCCGGAAGATCAGAGAGAGTCGTCGTCAGAGCTCGAAGCCTACGACAACACCAGCCAAAGTATTCGAAACAGAGTCCCAGAAAGTAGACGAGAAGACTGAATGCTCTGAGGTGTGTGCCGTGGCTGCGGTGACAGTTCGCAATGCGTCAAACGCGATCAGTGAAATGCTCTTAGAAGCGATGAAGCCATTTGAGGGCAGGGAGAAGGAAGATGAGAAGGCTGAAGCGCTTGAAGAGCAGAAAGCTGAAGGTGACGCAGTGAGCAGGAACGCTGCGAATGCTGAGCTGCAGTCCGCTACCCAAACGATCGTGTCTCAACTGGATCTGACGTTCGCAAACATGACTGAGCGCCGGAAAGCCGATTTAAAGGCCGAGGAAGACGCCGCTGCTGCCATGAAAGAAGCGGAGAAGAAAGAGAAAGAAGTTGCTGGTGAAAAGAAGAGAGCTGAAGAGAAAGATGCAAAGGAGCGAGAGTTGGAGATCCTCCGATTGATCCCGATGCAGGGCAAACTTCTCACTTGCCCAACTGACATTGAGAACGTTTTGCAACAACTTGAAGATGCCGATATTTCAGTACAAATTGAATCTACTGTCGACACGGAGATCAAAGCATTGCGAAGTCTGACTGAGCGCAAAATTCAAGAAATCGAAGCTAAAATGTCGGCAAAGAAGGAACATGGCGATTCAAATGTAGCCATTTCGTGGCGGAACGTTGACTGGGTCCAAGACAATCTCAAGATCGGTCTAATACCCTCGGAACGACAGGACAATGGTCAGTCTCCTGAAGAACCTGAAGAGGCCTTTGTCGATCTTGAGTCAGCAGAGAGTGAAGTGTCTTTCGAGGAAGTTGTGCAGCGGCGCGTGGTCGAGAAGCTGGACCTCACTATACTCAAACTCCGACATGTCCTTGCTATCGATACGAAAGAAGCGGTCGAGGTGAAGGCGACACAGCAACGAGAACAAGAGGAACAAAAGAGAAGGCAAGTGCAACAGCTGAAGGAAGATGAGCAGAAGCAGCGTGAGTTGGAAGATGCGGAGACTGCGAGACGACGAGTGATGGGCCTTACGTCCATTGACGAAGTGGAAGGATGGGTCGAGGAGGGGCGACGTCTTCAGAATCGACTCTGGCACAACCAGTCTTTGAATCGTTTGATGGAGCCGATGGAGAAGCGTATGAAGGTGGAGAATAGTGCGAATTCTTTCTTCAACAGCGTGCCACAGAATCCAAACGACGACCAATTTGATCATCTACCGAGTGCAATGAAAACTCAAGAACCGCATATAGCTTTTGGTGAGGGAGGGGCTCTCAAACGCAGCTATCGTGATCAAGATATAGACTATGAAAAGAAACCAGAACGTCGTACCACGGGAGTGCAAGAGCTCATTAAACGACGCTGGATAGAAGTGGCGAGCTGTTCCAGCGACAGTGATGTTGAGGCTGACAGTAGAAGTGGCCAATCAGAGAGTGACGAACAGAACTCGAACAGTGGCAATCGCCGCAGAAACTTTTCTTTGTCATCGCCGCCAGGACGATATAGAGGCTTACTACTAATCTCTCACAAGAAACAGGGAGGCACTTTCCCAGTCCAAGACAATAAGTACACAAGAGACGAACGGGTTTCGTCCAAAACGAAGCATAGCAGACGTAAAGGAGGGGCTAGAAGCTCTCAGCATGAAGTTGCCCGAACAATTCAAGCGCTACAGGCGGAACGACGGCAGAAGGCAACATGGATCAGAAGTCGCCTGTGCAGCCCATCGCGTCCCGTCATCTAAAAGGTTGACATGACGATTTCACATGTCAGACGAATAATACCAAGTTCCGTAGAGAAGTACAGTACCTAACTCATGAATGCGTATTGTAGCACACCAAGATTATCTGTATTTTCTTGTGAGGTGGTGTCCCACTAAACCTTTTAAGGAAGGTGTTCTTAAGACTAGTATAGGAAAAAAAAATGAACAGTTAAAATAACTTTATAGTAAGTACCCTACATCTAGGCAGTTTTCCCATGACAGACTTTCTCTCTCACTAGAATTTGTGGATCCCTCTGTTCATGGTCGAAGGTGTAACGTTAGCAGTACCACATATTACGACTACGAGTGTAGTAATTAGAATTCTTCTGCGTCTAGGGCGATAACTGTACCGTGGACAACAGCAAGCTCATTTTCTAATTTGTGCTTCCTTCCAGATCACAACTCCATCAGCACAAGCACACAAAGGACCCACACGATGCGTACGTACTTCGCTGTCCTGATCACAGCAGCCACTTTTTTCGCTGGGGCCGCGATTATGTCGGAAGCTGCGGAGTTGGACGATACTCATTTCTCAAAAAAAGTTTCGTCCGATGCTGCTAACTCCATTGGAGTGTCGAAGACAAGCACCAACAGATTCCTCAGAATTCACAAGGAAGACGAAGAGAGGATTGCATTCTCCATCAAGCCACTGCAACTGATCATGGGGCACTTGGAAGGACAAGGCAAGGAACAGGCTCTTCATATTCTGCAATCGCTGCATCTTTCCGCGGACCAACGCAAAGCGATTTTGGACCTGCATCTTAAGGATCTTGCGAAACAGCTAGGCAAGGCGTAAGCAGCTCGAGTATATGTAGTGGTGAAATACTTTAAATCTCTCTAATAAGAGCTCCGTAGTTTAGGCAATTTAAAAGAATAAGTAGTGCCCTTCCTCGGCACTATAAGATTCAGACGTGAATCCAGCAAAACTCATCATCCTGGCTAAAACAGAGTCGTCTAGAGAAGTTCTTGAATGCCGTCATCCCGAATTGTCGTCGAGTGGAGGGATAAGAGAGCTGAAGACATTTTAGCGATGGCTGGACCACCCAGCTGAAGTCTGGTTGGACACGCAGTGTGATGCACCGCTATAACAACTGAATACTTAAGTACCGGCAATTCTGCTGTTAGAGTACATCAGCGTAGATGATACAGTAGTGGTCACATTCTAAGTGACTGCAATATAACTAATATTTAATTAACAAGAAAAACTCGCTGCTGCGTATTCGCTTACTATTACATTAAACACTACCAGATTCTACATGTAAGTTGACAAACCGTTGACGCCGATGGTCGTTTTGCTGTTCGGTGCGAGACTGTCAGCGCTAGTGTTGGTGTTAATGTGAGGTGTCACCATGACGCAGCAAATACTGTCCGATATACGTTTGCCTTCAGTTTGGACATGTACTGAAATACTGTAGCTATGTACTGTAGCCATCTTTTGGTTATACGCAATCACATCTGCGACGTGAGAGCACTTCTTTTTACTATCGCTTGCTTGCGTATTATCATCGAAGACCGAAAAGAGAAATGAATGCAGCGCGATGCATATTACATTCCGTAGGGAAGTTGAGCAATTACAGCATGAGAGCACGTCGCAATATTACATGCACTAAGAAAAACACTAAGTACAAGCGGCAGCGCAACTGCAACCAAGTCCGATGGCTACATGTACTTCAAATGTTGGCACATCATCAGCTGTCCCACCCACACATTGTGGTCCACGCACCAAAATCCCTCCTTGTAATTGGCTGGATACCACACTCAGTCGTATTTTCATTGGACAAAAATCAAAATGGAAAAAACTCCATCCAACTTAAAGTCCGCGATCTTGCCCTGACGTCACAATTGAAAACTCTCCCAAGCGCTTACGAGACTTCATCCCAACTATGAGCACAGACGTGGTGTACGACTACATGGTGATCGGCGGCGGCAGCGGCGGCATGGCCTCGGCCAGACGTGCGGCCACATACGGGGCCAAAGTTCTCGTCGTGGAGCGCGGCCGCGAGTTTGACGGCATGGGTCTGGGCGGCACCTGCGTCAACTTCGGCTGCGTGCCCAAGAAGGTCATGTTCAACGCGGCCGCCCACGTGGAGCACCTTGGCCGTAACAAGGACTACAGTATCAACACGGCCAGCAAGGACTTTGAGTTCGGCGACTTCGATTGGGTCAACATGAAGACCAAACGTGACGCGTATATTAAGCGTCTCAATGGCATCTACGAGCGTAATTTGGACAACGCCAAGGTGGATCACGTCCAGGGCATCGCCAAGCTGGTGGCCAACGACAAGATCGAGGTGGCCGGCCACGTGTACACCGGCAAGCACGTTCTCGTGGCTCCCGGAGGCACTCCGACCATCCCGGACCTGCCCGGCATGGAGCACGTGATCGACAGCGACGGCTTCTTCAAGCTGGAGCAGCAGCCCAAGAAAGTGGCCGTCGTGGGGGCCGGCTACATCGCCGTGGAGCTGGCCGGCATCTTTAACGTCCTGAAGAGCGACACGACGCTCTTCTGTCGCTTCGACCAGGTGCTGCGTAAGTTCGACCCCATAGTACGCGACTTAGTTAACGAAGAGATGGAAAAGGCCGGCGTTAAGTTCGTTCGTAACTCACGCGCCGTGCGCGTCGAGAAGCAGAGCAACGGCAAGCTCACATACGTCGTGGCAGTGGACGGAGAGGAGCAAAAGTTCACAGACTTTGACACCATCTTGTACGCTATCGGCCGCGAGCCACGTACCAAGGATTTGGGCCTGGAAGAGGTCGGCGTGAAGCTCTCGGAGGGCGGATTCATTGAGGTGGACGCCCAGGAGAACACGTCGGTGGCCGGCGTGTACGCTATCGGTGACGCTACGGTCACCGGCTGGGAGCTCACGCCCGTGGCCATCGCGGCCGGCCGTCGTCTGTCCGATCGCCTCTTTGGCGGCGAGAAGGACGCGTGTCTGAACTACCATCAGATCCCTACGGTCATCTTCAGCCACCCTCCTATCGGCACGATCGGCTACACTGAGCCTGAGGCCATTGAAAAGTACGGAGAGGAGAATGTGAAGGTTTACTCGAGTAAGTTCGTTAACTTGTTGCACTCGATGGCCGACCCGGAGCGGAAGGGCAAAACGGCCATGAAGCTCGTGACGGTCGGAGACAACGAGACGGTCGTGGGCGTCCACGTGGCCGGCGAAGGCGCCGACGAGATGATCCAGGGCTTCGGCGTGGCCGTCAAGATGAACGCCACCAAGGCCGACTTCGACAACATCGTGGCCATCCACCCGACGGCGGCCGAGGAGCTCGTGACGATGGCCCCGTGGGGAATGATCAAGGACAAGATCGTGCTGGCCCCGGAGCCTGCGCGCCCGGCGCCGACGCCCAAGCAGTAAGCGCAACATTTTATCAGTCAAAATGACGAATGATAATAAAATGGAGTTATTCATCATCCACCAAAAATACTACTTCATACTTGAAGTAACGGTTAGGCAGTGCTATTTTTTGTTGCGTGTATTTTTATTCTAACGATCTTGTTGACGGTAGATGAGGACGCTTGACTGCACTAGGGAGACCGCTTGTCTGCATTAGGAAGACCCTCTACTCTACGTACGTGGAGACCTCGATCGCGTCCTTGATGTCAGAATACTCGAGCAGTGACTCGCGGAGTACGGACTTGAAATGGGGATGTCCGCGCACGTAGTCTAGGTAGTCGCTGATGTGAGCGTAGACGACGTTGTCGGCCACCACTACGGATCCCTGTACATTCATTCAATCCGGCATTCAAGCATCAGAAACTTGCTTTCATCTACCTTATCTCAAAAGAAAAACCTTACCGATCGAAGCAATCCGCTCTGCTCAATGATGATCAAGTCGCTTTTGTACAGTTTCTTGTCGTGGTCGATGAAAACCACCTGTAAAGTACACAAACCACGTAAATACAAGACATGAAAGCGGAGCATTTTTTTCTTTTCAACGTACATCGACGTGCTCGACACCTTGCTCCTTGAGCTTCTCGTAGTTGTCTCCGTATGTCCCGATAATGATCGTCACCGTGTCCGATAGACCAGCAAATTCGATCATCTGTAAGATATTTTACGTGGTCGTTACGACACAGTTGTCCCCCTTCCGTACCACACTCAAATTCCCACCTTGGTAGCAATGCCCGCAAAGTCCGACGAGATCTCGAAGGAGTAAACATGCGCAGAAGGACCAGAGAACTCACGCATCTTACTGGCAAAGCGCACAGCGCTATAGCCGAGATGTCCACCAAGCTCCACCAAAACCTTTGGCTTAACTTTCTCCAACTCTTCGTCCAGGAGTTCTCCTTTGACATCTCCGACATTCATCATCCAGTGGTGTTCATAACCGAAAGTGTCGATTGCTTCGAGAACAGACTTAGGGTCGCCTGGTTTGGCGTTCTCGTGCACGAAAGACAGACACTTCTGTCCGCTGCGCAGCTACAAGTTAGATACGAACAACCGAGTTAAGGAGCCCAATTGGTGGGAACACGGTACATGAGCTCGAGTTCGTCGTAAGGAGGGGGTCCTGGCTTGGTGGTGGCAACTCGAGGCGGCATGCTAATTGTGTGAAGAAATCAAAAGTGAGGAGAAGGAAATGAGAAAAACCCACTGGGTATAGTGCTCACACATAAAGCGCAACCCTGATATTTATAAGGTTTTCAAGTAAACTGTATTTAGAGAGTGCAGAAATAAGACTAATTAGAGATCAAAGATATCATAAGATAAAGGTTATTAGTTTTATATGTCGCAGAACATCCTGCGGGTCCCTATCCCGTACACAAACAGACATTTAAGAGCGTGTTCACTACACACCTGGAGATGGAGATCTTCAAATCCTATAGGATAAAAGTAGAAAGCCATTGGCTAAAATCTAATGCCAACAACAACACAAGTCGAGATAAAATCAGGATTTCTTCTCTACCTTTTTGAGGTGGAGAAGGGAGAGCTATCTAGAGATCGTCCCGTCCTTGTGCAAAAAGATGTTTGCCGACTTTAATCTTACTTTATTGTGTAAATTGGATAACACATATAGTTGTTTTTATATTCCCAAAATTGCGTTGAAGTCGGAATTCAGCAGCAAAGACGAGCAGTGCTTGATAACTGCGGAAGTAGGAGCATAGCTGTGTGACTGGGAATCATGCAAAGGCTTGACCTAAGGCATGAATGCTTGCATTTAGAATTTGGTCGGTGATAAAGCACTTAATTGGTTTAAATAGTATAACTGGATCATGCTAATTGGATAAAAAGGTAGCTGGAGATGGAGACACCGCGAACAACGTAGAGATGGAGATTGCCGCAAATCTCCACCTCCAGGTGTATAGTGAACACGCTCTAATATGAAATGTCTGTTTGTATTTTATTATATTATAATTGTTGCTCGTAAGCTGTGCCTTTCTGGTACAGTAATGTGCCTGCTGAATGAACACCTGATATGAAAGAAAAATAAAGGTTTATTCATTGCTACAAACTCGCCTCGTCCCACAAACTCGTTAAAAGTACTGATTTTGGATTCTACAAGATGTAGCTCATGTCAGACTTACTTATCAACCTTGTATGCAGACAGCAATGTTCAATGGTTTGAGCAGGTAGGTCGCGCCACGCACTTGCGCACCACTCAATTGCTTTGAGGGCACCTACTTTGTACGGGTTTTCCACCCCCTCGTCCACCGATAACATGGCGTTCTCGATTTTTCTGCGATGGACGTCACGTTTTACGCAATATATTATTCCCTGGTCGAGAGGTTGGAGTTTAGAAGTTGTGTTCGGGGGGAGTTTTGCCACGCGGACGTCATCAGAGGTAGGCCTTCATCATAATGGCAGGATGCATTGTCGACGAGGATAAGAACATACCGACTTTGAGCACGCATAGCACCGTCGATATCGTTCAGCCAAGCTTGGTAAGTCGCGGTGGTCATCCACGCCCGGGAGGTCGCTACGTAGCGCACGTCGCTCGGCTTTTGGTTGATCCACCTAGGCTTGAACGACTTGCCTATGAAAAGTAAAGGCATTTTCTCTACCCAGTGGCGTTCGTGCACAACGTCAACGTGAGGCGAGATTTGTCTTGCTTCAGCGCCGGTGCTTCGTTGGTGTAGAGTGATCCCCGAGGTACGTTTTTGTAGAAGAAACTAGTTTTATCCATGTTAAATACGTCGGAGTAGGGGTAGGTGCGAACTAGACGACGCAGATTTTCTAAGTCTGTGGTGTTGGAAATCCTATGTGAGCTCTAGCTATTAGTGTAGTTAGGACGCTCCCACAACAATGCGTCTACCAGATCGGCAAACGATCGTTCGGGCGGACCTGAAGACCTCAGTTCTGCCCTTGCCCCGGGACAGGCTGAACCTTGCGAACTACCTATATAGACCAACCAGTGAAAATGAGAACACGCTACTAGCACAAGCAAAGCTAGCAGGTGTGATGAATCCTCGTGGTCCAAACAGCGGAAAGGTACCAGGCACAGTTAAGCCTTTTACGAGGGCACCGAGTGTTAAACACTCGGTTGGAATAAAGTATAGGAGGCAATACAAACACTGCTAACCGTGCGTATAGGCAAGATATAGCCGCCACGAAACGTTCCGATATACTAATCGGCCAATACACACACAATCTCTTGGCCTTGCCTGATGAGCCCTCCCTAGTAAGCTTCAAGTCCACCGACAGGCATAACACACTCACGCAAGCTTGACCAGACGCTTACCTTGAAACTGGACCTCGCTCTGTGTGCTTGAGTGGAAATTCTGTTCTGTATTTTGTGATGCCCTTTCGGGCCATGTCCTAATATGCAATCCTAATCTAGTATACTAATATCAAGTGAGCTACGATCCGTTATGGACCACTTCGAATGTTCTACGACTCTTCGAGTGCCTGCGATGCTTCTCCAACCGCCACCGAGCGTTCAAACAGGCGCCGTGCCTTCGCAAGAGTCACTCCTAATGGCCACCGATGATTCGTACCGTGATCCGTCAGTTCTTGTCCGCTGAAGGCGAATCCAACTTACCAATATTGACCACCTGACTTGAGTGACATCTTGGCCATAATGGAGCACGAACGAAGGCTCGGTAGAGACTCCCCTGAGTCTCTTGCACATCAAAGCCACTCTTTGTCACATGACCGAGTGTTCGTAGCTTAAACCCCTTGAACTAGGTCATGTCCCTCCTATTGGATGGACCTGGGCGATTCCCGCGAAAACACTACACCACAACTGCCCCTGTCGCAATGGAAGCCATGACACAGGTGCCCGTTGCGACACTGCTTCACTCTTCAAATTCCCGTCCGGATACCACCATGGTGACAGGGTCTTTGATTCGGGCCATTGACAGGGCGTTCAAGGCGTTAATGCCGCGTCACCGTAGGGAACATGAGCGGCTGGAGGTAAGTTGTCCAATCTTCATCATCAATCCTCGTCTCCGCACTCATCACCCTATATCCATCGTTGCGCATCTCGTTAGGGCGACACCGACCGTTCAGACGCACCGCAGTCTCCACAAGTCGAGCCAACCACGCTACCAGATCCTCTGGTGCCAATGCTTCCAGCTTTATCGTCGCCCGAGCCTTCAGAGGCAGGTCCTCCATCTCCAATCGTCGTTGACCCTCCGGTAGACCCACCTCCCGCACCGCCTGCACCAGTTGGTGCTTGTCCCCCTATCACCGAGGCTTCGATGCGTGCCATGCTCGCCGAGAGTTCCGAAGCGTCGGTGGACCAGATGCTGACGTCTATGGTTCTATACTTCACTGCACTCGCTCGTCACCAAGTCCAGCTTGGCATTGGCCGCCTCTGCTCACCGATATCACCGCTCAGCGGCGTCTTGATGCCGCGGTGGGTTTCGACGAGGTTTTGGGTGCTGTTCGCCCCCTCTCTGAGGCATTACCGGATCTTCCCCGTCAAGATGCCAAACTCGAGACGCAGCTTCGTGCTGCTCAGACTGGTGCGGCCGCTGCTAGGCGCGCGGTTGTCCCGGACATGCTTGCTCGTGAATCCGCGGAGCAACTCCCCAAAGTCTCGGTCTCCACCCAGACCAACCCTTGAGGCTGAGAACAAGCGACTGAAGACCGCCAGCATCCGCCTCGCTGGGCTTGTCGCCAAGACCAAGGAGTCAACAACGACTCACACTGAGGACCTGCGTTTACTGAAAGCCGAAGTCAACGAGAGAGACCAAGCCATCACGAATCTTGAGAAACACATGAAACTGGAGCGCGAGACGTTCAAGGCCGCGATCGCTGCTAATACCGAGCAAACACGCCAACTGCATGCCCTCTTAATTCGGGCATCGAAAGGCAAACTCGTCGACGCCGATGCCGCGACTTTGCCTGGCGACCTTCAGAAGCGGAATTCACATCTCCTCCGGGCCAACCGTTCGCTTCGTAGCCACGTGAGTCTCGCTGGTATGAATCCGGATGTGTTGGTTATAGCTGTGGAAGGTACGTCGTCGACTACCGAGATCACTGCGGATGATTCGTTCCATACCGTTCGTTCGTAATGCTATGTCTCAGGTATCACTGCTGGGGAGCTGGATCTCGATGCGCTGGATCTTGACCAGGACACTCTTGTCGCTCTCCAGCATCCAGGAAATGATCTACGAGCCGATCGAAGACACGGTAGAGGTTACACCACGTCAAGCAGAGCACCCGATGCAAGCACTGACTGGCAGCGAGTTCTCACAGCGCAAAACCTTCGAAAATTTCGCGCGTGATTACATGCCAACCGAAGGTGACTATGGTAATATGGCAGTGATGACCCGATGACAGGCGATAGCCAAGAAACGCGTCAGATTCGCCGACAAAGACTCGGAGGTGGCTGCAGAAGCTCATGAACAGCATGTAGAACGACGTGAAACTACTAACGCAAATTCAACCGGTGAAGTTCCGTCAGACCATCCTTCCAAGCCTGTGCCACCAGCAAACCCCAGTGCAGAAGAAGCTGTAGAGATACAGCGCGAACGACGTAGGCGAATAGCCACAGCACAGGATGAAGAACAGAAGAGGGCGATCCTTAAGACAGTGTTACGAGGCCAAGCAGAGAAGCTAAGCTCCAGAGAGGCTCGAGATGCATGGAAGTATGCAGACAGATTCGTCCTGTCTGAGGATGGTGTGCTTCACTACTTGGGTTTGAATCGTCGGTACGACCACGGTTGACAAGAAGAGACAAAGCTGCGTCTAGTGATACCAACAACGATAATTCAAGAAGTATTACAGAACTGTCACGTCTCGTTAGAAGGAGGGCACCAAGGCGTGGTCCGAACGTACCAGCGCGTTAAGTCCGATTATTATTGGGCTGCACTGTATGCCGACGTTGAGAAACATGTGAAGTCGTGCCCAGATTGTAGTTCGAGCAAAAGCCGCCCATAGCTCCGTGGATACACACCTGGCAACGTCCTAGCCGAGAGACCATTCCAGATCGTCTCTATGGACTTCGTCATACCACTACCGAGGACTCGCAGAGGCAACACGGCGTTACTGCTGTTTCAGTGCTCATTCACTGGGTTCGTCATCGCCAAGGCTATCTACGACACGTCCGCGCTCAGCGTGGCCCAGGTGTTCGAAGATTGCGTATACCGGAGGTTCGGAGCCCCAACATTGGTCAGGCATGACCGTGATCCACGCTTTATGAGCGAAGTGTTTCATGCATTCGCGGAGATGATACAGTCAAGGCCACGAGCGACATTGAGGTATCGGCCACAGGCTAACGGTCAACAAGAGCGTTCGGTGAAGTCGGTGATGACTTCCGTACGTGTTTATGCGGAGGATCCTCTGCAACAAGATTGGGATGAAATCGCTGAGAGGTTGGTATTTGCGATTAATACCTCCCAAGACACGACAAGGAAAGAGACGCCGTTTTAACTCGTTCACGACTGGGATGCGCGATCGACACTACGGGCGATGTCTTCGTCCCTCAAACGAGGACTCGGTAAACAGTCGGACGCACTAGCGTGGCGTCGTGAAGTCAACCGACAACACGAAATCGCCCTGACTATGGCCAAGTAGTATCAGGTTGCTGAAAAAGAGCGACGAGTCAGAGAACACAACGAAGCCCTGAGTCGACAGGAGAAATCAGCGATGCCACGACCAAGCAAAAATGAACGCTTGGTCGACAGCCCAGAAGCTTCACCGGGTGCTAATGGAGCTATGAGAGGCCCACCGCGGTCTCTTTTTGAGATCGGGGGCCAGGTGTGGCTCTACATGGAACCCGTCAAGCCCGGCCTGACCAAGAAGCTTGCTCATCGGTGGGGTGGCACCTTTCGGATCAAGAGCAAGGTAGATTAATTCGCATACGAGCTAGAATTGCCTGACCGGAGTGGGTATCGTATCTACCCGGTGGTGCACGTGTAGAGGCTTAAAGCTGTGGACGAATTCCCTAGTCGACCGAAGGTTCGTTTGACTCCTGAAGTGACTGGAGCATCAAGACTGGGTTTCAACGAGGAGTTGCTACCAGAGGACAGCTGGGAGCCGGACCAAGCTGCAGGCGAATACGAAGTCGAGGCCATCCTCGACGATCGAACACTACTGTCAGCGAGTACTGAGCGCGCTGTACGTGAGTTCAAGGTCAAGTGGGTTGGCTATGATGACCCGACTTGGGAACCAGCATCCAACCTATCGTGTGGTGGCCTGTTGTACGATTATCTGCGCGCCAAGAAGAGCGACCGGCGACTACAGATAGTTCAAGTCGCGCATGAGGACTAGCGTAACTCAGTCACGAGTGAACTGTCCACAGGGCGGTACAGCCTTTGGTAACAGACGAAAAGACGACTGTACCAACAACTTGTATATGCATTAGATAAAAACGTGAACAAGATTACGATGTGGAAAATGATTAAAGAATGAAGACATGAACGCGTGTAAAACGACGACTACTGGGAATGAAGACTCAGGACTACCCGCAAAAGCTTCGTACAGGTGAGATGAAGGTGGAGGGCTGTACAGCGTGACTTCAATCAGACGACAAGCGACCAGCGGTATCAGCAAAAAGTCCAAGCGAGGAGGCACCGCTATCGTCCTTCTTTTCTTCGTCAGGTGGAGACGCTTGAGCCGCTGACGCGCTGCCAAGTGAAGATAAAGCCCCGGCACCTGCCGCATCGGGCGCTGGTGCCACGCGGTGAGGGCCAAGTCACCGCGCGATCGGGGCCGCGGCCATCGCTCAGCTTGTCACCGGCCTTCCAACGGAGCCAGCGCAGCCTCGTCGACGACCGCCGCCGCTGCCTCCAGCACCACCAGCAGCTCAAGCACCAGTTCCACCAGCCGCAGCAGCGATGGACGTCGACGGTGAGCCGGCAGCAGAGCAGCCGTGGGTACTCCGCTTCGACGGCGCATGCCGCCGCAACCCCGGACCCGGTGGAGCAGGCGCAGCGCTGTTCGCACCCAGCGGCACGGTCGTGTGAACTTGCTCGCACTATCTGCCGAGCAGCAGCGAGACCAACAACACCGCCGAGTACACTGCGCTGCTGCTTGGCGTGCAGAGCGCAGCCCACCACGGCGCATCGCGACTGGACATCGAAGGCGATAGCAGCCTGGTGATTGCCCAAGTCAAGGGCACCTTCGCGGGCAGGAACGCGCGACTCCGGCAGCCCCGCAACCGCGTGCGCCACGCGCTCCGCTCTTTGCCCACGCACAAGCTCCGGTACATCGACCGCAAGGCTAACGCTCATGCAGATCGCCTGGCCAACCGGGCGCTGGGCCAGCGAAAGACCAGCAGCGAGTGCGGGCCCCACAGCTCGTGCATGGACTCATGCTACGTCGCACCCACGGCCCAGGCGGCACAAGGACCGCCACCAGCGGAGCCACCGCCCGGCCCCGGTGCGGCTACAGCGCGTGACGAATACATGGGCGACATCGCAGCCGAGATTGCTGCGCGGGACGAGGGTGAAGTCTTCCCAGTCCTGCCAATCGGCCCAGGCTCAGCTCCAGCGCGGCTCCGACTGCGCCAGCTTAGCGACGAAGAGCGTGATGAAGCGGCTGAAGCCCTACAGGCAGTCGCGGACGACCTGGCCAGCAAATCGTCGACGCAGACAGCTGGGCCTCCGGGGAAGGCTACACCAGTGCCATCCCGGAGCGCCTCCGTGCAGTGCTGCAGCCTTTCGCCACGCGACCACCGCAGCCGGGACGGCACCGCCAGCAGCAACAGCGACGACGTCCGCCTCGTGTCACGCGCAGCCAGCGAGAGCACCGCCTGGACGAAGCATTGGACGACCTGCAAGCCACCCAGCGTGTGGCGCCATAGGACCAACGCGCGGTGCGTCGAGCACGACGGCAAGTAGGGCGAGTACGAGCCTCTATGGCTCAGCAAGAACTGCGGCAGTCGTTCACCAAGGACGAGTTCGCGTGCGTGAAGAAGATCCTGAAGGCAGCGTCGGCGGAGACGGCAGCGGAGGGCGACGCCCCGGAGACGTGCCCCATCGACGCCGCCACGCCCCACGCGCACTTCACGGGCATCAACACGCCCCGCACCACCTTCACACCTGACGCAGCTTGTGGCGAGCCGTTCCGCACTGCGATGACCAGTGTTGGACCAGCGACGGCAGAGCGCGGCGCGCTCACGGACGACCTTACCATGGATGAGGTGGAGGACCAGCTCGCGCAGGCGACAGCAACTTCCAGCCCTGGCCACGACGGTGTGGCGTACGACATCTACCAGAAGTTCGCCGCTCAGCTCGTGACACTTCTCCACGCTGCTTTCCAGTTCTGCTGGCAGCACCGCCGCGTACCAGCCGTGTGGAAGGTCGGATACGTTCGACTCATCCACAAGAAGGGAGACCACTGCGACCCAGCCAACTGGCACCCGATCTGCCTCCAGACTGCAATCTACAAAGTATACAGCGGGATCCTGTCACGTCGGCTGTCGCGCTTCCTCGAAGCGAACAACCTGATGCCCATGGCGCAGAAGGGCTTCCGCGCCTACAACGGCTGCCACGAGCATAATTTCATCGCGACCACGTTGCTGGACCAGACGCGCAGGATGCACCGCAAGCTGTACCAGGTCTGGTACGACTTGCGGAACGCTTTTGGCTCGGTGAACCAAGACCTACTGTGGTACGTGCTCCGCCTGCTCGGCGTCGAGACAGACTTCATCGCGCGCTGCGGCAACATCTACAAGGACTCCTTCTTCGTCGTCGGAAACGCCAGTGACGGCGCCACAGACCCCGTACGACAGGAAGTGGGGGTATACCAGGGCTGCCCCCTGAGCCCCCTCCTCTTCATTGCAGCACTGGTCCCGCTGCTCCGCGCGCTCGAGAAGCTGGACGACGTCGGCGTGAAGTTGGCAGACGGCATCAGGCCGTGCGGTACCGCCTACGCCGACGACCTGAAGGTGTTCAGCGACAGCGCCACCGGCATCCGCAAATGCCATGATGTTGTCGCCAAGGTCCTCGCGTGGACCGGACTCCGCGCCAACCCGGCCAAGTGTGCCAGCCTTGCAGTGAAGACCAACGCCCGGGGCAACCCGGTCCGCGACGACAGTGTGCACTTCCAGCTCCACGACGATGACATCGCCACCCTCAGCCTCCACGACAGCTATCGATACCTGGGGGTGGGCGATGGCTTCGACCACGTGCGCCACAGTCTCCAGCTCGAGCCGAAGCTCAAGCAGCTCAAGCGAGAGGCGGTGGCGTTGCTGACGTCAGGCCTGGCGCCGTGGCAAGTGGTGCGAGCGCTCTAGGTGTACGTCCTCCCCAAGGCAGAGTACGCGCTGCGCCACCTGCGGCCATTGCAGTCCCTGCTCCAAGCCTTCGACCGCGTCGTCGCCAAGGGCCTGCGACACCTGCTGCACCTGCCCCGCTCCGCTACCAATGAGCTGCTGTACGCGCCGGCGTCGAGCGGCGTCCTTGGCTTGCAGCCGCTGGTGGGGATGCACCGTGTGCTGCAGGTCGCCCACGCGTGGCAGATGCTGCAGTCCAAGGACCCGGCGATCCAAGCGGTGGCAAGAGCACAGGTGTGTCAAGTGGCGCGCAAGCGCTACCGCCTGCAGTAAGAGCACTGGCGTGGACGGGACGACGAGCTCTTGCGCCTGTTCCTCAACTCCGAGCTGGCCGCCTCGCCCCACGCAGAGGCCTTGCGCCGCAATGGCGACATCGGCTCGCTGTGATCAGATGTGCAGCGATGGCTACGCATCTACCACATGCACTTCGAGCACAGCGATGAAGCGGACGCCCAACGCCCATGGCCCGCTCAGCCTTCGCGTGCCGCACCACCACAAGTGGTTCGCGTACAAGACGGTACTGCGGCACGTCAAGCTCCACTTCAAGATCCACCACCAGACCCGGTGGAAGGGCATGGTGGACCAGGGCAAGACCGTGCGAGTGCACGGCGGGGTGGGCGCCAAGTTCCTGACGACCGGGGGGACCTGTCCGACGACGACTACCGTTTCGGGGCGAAGGCCCGCCTCAACCAGGTCGACACCAACTCGGTGCTCAAGCGCAAGCGGCTGTGGGCACACAAGACCTGCAGGGACCCGGCCTGCTCCTCGGCCGAGACACTGGCCCATGTCCTCAACCATTGCGAGTCCAACATGGACGCAATCCGCCAGCGTCATGACGACGCCTTGGAGCAGATCGGGTCCAAGATCCGCAGTGCACTTGAGCGTGCCAAGTCGGCCACAGAGTTGCGCCTGAACCAGACCGTACCTGAGTACACAGGTGCGGCTCTGTGGCCCGACATTGTGCTACGGAATGAGACCGCCAAGACGGTGGTGATCGCAGACTTGACGGTCACATTTGAAGACCAAGCGGCTCGCGCTCGTCACTCCTCGCTGCAGCTCAGCCACGACCACAAGACTCTCGTATACCAACCGATCGTGGCGGAGCTGTGGCACAAGGGATGGTGAGTTCAGACCGCCGCCATTGTATATGGCTCGCTGGGCTCGGTGCAGACAAGCAACTTCAAGACCTACACGGAGAAGCTCAAGCTTCACAAGCGCGAGGCTAGGCAGCTGGATCTCCAGCTGTCGAGCCACTGCATTCGCGCCAGCCACCGTCTGGGGCTGGCACTGCCGACAGCATCGCGAACGGCAAAGGAGTGGCACTGCCTCGCGAGCGTGGGGGGGGGGGGGGGGGGGCGCGACGCACACCGCTGGCATCGGCACGGCGATAAGCTGATCATTTGACCGACAGGACACTACCCAGGTAGGGAACCGCCCTTCAAAACCCCCAGAAAGACACAAACACCCTCCACTTAGTGACATACATAGTTTAGTCTACATTTTAGTTACAGAGAGGTTACTAACTGGTAAATACGAACACATACTCTGTTCTAATCAGTGTGAAAACTGGTTTTTACCTTTTGGTAAATTCTTTTCACTCTCATTTTTGGAACGTCCTGCGACGGTTGACTTGCTAACCGCGCGGGATCGGTCTCCAGGGGCGTACACCTTTCCTCCGCGAGGCCAGCTACATTGTCCTTGATCTTTTCTACCTCCGTCCTCCTCGGTCCTCCACGGTTTGTCCCTTTTCGGTTTTTTCTTTTCGACCAATCAGAGCGCGCCATGAGCCTCTTTTGGCCAATGAGAGACCGCGCGTTGTCCACCGACAGCGAGGCGTCCACCGCCAGCCAATCGAGCTTTGGCAGCGATGCGTCTTTTTATAGCGCCTCTGACGAGGCCGATCTGGCCGCTGCCGATTGGTCGGATTTTCGGTCAATCAGCGGCGACGAGGGCATAGGGTTACACACTTTAGCCCCCATTTCGGCTTCAACTTCGGTTGAAAATGGGGGGTTGGACCCTCCACGCGTGGCACCGTTTCTCGGCAACGACGACGTTTCAGCGGGTGCAAGCACGTGTAGAACACATGCAGCGCCCATTGCACGCTAATTGGCTACGCGCGCAGAGGCCACTGGCGCCCAAGCGCAGACCCGCCCTTCCAGCAACCTCTCGCGCCGTTTGGCACATCAAGATCCCGCGGACCGTCCCCCGGGCTCGGGCGGGCCAACCCCATACCCCTAGCTAAGCCCAGAATCCCTGGCCTCTCGGGGCGTACGCTCTGAGAGCGAAGAACACGACCAAGCATCGCGGCTGCCTCAGGAGGCGCCGCCGACTTCGGGATCTGGCGCGGCTCACACGCCGCCGCCGAGCCTCCAAGCGCAGGGCTCGCGGCGACGCCCCCCTGCCCGCCCCAGACCCCCCCCCCCCGTACGATGCGGCGGCCGGCAGGCTGCCCGCTCAGGTATTACCGGGGGCGGCCCTCGCAGAGGCGACAGCACGGGCCCTGGCGGTCAGCCATTGGCCCTGGGAGCTGGCCAGCAACTCCAGCGACGACGAGGACTCTCAAGAAGACCGCGCCGCCGCCCCAGGACCCCGTGAAGACCCCGCGAGTGTGCTGCCTCGACCCAGCAGGGCGGGCGGCATGCTCGGCGCCACTCTAGCGCTGGGACCCGGCTCGGCTCGCGCACCAGCGGCCCCCGCAGGACCCCAAGACCCAAGTCTCGCCTCCAGTGACGCCTCCGTCGCGCAGGACGCCTGCGCCGCCGTCGCCGACACGATTGAAGTCCAGCAAAGTCTGGCACCAGCCGGCAGGGCGGGAGGCATGCTGCTCGACCCGGGCTCGGTTGTACCAAGCCCAGCAGCGGCTGCCGGTGCTGCTGCTCCAGCTACAGTAGCTGCTGCTGCTACTACTGCTCGCGCTGCTGCTCGCGTCACCGTGGAGCACCACGTGCACGCCGAGCCGGACCAAGATCATGTGCCGACGGCTCGCGTGCTCGTGGAGTCCATGCAGGTCGATGCGTCCAGCAGCGGCGATGGCAGGACACTCATACAGGACGTCGGGAGCGGTGACGACGTTGCAGACTCAAGCTTCATGCTCAGCCACGACGTCGCCGCCCCCATGGACGTTGACCATGGCACCAGGTGCCCTCCATCGTGGCAGCAGCCGCCCCAGCGGCACCAAGAGCTACGTGCAGGCAGCAAGCGCCGCAGACTCGACGCAGACGACGGAGATGGAGCTCGCAAGCAGCCAGCCATGCATGATGAGGAGGAGGCTGGCGTTCATGCCCCAGCGCCCAGGCTATCCACAGCCAGCGCTCATCCGGCCTCCGTCCTCGCCGTGTACGCGCACAACGCGTCGCGGTTCGATGGCACGCTGTGCACGTACACGGCCGGCAGCTTCGCGTCCCTGAAGAAGCACCGTGACTCTCGGCACCGCCGCACCACATTCCTCGACCGGTTCTCGGCGGGTTGTGCGTGTGGTGGCAGCCCATTCACCTCGAGGCTGGCTGCAGCAAGGCATGCGCAAGCGTGCGCGAGCCTCTCGAGTTTATCATCGGCCGCGGCTTCGACGACAGCAGGAACCGCTGGAGCTCACCGCTTTCACGCGTACTGGTGGCGTCGCAGGTCGCAGCGCGCCTCAGCACGATACCACCTCCACGCTGGGGCCCCCTGCTACCCCGAGCGACGATAGCAGAGCGCCTCGCTGCCGTGGCTGCCCCACGCTGAAGCCCACCGCTTCCACGCAGCGTGGTAGTGTCCCGCATCGCCGACCGCCTGCTCCCGACCCAGTCAACCTTGGTTGCCGTCGGCCAACTCCTTCCAGCGCAGCCGGACGTGCTCGCTGCCAACAAAGACGCTCCGGACAGCGAGCCGGTGGACTGGATGCCGGCGGGGCACGACGAATAGACAAAGGAGAGCGCGCTGCCAGCTCCAGCCTTAGCGACGGCCGACAAAGCCGAGCGAGAGGCGGCCAGGACTTCGGACGACGCCAGAGGCGAGTGGCTCCTACGCTTCGACGGCGCCTGCCGTGCAAACCCGGGACCAGGCGGCGCTGGTGCGGCCCTCTTTAAACCGAGCGGCCCCGTAGTGTGGACTTGCTCCCAATACGACCCGAGCAGCAACGGCACCAACAACACGGCAGAGTACACCGCGCTGCTGCTCGGTGCCAGGGCCGCTGCCGATCACGGAGTGAAGCAACTCCGCGTGGAGGGCGACAGCACCCTGGTGATCCAGCAAGTGCGTGGCATCATCGCGGACAAGAGCACGCGACTCCGGGCGCTGCGCAACCAGGTCAGGCTGGAGCTCGCGCGAGTGGGGAGCTTCTCGCTCCACCACATCGACCGACAGGCGAACGGCCATGCAGACCGCCTCGCCAACGCTGGTCTCGACCGCCGCCGGACCAAGCTCGAGTGCAGCGTGCACCCTGACGGCAATGTATGCACCTCCACTACAACGTCAGCCCCGGCGTCGACGGTGCCACCGGCAGTTCCAGGAACAGTACCGCAAGCAGCAGCGGCGCCCCCTTCCCCACACGACGCCACTCTCGACCACCAAGGCGACGTGGACGACGGTGAAGTCTACGCAGCCATGTGCATCGGCCCGGATGCGGTACCACAGCGCCGACCGCGTCTCCGCCTGCGGCATCTGCCGGACGAGGAGTACGAGGAGGCCGGTGACGTGGTAGAGCGACTGGCTGCGACGCTGGCAGCAAAGATCGAGGACGCGGCCGACTGGGAGACGGCAGAGGGCTACATCACTACCCTGCCGTACGCCCTCTACGACAAGCTACTGCCATACTCCCAGACACAGCACAAGTCCCACGCTACTAGCAGCAGCAGCGACCATGACAGCACGGTGAGCAGCACAGCGGGCGGCAGCAACGTCGACAGCGGAGACGTGGGCGCGGCAGCCGCGGCCAACACAGACAGAAGAGAAAACGCCGTCAACGGCCACCGCGAGTGACACGCCACCACCGCGAGCACCGGATCGACGAAGCCCTCGACGATCTCCACGCACTCGAGCGCTTGTGCCCCCAGGCCGACCCGCCATCAACAAGGCCAGGCGTCTTGTCGGTCGCATCCGCTCCGCCATCAACCAGCACCTACTGCACCACCGCTTCGACACCGCCGAGAAGGCGTGCGTGGACGACATCCTGGCTGGAGCGCGAGCGCACCGAGAGGCGATGACGACACCACCGACGGCGCAACCAACCGCCACGGACCCTCCAGCTTCGACACCTGCAGAGGATGACGGCAAGTGCCCCATTCGGGGCGACGAGCTCTGGAGCTTCTTCGACAGCGTGAACACGCCACGCCGGGCGTTCGACGCGGTGGCACCAGAGTGAGCAGCCTTCTGTGAAGCGATGGAGAGCTTACCCGCCGCCACGCGAGCCAAGGAACTGCTGACGGAGGCGCCGACGGTGGACGACATTGAAGACCAGCTCCAGCGCGCCCGCGGCAGCTCCAGACCCAGCCTCGACGGCGTCGGCATCGGCGTCGGCTACGATGTCTACAAGAAGTTCGCCGCCCAGCTCCTGCCGGCGCTCCATGCAGCGTTCGCGTGCTGCTGGCGACACAGGACGGTGCCTCAGAGCTGGAAGCTCGGCGTAGTGCGCCTCCTGCATAAGAAGGGCAGCCGGCAGGAACCCTGCCAACTGGAGGCCGATCTGCTTGCAGCAGGTGATCAGCGGTTGCTGTAATCAACGTACCATTCAGGGATAACCCATTGTTACTTCCATCATGTGTTGCAATGTTTAATATATTTACTTTCGTGATCAATGGTTGTTCCGCAGTCTTGACGATGCCAAAATTCTATGAGCTGTGAGAGTTCCGATATTTCTGATATCGCGTGCCGAATCTAAGATGATAGCTTTGCCCGGGGCTCCAATGCCTTGATTAACATTAACATAGTTCAACTGATCGGCTGTGCTTGTTATCAGGACGTGATTAAGATATAGTCCCATGGTAGAACCTCGTGGTTACCAATGTTCAGTGTTTTCACCTGCGTGATGTTTGGTTGGTACGCAGTGCTGAGTACTCCACCAATAGTGCTAGCATTACGAATGTTAATTCCCGATGTACTCATCGCGCTGTCAACTACTAATGCCTTGCTAAGATTTGCAGTTCTAGCATCGACGGCCAGTCGCTTAAGTTGAGCAGCAGATGCTGTAACCAATGTACCGTTCAGGGATAATTCTTTTGTTCCATCATGTGTGGAGATGTTCAGTATATCAACACGATTTATATTCGGCTGATACGGAGTAGTAAGCGTTCCTGCCAATGTATTTGCTTTCAAAATGTTGAATCCAACCATGTTTAAGGATCCATCCGCAATCAGTACTTTGCTGGCATGCACTGTACCTGCCTCGGTCCAATTGGTTTATCTGCGCAGCACTCGCAGTCACTAGTGTGGAGCCCAGTGTCAATCCAGTAACACCGTTATGCTGCGCGACTATCAGCGTGTTTACTCTTGTAATGTTGGGTTGTAGTGATGTTGTCAAGGTACCAGTGATTGATGATGCTGTCAATGTATTGATGCCAGTTATGTTCTTCGAGCTATCGGCAATCAAAGCTTTGCTTGCCTGCACTGAACCTGGTGAGGTATTGACATAATTTGTTTGTGATGCTGAAGCTGTAACCAGAACACCATTTAAAGCCAATCCAATGAATGATCCATTGTGTGATGTTATATCTATAGCACTGACGCTAGATATATTTGGTGAGCCGAGGTCAACAGCGTTCCAGACATAAATGCTGTGTTGATCTGATTGACTCCACTAATGGTAAGCGCTGAGTCTAAGACCATTGCTCTAAATGGTGCGGCAGCTCACTCTCGTATAGTTTAATTGATCCGCAGTTGCAATCACAAGTGATGAATTTAGGTATAAATCTGAAGTTGCTCCGTTGTGGGATTGAATGTACAAGTTACCTGACTGGATTTTTACTCCCGAAGACGGAGCTTTTAAAATCATTGCTCCTGCGCCATCGATAGCTATGCTAGTCCATTTATCGTCAAGCGTTTTTAGCATTAATTGATCCTCTACTGTTGAAATAATCGTTGTAGCTCCTTGTAGGGTGGTCGTACCAGTATTTACTAAATTAGTTAATCCAGTGAGCGATGTAATATTCGGCTGTGCTCCTTGCGCCAGAGCTCCTGTTATTTTATCTGCCCTTAGTGAATTGATTCCAGTTATGTTCTTGAATGGATCAAGTATAACTGCTTTGGATGGATAAGCTACTCCTTCATTCAAAACCTGGACATACCCCATTTGCGTTTGCGTCAAGGGAAATAGCTGTCCGTTGAGTTTGAGATTGCCTTGAATATCAATGTTGTTCAATGATGTAATATTTGGCTGCTTGTTGGTCAGCAAAGTCTCCGTCAAACGCTGAGCATCTAATTGGGTAATACCTGTGATGGTTTTTGTGCTATCAACGACAAGAGCCTTGCTTGGTGTTGCTGTACCGATGGGTACATCGACGAAGTTTAGTTCTGATGCAGATGCAGTGACTAAGGTTCCGCCAAGTCGCAGTCCAATCGACATTCCATCGTGATTTGTGATATCAAAGTTTTTCGTAAACATGGTTGTCAACTTGGGATTTAATGCCACATCATCGCAGCTTGGGACAAACAAAGCAGTGCCTTTATCGAGAACTTGCCCGTCAAAATAAAAGCTGTCTTGATAGCTGAGGCAGAACGTGGATGTGGAGGATGAATAATTGTTAATAGTAAACATTGACGAGCCAATGGTTTCCGTATTAATCGAGACGTGTTGATCAGGGTTGATATGCATTGCTAGCGTGTTTTGAGCTTTCATTACGATTGATCCATCAAATCCATTATCAATAGCACTGATAGAGGTGTCATCGTTTTGTAAAACATTTCCAGCAACAACAGCTGGAATACTAATGTTCATTGGCCGAGGCGGATATGCTCTCATTGAAGATTTATTCGAGATTTACGACACTGTCTATATTGGGTCACGTATTTGTTTATTACGAAAGGCTCTAAGAATGTCCTACTGGTTTTCCTATGCTAAGAATATACAGTATGCGTCTTCGGAAACGCGTACGCTGCGGGTCTTGTTCATCCCGGTTATTCCGCGTGAACGTCCGCAGCTGGTTTCCGGTCAGACTGTTACGGAGCGATTCCAACCAGATCGCTTATTGATCCATCAGGTATTCGGCATAATCCAGTCAGTCTTCATCTTCATGTTGGCCGTCGTAATAGAGACCGGTGCGTTCGTTTTTTGCCATTCCAGGTCGATGACGGTCGTGTCCAGCCCAAAAGTCATCATTAGCATTGCAGCTATATTCACTTACTCGCTCTCGTTGGAGAATGTTACCATCTGGAATGTGCTGCAAAGTATTCGTCAGCTTTCATGTGGAAAACAGTGAGCACACGCGTGTCAATTGAGTAGATCCACATCTCGCTTTTTTGGAGCATCGTCCTTGCCCAATTCTCTGCATGCCCCTTGTTAGAAAACGTCGATAAGAAAGGCGTATTGACGCGTCTGCTCCAGTCCAGATGTTGTTGTTTGACTCTCGCGAAATCATTTTTATCTCCAAATACACGTTCATCTCGCGAGCGCGAAAGAGGGCGTCTTGATTTCCAGGGTGACTGATTCACCATACGCAAGCTGGAGGGTATGGAATCTTGTTGCGTTCAATAACGTCAAAAGTATAATTCATTGTGTCTTGAGAGAGCAAATTCTTGAATGGGAGCACGTAGTCTGGTTTAGATACAAACCGTCCCACTCTTTCTGGCAGATGCAAGCATCTCACCCTCAAATTTTTGATGCAGCCTTCGAATACGAGTTTAGTACAAGAACATTGCGCATGTCTCGAGGTTTCTCTTCGTCGCTTGTGAGATTTTCTAATCTGGACGAGGGATGTATCCGTCCGATGATAGCAACCGCTTTGTCGCCATAGTGGCGAATTGCTGAATCAAGACTATTAAAGTAAACGCTCAGTCGGGTACATTTTAATTTAGCGCTACTGGGATTGAGACGTGAACGCGACCATCAACATGGTTGAGTTGCTCAAGAGCGAGGTGCTAGGACGTGAACGCACTTAGGCATTCAGAAGGGAGTAGACAGAAAAAACGTGGAGACGATAAAGTCTCTCACCCAAGTCAGACTTGGATATTGCAGGATAGGACATGGACATTTTCAGTGATAATAATTTATCGTAATATAATATATAATGCATTCAATGAAGACATCCTCGATGTTTCAGTTGCCACCTTTTGAATCGGCGATGACTTATAACATTGATATTACAACAACGAGCAGTTGAACCAGCTGTAATAAGAAGATATTTTCATATGAATACATACCATGCGTACGATCGTAAAGTGTCTACGATGGGTAAAGGCTGCGGATATCCCAAGGATATTACCAGTCTCTTTTATTTTAGTTTTTTATACCATCCCATGATACCTAGCTCATCGTCAGTCATATAGTTTATCATTCTCCGGTGTAGCTTCTTCAATGGCCATCGAAGGCATGAAGCACTGACCATTAGAGCCACCCTTCGTGAGTTGTATCGTGAGAAGCGAAGTACTTGATAAATATCATTTTGTCTTGTGGTATCAGGTCCCCTATATATGCAATATGCTGCGCGCAACGTAGCAGCAGCAGGTTGCTCATTTTGTATCAGTAATAGCACCCTTCCTCGATGATACTTCATTGATTTCTTTACCTTTGTCGCCAGTATTGGAAGTAAACCTTTTTTCATGTGAGGTAGTACTTCTACTTGGACTGACCATGGCAAGAACTTGATAATGTTGACCACTGCGTCGAAAGGGAGTTGCATCGGTGGTTCGATACGATATATTAATATTATGGAGAAATCCGATCAGGTTTACACTCATTACGATCAAATGAGTTTTTGATTTGTGTTTCAACGATATAGTATAAAATATGGATCTACAACAACAGATCGAGAGTAAGCAGAATTTCATTAACTTATTAGGCTTGATATGTACAGAATACAAACTTGATCCCACGATTAGTATAAACATTATTAATGTTAAGGCATTCCTAAACCCACTTCAGAGTAAGCGGTATGCTGAACGGTATAAAATTTTAGAAGAAGTGAACAAAGCTATCGTGAAGCAATATGGGAAAATGATAGAAGCCAATCGTCGATCATTGCCTGAAGACATGGACGCTACACGTAGGTATCTTCTGAAGATGATAAAAACTCCGGGCAATGAAGCGGTGAATGCTAGCTATAAGGACTCGTTTGGGAATAAGGAAACGTTTGATGCTGTAGGGTCTATATTGAACCTACAGAGCGTCAGCGCCTAGAGGTTATCAAATATCTAAACTACTCTTCTTTGTTTCGCGATGAGTACATTCTAGTTGATTCTCGATATCAACACACAGTTAATCCGGATCCAACGAAGCTAACATTTGCATTGATAACATCAACTAAAACTAAAAGTGATCACGGAGGAGTCATTGTTGGTAATAAGATCCAAGATATTGTCGAGGTGGAAGTCTTTCCTTTCACTATCCCATATAAGCCAGTGTATGCGACTTTCTATAATAAGATCACGCTAACAATCAACGAATGGGCTGCCAATTCATATGAAGCATACGAAGGCGGCCAGTTTCATTTCGGATTTGTCAAAGATCGCATTGATAATAATCTGATTTATCTTAATCCTATCAATTCAACATTTTCCTTCTCGAAACCCGTGAATTACATTGATAGTTTTACGATTGGTTTTGTGCAGTTCTTCCGAAGATTTCTTTTGATCCTGATAGGATGTATTCCAGTCAGATCGACTACATTAATCGATATGGCATGCTAACATTTCAAACACCTCACAATGTTGTTACTGGTGATCTGATCTACATTACAGAATTCTCGACTCCTGATCCTGCAGCTGATGTCAGTATTATTTCCGAGGTAAATCGTCCAGAAGGACATACAATCGTGAAAAAAAATAACTATTCATTTATAATTAATGTTGATCTCTCTTCCATCCGACGAGAGGTTCCAGTCAATAGTGGAACATATCCAGTAATATATTCCAGCACAAGGCGATAGTATACTTTGCGTCCAAGCGCATACAGATACAGATTCGATTAAAGTATCTTACCACATATGCAATAAAACAGTTCTGAATATAATAGTTTTGTAAGACAAGAGAATTTAACATATACTATGCTTGAGTCACTTCTTCTTACATACCGTCTGCACCATGGGATTGGGTCGCGGTCTCAATGAATGATGCGATTTCGTTTCAGTTCATATTAGACCATCCAGAATTGCCGTGGGTGCCGAGAAGTGTATCGCGAAACAAAAGCATATCAGAGCAGATAGTCCGGGCCCACCTAATCTATCCTTGGGACTTTGAGAGTTTGTGCGCCAATCCAAATATGTCAATAGACTTCTTTAATGAATTTATAATTAATCCAGAAGCATTGTTGCGAGTGGATTGGCATGTACTATCATCCAATTCCGCAAGCACGATGGTTGATGTGATCAACAATCCGCTTTATACATGGGACGACCGGTACTTGTCAGCGAATCCCAACTTAACATCAAACTGTATTCGGGATGAAGGGAGGAAGCGGACTTGGTTTGTGCCATCCATTTCTTCCAACCGCGGCATTACTTCTCATGATATCTTCAAGTCAACGATGAAGGACTTGTTCGAGTGGGACTATCGTAACCTATCGGCAAACCCAAACCTGCCGAGTAAATATGTTGTAGACAATCTCAGCCACGACTGGAACTTTCACAGTTTTAGCACACATGCTTCTTTGACTGATATTGACACATACCACCAGATATCCTGGGATGACTATGGACTATCGATGAATAAAAACATTACGTTCGACTACGTTAAGAGTCATTCTTCGTCAAAGTGGCATTACCCCTCTTTACTTTCTAATGATTCAATAGATCTCAAAACAATTTTACAAAATTACCAATGGTTTAAGAAGCGGTGGTCCGACAGCAACTCTATTGAGACCTATATATCATCAAACACAACTATCACAGAAGAATGGATTAAAAAGAATCAAACTAACATAGACTGGAAGAGACTATCTCGAAACACTTTTAACAAATGATTCTCTGTAATAATCGCAGTGACAAAAAGTTTTCGCCAGTGTTCAATTGTTTTCAAGCACTATTGTGAAAACCACGCAAGATGTCCAATTTATTTGCTAATCGATCGATTTAGCGGTTTAATAAGAACGGTGTGATACATATAAACGAAGCACAGGTACTAATTAAACACCTTCTGTCCGAATTGTACAGCGTAACCCGTGGTAAAAGGAGGCGAGTGCGGCCAACTCGAGTCAGACGAGTGCCCCTGTTCAGGATGGTGAGTTTCAGTAGATCGACAGCTTCGAAACAATGTATTCTGATAAAACAAAAAGGTTTGGTAGAGCAATAGCCATCTATTCTACCAAGGCAACTCGGCCTGATATAAGGCTCTACATAAGCTAAGTCAGCACGCAAAACTAGCGCAGCTTGTTCCACTTCCAAATGCCAATATGCACGCAATGTTGGCAAAAGTCAAGACTAACTACCGCAAGTAGAACACCTTCGATGGTCCATGCATCACATGTGCATCTTCACATTTACGTTTTGAAGGGAGAAATAGAGCATCAGCTGCCGTCTATACAAACTCGGATTTCTTCTCCGATTTAACAGCTTCTACCTCGATTTGTACGCTGATTTATACGTGGCAAAACCTCTGTTTATTAGCATACCCTTACCTTAAAACGTCCAATTAGTGCCCGATTTTGAAAGGACAAAGCATTCGACGATCACAATACGTGATTTTGTTTTATATCAGTGGCAAAACTTTGTCGCCAACTTACGATTTTTCTAACATCGTTGACAAATCAGCCAATCATTGAAATGCAGTCACTGAATAAGTTTTTTTTTATAAAACCTTGCTCTTCCCGCTGAACTGAACTGTTTGAATTCAAAACAAAAATGGAAGTGCGTTTCAAGCAGTGTTAGACGAGTTGCTCGCTAACTTACAAGAAACACGAAATACACAGGAGGAGGCAGATGCTGAGAACGCTATAAGAGACGAATTTAACCAGCGTATCAGAGAAGTTCAAGCGGCAACGGTGAATGTCGACCGTCGTGTAGATGAAGCCCATGCGGAAACTGCTGAAGCCAACTGTCGTGTAGATGAAGCTCGTGCATAAGCCGACCGTCGTGTCGATGAAGCTCGTGCGGAAACAGTAGCCGCTCGTGCTGAAACTGTGGCAACCGTACATCTGAAGCTGTTGCTGCTGCTCGTCACGAAGAATTGTTGGCCGAATTGGGTCAAGTTAAGGAATTACTTAAGTGGAAGTCCAGAACATCGACACGCAATCCTACAAGACAAGAGCTAACTCATGAATTCATTATCATGGCTGGTCGCAAGAAACAAATACCTGGATCGAACAAGTTGGACCACATTCCCAAGGTTGACCCTGTAACAAGAGTGATCCGAGATCTAATTACTACAGCTGAAGCACCAAGATTACGTCGTGGAGAATTTATACGCCTGAGTGTTATGTCTCGACAGACAAGAACAGCAACTCGAGCGATCCGCGAGCATGAAAAAACGGGGAGTACTTGCTTCAGCGAGGTTACATGGCAAACGGAATCGATTTCCGTCAGAACATGAAAGCTATTGGCAAAAGGTAATCGATTTGACAGAGAGTGAGTCATGCAAACGACGTTATTTAACAAACTAGTTTTGTTGTTGAAATGTAGAGAGTTCGTCGTCCTCGCTTTCGGATGAATCGCGATGCACGTTATCTGTTCTGCTATATCGATTTTGGTTTGCCAGTGTGGATTGAAGCATGTGAACTTGTGCGTTTCACTCGCAGCAAGACAGTGGTAGTTCCGGAAGAACTTGATGGAGCAGACTTCGTTCGTTCTGCGCCAGTACTCTCGGTCAACAACTAACGATTTTTATCACATATGCAACATCATTTCAGAAAATCATCACTCACGATGAGCTAGTTTTTTTAACTTTACTCGTGATGTGCAATTTTGTGAAGAATAGCTTATTTATAAAGCAAATGCCGGTTTTTTTAGTTTGACGAGATTGGAATCAGTAATAAGACCATTGCGATTCAATTCATGCCAATCAAATTCGACTCGATGGTCAAACGCAAATTTCAATCCAATCGTTCCACCAATGCGAGGCGAATCGCTTGGATCAAAACTTTGGATAATATCAGAACAAGTGTACGCTATCAATCTATTCCTGCGCGGATGGGCATCAGGTAGTGGTAGTGCGTGTTTCATGCTCTAAGCAAGACAAAAAAATCTCGTAAAGATCATACAGAAACTCAGTGCTCAAGCAATTAACATGCAATTGAGGATGGTCCCAGTAAACGTTGAAAATGTGGCGGATGGCAAATGCTTCACTTCGAATATCATTCGCACTAATCCATTCCCAGTCAAGTTTAGCAGCGAATCGATTTATAATATAGACACTCATACTCGCGTTATGATTCGTTAACTTATTCCAGTCCATCTTTGATCCAAATGTAACGTAAAGGATATCACCAAACCACTGGAGAGGATTATTGCTTACCTCGATCCAGTCAAACCTATCTTGGTACTTTATTAGAAACTCATAGGTAAGCGGACATCCATATAGATGAACATTCCAATGAACTACCCGTGATTGGAATCGTTCAAGTATCGGCTCGGGTAATATACGAAGGAGAGATTCCCATTGAATATGTTTCACGTGACGAGAGATAAAACACGAACTAACCTCGATCTTCGAATCAAATAACTTCATCCATTAAAGTTTTTCGAAGTCTTCGTACGTAGCAACCTTCAACCAATCATTGATAGAATGTTCTGTAGCAAAGGTTTCAATGTTCTGCATTGTATTAATGTGGTCAAGTGTCATAGTATATCAAAAGTTTCACAAATTCCAATGTAAGTCATGAGAGAGATTATTATTTTCTGTAAGAGAACACAGCCTAACTTCAGCTTCCTCTAAAAGAACTTGGTATTAATAGAAAAAACTACTTCAAGGTTAAAGAAAAAACGTTGTCGGTTGACTCGACGGGTTGAGCATAGAAAAAAACTACTGCAAGGTTAAAGAAAAAACCTTGTCGGCAGATTGAGCCAGTGCTCATTTCCAAATTTCTCTGCACCTGCTCAAGTCTCCTTTGTCCAGTTTCCCAACGGAACGCATACGTGGAGTTGTGTGGTCGTCCTCACTGTATTCGTGAAGGGGGTTCTGCCGTTCTGGCCGGTTTTGCAGCGTGCTTCAGCGAAGCAGCTTTCGTCGCATTCACTGGATAGTGATTGTTTTCGATTGCTTGCCTGAGCTTGATCACGCAAAGCATTCCTGCCATAAAGAAACAAACGGAGATGGAACACTCGAATGATCGACACAGCGATGACGACACCGATTCAAATTCGTCTGCAGAACCTGTATCATCGAAGTCGAGAGAAACACCTGGATAGGCAAAGTCTACAAACGCAACAAAGTTCGAACCTGAAGATATTGATACGGGTAAACATCCACCGGGAGTGCGACGCCTTGTATTCGTGACGGTAGTCCGAACGGTTGCAGAAACGGTACATCCGTTCCCAAGCTATCTTCGACAATTATTTCAAGGCAAGACAGCACGAAAATTTTATCGTCTCCCATGGATGACGGAGTACAATCCAGAATACGCCGACCTACTGGAGTTGACGAACAAGAATCCAATACGGTTATTTGACTGTTCCCGTATCACCACAAGCTTGTTCAACGAGGAACATGACGCTTGCGTCATTGATCTATACTTCTACGATCGCTTTATCACGTCCAAGGGTATTGAAAATCAGCGTTGGTCTCCTGAAAACATCAAGCTGCTTGGAATAGATTTGCGGAGAGGTTCACTCATTATCCAGAAAATTAGTTGCTGCGGCTACGGTAAAACGAGGAGGCGTTCTTCGAGACAAATGGAAAGGTCGCTGTCATGATCAAGATCCACAGCATCTGCGCCGATATGAAATTGCCGTGCGCAGTCATCGAGGAGTATCTGTGTCCAATGTGTCACGCTCATGCCCAGAAGCTGTGTCTTAGTCAAGTACAGTTGAGTGCACCCGTTGAGGAGCGCTTAAACGAGTTAACAACGTTGTTGACTCAAATCATGGAAGTGGATATCGCGCATCTGTCGGTTCAAATTTCCGACGTACGCAACAACAATCGAAAGCGTGATCGTCGTATCGCTTCTCTCGAGAAGGCAATTCAGTCTATGACCCAGTCTCAGTCTTAAGCCACCTGACACAAGTAGCGTACCATCACCATTGAAAACACAAAAAAGTAAGAAGTATTTATTAGTTATTTTTTATTTACTTGGATGACTCTTCGGATGGTTCTTCTGTTTCTTCCTCGGGTTGTTCCTTGAGTTGGTCAAGGCGTGCCTGTACAACCTCAAGAACGACAGCAACATCTTCATTGCTGGTATGAATGTGATCCTGTAGTAGAATCTTTGTAGCGATCAAGGCAAGTCGCTCATTGACCGTTTTGCTGTGTGCAGTTTCGAGAAGAGACTTTACAACGTTGGCATATCGGTCAAGTACTTGGAAGATGATGTCATTGACTAGAGCAGTTACTCTCCTTACCTAATAGAAGACCCTTGAAGCGCTCGTCACGCACAACGATGTCCTTAAATGTGTTTAAAATGTATTGTGAAAGGCGAGGCTTGCTAACCTTGACCTCTGGCGTATCCACAGCCGCTTCTTCGTCGGTTGTTTCCTCGACCGCTTCCGACGATTCGGCGACGAGATCTTCCTCCGTAGGATGCACAACACCGAAAACAGCCTTTGTGTTCATGTTCATGCCAGCCATAAGTTTCGTTTGAAGGTCGTTCCATGGAATGTGTGCTACCTTAGTCAGCTTTGCCTTTTGTGAAGCGCAATTGCTGTAAGTGAAAACCAGAAGCTCACGGACCATTAGATTGATAACATGCGTCACGGCTTCGTATGCAAACTTGCTAATCTTGTATTTCATGCTAGAAGATATGTCCTTGAGGTTGCGCATCTCATCCGTCGACTCAGCAACCATCGCCTTGAGAGCGGCTGACGCGTCTTCTTCTAGATAAGCAGTAGTAACCTTCTTACATTGCTCAAGTTCTTCCACCTCCTCAGCAGTAAGTTCCTCACGCGTTTGCCCTTCTAGAGGAGCCGTTAGTTTCTTGATAATGGCAATCCATGTCTCTACCTTTCCATTGATTTTATTATCCGCAAGATACTTCTTGATGTGAGTTGTTCCAACAATCTTACGTGGATTGACCGTTTTGTCCTTGATAGCCCCTGTGGATGCCATCACAATAGAATTGACTTCTTCACCGCTTAGTTCGACAAATGCCGGAATCTGCTTCGCCGTTTTGCGTACCATGATTGTTTAATGAGCCTTGAACTGTAGTGTTATTGGTTCTATTGCGTATATATACTCGTATATCAAACAAAGATTAGGATTAACTCTTTTCCAAAGCTCGAGAATGATTCAAAACATTATATTGATTGATATTTACATTGTCCATACAAAAAAACGAAACCAAATTTATTCTTTTTTTTGTTTACATTTTTCAACTACAAGTAAAAAAATTTTTTTACTCAGATCATTTCAAACCACTTAACTACAACAAACAGGTTGGAGCATCGATAATATCAACCAATCAGCGTAGTCTCGCACCTAGACGAGTTACACTAGTATTCTTTCCCGCCAAAACAACACTTTAAAGAAAACAAAATTCATATTGGAAGCACTTGTCGATGTCTTGAGAAACGAGCTCGAAGAGGCGAGAACGCTTCTCAAGGAAGCCAACGATCGCCACGAACGGCAGCTCAAGGAAACCAACGATCGCTACGAAGAGCAACTGAAGGAAGCCAACGATCGCCACGAACGTCAACTTAAAGACGCTCAGGAGCAGCTGAAGGAAGCTAATGCCCGGCCATGATCAACAACTGGAGGAAACCAATACCCGTCACGAACGGCAGATCAAGGAAGCAAATGATCGCTTTGCAGATTTCTCAAAATTCGCTCTCAAGCTGTCGACAGATGCATTAACTCAAGTAATGCCGGTTGAAAAGAGGACGAGAAATGCACTGGAGGAAAGCAAGACCATTGCCTACGGCTGTCGATCACGTTTAATAATGCGACACTCCACCGCCAAGATCGATTTCGTGGAAGGTCCTCTTCATCGTATACGGCGGCAGACAGAAAACATGATTGAACCACTTATTCTTCGGTCCGTGAATAAAATAGTAAGTATCTCCGATACCAAGACTGTCGCTACGCTACAAAGCTGGCTAAAGGTGTCATGAAACAAACGAAAAGGCGTGGAAGACAGAACAACCACTCTACGCGAAAAAGGTAAAACGCCAACGCCTGTAAAAGTAAAATAAATAGACAATAGACACAATAGTTCTCTGACGTTTCTGTCTGCAGGGTATGAACGTCTTCTTCCACCGAAATGGCTGCTGCAGGGTGTGAACGCCTTCTTTCGCCGAAATGGCTGTTGCATCAGAGCTGAAGAAAGAGACAGGTGGTTCCTGAGGGCGGTGAGATTTCTGGCTCAGTCGATAAAAAAAAATAGTATGGTTCAATCGTCCGAACCCTACACTTCAATCGTGCGATGGCCTGGAGAATATCGAAATTACCCTTACTGCAAATGAGCGCTATATCGAAAGTCAAAGTCACCATTGACCATGATTCAGACTGCTGTAAGCAAAACTACATTGCTGATGTTGGTCCCAAGAAAATAATCTAGCCAACATATCTGGCCCAACCCAGTTATTTTTTTTAACAAATTATATCAACAGACAAAAAAGAAGAAGTCAGACCGAAACCATCGCCACTCGTGTTGTCCTCTTAATTCTAGTTATGAACTCTAGTTATGGAGACACAAACACAACTCTGGTGTCTCACCATCGGAGGACCAGACGGTACGCTCTCCGCCGTGGCAGTTATCGCAGTCATCGTACCAGAGGCACGCTCGGGCAACCACAGGCGGATACTTGCACGTTAGCGTGCCGTCGGCGCTGAGGTTAGCTCGTTGTTAGTGCAGAGCTTTACTTCGAAGTAAAGGCTGGCCAACAAGCTCTTGCTGTGACCTGCATTCTCCAACGCGCGATCGATCTGTTCGTCGTACTGATCAAACCAGTATTTCGAAAGTTTGTCTTCGAGCTCGATCTTCTGGTAGCTGGCCATAGTGCACGTATTAGATATGTTAAGGAACTCATATCAATTTTGACGCACCTACCACAAAAGTGAACTAGTAGTTTAGCTTCTCAAAATCATCAACTTTTTCAAGCAGAAGCTTATTGACTTTTCACACTTTAGTACTTTCTTGATAGCAAGCTAACGCCATCATTTTTTTGTTTTCAAGCAATATAGTCATGAGTACTTATAAACCAGACGAAACGATAGAGGCGGTGAAAGCGATCCTATATAGGCAGCAGTCGTCTGCACCTAACCACCTCGATAAAATGCATGAAATAGAATTATTGAACGGAAGACGGAATAAGCGCGCCATCGACGAGCATCGAACTAATCAAGATTACTATCGCATGAAGGACGTTCAGGAACAACTGCTAGACTATTATGAAAACGTCGATTGGTTCGAAAGGGATACCGAGTTTGACTTAGCCCGTTATATGCTGTAAGGCTTCATAGATGATTTTAATATACCATAAATCTAATCTTTACGAATAAATTATATACACACTGTGATAATGAGCGTGAGTGACAAAAATTGTTCTTTCTAATGTCGACAGTAATGTCGATATTCATCTTGATATAGCTAGAATTACACTAGTACAAACTTATAAGAACTTTAATGAAGAGCTACTAGAGGCTGAATACACATTTCCTCTGTATGCATTTGCTACGATGACCGGATGTACATTCAAGAGTGGCGATACTTTCATCAACTGCAAGATCAAGGAAAAGCAGAAGGCCAAAGTGGACTACAATAAAGCACTAACTGGCTCGCAACAAGCAGTGATGGGTAGTTACTCCAGCAGTGAGACTATGGTTATGAACATAGGAAACATTAATCCAGGAGAATCTCTTGTTGTGACGATTGATTATATTTGTAGAGCTGGCGAAGATTTTACTAAACCTGGACTATATCGATTCATACTTCCCATGACCATATCACAAAAAAGATATGGGAACTCAGAGCAGCAGGGTCTATCCTCCGAGTTGAAATATAATAGCGATTTAGATCGAAATCTAAAGCTAACTGTTTATCTGCACTCGAAACATTCGCTAGCTAACTTTAATAATTTGAACTTAACCAACAGTAAGATCAGTGTAGTTGATGGTGATACTATAATCGAGTACAAGAAAAACAGTATTTGTTTTGATTCTGACGTCGTACTCCTGTACGGCTTCGATGCGAATTACTGCGTTGTGGAGAAGATGGACGATGATGATGATATCTTAAATTCAAACGTGGACATATGTAAGCAGGAGTTCTACAGGGATGATGTGATCAATAATGCTACTTACATCTTTATTGCAGATCAGAGTGGGTCTATGCATGGCGATCCTATGGAGTACGCCAAATCTGCTCTGAAGTTTATGCTGAATAACCTGAATGAATCATGCATGTTTAATCTATACGGCTTCGGCTCGTCATTCTATTCAGTGTTTGAAGAACCAAGGATAGTTGATGAGTGCTCTATGGAAGTCGTGATGCTTACGGTAGACATGATGCAGGCAGATCAAGGTGGTACTGAGGTCGTCAAAGTCCTAGAACATGTTTTCAGATATTCACCTGAACAAGATGTGTTTATTTTCCTCCTGACTGATGGCGAAGTATGGCGTACTCATTCTGTAAATAGTCTTGTGGTTGATGCGAAGCGCAAAAAAAACAATCTCTATATATCGACTTTAAGAGTTGGGAATAGCGTAAGCCATGCTCTGATTGAAGGTATAGCTAATAACACCGGTGGTTGCTGTCAATATGCCAAGACAGCAGAGGATTTGATGGTCAAATCTGTTGAGCTGTTTAAGCGAGCGCCAACGCTGAATGCTTACGATATCTCAGTCACTATGTCCGACGATCTGACAGTGTCTACAGGTAGTAAGTACAACTACATGAAGAAGATTCCCGCGAATTGCAAAATTGGCGAGACTATCTCATACACATTCAGCCGTGATGGAAAGACTCATACGGTATCTGTTCCTGTAGTTGTTCGTAACGATACGGCGCTCCATTGTATGTATGCTAAGGATGCCATATCAGCAAGCAATGATAAACAGGAATGCATAGACCTATCCAAGCAGTACAATATTCTGTCGAAGTACACGGCATTCATTGGAGTGAATGAATCTGATTTTGTTTCCAATCAACCCAAACCTGAAAAGGTCATTATTCCTATTCATACAGCAATTAAGCAGAAAGCATCAACGGAAGATTGTTCGGACGATTGGGACGATGGCTCGTGGACTGTGAAGAAGGTCAAATTAGTGAGTAGACCAAGGTCATTCAAATCCAGTGTAGGAAACCCAAGATCTGCTTCTATGTTTGTTGCAAAATGTCCCGATTCTAAAGCTTCTACGTTTGCTGAAAAATCGGATTCTTTAAGCTTGTCATCACTAAGTGCGAGTAAGCTGCTTCAACTGCTTGCAAATCAGAATTACAATGGCAGCTACTCATACAAAAAATTACTTAAATATTAGGAAATTGCCGATCATGCAAGTAATGACGCAGAAGCAACATTTATTTTATTGATAATCATAGAAACAAAGAATTTGCAAGATTGCTGCAACATTTTATACACAAAGGGAATAACATTTATTCATAACAAGTTAACTGAAGCCGATATTAGCAATCTATACAATCGTAAAGCGGATTAGTGGTGGTGATCTCTCATCAATTTGCCGAGGTCATCAAATTATTTTTTTCCGATTATTTGGTGCGTTCTCGATTCGTCATTGACAGCTATCGATTATTTTTATGTCACAATGTTTCTTTAGTGCTCACGTTCCGACGGCTTCGCAAGGAAATTCGAACACTAGACCTGTGAATGATCTTTTTATGTACATTTTCCTCTACCGGCAAATTATGATTTCTCCCCGTTGGCTTAATTAAGCTCAAATGGAATTGCCTGTTTCCTTCCGCTTTCAAATTTTAAAAATTGTATGGATGGACGTGGCGATCGATTGCGCAGCTGGAGAGGAGTCTCGCTGCAGCTAAAGCCAGGCGGAAGGAGCCGCAGCCACTGCTGCGGTTTTGGAAGTTGAAGTTGCTGCAGATGAGACTTATTTCAAGATATCTGAGTAATTACTCGTGTATATATCGTCTCTCCCATCTCAATACTTGAATTAGTATAAACCGGAAGAGTCATCTCTCAACTACGATCGTACAGCTTCATTCTCGAAGTTCTCCCCTCATGGGCAGTTCGCCCAACGACCCCACACAACAAAGCTCCTCCGAGGAAGAACACCCCGAGAAGACTCAGCAGATCGATCAGGATGAGGACCCTGAGAAGACACAGCTGATCGACGAGGAACTGAAGGAAGGAGAACGTACCGACAGTGACATAATGTCTCTAACAGGCTGTTTAAAGAAGCTGAACGTGTTGACGAACCAGTTAAAACGTGTGTGATCAAAAACGTCTTCTGATGTCCCCACCGAAGTCAGCATGGAAGGAGACCAAATCAAGGAGAACGTGGTGTCAGACACTGTCGGTCGTACCGCTGGTAGTTTGAGTTCTGAAGCTCCTAAATGCCACGCTGCCAATTGTATTGGTGGAAGTGAGCGTTTCAGGCAGCTCTTAACGCACACCCGTTATCCTTGGTTTGACCTCTTCTACAATGCTATGATGACCGGTCATCGGAAGGATAACAAAGTTAGAGCACTCTTATGATTGTTCTGAGCTTTCTAAGGTTAAGCTCCCGGATCGATAGAATGACCTGGGACGTGAGTTCCAGTTTATTGACTTGTTTCTTCGCAAACGCTACTATAAGGTAAAACGGGATCCAAGATTCAATCCAGCCAACCGCCCAAGTCCTGACTCGCTTGCCGAAGGTTGGAATCAGTTCGTGATGGATTTTCTTCTCGACGCCGACGCTTGGTTGGCTCGCTTTGAAAATGCTGAAATGCATTTCAAAAACAACGACATCGAGGCGTTCAAGATAATTATCCATCAAGAGTCCATCCGAAGTAACGCCTATTGCTGCGTCTTGTACAAGCAGAAGTGTCCGATGTATTGCTCGGATTCGAAGAAATCCGTACAAGCAATTCGAGATGGCTTCAGGGGTGTTATACCGATTAGTCTAGTTCAGACGATTCCGTCCTTCGACAGGCGCTGGGAAGAATATGAACGCGAGCAAAAGTGAGATGCGGCGGCGGATTCAATTTGAAGACTGCACTGACAACACGTATCTTGCTCAAATCAGTCAAGGGTGGATCGAGCAAAAGATGCGGGATGTCAAGACGGACCTGTTTAGGTTAAATCACGCTAATGATCATTTGCGCGACGGCATGCAGATATTGATTAACGCCAACGTAAAGAGCGATTACGTGGTACGCGATCTACAAAATGAACTCACCGATCTTCGAAGGCTTATTCGAGAAGCAGGAATCGAGCGTAGACATCGTACATCCTAAAAAATACTACTAAATTATTGCGCCTAGCTGCGTTGCTTCACATTATCAACTTAGATTCCATCGTCTTCTTCAGCTTCGCCGAACTGTTCTTTGCTTTTTTCTGATTCCATGATCGCTATAATCTTATCGAGCGTGGTGAAGACGCCACCAAGTTCGTTAGGACTATTCGACTTTGGAATATTACTTGACTGTTTGCGAAAATGACTAATAATTTTCTTGAACTGGCCAAGTGTTTGTGTGTCAATGTTTAGGTTGCCGCTAATGTCATTAATGAAGTTCTCGAGATAGACTGCTGGGTTACCTGATGCAGCAAAATCTTTATAGTATGAGCTCATGCTTGTCTTCAACAGGTCAATACTGTTTTCAATTAATCGGAACGCCTTATCACATCGAGGTACTTGCTTCTTGGCAGCTGTACTAGCCATAATAATTAATTCAGATAGTTTATCAATATCCACATCGGTGTGGTAACGATACTATAGATGTTCTGAGTAGTAATGTACAACATGTTGCACATAACTAAAATATATTGCTTAAACCCATCTAGCTCGTCCTTCTCAGGAAAGTTTTCTTGAAGAATATGAGTGAATAAATGCTTGAAGTTGATCTTCGCAAAGTCAAAAACGAAGTACTCCTCTCCGATGACTCGCTTGATAAAGTTATCCGATAGGTCTCGGTGGTTTTTGATACAATCTTACCCACTTTGAAGTGCCTTACACACCTTTAGATATTCCTCGATAACAAATGAATCTTTAAGGTTTTGATAAATGTAGACAAGATTGTTTGGAGTAATTTCGACATCTATAAATTCCTCAACTCGCTGCACAAACTCGACTAGAGCGCGAACCTCATGTTCAAAGAATGTGTCGACCCCAATCTTTGTATGCAAGCGATCAAGGATAGCTTTTTTAAATTTGAGTACAAGTTTATTGCATCGAACGATATCGTTCTTTAGACGTTGGTACTTATCCCGAACAATGTTTGGGTCCAACTTGGATGGATCACCAGTCAGTTGTTGAAACATTTTCAACAGCTCCGATTGATCTAAATCGTTACTTGAAGCAACTTTATATTGCTTGCGTCCCTTGGCCATTTCTAATATAGTCGTGTTTAATGTATAAAATATTGATTTTATACATAACCGTTTGAATAGTCAGATACACGATTTTAAAAAAATGGATGTTCAAATTCGAAAATATAACACATTCATCCATCAGCTACTCGCTTTAATCGGCGATGAACTTCCTAACCATCCCTTAATTGATACAATTCATAGACGTTTTAGAGTTGCTGTATCTATTGATCGAACATACCTCATCGAAAAAACTTCACCTGAGCTGCTTTCCTACCGCGACTTAGTTGCCGGTTAAGTCATGTGGGTCCCACCAGCTTTTGATTGGTTTTCCTTTCACAAATTGTGAATCACAATCACATCTGAAAACACTGCGTTAATTATTTTTTTCTGACTCTGTTGTTGTGCACTCCTAGTCAAAGCTTAACTTCAACGGGAGACTTCACCTGATTCGGGTTCTAATAAACCGATTTGGGCTGCGCCAGCCCTTACGTTCTATCTCTGAAGAATCTCTTGTATTTGCAAACCCGCTAGAATTTGTGTACCATGTGCAATTTCCAACAATTATTACTGTGGGTACGATAGTCACTTCGTCAATTATTAACAAGCAGTGCCTGTAAGAAGGGGAAAAAAACGCCTAAAAAGGTGGAAATAGGAAAAACAAGTAAACCCTAATCACCCTGTTTGGTGTCATTCGAAAGCTTTCTATTTCTAACCTACTCCATAAGAGGCCTCGAGGACAGCACGTCTTGTCATCTACGTGATACGGAAACACGCCTCCATTGTGGGCTCGCTTGGGCTTTTCAAAAATGTTGAAACCACATGCGGGATCTTTCAGGAGTGGGATATCCGCTTAGCAAATTTCAACCAGGCTGCATGAATGGCGAAACACGGGTGCGCCGAGTACGTTGCTGGAGACTCACGACGTTGGCGGAGTCGAAGCCGTGTCATGGTGACGATGTTCATGCCCGAGCATACGTTGCGAGTGTCCTTGGGGGAAGTGATCGGCACGCGACTGCTGGGTTGGTTGTTGTTGTATTACGTTAACGCGGTAACCTAAGCTACGCAAGGTTTTACTTCTCTTGAAACTACGGTTCGGTACAATGTACCGGGTATAGCAGACACCATACTAAGTACGACTGTCCGTTGAACCTTCGCATACGTCAGGAATGTGTGGCTGGTTCTCCACGCCCCCCTCTCGCCTCGCGTCCTTGGTGAAAGTGGCGCGCGCTGCGTCGCTCTCCTGCTTCAGCCCTTCGTCAAGATCGTGTAGCCGTAGGTCTTGTTGTCGATCGTGACTGAGCTCGGCATCCGTGCCTTGATCTGTAGCATCTTGTTCTTCGTCTTCACGTAACCGCACCGACCTGCAACCAGCCCCTTCGTCCACCTACGTGTAGAGTACACAGTCCCAAACTGGAGCCCGCCCATGCCTTGGTCTTGTCCTACGTCCAGTTCATCTTCCTGGGTAATGCCGTTAGCAGCTCGCCCGCTACGGTGGGCCCGGTCATAGCGCGCAGCGAAGCCTTCCGCACGGCGAGTCCTTGGCCACAGCTTACACCACCTCACCACCTTGCCCACAGAGACACCTGCAGCGACGCCCCTTGCGACGCTGACACACATTTCCTGCTAGGGACCAAGCGTTGCCCCCTTGGCAGCGCTCTGCAGAGCGACGCCGAGGCTCCGCTCGGCGCCGTCTACCGGGAGGGCGTCATCCCAACCCGACCAAAACTGCTGGGTTGGTGTCGCGTTAAATGGTCTCATCAACAAGGAGAGGTAGCTCGTGGCCTTCGTGCCACTGTATAAGATCACTTTTCTCTAAATCTCTGAAATCGAGGGCTGCAGCTTCAAGCAGCTCCACAACTTGCAGATTACACTCGTGGGGCGTTACGCTACATCAATCGAAGTTATGCCTCACGTACATCACAATACTGCTTTATAAATCTATACGATGCTCCAACTAAAACACCATTGGAATTCTGCGATTCCCGGATTTAATATTTTTCTGGGATCCACTCGATTGTTATCTCTTCTTACAGGCCCTGCCTGTTAAATAAAAATAGAGCTACCAGAATCACTTAAAGGACAAAGCATCACGTTTCATGTTGATACAGCGACAGAATGGACGCCATCACTCTCGTTTGCCGAGTCTATTAGTGTACGATAATTCCACAAACATAACAAGCTTAAAAAGGAATCTAACACCCATCTATTCGAAGACAAACCATTGTCTTAAGCTGTTTTCAACAAGCTTTTAATGTCCGTTCTCTCCCTTCAGTTCGATCCCTCGCCTTAGTTCGTACATTACTACAACGCTTGCGGCTTCTAAAGTGCAACTCGAGGCTGCTCTTTAGTAATCGTTGTCCCAGTCGAACCTTAATTATATGTCAGGGGATCGTCCCGCACGCGCTTCAGCCAGTAAAGGAACTTCGCGTAAGTCGGGTTATCTCGCGAGTAGACCCTCTGTCCATTGATGACTTCGTACGGAACGTCGAACTTGTCGAGAATGTGGTTTGGTGAATTACCTTTCGCAATTTGGCGAACCATCTTGGCGTCTGCCCACGCAAGGTTGTGAGCTTTTTGGACAAGCTCTGTGCCAAAGACTCTCTATTCGCCGTCCTTGGTTTCCGTATTGTCTTCATCCACGCTTCGCAGTGATCTTTGACGAACTCCTCTAGCGGACTGCGAATAGAGTGTGTATGTATCCCAAGAATCCACGATGGAGCTTAACCTCCTCAGTAACAGCAAAATTATCGCTACAAGACCCGCTTCAACCAAGGAGTGCAACCGCGACAACGAATAAAACCCTCATGATTGAAGGTTTATGGTTAGGAAAACTTGAGAAGAACTTCAGTATCACCGAGTAAATTGAAGAATGACAAAACTGGTAGAGAGACTTTGTGATGGATAAGGAAGTAGCCACACAAGCAACTAGCGTTCCTTGTAGTCTACAGGACGGTTGGCTGCAGCATTGCTGTTGCATCCTAATCACAACACGTTGTTCGTTTGTCACTGGTGTTTTTATGCATACCATAATCTTCAACGCTTGGTTGCCAACAACAGGCCGTAGAGTAATCAGAGTAAACAAGTTGTTCAGGACTCTTAGTTTGTAGTACAGTACGGTATATTACATGTAATAGGTACAGTAAGTCGTGGAAACGTCATCGGCAGATGGGATAGCATCCAAGATAGGGCCTACTTGTCCCAGTAATCGTAGAAGAAGAAAGTCCTATACCAAAAAATATGTCGTCAATTTGATAAAGTCTAGTGGAGACCAATTTTGACCGAGAACGTAGCCATCTGTTTTAACACGTACTGTAGATTTCATAAAACATATGGCACATTAAAGCGTGACTCTAACGCATGCCTGCGATGCTCAGTATTGCGACAATTTTTACGTGCAGATGTGTTAGATATGGTACTGGCGAGATGAAATGATACACCAAAGTTACATTTGTGCTCATACTTTAGTACTTGTCAGATATGTGCCGGAACATCCTCATTGAAAGCAGCGATGCGTGAGACAAACGCTTCTGTCTTGACTAGTTAAAGTCTTGTTGAAAAAATGAATCAAATACGTCAACGAAAAAATTCTGCCCATCGCACGTGCATAGCGTATTTTTAGCGGTATCTCGTGAACGACACAGCCAACAAAGACGAGCTGAGTGCGTGAATGTAGATCGTCTTATAGCGCTTCTTATAGCCATGGTTCCGCTCGTACGCACAGGGTAAGAAGCGCTGCAAGGCAAGTTGATGTCGGGGCGAGAGCGTCGCTCAGCTCGATATAGTGTGCATAAAAATATGCAGAAAGGGCACCAAAACCTTTAATACTAAAGTTTCTATGGATATCCCACAGTCTGCCACATGTGATGCACATAGCCCCGATGGTTTTGGCGGCATAACTCCAGTTGTAATAATATGTTGGTTCCCGTCGCTATCACAGCCGAAATAATTGTCTGTGAACTATGATGACGGTACTGTGTTTGCAAGCAAATTTTCGGGCAGGTATTACTCAATAGTACAGTACCAAGAGCACATCTTGAGGTGAAGATAGAAACTGTTGATCTGAATCGGTGCCACTTCTGTACCTAGAACGATTTTTGTCAGAACAAGTCTACGATATTTGTACATAAAACGATTTTTGTCAGCACATTTTAACGATATTTAGTCTGGCTTCCCAATTTGCATACCGGTAACAGCATGCCAACAATGATTAATTTTTAATTGACGACATCGGTTGGGTAGAATTCGTTGCTTTAAATATTAATAACATATTTCTGTCAAAATAGCGCGCAACATTGATTCACCACACCTTCCTCCAGTTATTTTTATTATTGAAGGTAACCATTGGTACAACGAAGAGAGATTGGCCGGTGCAAAGATGCTTAACATCTTTAACATCCAGACGCTCGACGAAGCGCTGGACAACCCCACGTACGCCTTTAAATTGTTCCAAAGATGCAAGAGCCATGGGGTCGACTTAGCCAAGGTCTCCCAACAGCGATCCCAAGGAGAGCGCCCAAGAGTTGTTTAGGGTAGCGATCGTACACTTCACATCAAGAGCGGTTCTTATATATGCAGATTCGTAAAATGTTGTTAGGCCGTCGACCAATGCTATGATCAGTGCTGGGGAGTTGCTGGTTCATCCCCATAAATTGGCCCGGCCTCCTCTATGCCGATGAGGGCGCTTCCACAATACGGTACAGAGTTTGTACTACAGATTAGACTGCCGCGATCGTGTATGGTTCGCTAGTGAGACGATGTCCACCAGTAAAAATGGTCGGCAGTCATTTCACGTTTCCCTTTCAAGACAACAAGACCCTTCTTTCCAGCGGAATCCTTGTCTGCAGCCATGCGCAGTATTTTCTACGTTGCTCTCGCCTTTGTCGTTTTAGCCCACAGCAGCGCTGTCGCAGCGTTCCCAAACCCCGATGAGACTCGGATCTTGTCGAAGACGTCTCCTGCCAAAAGATCTCTCCGGGTCGCAGGGGGCGACGGGATCATCAAAGCCTTAACCACAACTCCTAACAAAATAATCAAGATGCCCAAGATAAAAATTCAACAACTCATCAGGGAAGCCAAGGAAGCGAAAGAGGCGATAAAAAAGCTATCTGGTTAAAGTCTCATCGTCGTAAAGAAGCCGGGCGACGCAGCCTCGGATGCGGAGATAAAGTCTGCAACTTCTACCCTTTTACAGTTGCGATAAAATGATGCAAGTGTTGATTTCAGTTCAAATCAGCTGAAGATACGAGAACATTCACAACGATCTACTAAAAAAATACATTTACTTCTTGGTTGTGAATGTTTTTTCGCCGCGTTGAAGCAAGCCTCTACAATAAATGATGTGCATACGGGAAATATTGCCCGGTGAATCGCGTTCAAGGCTATCGTACTACTATAGTAGTAAATGCAAAGCGGATCATTTTGGGGGACGGACATAACCGAACAAGCTGAGAACCACCATTTGTTGTGGAGTCTGATATAGCAGCAAAATGTTTCTAAACACTTTTTTAGCCATTGGCAGTGACGGCAAACACAGGATATCCGTGCCCGGCGTATTTCCTGTCATGTTTTTCAGATTTGTAAAAAGGGACAAACCGTTCGGACACATTTCTAAAATAAATCAAAACGAGAGCTACGCGTAGGCTGGGATAGCTGTCTTTCTTACTCTCTAAAACGAGTCTGGTTCATCCGAAGAAGCTTGAAATTTGGACAGATTTGGACAGTTTTGGACAGGAAAACCAATATCTCCCCTACGGACGTCGCGAGACTGAGCTGCAAGTAACGGCGGCGGCGACAGCAACGCGCATCGAACTTCGAATGATTCTACTGGCGTTGGGCCAAATCTATTAGCCTGTCGAAGGCATCTCCTACGCCTGCTTCGCAGCCGCAGCATCTGCAGCGCGGCTTTACGAGAAAACAGGTGTAGCAATGAATAATGCCCCGGCAAAGTTCAAAGTATGCACGCCCGACACTTTTAAAGTGATGGGTGCTTCTCTAAACCAATTCACACAGGCTCAGTAACCGGCGTCAGATTCGTAGTCAAATACTTCAAAAGAGGCTTCAGTACCCGGTCTCAGCTACCGGCTTCGAATTATTACGATCTGGGCTGGGCCACAGCCACCTTCGGCGTACTGCTATCCCAGTATTAAATGTTTATGTAACATACTTCACCGGTCCGTTAAAGAATTAACCGTTCAGTAAGCTGGCGAAAACTTCTGATCTTGCAGCTCAATGAAGTTGGAATAAGCCTCGTTGTAAAGCTCTTTACTCGCACTATAGCACAGTATTTATTTACCCGCCATTAGCGTCGATACCCGGCCATTTGAACTATCACCTTATGGCGAGCTGAGGGTTTTGCTCGCAGCGTCATCAAAAATAAGCGGAATTAAATTTAAAAAAATACCCTGGGGAAAGAAGAAAAATAGCTTAATCAAGCGATAAATCACTAGAAGGAATCCAGTTTATTACCATTTCGATTTACAGCCAATCCGCTTCACATACAAATCCTATATTGCTCAGGTTTTATCCAATCGTAATCCTCAGAAAAAGGGCATTGACCAATCATATATGTCAGATTTTTTCTAAACAAAAAAACTAACCATATTCGTATGCCAAAACCGTCAAACAGGCTTTTTGTAGGACCAGGTTCATGTAGATTTATCTAGAGTCGTACTATGAGATAACCAATGAGCGTAGCATCACATCAAAGCTGATAGAATCAGTTTTTATGTGGAAAAGCTACAAGTAAATTGGATGCTCTAGGTACCTCTCAAATTTGCTCTGGTAAGTACAGTTCCCCTCTCGGCTGATTGCGTCCGGAAACCACAAATTATCACAAACTGCAGTTATTACAATCACCTGATAGCTTTCTGGCTGGACGGAATGAACAGTGCGGTTTCAATGTTGCGATTCGATCATAAGTTAGAGGATGTTTGCACGCGTTGAACGCGCCCATATAGTCATGGACCGTTGAGCTTGATAAGCGGTGGATGCCTATTCAGTTGACTAATCGGCACGGCCAACCAGGTTCGTATCTCTTCTAATACTCAACAATACCGTCGATCACTCTATCCCCAGCCCACCCCACACTATGTATACCCTATTGAAAAGCCCCCCTGGGCACTGCAACAAGTCGTGTAGATATATGGTTTTGTAATGGGCCCGTCCATCAAATCAACAATGCCGCAAAGGCTTCATTGGCCGTCCTACCCCAATCATTCATTTAGCTTAGATAACGACCTTTCATGAATGATAATTCAGCTTGTCGTGTCACTAACAACTTACGAGAGGGTAGAGGGATATTTGACTTGAGTTTGTATACCATGAACCCATTTTTTATCCCTATCTGGAGTATATCACTATTTGGGATATCATGGCCGAGAGGATTGTCTAAACCGTAACAGCTGTACATTAAAAAATTTGCAACACGTACGCAGGGCCTGCGTCGCAGCCTGCGCGCGTTCTTACAGCACTTTTATTAACAACAACACGGCACTTGATCACAGGACCTAAACTCGTTGATTTTGCCTTAAGCACCTTTATGCGCCTATTTCCTGTGAAAATGGTGAGGCCTTCTCTAGTGTGGGTCACACGAGAGGGATTATCACATAAATGCTTTGCGCCTTGCCAGGGAGGGTCTGAGGTTACGGGGCCCTTATCGAAGTCACCAAGCAAACTCCTCCACCTGTATTTAGTGAGACTGATATCTCTTGCATACTCCTGCCAGCTAGGTAGTACAAGGTTTTTTGGATATACGCAAAATTCCTTGTAGCGTAGACAGAACCAGCTCCCGTTTTGGAGTATAAATAATTGAGTCGACAGCGTGATATCCCCCTCCCAGCTGATGAAAGATGAAACAACCAAGGCGGTCTGGGCAACGTTTTGTCGTCCCGCGGTTCGCATTACTCGCGATTTAAATAATGGACGAACGGGAGAGCGCACTGCTCGGTGCGCTGGTTGGTGCTCAACCAGAGCGCCACCGGCGTTAACCGCCGCCGCAAAAAAAAAGAGTGATCTAACGAGGGACAAACCCTGCGCGGGGTTGCTTCGTCTACCCACGCTCGAAATGGGATAGGATTTTTTATTTTTGTAGAGGGCAGCCTGACAAGGATTAATACTGGGAGAGGAAGCACTTACATGTAAGTGCTGTTGGGTAAAGATTAGCTCTGTTCTCTGGATTTTATATCCAGAGTCCATCCAGAGATGGTCAGAAAATGCTAAAATTAGATACCCTTTCGTAACCGATTGCAGTGTGTCTGAAAAAATAGCGACGCTTGTCCCGTATTATATATACCCTCGGATTATTCTGAGATAGCAGCGAAGCTGCGGAGCAGGTTATTTGACGCCAAATCAGGTGAAGCTTAAGTAAAGCTACTCGTTGTTCAAAATCGCGAATCAGATGAAGATGAACTTAAACGAGAGAGAAGATAGAAGTTGACTATTTTCGAACTGGAAAGGAGGCTCAGTTCTAAACATAACAAAGAGGCTAAACATGCAAGGGTACCCCGGCGCGGCGTTTGCCGTTTACCTGCACGAACCTGGGTCTATGATGGTGGTGGCCGACAGAACAACGTAAGCCTTTAAAGAACCAATAAGATTTATGTTGTCAACTAACTAAATCTATATTTAGTTTTCCACAGTATTGTTTTGTGCGCAACACCACGTATTTTTCTAAAGCTCTGTGTGAACTACTAACCTCGAAGGCTAGGCAGATGCTGCGGCTGCGAAGCAGGCGCAGGAGATGCTTTTGAAAGTCTAGGTTTATCCTGAATATACTGACTTTATTTGCTTTTGATCATACAGCTTCGAATTCCAGCCCAAACATCGGTAAGTTGTACTGTGCTGGCATGCGACTAGGCGCTGCAATAGCTGCGACAACAAAAACAGCATTTCACCTTGAAGCACTACAAAGTTTTCTTGCAGTGAAAATATTTAACAAAAGCTTCTTCTTTTAACTTGTGTGCTTCTAATAGCATATTTAGCAAATTCTAGATTTGCCGGCAGAACTGAAGAGGCTATCTCAGCCTACGCGAAGCCCTAGTTTAATACGATCAGTGAATGTTGACCCACCCGCAACGGACAATAAGAAAAATCATTTTTGATACTATATACTCTAATTTGATATCTTGACCTTGAACACATTGTTGATCTAGCCACTCTTGCAACATTTTGTATATGATCTCCCCCTCCAGCGTTATGCGAATAATCCTCGACCAGTGAAGCAACATGCTGGATTTTAGTTTTCCTTGGCAGGCATCCAGGTCCATTTGACTAGTCTAGGGGCTCTTGTTGACTGAAGCACGCACAACACACGCATACTTAGTAATCTCGGGTCGCAAGTGCGGCGTGGTGAGAGTACGATGAACGATCACTCGTTTACCCTCTTTTCCAACCTAGGAATTATCAAAAGGCAGCGAAAAGCACTGGGAGATGTCAAACCGATCGCAAAATGGGAAGCGCTGTCGTCAGTGCTTCATGTTAGTACTAATATAAAGGCTCTTTGCGATTAATAACCTCGCTTTTTTTTTACCTTCTCCATGACTCAGTTGTAGGAAGTAGACGTTGTACGTCTAAATGACTTCACTATTGAAGGCGGACCGCCGCGTTTCGGTCCCCACCGGAGTCTCGTCAGCGGCTTTACCATTCGAGAAGTGAGAGCAACTTGCCTCCTTCGGTCTCTCCCTACTTCAACCTTCTAGAGCATTCCATATACACCCTCTACAGGATATCTACTGTGGCGTCGACCTATACTACCTTATGTACCCAATTAGGTACTTCCAACATAAGTCACTTGGTAGCCTATCCGATACTACGGAGCTTTATTCACTCAGGTAACTTCCAGACGATAGCGCTGCATGCGCCTCCGCCGCGCGTGACGCGTGTCGATCCATCGAAACTTACGACTAACAACTCCTCGCCTTGTTCAACTGAAGGCGGGATTGCCCATCGATTTTAGGTCGGCTGCACCATCAATCGATAAATAACGGAGGTTGCTGACCGGTAGCCGTCAGTGGCCACATGACTGTGGAGTTGCTGAGGGTAAGGCGACACTCGGATTCGCTCTAGGGATACAAGCGTTTGAAAATGGTGTCGCCATCTTGAAGACATGGTAAAAATTGAATAAGTTGGTGATGTAAAAAGGCTTCGTTGCAGTGATACTTGATATTTCTATGCGCCGTAAAAACTATTTACGCGTTTACGGTTGCGAGAGAGGTTACATGTTCGCCATGATATACGGTACATCATCAAAACGCTCATCATGGTCTAATTTAATGGTTTGGGTAGATGATTCACGCTCAACTCTATCAGCCGCTCATCCAAATTTGGACTAGAGCCGACAATATTACGTTATTTTCAATAATACTTAAATATCCACCTGTTCCAGGGCTGGCTAGTTTGCTAAATTTCTGGTTACATATAAAATTGTGTCCTAAAAGTCTCTTTATTTTATGGGTATATTGAGCACCTGGACGATTTGGTTAGTAGACGTGGTTAAGGCTTTCAAGATCGCACCGGTCCTGTCGCTCTGGACAACTTCTTGGCCTGCCACCCGGAGAGATCGCTTGGCAGGAGATGCCTCCGACAAGATCCGAGACTCATCAGGGTTCGATCTCACCTCGTACCTGCCGGATCACCAATCTCTTCGGATCGGCCTCGATCAGCAGATCCAGACCTAACAGCAGCCCATAGTATTCGGCTTCGTTGACTGTGAGCCCTTCGGCGTATGCAGATCGAGCTTTCATCACTGTCCATTCGGGTAATTTCCACAGGATCGCACTGTAGGCACTTCCCCCACGCTTCACACGCGCGGATCCATCAAAACTCACCGCATACAGATATCCGTCGGGTTGTACAGTCGGGGTCGGAGCCTGGATCTGGCGCCTGGGGAAGAGGGGGGGGGGCTCTTAGCCCAGATCAGACGACTCCACGTCCGGACCCTAACAATCTGGACCCCGATCCAGTTTCACTTGCTCCGCACTGTGGGTCTCCGAAGTCAGAACTTGCTCGATCTTGGCCCAAACGTCTGTTTTGGCCATCGCAGCAAAATCCACCTCTCGTAGTTCGTAGAGCACAGCTGCGAAGATCGAACAATCCTCGATAAATCGGCTGTAATATTTCAAACTACCGAGAAATGACTGCATGGCTCGGAGCAATCCTGGGAAAGCTAGACCTGTCAACGCTGCCAGATCCTTCGGATTCGCCTCCATCTTTCGACGCTCGATGACCTAGATAGTCCACCTTGCGCATTCCCCAATAACTCTTATCAACACTGACCGAGATATTCCACTTATTGCACGCCTCCAGTAGAGCTTTCACTCGTTCACACAGCAGATCCCACGAATCTACTGGGATCAGAATATCATCAATGTAGGATCTACGTCCTAACGCTGATTGTGTACCAGGATCTTCAGGATAGTCTGCTTCAACGCGTCTCCGCTGTCAGGATCTTCACCCGATTTTGGGATCCGGGTGAATCCATACAGCGCATTCTCGACCAGGCGTTGATAGATCTGAGGCGCATTCTTCAATCTGATGTGCATCCGATCCCACTCAAAGATTCCGAAGGGGGTGATGAATGCCGAGATCGCACGAGACCGATCCGTCATAGTCACCACCCAGAATCCACTGGCCAACGAACAATACCAGAGTACCTTGTCGAAATCTTCCAACAGGTCGTTAATCAGGGGCATAAGGTAGGTCATCAACCTTGTCAGACTATTAACCAGTCGGTTATCAATGCACAATCGGATGTCCACTCTTTCTTCTTGGCAATGATCACGATCGGGGATGCCCACGGCGACGTCGAAAGGTTGATGCTCTTGGCTCGCAACAGTCCTTTTATCAGATCTGACAGCTTTTCACGAAGATGGGGTGCCACCATTAGCACCTTTTGGGCGATCGGCTTCGCGCCGCCGGCGGCAGATCGTTATCCTTGCCGATTAAGAGGTTTTGGCTATTCCAGATCTCCTGGCGTTGCTTTTCCACTTCTGCAGGGTGATTTGCGTTTGGATCTAACTGAATATCCTCGATCTCCACTTCTTCTGTCGTCAAGGGTACTTCAAGGATTACGGTCGTGCCATCTCCAATGTCTCCGCATACAGATCGCCACCTTCATGATAGCAGATCTGCTCATCCTCCACCTCCGATTTCACTGTTCGATCTAGATCTCGATCGGCGTTAACCGGTTGCATATATCAGGATCGGGATCCAGTTCTGGCCTTTATCCCTTCACGACGTCCGATTGCTCTAGTCGCAGGATGGGCGGGTCCTCATATGCCAGATGCTTCGTCTCCTCAGGGACCTTCACATCCAGCGGCGGATCTCGGTCCAACGGCGATGTTTCTTGTGGAGATTTTTCCGCCACACAAAATGGATTGGGATCTGGCTTTAGCTCAACCGATTCTGACATAGGTGGCACAGGTACCCGCTTATATTCCGCTTCCTTCTTCGATATTTCTGGATCTGAGATATCCAAAAGCAAATCTCCGCCTGACGTTTCTTGCTTCACCAGCGCCACCATCATCGGAGATGATCTGGGCAACTTGGCCGACGTAGTCTCCGAATCCGACAACGAACCTTCTGAGTCTTCGCGGTACTTCTCCGCGATTTGAGATCCGGACTCCACCGACTCCGGATCCAGATAAGGATCGTCATTTTCGCCCTTCGGCATATGAGATCCAGCCTCCACGATCTTGATCGGAGTCCGCCGGTCCCTCTTTAGTATCATACGCTGCGTGGGATACAACGGTTTCACCGCTAGGGGTCCAATCGGCTCTTTTGGCAACTCGCTTGACGCGTCGGGTATGATCTCGGTAGTCGCCTCATAAATCAGATTCTGCCATTCGCGATAGCGACGAGATCCAATCGACACATACTCTGTGCGTCTTGGTCGGGCAACCAGCGACCAATTTTTGATAATGGCCCACAACTGGGGGTACCGTTGTACGGTACCACGATGAGGATCGTGAGGGCAGATCAAACGACCTGATCGAGCCTGGAGAAGTGTGGGAGTTGCCTGAGCGTCTGAAGTGGACAAATCGTGAGAAGCTGTGGTCACACGAGGTGATAAGAGGGTGCCTACTAAGCTGGATCCGCATCTCGTCAGGAAAACACATAGTCCCGTCGGCCTGATTCAGTCTCAACCCGACAGGTACAATGAAATCCATTCTTAGGATCGCGTCTTGGCCGGCTAGACCCCCGACCCAGATCTTAAACCAATACACCAGGCAGCCTGCCAGCGTGATCTTGATCCGAGTCCTTCCATTCGTTCTGTACACACCTTCCCCAATACCAACGCAGTCTTGGATCTGGCTTCGGTCGATCTGGCACCCTAGCTTACGAGCAAATGCAGCGTCCAATATAGACACCTCGGCGCCACTATCCAGAAGCAAGATCGCCTTTTCATTGTTGATCTTGCCTCCTACCTTGGCCTGTCGAAACCATTTTCCCGGAGCGTGATACTTCCAATATTCACGGGACCCCCCCAGGCAAAAGATCCTTTGATCCGACCTCCGATCCGCGAACTTCTGCGATTCTGCGGATCTTGGGTGCTCCAGTGACGATCTCACCTTCAGCGGGTGTAAACCATCGATCCCGATTCTGCTGCTTCCAAAATCCCCTGGTTGTCGATCCAAGGTCGATGTGACTTCGGATCTAGCATATTCATCACATCGATTGAGACTTGAGATCTTAGCAACAGACATTCCATGTAGATCACGTGTATAATTAGCTTGATCTGGCGTCTTGCTACCTTGGTCTAGCGATATCTTGTTCACAAATGCATAAATGCACTTCCTAGAACGTTCGGCTCGTACCGGATTCCAATCCGGCGAGCGTCCTCTTCTCCGCTTCCACTGGTAGCAGCCCTCCGTGCTTGGCTAGGTTGAACCACTGGCGGATCTGATTGTAGAATTCCTCCATTGGACATTTATCAGTGTGGTGTAGCGGGATCAGCCAAAATCTGGTTGAGGCCGATCGCCACTCACACACTGCGCCCAGACACCGACTAACGGAGGGGGTCCCCCGATGATCTGTGATCGACTGAGCTGTCTCACCTTGTGTACCCGTCGGCGGGCTGGATCTGCTCTCTCAGGGATACGAAGGTGTTCGATCAGTGTAGACTTAACCGTCCTGGCGGGACGCGGGATGTGTGGGGCAGCGCGGAACTTCTTCGCTCTGCGCCCTTGTGATAAGTCCTAAATAGGGTCCGATTAGGGTTGATCGGCCTTAATATAGGGACTTTTGCCTAATATAAGCACCGAAATGCTTTAATAAGCGTGTTCCTTGTTCTACCTTTATTTTCCGGGTTGCTTGCCGCCTCCAATAGCGGGATCTTTGGTCTTGAGAGTTGATCCGATCTCCAGCCAAGCACCAAAGTCTGGATGATCAGGGACTTGCACACTTAAAATAGGGAAAACTACAGTAGGTAAATCTGGCTAATATATTAACCGAGATCTTACACTACGACGCTAGTAACCGCTATCTAAGGTTTCTTTTAACACTTAGGCCGGGCCAATATGTCTCTAAGACGTCCTGGGAAGCGAGGAAACCACTTGTCCACTTTACGGCAAACCAACTCTGATTGATGTTTATCCTAAGTCCATCTCCTGCCTACCCACCCCACCGTGCATCTTACGCCTTTCTATGCCTCATCTTTGGATAAGATCACCTCTCACCATCCTCGATCGGACGAACGATCACGCGATCTTCAATTTTGACCCTTGATCGGCGATCTCCATCTTGATCGGTGATCTCCATCGTGATCGGCGATCTTATTCTTGATTGACGGTCTCCCTAGTCTGCCTTGATCTACACTTAAGGAATGAGTCTTGAGTCCTTGATTTCCAGCTTACGGCCTTAGACTGCCATATTAGACCATGCCGATCTATTCGGACTGCCACCTGATCTCGTCTTGATCTCGCCCTTAGACAGCCGATCTTTATCCCTAGTCACTTGATCTCTCTTCCAGGGGCCTTGATCGTCATCTTGCTGTCTTCTATCTCGGTATTGGTCGAGATCGGTCGTGGCCTGGTCGTGGCCTGATCGCGGTCGTCAACTTGTGATCTTCGTGTCCTGACGTCCGATCTTCATCCGGGGACCCATGATCGCTACTTCCCGGCACCTTTAGCGTCGAGATCGCCTATGTTGAACATCCTCGGGCATGTCCAATCACACCCTGATCTCCATCGTCGACCGCCGATCTTCACCTCCCAGCACACGATCTTCACTCGGGGACCTCCAATCCCTGTTTCCCGGTGTTTCGAGACTCGGGGTCCTCTGTGCCAGATCTCATTGGTTGTGAGACCTATCTCGTCGATCTTGGCTCTAGAGTCTTGATCGCAGCTCCTCGGTCCTTGATCCATGCGCTTGGATACTTGATATTCATTCTCCGATGTCTGGTAGAAAAATCTTGATAGCACTTCACCACATCAGCGTCATGGATCTCGCTGCACCCGCGGCACACGTAGAAACAGTGATAGCCTGGATGTACTCTCGGGCCGCACTCCTCGCAAATCAGTTGTTTCCAACACCCGGCGTCCGTATGCTTCCTTGAGCCACATTGTTGACATCGGATCTGTCTTGTCCCATCTCCTTGATCCCCGAGATGCGTAAACTTCGCGGTCTCCAGAAAACAGATCAGGTTTCTTCGAGCTGCCTCCGGTCTTAATCACACGATCTTCGGGGGCGGCTATACAGATCTGACGGTAATCTTCCATGTCGGAGTTGGATTCTCCATAATCAGACTCGGATCCTGAGTCGGGCGCTTGGACCTTGTGCACTCGCCTCGCTGAGGCTGTGGGTACTAAAGCCTTTTGCCGATATTTAAAAGATCCAGCTGCTGCCTTCTTCTGACGATGCTTGGCGCGATCCAGCGCACGTAGCACTTCTTCGTGCTTGTCCGCATTCGGTAGTCGCAACAATGTCATCCGATCGGCGAGAACCTGGTCTCCCCATGTCTCAATGAAATGATCCACATGTTCCCGCAGTACCTTCAATTCCCCATCCTTGATCTTCAATTGTGCATCCAGAGCGGCCACGCTAAGGCGATGAAGATATTCCATTGGCGATTCGTCTGATCGTCGACGGGCAGGGTAGTACTGTCTAGCGACAGATAATCCCAGCCTACAATACTGGATCTGGAAACTTCGCAGAAGATCCGGCCACTTGTTCCTGGTGGATCTACTGAGTTGTCGATACCAATTCTCGCGGGTCCTGCTAGCAGATCCGCAAAGGTCAGGCATTTCTCCGCGTCGGACGCTTGATCTCACATGAGTGCCGATTTGACCTTGCTAATCCATGCTCGCGCTCGATCTTCATCTTGATCCTTGCCAGTAAACTCTTTCATGTCCGAGATCACCGAGATCCGGACTCACTGGATCATAGACGAGCCATTTGTTCCGGCTGTCGCGGTGGAAACAGCTGCAGGAGCTGCTGATGGAAAGTTCAGATCGCCTGGGTCGTACTCGTCGTGAGAACTGTCTCCTCCCACGGATTACATCTCCACGTCGCGCGATCCGGGATTGATCGGCGCTTTTGTCGTCGATGGTGCAGCTATCATGCCTTGCTCCGCAAGGAAACGGCCATATCTACTTGAAGGTAGCGCTGCAGTGATCCGGTCGACTCGTTTGACGTTGTGGTCGCCGTCACCTGATCTGGCACTGTCGACACCTTCTTTGCACCGTTCGCGCGGAGATCTTTGGGCGGATCTGGCTTGCACTTGGTTAGATCTAGCCAGATCAGCATTCGGCGGCATTGGCTCCTGACTTTGGGCTTTGGACCGCGTCTTCAGCATCGACGCGCCTGACGCTCCCAAACTCATGCGCCGTGGCTCTGACAAGGTGTCGGATCCGTCCTCCGCAGCCGAAACGTAGTTGGACGATGCTGTTTGGCTGATCCGGGGGTGAAGCCATCGGATCTTGGATCCTCGCGGCTTCACCGGCGATGATCTTGACTCGACAGAAAAGATCCTGAGCTGCTGATGGATGACATTAAGATCCAGCTTGAAGAGGGCTTCGGCGTCGAATGCTCCCGCCACAATACCTGCATCATTGAGCAGACGTAGCAGATCCGTCACCGCCGAGCTTGGTTGTCGTTTCTACCGGAGCCATCACAGGCGTTTTTGGACCCTCGATCTGCTCGAGCTCCAAGATCTTCATAACGGGATCTCGGCGCAGGAATCCGCGGAGTGTTTTGTACCGATATACGAACTCCAGGTCCCGTGTGATCGAGGTCGATCTCGATCTGGATCGGTCTTCTTCCTCGGATCCTGGAGCTTTCATCTTCGCCCGCGTAGTCTTTGTCTTCTTCTTCATTGCTTTCGCATCTTCGACAAGAGGGCTTGATTTTAGGTACGGCGTTGACTTAACAGGTGAATCAAAAAATGAATACCGTTTCACCTTCACTTTCCCTTCGTTGTTTGTTAGCGGATCTTGACTTGCGTCAAGATACGCAGGCGTCCTCGAGGGGACTTGGGGAGGATAGAGAGATTTCTCTTCTAGATCCGGATTCGGGTTTAACTCTCTTTCGTTAACAGAGTTCCTCCCAGCACTCTGTCGATCCGCGGATCTTGCTTCATTCAGCGGCGTCGACGCCGATCGTACGTCCGTCAACGCTTGATTCCCCGGTTCAACCTTCACTTGAACATCTCCTTGGGACTCACGGTGAAATCCCGAGTCGCCAGAAGATCCGGGTACGCGCACCATTGTGGTGTAGCGGGATAAGCAAAATCTGTGAGATCGCTGGATTCGACTTCCCACCAGTACCCAGACACCTACTAACGGAGGGGGTTCACCGATGATCCGTGATCTGCCTAACTTTTCTCACCTTGTGTACCCGTCAGTAGGGCGGGATCTTGCTCCTCTGATAGCTGCAGAGAGGTTCCAAGGGTCGAAGCTTGAGTGTATTGGCGAGACGTGGGGATGGGTTGGAGTAGTAGTGGAGGATCTTCACTCTACGTTCGATGTAGGGTCCAGATCACAAGCGAGTCCTTCGAGCTTGTACGATCTAGCGATCTTGGTCTGCGATCCGACCGTAGGGTTGGCTTGCGGGTGTATTCCCTTTCCTTTAAGTTCCGTTTCGTCGTTCTTGCCGCTTCCAATAGCGGGATCTTGAGAGTTGAGAGCCTCTTAGGTATACCCGGCCAAGTAGAAAATCCGGTTAACCTTACGCATCTGCACGTTTTAAAGGAAAGCTCACTAGGTGGTAGGATCTGGCCAATGCATTATCCAGTTATCACTACCCACATTAGACCTGCTATTCCCAACCATCACCGAGCTCGTACGGCCAATGTAGTTCCGATTCTTGAGGGCAGGAAGGCACTTGTGTAACACAATGCAATTGAGGTTTGATTTAAAGTTAAGCCTACACCAGCCTGGATTTCTTTCCTCTCTGTCCTTTACTCGCCAAATCGTTTGCCAGGCCTGGCTACTTGTCCATTCTCTCATTGGTCCATCTCCCCAGCTGTATCCGCACCTGACTTCCCCAGAAACGTGGCGCAATCATCGTATTGTGGCCGATCATGGATATACCCCCGATCAAAAATACCTCCAATCACGAATATTCTGGATCTTGGATTCAGATCTCGGGCTTAGATAGCCCATATCTCAATCTTACTCACTCGGATCCCGGGTCTCACGATATTTAGATCTCGGCTCTTACGGCCTTCCACTTGGGTCCTAGTTAGCCTCGTCGCCCCCCCCCCCCCCCGTCCATATCGTTATAGCTTCTGTCCTGATCCATCATTCTTGGATCCGGACGTTCGTACTCGGATCGCCCATGTCATTAATCGTGAATAATATCCAGCTGTCACTTCCCATCTTCTCATTTCTTGAAAAGCACTTCACCACACGCAGGCAGGGCATGTTACCTCATCGGTATATCGCTTGAACACAGTCCGTCTCGAGTCGCTGCGGGAGGTGGTGGCAAACAGTTGTGTACGAAACACTTAGGACTAGGATGAGGTTCTGTCACCAGAGAACCATCCCTCGGTTCAAGGCCAGTAGGGCGCCCGCACCTACTGGTTATAGCTGCTTTTCTTTGCTAGCAACGGTGGCGTTGGTCTCAACCGTGTCAATCGCCACTAAGGGCACTGCAGTGCGGCACGCATCCAATCGATACTAGGCTGCATACAGCGGAAGCATTTTGATTTGACTTGAGCCCCGTGATGACGGGCGCGGTCGTGGAAAGGTTGATATCGCCCCGCGATGACCATAGAACTATCGAATAGCGTCATTTGTACCGGCCCCGGTTCAGGCATCAGGGCTTAAGAGACGTCAAACGCTTGCGACGCTGGCAGGCAGTAATATTCTCGTAGAACAACAATGGAGGCCTCTCCCAGGAGAGAGGGGGTCTTTCGTCTCAACTACTTCCTCTGTCCGGAAATGTAGTGCCACATCAAATCAAAAACTCATACTTAAGACCAAAGAATTACCATTAGCGTTAGCTGATTGGTGATCAGACACCTTGAAACCGTAGGCATCTAATTATTATCAATCAGCGGCTCAAAGGCGGAAAATAACTGGATGAATTCACCACCTCCATAGGTTCGAATATTTTTTACGTAAGTACGATTTTTCGTCTCGTCCACACGCACCTAATCGAACAAATACATTTTTTAGAAAATCAGGTGGCCTTATATTTCCGGACGTACTTAAGTGCGACCTGGACCTATATTTCCGGATAGAGGAAGTATAAATGCTGGTATCCAGCGTTCAGGGCGACTCTTAACCGAAGCGAGACTCGAGGCGCCGTCTCTTGTGTTGGGTCTCCAAAAAGACGATACAAAGACGTAGATTCCATTGGTAAAAATAATCATAGACCTCTGGGAGCCCTACAAAGAATGTAGCAGCAAGGAACAACCCGTCACTATGACCCCAACTCCGCCCGCAATTTCAAGCTGTGGACCGGGAAGACAGATGGGAGGGGTAAGTAAGACATTAGCTCCTTCCTCCGAAGACTACACAGAGTGGATGTTAGATCAAGTCAAGGCTGAGTGCACAAACCGCGGTCTGAGACCTTCCAGAAAAGCATCAAAAGAAGATTGTATCAAGATACTACAAGAGCACGACTATTTTTCCGACAGGGACTAGCTGCTGCCGTATCTAGAGGTGCTGAAAACACGGCTAGTGACGTCTTACGACTACTAAATGTTTTTTCAATGCTTCCCTCGTCAATGAGCTGTGTCAGCTGGGTGCTGCAAGGTCGCGGCAGCAGCTCGACTCCTCCAAGACCCCAGAAACGTATTTTAGAAGGCGGGTGGGAGACGCCGCTTATTGCTCGGACTGTATCGCGTTCGGGAAGCTTGGTCACGATGACACTCGCTTTGAAGGGTTAAAACCTTTAAAGTATCAGAAGGAACACTGTGCGGACACGTTGAGGGAGATTTGGGGCGACCTCGTCGGACAATACAGAAAAGGCTTTGCCAATTCTCAACATTCCGGTATTGTATTCTTTTGTTGAGCTGGAATATTACAAATTGATACTAAATTGGCACTGTTCTTATTCCTTTGGTACACATAAAATTGTTTTTTTTTTGCCGTGGCTATCTAGCTTTGCTGTATCTTCATTACTGGATCAACCTTAAACCCGTTCTCCACGAAGTTGCTGTTCCCTTTCCTCTGGAAGCATCTTACTATTCTCTCGCACCATCCGCAGATCCGACTGCTGACCTGAGCATTTTCAACACGAACTTTACGACTTCCCCGCCGAAAGATGTTTAGCGTTCGTGAGCCTACGGAAAACGCAAAGTATCAACAACACCAACAGCAGAAAAAACGTTGTAAGAAAATCCAAGACATTAGACAGCTATCTGTCGTCCAAGAGTCACGAGAAGGACGAGTCACGTCTGCGGCAGCTAGGTTAGCTACCCCGCCAGATGGTCGACGTCGTTAAAACGCTTACACCCTAAAAGAGGGTCCTGACCTAAATGAAGACGATATTACGCTCTTCGTTAACAAAAAAGAGCGAATCCGCAAAGAACTCTTTAAACTTGAGTAGGCAAACGATAACCATGCTTCATAATAAAAGAACATAATAAAAAAGTTTTGGTTATGTTGTCGGCCGCAATAGACCTTGCCTCTAACTATGCTTCCAAAATTCAGTTCGAAAAAATATTATCGCGACATTGGTCGATAGCTACACGGTCATCTACTATTGCCCCAGTACATTTTAGGTAGAAACTAACCTCTTCTTGGGCAGTGTCGAGTCTCTCATGATGCAGAAATTATGCAATAGAGAACAAACAGATATTGCCTTTTGTACGTTCTTCAACATAACTTGTAGTGGTCGCTGAAAGATCTGGAACTTGTTCATCAGTAGCCCAAACGCCATTTCGATGCGTATGCGTAGTTGCGATATGTAAAATTAAACGCATCATAACTGGGACTTTCAATTTGGTTGTTGGCATACGGTGTTAGTAGAATAGTAGAAGCGACGTGCAGATGTACGCGTAGTCCCCCACAGCAAAGAAGCCCAGCGGGAGCTGTTCAAGTTGTTCACGAAGCCTCCAAGATTGATAGGCGGTGGCATCACTGGCGCTGCCGACGTTACCCACACCTATGGTAATAAAGCGGCAACGTGCGCCGCATGCTGCCTATACGTTGGCACCAATGCGACTGTAATGCACCAAATAAAAGTCTCTTACATTGGAAGCTTCCTCAAGACGGGGCGTTTTTATTGAACACAGACACCTAAAATTTAACAGAATGTGGTAAAAGCAATTAGTGTAAAATAGTAACAAAAAATAAATATACGAACCCGTCAATTGCAGCAACGCATCCTTTGATGACACCTTGCGAAGGAACACTTTCAAAACCCGCAGCAGCAGATGCCAGTTCTGGTGGTGGTGGTGGTGGTTGGGGGGGGGGGGGGGGGGGGGGGCTCGGGGAATTGTAGGCGAATCTGCTGGACAAGAAGGAGCGCATCCATCACTGTGTGCACCTTCCGATAGAAGTGCGCAGCGGACGTTTTTACGCTCTCTCCGATGTCATGACATTTACCTCCTGCAAGTCAACGTAGAGTCATCTGCAGCATGTGCGACGGTGCGAGGGGCTCCACTCCCGTTCTGCGTTTCGATTGATCGTGATTAGAAATCCACAGATGGGGCTCTAATAAGCAAAGTATACGCTCAAAGGAGAACCTTCGCCTGCGAAAACAGCGCTCAACCTGTCCATCTTGTAGGAGACGTGAGGCATACAAGTCCCACTCTGGTTTGTCATCTCGATTGAGGATAGCACGGTGTGACTTTAAATTTTCCCCGTGTTGTTCAAACCGTCCACCCCAGCTAAGTACGGTAATATATCTGCGTGATGATGTCGTGCGAGTGGAGGGCAATCACAAACTTCAATATATATATTTAATTTTATTCGGAGCTTACTATTGTACCGCCTTCCTGATGATGACCGATGCTTCCTTCAGGCTCCGCCCAGCCACCACAGTAGGGGAGACCTACGGTAGATAGCAGTATACCACCCTCATGCGTTGGTCGTGCAAACTTAGGAGCGGCATTTATCGTATAACCCCCACGGTTGCGAGCGAAGCTTGATCATCTGCGAAATTAATTCGTTTTCACATGGTTTCAGCCCGAAAAACTACTTTTAAGTGGGCAGTTCTTATTAATTATAAAAGTCTGTAAACAGCGGACAGATGCTGCGGCTGCGAAGCAGGCGCAGGAATGCATTAACACGCCAAGGAGATAGTATATATCGTACTATTCATATGTACCAGCTCAAACACGGCACTACAAATTATACCCGCGCTGCAGTAGTGGGGTTGTAAAATGCCAGGCACTAGGACTTAGATACACGGCTTTGATTGTTACGTTTTTAGATTTACACATTTCAATATCAGGGTAGATTAAAAAGTAATGGTTTATCAGTACAGGTGCAGACAGTCTAACGCTTAAATCATTGCCCCTAAGATTGTCCTACGTCTATCGTTGACGCGGGGTTGTGAAAATGTAACACTTGGGACGCGTTTTAAACAGGCTTAAAACCTATGTGAATAATAAATTAAAACAAAATCGTGATTCTCAAATGACAGTTTATTCGTGCACAACACGACTTTGTTAAAAAGATGTGCAGTTAGAATAGTCGCACCAATAACCCCATATTGACGATAACCTGCTACATAAAACACGAACAAAGCTCGGGGTTTGTTGTAGAAGAGCTTAGTTGCAAATATTGAGTACACAACCGCTATTGCAGCAAATCACGAAACCATGTTCACAGCAACGAAATGACTCGATGTTTGCAGAAGGGCAAAAAAGTCCGATGTACTTCGCTCCACCCTTGGATCGCGTCTTCATTGGCCCCATCACATCAATGCGAACCCGTTCTAAGACGCGCGATGTCTTCGTTGTGGATCGGGCCGGGAACGAAGTCACGGTCTGCTTCCATTTCATGCAGCCACCGCACAAAGGCTTGATACCACGGCCCACTGTTGGTACACCGTCCGTGGTCCGTTGAGTCTTGGCCATTCCGTTCTTGCTGAGGTGTCCCATGCGAGCATGCCATAGCTCCCACTGATTGTCAGTCCCAGCATATTGCACGAACCGTGCTTCTTCCTGCTGACAGTCGAGAATATACTCTTTCCCGATCTTCTTTCCTAGCGCGACCGCGCTGGTCTTGCCCCAGATCACGCACGAGGAACGTTGAAACTCCAAGTTCATACCGAGTTCGGCAAGTTTCCCCCCTGACATCCATCTTTGGCCCAGACCGGGAATGTACAGGACCTCGATCATCTTGATTCGTTTGCGGTCCAGGCCGGTCAACTTTACCGTTCCGCGACCTTCCATCCGCAACTTCTTCCCGTCTGCGATCGTATCCTCGATCCCAGTGTTTAGTGCCTCATATTCGACAAGGTCACTCCGGTGAGGGGTCATGTGCGATGTCGCGCCACTGTCGATCAGCCACCCGGCTGTACGATCTCCAGCAACCGCGAAGACCGCATCATCATCGCGATCTCCGGCCCAGGTCGGACCTCCGTCTCGGTCCAATCCACCTCCATTTCGGTTTCGACAGCCCCCGTTCCGGGCCGTACAGTCCCGCTTCATGTGCCCAAACTTATTACACTTAAAGCATTTCCCCTGGAAACCACCGCCGTTCTTTTGCGACTCGGTCTCCATTCTGCCGTTTCTCCGGCCGCCTTTGAACCGTCCAGCATTCGCCTTGAATGCGCGTTCCGTAGTCGCTTTCTTCTGAAACCGCTCGTATTCCTGGAGTAGTTTATCTTTAACCTCGATCAGCGATACGTCTTTCGCGGTCTCGATGATCGACCCGATCAGTTTGTACTCTTCCGGCAGGCTGCTCAGCAGCACCACAAGCTGACGCGCCTCATCCACCGGTTCCCCCGAGCGTCTGCAGACCCACTACGAGTTTTTCGAAGCTGCCTAGATGCTTAACCATCGTTGCCCAGTCCCCCATCGTGAATTCGTGAAGGCGTCGTGTCATCGTGACACGATTATGCAAGGTCGTATGATTGTAGAATTCCCGCAGCGTTACCCACGCTTGCATTGCTCGGGCCGCAGATCGTATCTTCGTCTGATGCTGCAATTCTACTCCTTGAGCGATGATGCCGAGGACCTTGGCATCGTTCATGAGCCACGCCTCCGTGATCTCGTCCTCCGGTTTGACTACCTCCACGTGCGCCAGTAGCCCCTTCCGGGCCAGCGTCATGCGCATGTTAAACTCCCAATGGAAGTAGTTTTCCACTACCCAGGAGGAATTCGGCTCGCTTCGTCGACATGGAGATTCTGGTACTTGAGGTCTGCGTGGTAGCAGAGCTTGCAGCTGTTAACCTGCTGGTTTGGCACTTGTGTATGAGGAGGAAAAAGCTGAAGTGAGTAGATTAATGTTAACCAAAACTGTTCTTCCTGTCTTTCTTAACACTCTCTCGGTTGTCTCCCTTGTTGTCTTCTCGTGAGTGTTTGTGCAAGCACCGCTCTCGTTGCACCAGAGCCAGTCATACCGTATTAGCCAATCACATCCGATGTGGGTCGGACCATAATCATCCGAACTGGACCGGACCGCGCTGGACCGGGCCGCACTCCGTTCTGCGATCTGCGTAATCAACCGTGTGATGACGGCGTACTTCAACAAGTATCGACCATGCACCCGTTAGTGCGATAAATAATGACTGCAATGTACCTCCCAACAACTTACTTTATCCCCAAAGTCATGCGCTAGAGTCCTGACCTCAGCCAGGATTATTTATACCGCTTACTTGCGTTTGCTTTGAAGTACTTCAGTCCGTAAAGTTTGGCAGGGTGTGGACTGTCAAGGTGTTATTCATTAGTAAACGCTAATGCATGTGCTTGCTCATGTAGATTCCACGCGGCAGCTTACTCATGGGACCACTTGGGTCTAGAATGAACAAGAAATCCGCTTACCTGTCTTCTTGTAGCTTTCCATTGGTTTCTTTCTTTTCGTGGAGATGTCAGTTTTGTTCTCGGGTTTACAGTTCTAACCATTTCGTGGTCAAGTGGGGCAATTTAGAGTTAATTGGTATATATATACTTAGTACTTTAAAGATGGCAACTATATATATTGCTCCTCCATTCCACGTCTTGATATGCCTCCAGGTTGTCCCTGCCGTTGAGTATTATTGTTGACCATTCACTTGTGTCGAGCTTTCGTAAGACAGTGTGACACACTCAATGTTAATTGGTTAAAATTCTTGTGCTTCGGGATTTAAAACATACCATTTTATCACGGCGTGGAGCTCGCACTTCGCAACAATATTCGTTGTCAGTAAGAAAATATCGTCTCACTGGAGGTAACAAAGCTAAAACAACATGTCCACGTGATTATACGGTTTATACTACGTGGTTATACTTGGTTGTGTGATTTTTTCGTCATGTTTAAAAGGCATTCGTGCCTTCCACTGCTTTCAGGCGATGTTTCTACCTGTACTTGAAATATATCGTCTATAGTACAGTCTAGAGAGCTTCTTCTCAGCAATCTACTTAATATGTCAGTGTATACGCCTGTGTATCAACTACATGCTCTGAATAACAGTCATATGCGCGCTGCCCCACGTACATTTGAACTCGACGCCCGCACCAGCACCATTTCCACTCAGCCACCGTACGCTGACACTGATGCGGTGCATCGACTTGGCCCGGGTCGACGCTGAACAGTAGAGACACCGCGAAACGTGCATCTCGGGCAACTGTTTTATAGAAGATGGCGCTCAGCTTAGCTTGTGCTGAGGGACCCCGATCAATCTTTTACGGGATCTACATGTACGAGTAGCTAAAGGCTATTCCATAGGGCTTTTTGCTTTTTCGAGGCCTTCATGTACGAGTAATGAAGGGGCTAACCTTGGGGCTAACCGGCATTTGAAAATAATTATTTATAAAATAAATACCACCGGTTTGTATTACTGCCAATGGTGCACAAGAATTCCACTGTAGGACAGATCGTCTTACGATTTGCATGTCAAAACCCGATGATGATTGTCAATACTGAAAACAAGCTTAAAATCGAATGATACAATCTTTTTTTGTTCTTCCTCTGCCCGGAAATATAGGGCCACATCAAATCAAAAATTCAAACTTAAGACCAAACAATTAAATTAGCGCTAGCTGATTGGTGATCAGAAACCTTGTAACCGTCTTTTTGTCGTAGACATCCAATTATTATCAATCAGCAGCTCAAAGGCGAAAAATAACTGCATGAATTCGCCACTTCCTCCATAGGTACGATTTTTTTACGTAAGTACGATTTTTCGTCTCGTCCACACGCACCTAATCGGACAAATACATTTTTCAAGTAAATTATGTGGCCTTATATTTCCGGACGTACTTAAGTGCGACCTGGCCCTATATTTCCGGACAGAGGAAGTAAAACGTAAGACGCTCTGTCTTATGGCACCTGTCTGAACCCAAGTTTTGTCTTACGAATAATCATGAATCTGAGTTGAAGTGCAGTGGCACCAGCAATGAGTAAAGAAATATATCTATTGGGAGCGATATTTTCTGCAATCGTCACAAAAGGTATTATTTATTAAATTATTGGTCCAAGTCGCAGTTATCCCGCTGCCGCTTTTTTTCATGAATATGCGATGTCGAAGACCTGCAGCCAACCAAAACAACCACGAGGATATTGTTAGGGCGAGTTGTATGCAAACAACTCTAACGAAAGCAGGAGGTTATTTACGAAGCCTGTGAAGCCCATTGAGCTACTTTTTTTGTAATAATACTCTGCAAAAGTAAAATTACGCCGTCCGGATATCAGGCACTCGAACTGTATTCAGCTCAGCGACAAATTGCACTACGTATACATGAGCACAAGGTACAGTTCACATGTCATGCTCGAAATTTCAGAGTTTATTCGTGCGTAGCACAATTTTGTTAAATAAGAAGTAGTTGGCAATGTATACGGCAGAGTGTGGCTAGCACAGTGTCACATTGTCCCTGGTCGCTGCTAGCAGCTTTACAATTTTTGCAATTTTTAAAGCTTTACATTGTCCGGGACAATGTACAATTTGTCCCTGGTGCTAGGAGCTTTACAAAATTTGTAATTTGTAAATCTTTACTGTGACACTGTAAGAGCCACGCCGTATACTTGGCAAATGTTTTTTTTCTCTTTTAAATTTTATAAATCAAGCGTTGACAAATCAATTGGTATTCCGTGCAATTATATCGAGCAGCTCCAGAATCGTGGAAGAGTGCACATTCGGGAACAACTTGTGATGATCGCGTTTGCACCTTCTGTTGGTCAAAACGCAGCTTTCCACGAGGGGTGTACAGCTTGAACTCGGCCATAACCGACGTAAATGCATGGTCATCGCGTCTGGCGACTTCTTCCAGCTCCTCCACAGTCTCAAATACGATCTTTAAGTTGTTCACTTTCTTGGCAGCAGTCAACGATTCCGCCACCTGCAACCACGTTGTCTCTTCCCCTTGCACGTACGTGTGATGGCGCCACTTACTGGTGCTCTTGAGCAGTTCGGCAACTGCTTTTGCAACGTCACGAACGCTGGTAAGTGCAAAAGGTTCGTTGCCTTGGCCCGGAATGGTCAGCGTGCTTGCCTTGATATCGAGTGGAAACATTCCTTCAATGTCAGGGTGGTATCGGTTAGTACTCGGAACGACGTAATCCATAACCTACCCCATGGACACAACTGTCCACTCGAGATCGGTCTGGGCCTTCAGAACGTCCGTGATCATCTTGTTGTAGGGGTGCACGCGATCGGCGTCAGGAAAGTCCTCCGAGTTGTGACAGAACTCGGCAGGGATGAAGCGCTTGCACTTGGGCGTTTGTTTGCACGCCTCAATCAGAGCCATTGACTGTCGGCCAGACCTCGGTCCAGACTGCCGATCGTGACACGAGGGCGTCGCAGTCTTTCAGCAACTCGGCAAGTCCTGGAACCGACTGATAGTCGGCAACACGCTGCTCGATTACTCCGGCCTTATCGTCAAAGAACGGCTTGCGTGAGCGAGTCAGGATGACAACTTCATGGCGAACTCTTCAGCGAAGTACTTGGCAAAGGATCCGGCCCCGATGGCGATGCGCATGGTGATACTGGAATTGGTGAGAAGTAGTGTTGCGTAGTTGGTGGCGTTTTGGAGAATAAGTGTTAGCTCGTAGTGTTCCTTGATCTGGTTACACCTGCGATGATACCGAGCTGACAACTGATGGTCAACTATTAATAGAAATTATGACTGTCCTGATTAATGCGATTGCTCACTTTACGAACATTTATAACATCATAGCTAGAAATACTGTAATGACTGTGGTGATTATGCAGTTGCTCACTCTACGAACACATAACATCATGGCTGCGTAAAGACAAAAGACGCGAAGTCTGATGGCTTAATTGTAAACATTTCTTAGTGAAGACATCAGCATAATCGGTGAACATTCGAGACATGTAAGTTCAATCCGTAAACATCCCAAATGCATAATACAAACAACGCAAATTTTACATGTTGCTCCAATCTCGACTTCACTTCTATTATTTTTAGCGTCTAGAATGACCCCTCCGAAGATGAAGCGTTATTGTCGAACATCCTGGATGGTCTTTTCGACGACCGTGGAGCCGTCATGGATGCGACCCACTTTGACACTGAGGAAGGAACCGTCGCTCCCGCAACATCGTCAACTCGGAAGAAGCGCCGCTGTATGAGGACAAGCAAGTTGCCGGCTTCAACCGAATCTCAGCGTCGGCGGAAAGCAGAATTAGACGCACTTCGTAAACAAGTGCAATAGCTGAGTGCCCAGCTAGAGTACTTAGCTCTAGCTGGCACCAGCGGCGCTCGCAAAACAGAGGATGCCGCAGAAAGCCTAACTGAACTCACTGAATTGCGCAAATGGCGCAATCTTGCTATTGTAAAATGGAAGCAGCGAAACCGCGCAGGGAGTACCAATCTAGAGTTGAAAAGGATATTTGCCCAGCAGAGCACGCTTTTGAAGTCTATGCGCACAGTCCTTCGACACGAAGACACGTTCGAGGTGGGTGTCCACGTATCCTTCCGACACTTATCCACGCCTCATTTTGTGCGTGTTGTATGTTAGGGGCTGGAGTTTGTTTTGCAGTCGCAACCGACGGTCCCTCGGCCCTTCTTCCGGATCGACACCACTGAGCCGATGTTAGTAGAACTATCGAGCAATTGGCTTGGATGCATCTTCAAGGGAGCTTGATCATGCCGACTCTAGGCGAAAACCCTTCTGTCACGTTCTCCACTCAGGCAACAATAAACGAGCACTGCGAAACTCGGATTGAAATCACGTCGACTACACCGCTCGCATGCACGGTACAAGAAGCCGAGCCAATTTTGTGGCACTACCTTACCGACGAGGACACCACGAGCACTTTCGACTTTGTACGTTTCTGCTCGAATAGGTTATTTGTGAAACGTGAACTAACCCTATATCGTTGTTGTTGTTGAGTCGACTATAGAACTGTCAAGAAGGTCAGGAACCCAACGATCGACGCTGTGTAGCGCACCTCTTCATTCACAATGACAAGTTGGATGTCCCTCGATATACCAACGCACTCGCCGCATATCGGAAAGATGGAGACAAGGATCATGTTGATCTGGTCGGGCAAGCGAGGTGGCTTATCCCTGCTGACAGTCTCCAGTTTGAGAATCAGCTTTGGACCGTGATCGAGGCCTCACCAACAGAACCAGAGCACTTGTGCGTCGCTCGAACGTTTCACCAGTTGTGAGTCAAAAGAACTGGATTGGAATCCAATGGGCAGCAAAAGGCGGTTCAGGATGTGATGATGAAGGCTATCGCAAAAAAGTCGCGTCAGTACTAGCAGTTTATGCAGAATGCTCTCCTGGACCAGGCGGGCCTAGTAATGGAGCCGATAAATGGCGATGGCAGCTTAACATTGGAAAACTGTCATACAGCGCCCTGTAGGGATGAGTGAAAAGGTCCCATCTCTAATCTCTAAAGAAACTCGTGAGGTCAACTACAATGATGTACCCACACAGAACATTCGCGTTTACAAATATACTTGTTCGGTTTTAAAGAGCCCATGTTTTTGCCACTGGGTGCCTTCCAAAACCTACAAAAAAAGTCGCGCATTAAAGTTTAATCACGATGAGTTGTTTGGTGAGACCACTTTATGGTCTCATCAAACAATTATAATCCGACTTTTAAGTAGCAACGTGATTAACCATATGACTGAGCTTCACTGAACCCGAAGGTCGTGTTCCAGCAACCGTTTTGATGCGCATTAAAGCAATTTGTAATTTATTTTAAATTACCGATTAAACTGATTAAACCGTTTTATATGGGGTTTTGGAAGGCACTGCGCCCTGTCTCGAGAAGAACACTGGACTTTAATCAGAAGAAAAACCCCGACGACAAAGTCGAAGAACGCTGGAGTACTTTCTCGCCTTAGATCTACCGACTATCATAAACGCTTTTGGAAGCATTCTCTCATTCTCAAACTTGCCGCGCAGACCTCACAAGCCACCATCAAGTCCAAAACGCTTTACTTATCCTCTACTAAGCCACTGCAACATGAACATCGTTTTCCGCTTCGTAGCTGTTTTCTTCCTACTGTCGATGGAAGTCGACGCCTTCATCTTCCAGCAACGTGCGCCACGCTCAAGATCGATCGATCGCCACCTCCAACGCGAGGACAACGAGTCCGAGGCGACCGACTTTCTCGCCGAAGTGACCGCAGCGATGCTGAAGGACGGCGCTGAGAGCGAAGACTTGTCCAAGTTCGCGACGTTCATCGAGGCTCTGGTAGCTCACGCGTCTTCTACCAGGGCGCCTTTCTCCTCGAACTCATCGGCCTTAACCAGTGACGAGGAAGCTTCGTTCCAGGACGTCAGAAGCGAGTTCACGCCATCTCCTAAGCTGAGCTCCATGAGCGCTGAGACGGATGCGTCCGCTGCCCTCGATCAAGTGGTGGGTGATGATGAGGAAGGTGCGATCGACGATGATGCTACCATGACCGATGGAGAGAACTTGGCAGTGACGCAGCTACCCGGTGATCTTGTCCTTTCGACTATCGCGATGACCGCGTTCACTCTCGTCTTGGAGATGATCAACTGACCCGATCCAGAACTCGTCGTGCAAGAAACATTTAACAGCTCACTCCTGCACATAGGAATACTCAACCACTAGGATAGTTTACGGTGCTTCCAGCCAAGATTCGTAACGAAGATATCAATCCAAATCTTTCTCGTAACGGTGTCCTCAAGAGACGCCATGTAAAGATTTTTTTTGCTTAACCAGGAGATGCCTGTTGTCATTAACAAATCTGCTCGACTCGAGTAAACGCTCGCTGTCATGAACAAGATCATCAACATCTACGCGTGCCTGCATGTAGTTTTATTATTGGTTCCGTCATTGGCGGTCATCCCCCCTGTAGTCATTCCATCGGCCATTGAAACAGTCTACAGCGACTTCATCAAGCACGACGTGGCGAACGATGCGGAACACGCTGGCTCGATCGCTTTGGGTGGCTTGGCTATCCTCGTCATCGATCAGCAAGTGAGCTTTCACCCTGGAGGTTCACTTGCCATTCCAACCGCCAACGAAGACGCCGCTCGGATCGCTGCTTTTATCACGAACCACACGAACGAGTTGTCCCAAATTGTGTTGACTATGGACTCGCATCAGAGATACCACATCGCTCACGGTATCTTCTGGACAAACGACGCTGGGGAATCGCCTCGTCCGTTTACAACAATCACGTCCAAGGATATCAAGAATGGGGTCTGGAAGCCACGTGATTCAAGTTTGAACGACTACGTTCTGGCGTACACAACGGCGCTGGAGAAAAGCGGCAAGTTTTCGCTCACAATTTGGCCCGAACACTGCGTCATCGGATCACCGGGGCATAATATAGTCCCGAATGTATTGGCGTCGGCAATGGAGTGGACGCAAAAGTCTCTGAAGCCGATTCAGTATGTGATGAAAGGCAGCAACCCATTCACTGAGCACTATTCGGCACTCAAGGCTGAATATGAGCTGCCGTACGATGCGTCGACAAGGTAAGACTAACGATGAAGGAAACGACTCGTAATTGACTTTTATCGCTTTTGTAGTCTCAACACGAAGCTGATTAAGTCCCTTCAACGCGCCAACAAGGTCGTCATTGTGGGTGAAGCACTATCACATTGTGTGAACTACACCGTTCGCGATCTTGTGGCTGCGTGGCCCAAGAAGAGGCTTAGTGATTTGATCATTTTGACGGACTGTTCGTCTCCAGTTCCCGACTTCGACGAGCCTGCCAAGGTACGATTTGATCGTACGATAGAAGATGCGGATGCTCATCGTAATATGACATATAGCAATTTCTGCGTGATATGGCGGCAAAAGGGGTCACTTTGACGACGTCTTCAGATTTTACCATGGGAAAATTTGCCAGGTAATACCCTTCTGTGATTGTTCCTTTTGAAATTATGAATGACGGTATTTTGATGCAGCGAGTTCTGAGCCCAAATCTACGCTTACAAGCAAGTATCGATCAATTGAAAAACTAAAATCGATGAACTCCGAACAAGATCAACAAGATCATGTGGCATGATCTTGTTCGGAGTTCATCGACTTTAGTTTGTAATGAATACGAAAACCAACTTAGTATGCATGTCGAGTTTATTCGTGGCTTCTCGTGTAGCGGAACGGGAAGTGAAATAGTGCACGCGCATTGTTCGCTTTCGTTCGATAATAAATCTACAAGCCAATATGGGTTTTCGTATAAACCTGGGAAACAAATTGCTGCTCCATACGTATTTTGCTGCAGCAACTAACGTATAATAGCGAATAGTGCTCCCCTAGCGAATAGAACGCCACCTCATTAGAGTGCCCCATTTGACCGCGCATTATTATAATAGAATGCCATCGAATAATACGCCCAACTCAGTATGTACCTTTAATTTCTTGAATTTGCAAAACACACTTCAGCAAGCCAAACCTCGGTTCGGAACGAGGTGGGACGCTACTACCTTTGCATTCACAACAGTCTATCGTTTTTTTTTAATTTTTAGAAGGGTACGCCATGCGCCCGATGGACCACAGAAGCGGAGGTTTGAAGATGATGTCATGGCGGCTTCACAGAATATTTAAGCGCACGGCTTCTTAAACGATCAAGGGCAGCTCAAAATAATACTGAGACCAAGTGAAAGCTAATTTTCTGAACTAGGTGCAATCGATTCACGAAAAGCGACCAAGAGTTGTTTGAGAAGTCGAGCAGAATTTGCAATACCAAAAGCAATATCAAGATTTTGGAGACGGCAGTATAATTTAGAGTTTATACGCTGTGCAATTCGAGCTGTGGCTACAGCAGGCGAGTCCGAAACCGGAGTTGTGCTGAAGCTGCTTGCGAGGCCGTGCGGTCGCAAACCTCATCTTGGAACGCGCTCGTAGATTTACGTTACGCCAAGCGATTGATACGCTATTTGGATTAAGGACTGGTAACAGAAATAGAGACTTAATAGTTTGGGGTCTGAACAAGCCACAACCTGCTCTGCAAACTATTGATACCGAAGCTGCCGTCGCTGGACTTCAAATAGAACGCCATCGAATACAACGCCCCAACTCAATTTTACCGCGTATTATAAAATTAGTAGACGGCGTATTATTCCGTCTGGATCCAGTTTAGTAATAATATAACTCGTTGATTACGCACGGAAAATCGTCACCCACCAGCTTTTCTATATGAGAGTGGTTGCTGCTCCAGACTGGGTTTATAAAAATGCAATTTGCTGCTTGTGGCAAGCGTTGCCACGCAGCTTCCAGCGAGCCTTGAGCGACCCTCATGGCTTGTTTCAGGTCACCAATGGAGAAGCTACCCAGTACTCCAAGCCGCACAACATTAGCATAACGGAGGAGGAAGCATTGTTGGCGGGTTTTAAAGCTGGCACTAAGTCGGCGCTATGCACACTTCCAACCATTTTTAGGCCTTTAATAAGGACTAATAAATCCTTATTAAGGACCTTAGATGGCTTCCAGTCTGGAGCAGCAACACGTGCCTTTCTATATTGCTGTCACTCCCGATTTGTGTCACCCACAAAGTAATTCAAGGAAGATCAAGTTCATTTGTCATCACCACACCATGCGTTTGGATGTTATCTTGTTGGCGACTATGGCAGCTACTATTCTCGCGAGCGTGAACGCTTCCCCAGAAGTCGTGAACGATGGCCACCGTGATGAACCGCTCGTAACCAGGCGCAGGCTTCGCACCGAAGATGACAGCGACGACCTTAAGGAGTACCCGGAGAATATTGGAAGCAGTACCTCTGACAGAGCGTACGGTATCGACGGGGAAGGCGGATCTTTGCCCGGGGCTGACGGCTTGACAGAAGAAGAAAGAGGACTTTTTTACTGGTACTTCCTGCTGGGGCCTTTGTCTAAGTCACGGAAATCAGCCGAAGCGGTCGAAAGGTACGGAAAACCTAATATCATACCCCCAATTCTTACGAAGAAACTGAGCAACGGTAAGGTGATGGCTATCCCCCGCCCGTTTAAGGAGAAAAGTGGTGGAGGTAAACGTTAAAGCTGAATTTGGTATCGAATGAAAACAATTGAACATTCCAGACTACTACTTGAAGTACTAGTAGCATCATTTTTTTTATTATCATGATGTACGAAACCCTAACTCTATTATACATACCGATCTAATCTTTTTTACCAGACAAAGCAATCCTGCGGCTGGAAGAGCGACGCTGGGCGGTACCGCAGCGGGTGGCGCATCGCGTAGTACGGCATGCGGATCTGCAGAGTATTGTCATCGAAGAACTGCTGCGTGGAATCCTTCATGTTGAGCATATTTAGTGGGAACTGCTCAGCGATTTCAAAGCGGCCGAAGGTCGGTGCTCCGCTAAGACTCGACATGACAATGTCCTTCTGGGTTGGCAGTCTGAAGCCAGTGATACGCAGCACACCATTGTGCTCGTTCCACTGCACGCGGACGTTGCGCGGGTCGATATTGTTCAGACGAGCCATGAGGTAGATGCCGTCCTGGCGACGCTGCAGTTGGTAGTACGGTCGCCACACAGGCAAGGAGTTGACATCGATATCCTGAGTCTGTGGACGGGCATCTTCTTCCTCGTCTTCAGCTTCATCATCTGCCTCAACCTCAGGCTCCATATGTTCGTCTTGCTCGATGTCGATTGGTTGCTCCATCTCTTCGTCTTCGTCTTCCTGCTCTTCTTCAGCCTCTGATTCGTTGTCCTCTTCTTCCTCGCTCTCTTCAAACAGAGCCTTTACATGTATATCGTCGGACTCGGCGCCACTGTCGATTGGCGTCGAGGGAGCTGCTGTAAGTCCCTCCACACCGCAGAGTACGCGCTCTCCGAACTGTTTGAGCTTGGCACTGCGCTCCTTGAAGGCATCGGCTTGAGGCAGTTGCTCCTGAATGAACACCACTAGAGCTTTACGAGCGCTCTTGATATCGGCGTCTCCATAGCTCAATACGCCGTCCAAGTCGATCAGGTAGCGTGTAAGCAGCTCCGCCTGCTCCTTAACGCGGTAGTCGAACGCTCCGAGCTCCAAGCGCATCTTCTTGACGACGGCAGCGGCGTCTTGATTCTTGAGAGTTTGTAGTCGCCACTTAACACCGCATACCATGGCGGCCATGTGTCGGAACTGGGCTCCCAAGCGCGTGCTGAGCATGTGCTGCACGTCCTTGACTTTCTGCTCGATGGTCTGTAAGCGGTTCTTCTCATAGGATGTCTGGGCCTCCATTGCTGTCTTTAGTGTGGGGTAAGAGGCTGTTAGTTGCTGGATTAGCTTGTTGTTGAATTGCTTGTCAGTTGGTGAATTGAATAATGAGAGACGTTGAAGTGGTCGCCCCTGAGACCACGAGACAGTCTGGGATGTTCGAAAAGTGAGTCGCGAATATTCGAGAGCATACTGAGTCCAAGTGCGGAACAAGATCGCACTGTCCAAAGGAAGAAAAACATTTTAATATTTATTATGATAAAACACAAGAAGTAGAATTGTGTGTAAAGTGGCTACATTTCATGTGCCAATCATTGAAATCCGTTTTTTTTGTGACGGCACAATTTTAATTGTTAAAAAATGGCTGAGGTAGCGTTGATCGCTGCGCTCTTCATACTACCATGCGTCGTCATCCTGGAGCGCTGCGTTGCCGATGGGTCGCTGTTTGCGTTGCACCCAGCGCTAAACGCAGTGGCGATGCTCATTTGTCTGCCCAGGTACGGAGCGTCGCAGCAAGTGACACAATTCTTCGTTCTGATAATTTTCCGATGGTATTATAATGCAGCGCATTACAAGCCATGCTGCAACGAAAGGACGAGACGGACCACATAAAGCGGTATGCGCCCCGCCCTCTATTACACCGAAATGCATACATTTACGCAATATTGACGGAATTTACGACCTATTGTGTTCCAGGGTCTGGCTTACCAAGCTACACTTGCTGCTGAATGTGTCGGCCGGAGTGTTGGTCGCTGTTGCAGGCACTGCAGTGTTCATTGCCAAACGTGATGCCGGCGGCGAACACTTGACAACACCGCACTCGTGGGCGGCTCTGGTGACAGGCATGTTCTTCATGCTCAACGTTTTCCAGGGGCTGCTGCTGACGTTCGAGGGTGCGAAAGCCAACTGGCAATGGAAGGACGAGACGCATGTGCTCACGGGTATCCTAATTTACATCGGCAGCGTGGTTACAATGCTCTACGGACTGCAGACGAGTGCGTGGGGCGTCCAGAGTTTTATGCCGGAACGCCAATTCCAGCTTACAGTGCTCATCATCGCAGCGCACGTGGCGCTATTAGGGAAATCGCTCGTACTGCAGCGTCGAGGCGCAAGTTAAAGTTGCAAAAGTTGCTTGAAGTTGCTGCCGTTGAATGTCTTCGACAGCTCGGGTATCTTTTAGAGATGACATGGAGTGTGTGATTGGCATGACATCATACACACTTGCGATTATCAAATACTGTAGCCCATAGACCATGTACTGTAAAAAAACGTACCCCTTTTGTATCCATTCAGTACTATGGTTTTTATGGATTCCATGGTCCCGGTTATGCTGGTCACATCGCAATTTCTACACCGATGGTAATTAAGCTAGAGCTCCTTGTGCTGAGTGGCCTTCTGGGCGCCCCCTGCGCCACCATCCTGTCCAAATGCGCGACCGCACCGTCACTGTTCGCCGTGCACCCTGCTGCCAACGCCGTCACCTTCTTGCTGTGCTTCCCACTGGGTATCTACGTGATGCTGGAGCGCAAGACCGTGGCGGACTTCAAGACTCGGTCAGTAGTTGATCCCTCTTCAAGTGCTTAGGACTATAGACTGATATTGTAGCTGTGGTGACAGGGTCTTCCTGTCCAAGTTGCACATGTTCTTTCAAGTGCTGGCGATGCTTCTGCTGAGCGTCGGCGGCGCGGCTGCCTTCATGACCAAGAACGCGTACGGCAAGGACCACTTCACGTCCACGCACTCGTGGCTCGCGGGAGCCACGGCCACGCTCTCCACCCTCAACATGCTGGGAGTGAGAAGTTACATGTGGTGGAGTTTGATTGTGCTGGTTCTGACATGTATTCACGTACAGGGGCTGGCCACCACGTTTGGCGGCAAGAAGACGAGCTGGCAGTGGAAGAATCCGGGTCATCGCATTGGCGGCACTCTCGCATTTCTGGGAGGAGGTACGTGCCCCTAGTTATTTGCCAGCAAACGTGTCGTAGCTTACCAACTTGTGTCAACAGGTTGCAGTGTCATCCTGGGTGTATACAGTGGCGCCTGGGGTATCACTCAGTTGGGTGAGGATTTACAATTCAAGGTGGCCAGCTCTGTGGCTGCTGCGTACTCGATGTTATTCCTCAAGCTCGTGGTGGGCAGTTCTGCGTCTCCAGCTAAGAAAATCCACTAAACGGTAGACCAATTAAGTGTGGCTCATCAAATAGCTCACAATGTAGGTCGTTGTATTGAGAAAAACAAGAGCAAGCTGCAGTTTGCTAGTCGTGAAAAATACTAGCGCGGCACGTTTAAATGGTGTCTGTAGATTTGTTGTTCTGATTTAGTAGTGCCCGTTTCCAAATTCTAAATTTTAGGTTTGATTTATCTGTTTTCAAGGGTTAGCCTTGATGAGGGCAGCCGCCTTCTTGGCGTCGCTCTGTAACTTCGAAAGAAGTGGACGCATCACACGATGTTTTGCAAGCCTTTCGACCGGTCCCGCTACTTTCCGAGACTTGTGCAACGGCCCCAGCATGAAATACCAGAGAACAAGTCCTCTTTCTTCTTCAGTTGAGCGGTCGCGATTCCCTTTGATATCGCTGTCGTTATCAGAAGTATCCGTGCCAGAATTCTTTCGAGTACTCTTCGACGTCGTACATGTCATCTTCTGTGCGAAGCTTGCTTGATGATTGGTGCGATTCAACAGGATGGTCCATGTTTTGGACTGTAGGTAAGGCGTTGCCGCTGGGCAAGTAGAGTGGCCACCGTTGCAAGCACGATAATGACCAATCGCATGGTGTGAGATGCAACACGAATTAAACCTCCCTCTTGTAGTTGCTGGGTGGAGAGAATATTTCAAAGTGGCGAGCAACAAGAAACTGTGCTGGGGATAACTAAGGAGGTTACCTACCAGCGCAATGCTTCGAACACTTCAAGTAAATTTTACAGTAGGTAGTGATTACTGAGGTGTGATTGCCTCAATACATGCGTAATCGATGTTTTACCTTACATGAACGAAGTGCACACGCCAGCACCCCTCAGAACTTACAAGAAAATAGCGCATAACTATAGGGCTGGTAGTGCTGATTGTTTGAAGTATTACCAGAGAGATGGAACATGTTTTATCTTTCGTTGGTGCAAGTGGATCTAGCTCTTACTTAAGTAACAAAAACAGTCGGATAGAAGTCGTCATTCGACTATAATATTAATACTTCGAACTTCGAAGTACAGTAGTTCGAAGTACTGGCCAAGTAAAGAGTAGGGGGCATTCATCGCATCATCACTGATGATTCGTGTGATGATTCATCAGCAGCAAATTCTTTTAATTACTACAGACTCTATTACCGGTAATAGTCTACAGTGGTACATGGAGTCCGTCAGAAATTTTTCATTTGGTTGACCGGTTGATAACCGCAATACTTCGAAGTACATGTACACACAGCAGCCGATTTGCCGATCCTTGTTAAAGCACACCTTTTATTGTGCCTTTCTGCCAAAACGCCCTCAGTTTTATGGTCCTACGTAGGCCTCCTATCTGATCAGGTGCTTCCGACTAAAAATTAGCCTAACCCTTTGTCGAAAAGAGGACGATGCCAATCACAGCCAGATTTGATCAGGTTTGACAAAATTTCATTAAAATATTAGTATGCATTCTGGGCAACTGGATTGTGTGCGCCTGATTAGCCCGTCTGCTAACAGGTGGCGTGGGTTCACTTCCCATATATGTAGGGAGCTCGATGCTTGAAGTAAATGTCGTGTGCAAGTCCTTCGTCGGATCTGAGACATAACCAAGTGTTTGGATCGGCACGCCACATCCCTTCGGGGATGAGTCCGTGTTGGCACTAGGGACTTTTTATTTTGGTCAATCAAAGGCCGAACCGTGGTTCTGCCAGGGGATTTCGGCCATACGGCCACGGCCAGGCCGGGACAGATTTGGCCGGATTCGCACACTAACCTTACTCGCTAAAGGGGGCCTACGATAGCGGCAGGACGGCCTCCGGGCCAAGAAGCAAGACATTTTAAGCCCCTCCCAGAGTTAGGTAAAGCTGCTGGGGGCTACAACTTTCGAGAGTGCCGATTTTTGTAGGTCAGCGCACGATAACGAGCTATCCAGATCTCAACCGAAGGTAATTATCGGTCGATCTCGGAATTACGTCAACCATCTTGCCCGATGCGAGCACTATCAAGCTGCGCAGCACCCACTTCGGTCACCATCGCTGCCGTCAGCGGAGCCGTTACCGGTAGCGGCACGAGAGGCGAGTCCTGCGTTGTCCTTTGAAGTAACACCCGACCTAAGGACAGAGTCTGCTACTACAAGATCTCAGTGTGCTAGCGCACTTCCTGCACGCCCTAGTGTATGACTTCCAGTGCGACCTCGCGCTCGGCGTTAACTGGCACCCGATAAACGCGCGTCCCCAAACCCCAAAAAGCCACCATCTGCCAAAGAAATGAAATAACCAAAAAGAAAGTTTTCAAGCAGCGAAGTCAAGCAAATAGAGTTCTCTTATTGAAGTCCATGCTGACAACTGCCTTGCCGATCGCTTTATTGAGAAAGCATCTGTACGGCGGCTGTTCGAGCTGCTATGCCCTGGAGTGTCGGATATTATGCCCAATCGCCGTATGTTAGAAAAACGTATTCGAAAGAAAAAAAGAAAATGCTCGCCGCTGCAATCTAATGGACACCGAAGCTCTCAAGTCTATGATGGAAACAACTGAGGGCTGGGTAAACTTGCTTTCCGACGTGTGACAGAATATCAGTAAAGAGCATTTACTGGGCTGCCAGTTGTCTCTATTTGAAGTGTTGCTCACGTTTGCATTGCTGCCTGCTGGCGGTGAGCACCACGGAGTCGCCATCGCCAAACAACTGGAGGAAGTTCTGGAGAAAGCGCAACAAGACAATTGGCGAATTGGGGCCATCATCACCGACAACGCGGGGCAGTGTACACGTGCACGGCGAATATTAGCTATTCGCTGGCCTCACATCGCTTTTCTGTTCTGCTTCGCTCGCGACATTAACAATCTGGTCAAGGCAGTCTTGCGGTCGTCTTTTAAGGACGTGGCAGCACGAGCGGCAACAGCAAGGGAAGATACTAAATGCGTCGTCAAGCAAATGGCTACCCCGTGCGCGAAAAATGATGCAGAAGTGCTATGGAAAAGCGCTAGGACTGCGCGGCCTTTGCGAAACGAGATGGAACTCGATGCAAGTCTTCTTCGTGTCGCTGTTACGGGCGCAAACTGCTCAGCAAATGTTCTGCATTCGCTATAGGAACTACGCTGCTTTAGTGATCCTGTGTTTTGGATCGAGCTTAAAGAGGCTGAAGCGCTTTTTCACCGCTTGCTTATGCATCGTACCGGCTGCAGCGCGACGAGAACTCACTTGGCGCCGTGGTCATGTCGTTTCGTGACATCCGTCGCGGATTTCAGGGCCACCTAGTTCGCTATACCGAGCGTATTAGTTGTGTCGAGGATCGATGAGCTCAGTGTGAGCAGCCGTTGTTTATGCTGGGTTTTGCACTTCATCCACAGTATGCTGAAGCTGCAAGAGAAGTGCCTCATACTGGTGTGTCTAGAGTTTATGCTATGGGGGAGGCGGCTGTATACTACTACCGCCGGCTGTTTGGTACAGAGAAATTCGGCCAGATACGACGCGATATGCATGCCTGGATGAAGTGGCGATTCACTCGAACAAAGCCTAGCGAATTTACTGGATCTACGTGGGAGGTTTGGGAGAGTGAGGTAACGCAACGACCCAAGAGCGTGCTACCGAAGCTTGCTATGTGTTTCCTATCAATCACAGTAAATACGGCGACGTGTGAACGGCTTTTCAGTTATCTTGGGGCTATCCATACAGCTAAACACGATCGCTTGAACCCGAACAAGGCTCTTGATTACCAAATCATTGCGAAGCATGTCCGCCAGCGTGAGCTGAAGGGGGAGGCTTGTGATCCAAGAAAAAAACTACTCAAATCTCCAAGCGAGAGACAAATAATAAGTGGTGTAGCAAGCAGCTCTGATGTTTTCACGCCATCCCCACAGCATCGAGAATTGAATGAAGACAAAGACAGCGATGATGACGATCCCGATGACAACTTTGAAGGTAGCCCGACCTTATTGATGTGGAGTGAGTATTTAGATGAGGTTTTTGAAGATGATGAAATTGACGCGGCCTACACAGCGCCCGTCAGCGGACTCGAGCGGCGAGTTATCTGACGACGAGGGCAGTAACGAGTTTGAAGAGATTCCGGCGGCAACCAAGCATGCTTTTCCCTCACATAATGGTCGAGACTTTCCGCAAGAAGACTTGGTCATTCAAGGTTTCCGCGGCCAGAAGGCAACGCTGGCTGAGCTGTTCCGATGAAGAGTGCTTGATACGTCATAAACTGAAAATATAACTACATTTTTGATGATATCACAACGCTTAGTCTGCTGCCATCTTCTACGAGTTCTCCGAGCTCTCCGATGGGCCACATCGCTGCTACTGCTCACAGACTGCCATCGATGCCGTCTGCATGCAGATCAGTGCAAACGCATAAGCAGCATCGACCAGATCAGCGCCAGCATCGGTCGTTACAGCTTTTCCGGTCATAGTCGTCGCACCCCTCTCAGCCGCACAGGTCCTGGTCAATCAGAAGCTGTTCGACCTGGTTCTTCGTGGCCGAGCCTGGAAGGCCTTGGTGCCAAGCCAGCACAAGCAGTTCCACGGCGTTGGCAGCGAAACTCGAGTCCAGAGTGCATTAGGCGAACGCCAAACGCACCGGCAAAGAGTGGCCGATGTCGTTCAGCGCGCCTTCGACAATAGCGACCGGCAGCGTCTCGCCGACCTCCACCATCTCCACCGATAACTACTCACGGCACTCTGTGTCGACGATCGACTTGATCTGCGTGCCATGACACGGACGTTGACGTGCTCAGGTCGTCGGCCGTTCAGGTACAGCTCGATACAGACGGACAGTGCGATCTGGCCGCCTATTCTCACCAGGATGTCGTCGGGCTATTCCTCGATGATCTCCAATACCGCCTTGGCACGCGACGACACGTAATAAACCTTGTTGTCAGACCCCTGTACGTCTGCACCGTGGTGATGTTCCACGGTCGACTCTTTTTTTTGCCGCCCCAGTCCTCATTAGCTGCTTCCTCTATCGTCTTAGCTGTCGCCGTAGCCTCCACGGACTCAGCTTCTCTGCCTTCTTTTTCTTCCGCCTCAGTCTTAGCCTTCTTGCCAATATGTTTCTCGTTCTCCTCCTCCTCTTCGCTCTCCTGGCGCTTCTTCGAGCCTTCCACCCCGGCCTCAACAGGCACCTCAACCTTTGCTGTGTCCTTCATCTCCGCTTCCTCCTAGCCTCGCCTTCCGGCGTCGCCTCCGTCTTCTCCATGGTGTCTGTAGTAACCACGTGGCCGCTGATGAAGGCACTCACCTTGTCGAAAGTGGCTCATGCGGCACCCATCGTCTTGACCTATTTGTATACGCGGAAGTACGTGAAGCTGTCCAATTACACGCCCTCGCAGAGCGTCTCAATCTCCTCAGCACTCACCTTCACGAGCGATATGGTCTCGGTCAGCTACTCTTCCAGCTTCACCAACTTACGGGCAGCCAACCTGCAACAACTGCACCTCGGCGCAGAGAAAAAAGTCACGATCAACGTCTTCTCCGTCGTTGTCCTCAGCGGAGTGAGCACCTTCAGCCATGACATCGTCAGCGCATTGCGCTTGTCGTGGTGTATACGCTCCAGTTCAGCACACCTGCTGCTCGCAGCGGTGATCATTGGTGGAAGAAGTGATGGTCTTGAGGTACTTCCTGCTCACCAACGAGGCGACTGTTGTTGGGAACTCCAAACCGATTAATAAATACAGCTATTTATCTAATTTAAAAAAATAATATAAAACCACACTATTTAGCTTTGGCCTGTTTTACTCATTCAGGCGTTCTGCCAAGGCCTCCGATATTTCGACCGGTCTGGCCTTTTTACAATTGGCCGATACCCAGGGACTTTACCAACACTGGAATAGCATCATATGTGACGGGGTCACACAGCACCTTGCGCTTGAGGGAGTAAGAGCTTCCGAGAGTATACATACTCTAAGTGAACGGCAGTTCACGTGTCCCTGGTCTGAGGGGACAAAGTAACCAGTTAAAGGTACGTTTAAGGCTGAATGTATTTATAGGTAAGGTTAAGCTTGAGTTAATACAAACTATGAATCGCCTATAGTGAAGCTATGTAACATTTTAATTGTTGGCTCCTGGAGCCACTGGTACCATGTACCAGTCCTTCCGAAGAGTGACCAGTCACTCTTACATGCAACTTGGGTACACTGGCCTGTACCCCGTTACATCCCCCCCTTTAGGTTCGGTTTACGGACCAATCAGAATGACGGAGAGTGAGTCACACACTCTCATTCTCCAAGTCGAAAGGTATTGACAAGCTGCGAGAACGCGGTGGTGGCTCACTTCACAGTTGGTGCCTCGAGCAGCACACGCTCTCTTCTTCACGGTCTCTACTTCGACCTTAAGTATGCCTCGTGGCTCTGCGAAAGGCGGTGCGAAAGCACCCGCCAAGGCTGCCGCCGTAGAGGCGAAAGCCAAGAGCTCTACGCCTCGTGGCAAAGACTCTGCACCCAAGGAGGCTACTAAGGTGGCCTCCAAGGCGATTGATTCGTCCGGCGAGACTGCTGCGAGGAAACACGCGAGCTCACGTCGCAGTTGGTCGCCTTCCGAGCCTCCTGACACTCATCCGAACCCACGCTTCACATACCGTGAGCACAGTCCTGGTGCACCGGACGAGGCCAAGGCCAGGATCCTCCACAGAGTATCTGGGAGCTCCGACGGAGGGCACACTCCAGTGCCCAGCGAGCGCGACGATGACAGCGTACGCTCTTAAATCCCTGCCGACAAGGCTACGGGCTCGCCCAAAGCTGGCGATGACGAGGAAGAGAAACCTTTAAGAAACCTCTCGCTGACCGAGGGCCTTGAGCGTGCTCAGGCTGCTAAAGCCACAGTCGAGGAGGCAAAGTATTCCAAGATGCGCATGGCTTCGAAGTATCCATTTCGTGAAGAGAAGGAGACTCGTGATCCTTACCACGATCTCTTCGGCTCTTCGGATGAAGAGGAGGAGAGTGCCATCGACAAGCCCCGGTGATCACGAGCGATCTCGACCACCGCAGGAGGACTTCCATGCTGCCAAGCGTATGCGTGGGGGTCCGGTGGCGACACCTGTCGGTCAGGGAGCTACCTTCCACCCGAAAGGTTATTGGCCTCCCGAGGAGAGCTTTGGGGCCGACCTCTTCCTGGAGAACCTCACTTCTCCTCGTGGGCTTATTGGTGGTCACACTTCTAAGGGCGCTTACGAACGTGCCCTGGTCCAGAAGGAACGGTTGTTCGTCGACAACGTGGAGGCTGCCCGGTGCGTGCTTTTCGCACATCACCAGATCCCTCTGAAGGACTTCACGACTTGTTGTAAGAAGCCCGAGAACCGGGGTGGTCTCTACCCTGTATGGGGCTACCCCTGGGTTCTTCCCGAGAACTGTCCCAGCTGGAGCTCATACGGAGACATGTTCTGGGCCTGGGTTGAGACGCTCAAAACCCAACCTATAAAAACAAGCTATAACTAAGTACTCGCTCACGGAGTTACGGAACTCCAAGAAGATCAGTTGTCCAAAATCCTGGACCATCGCGATCTTCGCAATCGGTTTGCCCACTTGGACAGCAAGCGACAGCTGCCAAGGAACATTTAGAAGTGCGCAGCTTCCAGCGCTCACGATGAGCTCGGGTACGGAATGTCATCAACGTCCGTGCCTCGTTCGGGCAAGAAGCCCCGGACTACTTACGCAGCTGCTGCCGCTTCTGTTCCCAGATCGCGACAGCCTTCGGGGAGCCAGCCTGGATCCGTTCTATCGGCTCCCACGAATTCTCGGAGTGGGCATAACCCCTCCACTTCACAAGGAGCTGGCGCTTACCGCGAAGTCGCTGCTCTTGGAGTACCCGCTCCACGTGGTAGTGGACATCTCCGTTTCGGTTAAGGAGGGGCGGAGTTGCCCTCGTACGCGTACGAGTATGAGGCGCCTCCGGGGAGCTTCTCTCGCTCGAGTGCTCCACCCACGGGTCCGACACAGGTACCTGAGGTTGACCGCCTCCGTCAACGCGTCCTCGTGCTTGAGATTGCGCTTGGCCTTGGGACTGGCGGCGATGCTGCTGCCCAGGCCGGGAACCGAGGGGTCCTTGCTCGACTTGAGGACCGTCTGGACCGGTTGAGCCGGGAGGTAGCGGACATCCATGGGCAAGTCGACCGCCGGGCCCACTCGTCCGATCTAGAAGAGGCCTTCCGCTTGATCCGACGTATTGAGTACGGACAACAACGTCCGGAGCCGCCTTTGACGCACTCCCAGCCATACGCGTATGGTGCGTACTCGGCGTACCCGGCGTATGCCCCTGGAGTCCGTTCGCACGGGGGCCTTCCGGCGTGCGATCTCGATCACAGCCTTGCTGTCCAGCGCCAGACTTGGGCGCACGCTCCTGCGCGCCCGTCGGCGTCTGAGGCCGGATTTTTGCTTCGAGGAGCTGGGCCAAGGTGGGTCTGCGAGTCAGCAACCCCCTGCGTATCATGGTACCGCTTCAGACGTCCAACGTAGAACGTCGGGTGCGTCGTCATTGACTTTGGCAGGTCGATATTGCGCCACGAAACGTGTCTGGCCAGGACCGCGAACGGTCCGATGAAGCGGTGCTTCAACTGGTTACTGCCGACAAAGCTGACGGTGTCTAGCGGTAGGTTTCTAGTGTCGAGTAACACAAATTCACCCACTTGAACACATTTAAGTTTCTTCTTTCATGTTTGTCAGAGTACTTATTCTGTCTGTCCTGGACCGCTGCCATTGCATCGCGGATCCTGCTGATTACAATCAGCTTGGTGACCACAAAGGACCCCACTTGTTTCCGCATAGAAACCGGTCTCACATCTGAATCCTGGGAGAAAAGTACTTTCCGAGCCTCTCCCCCACTTAAAATACAGGACGTGGCGTCTCCTCGAAGAGTGATGGGCACTCTGGGGTGGCGGAAGCCGTCAAGTAGAACGGTGTTAGGTGTGCACGCGTGCACCGCGTTGTTGTGCGCAAACTCAACAACTGGAGGCTGTGTCGACCACGTACGTGGGGCTCCAGCGCATACGCTGCGCAGAGTATCCTCGAGCACTCGATTGACGCGCTTCGTCTGGTCGTCCGTCTGCGGGTGGTCGTCCGTGGACATCTGCAGACGAGCTCCTAGCAAAGGGAACAGCGTCCTCCAGAACGCAGCGGTGAACCGCGGGTCTCGGTCAGAGACGATGGTCTCGGGCAGACCGTGATAGCGGAACACGCCATCAACGGACAGCCGTGTGGTCTGTTCGCCTGTGACCGCAACGGGCACCGGAGCAAGATGCACCATCTTGCTCATCCGAAACACGAACACCACAATCCCGGTGTTGCCGTGTCCATCGGCGGGAAGTCCAAAGATGAAGTCAAGCCTCATCGACTTCCAACAGTCAGCAAGAACGGGCAGGCTCTGTAACGGAGTCGAAGCGTGCCCTGCGGGTTTCACCCGTTGACGTGTTTCGCATGTCTTCACATACTTGGCGACTCACTTGTACATGTGGGTCCACCAGAAGGCCTGAGAAACCGGAAAGGTCTTCTCACGCCCCAAGTGGCCACCGGAGGGTGCATCGTGCGCCTCCGCGAGGATGTCGAACTTCAGATCCTCGTCGTTGGGTACAATCACCCGTGGAGGATCACTAGGCTCCACCCGGTAATAGAGGAGGCCATCCTTCAACTCATATCGGTGGAGCCGGGAACGCTGCCACGGCGAAAGCCAGTGGGACTTTGCGTCCGTTCCTGCTGCCAGGAACCTGACAAAAGGCGTTATAGCCTCATCGTCTCGATACGCCACGCGTATCCGATCATAAAGTTCCGTTGTCATCCGTGTGATGTGGGCCAACTCGAAGTCCGGACGCCGAGACAGAGCGTCGGCAAGCACGTTGAGCTTGCCCGGCTTGTATTCAACGCGGAAGTTGTACTCCGCGAAGAAAGACAGCCACCTCGCCATCCGTTGGGAGAGGTGAGGCGAATTGGTCGCCGTCCTCAAGGATGCGTGGTCTATGTAGATCACAAAGGGCCTTGAGCTCAGAAGATGTACCCGAAACTTCACGAGGGCATACTTCATGGCAAGGAACTCCTAGTTGTGAACTGGATAGTTCCGTTCGGCGGCCTTAAGCTGGGTCCGTTTGTATCGTTCTGCAGCAATGTGCAATCGATCGCAAAGTCGGAAGCATCGCAGACGGCGCTGAACGGCTTCGTCTCGTCCGGCACGGCCAGGACCGGCACCTCTTGACGGCTGGCCTTGACGCTGTAAAGGCGTCTTGCTGCTTCTGCTCCCCAGTCGACGTCCTTCTTCAGGAGGTTTGACAAGGGTTTTGCGAGACCCGCGTACCCTGCGCTGTACTTGTGAAGGTAGTTGGCCAAGCCCAACCACTTCCGGAGATCCTTTTGGGATCGGGGCGTAGGCCAGGCTGCAATAGCCTTGACCTTGTCAGGGTCAGCCCGGACGCCCACGTTGCTGACGAAGCAACCGAGAACTTTGACTTCTGGTGACGCGACGACGCACTTGTCGATGTTGGCGTAGAGCTTGTTCGCTCTCATCACGTCCAGCACTCGACGGAGGTGCCCCAGATGCACCTTCATGGCCGTCTTGCCTCCCTCGGCATGGCTATGGACGAAGCTGTCGTCGAAGAACGTCTGTACGAAGGCACACAGCGGCCTGAACAGCTGCGTAACCAAGCGATTAAATGTCGCTGGGGCGTTAGACAGGCTCTGTGGCATGACGAGCCACTCCCAAAGCATGCCGCTTGAAGTGCTCACCGTTGTGAGCGGGATGCCGCTCTCGCGAATCAGGATCTGGTAGTATCCGTTTACCTAATCCAGCGCACTGTACAGTACGCACCCGGCCATGTTGTTCAACAACACATCCTTTCGTGTGATATGTGTCTGGGCCGGCACCGTCGCGTTGTTCAGTTTGTTATAAGCGTGAACCAGACGCCACTTCCCGTTCGGCTTTCGAACACAGAAGGTCAGGGTCGAGTGCGGGGACTTCGACTCCCGCACCATGCCCGCCTTCGCTTTCGCAGCCAAGAAGGCATCGATCGCCTCGCACTGTTCGCGAAGGAGAGGCCACTGCCTCGTGACACAGTACTTTGTGCCAGGCACGAGATCGATCTAGAGCCATACTCCACGATCTGGCGGGAGTTGGGTCGGTGGGTACTTTGTCACCACGTCCGCATACTCCGGCACCAAAGGATACACCGGATCCTTGGGGTTCTTAAGAATCTTAGAACCCAAGCGCGATTGACACTGCACACTCAACTCTTCGAGGACGTCTTTGTCCAAAACAGAGGAGGAGTTCAACTCTTCCTGAGAGGTCTCTTGTTTGATGAGTACCATCTCGGCAATCTCTCCAGCCTTGAGGTTGGCCAGGGAAGGCTCTGCCATCATTCCCTCGAGGTTCAGTATCTCTGCAACCTCTGGCAACGGTTCCAAGTGGACACCAGATGCCTTGATGGGTAAACCGGTCACGCCATCGAAGATGTGATAGCACTCTTCCACCGACGGTGTCAAAAGATCCCGGGCTCTGGACTCCAAGTCGTTATGCACGACTCCAGTCTGAACATGGTTCAGACTTGACTTGTGATGGTGTCGTCGACGGCGGCCGTGACGTGAAACTTCGTTTCCCACATCCGAGGCACTCGATGCCTCGTGTGGAACTGTGTTACCCACACAGGAAGCGCGTCCCGCGTCTTCCTCTTCAGTTAAGGTCTGGGCGACCGTCTGTGGACCTTTGTTACTCACTTGGCCGACGTCTGTCCGCGTCGCCACCTTCGAAGCTTCCTCGGAGTCGTCATATACGTCGACGACCTCCAAGCGTCCACCGGATGCTTCGGTACCTTGCCACTTGAATCGCCTCTTCGGGGGTGCTTGACTGCACCCGGAACAGCTGAGTGCGCGCCGGGCCCACTCGAAGGCCGTCCATGCCATGAACACTGTCACCTTGATGTGTTCGTTGAGTGAATTGCCCGCTAGGGATGCCGTAAGCGCCCGCATCTCTTGGATGTACTCGTGCAGCTCACGCTTTCCTTGTTTGTATGAGAGGAAGCTCGAGCGCTGCCGGTACTTGTAGTTTCCCGAGAGGAACGCGGCTCGAAGCTGTTCGCACAGCTGAGCCCAGGATGTGAAGCATCCAGGCGAGGACACCCCCCCCCCCCCCCCGCGCGTGTACGCCTAGCTCTTGGCACGACCACTAAGGTTGGTGAGCGCGAAAGCAACGCGGAGTTGCTCGGTCGAGATCAGAGCCGCGTCTATCGCGAGCTCCACCTCTCGAACCCAGAAGTGAAGGTTTTTACCTTCCTTCCCTTCGTACGGTTTCACCTTTAGCCGCAGTGGCTTCGGGTGAGGCGGCTTCACTTCAGCCGCCGGCGCCTGCAGGTTTCCCCACACGTGTGCGATGAGCCCTCGCTCATAAGTGTCAAACGCATTGACACGTTCGGCCTGCTTGGCCGGTGTTGACGCCACCAGGCTCTGCAAGGCCTCCATCCCGAAGATGCCTGCCATCTTCCGAACAGACTCGAACTGCGAGTCGTTCAGGTGAGGAAAGTTGTTCCGGTCCATGATGACAGGACCTCAGAGGTTCAGGTAGTCTACCCGCGTTGGCGTGGATTGACTACAAGTGCTACCAAGTGTGACGGGGTCACACAGCACCTTGCGCTTGAGGAAGTAAGAGCTTCCGAGAGTATACAGACTCTAAGTGAACAGCAATTCACGTGTCCCTGGTCTGAGGGGACAAAGTAACCAGTTAAAGGTACGTTTAAGACTGAATGTATTTATAGGTACGAATAAGCTTGAGTTAATACAAACTATGAATCACCTATAGTGAAGCTATGTAATATTTTAATGGTTGGCTCCTGGAGCCACTGGTACCATGTACAAATCCTTCCGAAGAGTGACCAGTCACTCTTCCATGTAACTTGGGTACCTGGCCTGTACCCCGTTACACATATGGATCAGTCGGGATAGGATTTCAGGGATTAATTGCACTACCTGGAGGTTCTGTCCAATCGGCGTTCGGCGGACGGCAGATGGGATTATTCCCTGGGCACAAACGTTCTCGATTGGATAAAGCCCCTTCTTTATTGCAAATATACAGACCATGGTTTTAATACAAAATTTAAATAGATTAACAGAAACGAAACACATTGTATCGATATCTTATGACATTTGGCAAAATTCCAACCCGTTTCCAAATGATCTCCTAAATTTTGTCGAACTCTACATTAAGTATTCTCCCACGTCCTGGCATCTTTTACCTAATGCTTGTTTTTAGTTTTGCAATGTCACTGCCACTACCAGCCATTCTTACCTGCCGCCTTACCATCAAGAACGGCGATCCTCTCACTTCGTGCCGCAACAAGACTGAGCCCATCGACTACTCCTTTCAGGTTGACCATGGCCTTAGGCTTTTCAAGGCTCAAGTAGCGGCCGAATTCATCCGTCGTCTGCCCAACGATTGGCAGGATGACTTCAGTCTATCTCAAGCCCACCAAGCACGCTCCACAACGTGAGTTTCTCGAGTTGGACAAGGAAAATTACTCCAGCAGCTTCGCCAGATCTTGAGAATTAGCTCGCCTTCGCCTACACGGTCAGTCTGATTTTGTTTTAATGATTTTTGTATATGTTCCAAGAGCACCAAATCCTAGAGCCAACACTGTTCGAAGGGCTACCGAGAATCGAAACCAAGGACAAGTTTCTCGTGTAGCAGCTCTGCTAGCCGAGCGCAATATTTCGAGTGGGCCAGCCTCACAGTTGTACATGACAACAATGCAAGCACGACTACCTGCTGACGCTCTACTACAAGTGCCTGATAGCACAACATGCCGACATGATCAGCTTTCGCAGGAAGTGGAGACGAGCCAAGAGGCAGCTCAAGCAACCGTTGACATGAATTTCAGATTGCTCACGATCAAAATTCAAGGTGCAGTGATCCAAACGCAAGTTCGTGCTGGAGATCTCCAGGAAAATCTCGATTTACCCGCCTACAGTCTACGCCCTCCGTTCCGTGACCCGGTTGATTTCGAGACTCCTGCTCCTGCAGAAGACATGGAGGACGTCAATCACCTTGATGACTAGCTCTAAAGAGTGTAGTAAGAGTAAAGTTCCCTGTTTTCGGTGCAAATACATGAATTTCATTAAATTTCTACAATTTTTATACTGCGTTTGTTGCCTTCGTAGCCACAGTGGCTATCCAAATTTCCCCCAACTTTCTCAGATTGTCTTGTACAAAAGTACATCGCGACATTGATGACCGAAAGAGATTTTCACGAAACGCCATATTGGCGTGGTGTTGGAACCATCGCTTCAGCGGAGAAAATCCGACTTCAATCGGGTTCAAGTCTGGTGAATACGGCGGTAGGAAAAGTAAGAGTGCTCTAGTACTGTAAATAAGTTCTTGAAATTCTTGATACATGTGAATTTTGGCGTTGTCCACAATGACAATTGATCTTGGTAAAGGCCACGGGTTGAGAAATGGTAATTTTCAATTTAAAAGTCTCGTGGAACGTCTGCCTGGTGAAAGTGTCCTCGGTTGTACCCCATGCAAAAACAAAACTTCAACGTCGGAAAGAACTGAGATTCGCTTTCCACGGGAAAATATAATGGACACGACTGCAGGGGCTCTGCGTGTTGACCACATGTGTTTTCTCAAGGAAGACCTAAACAATGGTAAAGCGAAAAGACAAATTAACAAAGCATAAAATTTCGCAGTCACAAAATTGTTCAGTACCTTCCATCCTTTAAAGTTTCGTCGATGAACACGAGTTGATCTGGCCCGCTGTAAAACGGTAATAGCCTATTCACATACTCTTGATGCTCTTTCTGAATACTTTCACGAGCCTGTTTTGTCAGAATTTTCCGCGTTAACCCCAAATCGAATCGTAACGCGCGGCAAATTGTCGAGTCGGAACAGCAATAGAGGGTCCAAACTTGTCTTTTAATGCCTCGCACAGCTCTTGAAAGTAGAAGCATGGGTACTGCTTTACGTATTCGCGAACAAATTGTTGCACTTCTACCGGTCATTGAGATGATCGCTCATTCTTCGGGTTGTCTTCGACATTTCCTGTTGTCTTAAATAGATGCTACCATCTTCGAAGGCTTCTGGCCGAGACACCGAGTACACCGGCGACAACGCTGATCTCGATATTGTAGACATACTGCAAGACAATACCTCGCCAGCGAATATCTGGTGAGTAGCCCATATTTGTCTCAAAAATGATCTGTTGTGGATACCTTACGTATAGGCAAATGACCGGCAAATACTGGCCATTCAGTCCTTAATTTCTTTAGACCAAATCGGAGCCCTTACGTAGGACCTCCACAATCAAGTATTATTGGATTAAAGTCGACAAAATCAAACGTTGTTATTGGTCAAATATCAAATTTTCAATGGGCCAGCATTTCAACTCCAGGTGATCCTCAAATCCCACCTTTACCCCTACCCACCCATCCTTTGGACCAGCCTTTAAAGGTCAGATTGGCCAAAACTTTGGAAAGGTACAATAGTAGGCCTTTGTTAGCCAGATTTGTGCAAGTGGACGAGCTCGTAGGCGGACAGCAACTTTTCTGCTTAGGTTCGCTCAGCAGACCTGGGCTTAGGCTGGGCCTTGTATGTTAGGATTTAGGAGAACTTAGGTTCTCCCACTCGACCCGTCTGTGCTCAACACTGGAGAGACATGTCTGGGTCGGGGTGGGCGACGTCTTTAGATTTTTGCGAGACTATCGCTGTGAGCACGGTGCCTTTAACTTCGAAAGATGCCCCAAAGGCCCTGGAATCACCGCAGAAGGAGAGTAAAGCGCTGTCTTGTACTGCTAGCGCTGACGCTAGCCTCAAGGCGCCGCAACGGTGCTGTCGTACGAAAGCGTATGAACTGGGATGACGAGGTCACGACAATGCTATTGGAGGGAGAGTTCAAGCGCGCTTACCGCATGTCGTTGGAGTCTTTCAATCGCCTGCTAAGTGTTGTCAGGCCGGCGTTAGACAAGTCACCCCATGTGTGGCTGCACCGAAAACATGTTTCAGCCAAGCTCAAACTACAACTTCTGCTAGACTACTTGGCAGGCGGTAGCGCTAATGATATTCGGCGTCTAAGTGGTGTAAGCCACGCGTATTTCTACGAGATTCTATACGAGACTTTTGGATGCGATCATATCCGCACCAGAGCTCCAGATTATGTTCCCTATGTCGTGTACGGAGCGCGAACTTGCTGCGAAGGCCTTCGCTCTTCGGAGCAAGAACGGGGTGATTGATGGTTGTGTGGCTGCTATGGATGGATGGTTGTGCAAGGTTCAAGTGCCGATTACAAAGCCAACTGAAGGTGCAGGTCCGCGTACATATTATAGTGGTCACTATGCACGTATGAGTATCAATGTACAGGCTTGTTGTGATGCCTTCAGCCGCTTTGTATATCCGGATATGAGCCAACCTGGTGGAGTTAACGATATTCGTGCGTATCGTGAGACTGGTCTTCCAGAAGTAATTGAATCCATGGAACATGGACTGTACGTCGTTATGGACGCGTACAAGAACACATATCGCCTCCTGACACCATTTCTGAAAACTGAGATTGACGATGACTACAAGGACTCGTTCAATTTTCATTTATCCCAATTTAGAATCAGAATAGAAATGGCATTTTTTTTTGATCTTTTCGTGCGGAAGTGGGGAATTTTATAACTGCCGCTCAACAAAACTTGGAGCACGTCACTAAGCTTATTCACTGCGCGGCCATATTACACAACTTCGTGGTTACAGAGCGCCTAAACAGCAACACTAATAACGATCCTGTCGCCAACGAGCAGCGGGCAGAAGCAACCCAGGCTCGTGTAGCTTTTCACGATGTGCTTACATACGATGCAAGCGATTACAGCAGTCTTCTTCCAAATAGAGGTGTTGTAGGAAGCGGATTAGTCGAGAAGTTAAGGGGAAAAAACGCAACTTCGTCCCCGAAAATAAATTTGAAATGAAGCGCATGCATTACGCCTCAGCGACTTTATCCATTTCGCTCACCCACTTGGCAATGAGCGGGTTCATTTTTTTTGGATATGATCCACGATGGCACTGTCTGTGCCTAATTCGCAGCTCTTTAATTACCTGCATTTAGCTGTGAACGGCTTGAGCTAGAGCAACCGCCTTGGCGGCAGCAGATTCTTTCTTCTCCTCCTCCTCGTCCCAGCTTAAGATAGCTAGGACCTTCTCCTCCAGCGTAGCCGACGCTGATCGACGACGTTTCAGATTTTCCTTTCGGTACTGCTCGGACGCTGTCGCCGCTCTCTTAGTTTGCAAAGTGTTCACACGCGCAGTCAAAGGGAGCGCTCCTTCCACGAAAATGTCGTGCTCAGGTCGACGTTTCAGCCACTCGTGTACATGAAGAATATCCAAGCGGCCATCGCAGAACGAAAAGAAGCCCGCCTCATTCGTTCCTGAGTGAGTGAACGTAGATTTTGCGGTACTGTATAGTGACCTTATCTTCTTCAACAGTTTCTCGAGCTTGCTCGATGAAAGGTGTGGCGTACCAGCTGGCTGGATGCATTCATATTCCTCTCGTGATTCAATGAGGCTGTCGTAACTAGGTGTCCCACTGTAGAACTTCGACGCAACATCCTGTCAGTAGTTTCTGTTGGCATTAACATCTCCCACGTCTACAGAATCTCGCCCAGGAACCTCGTCCATCTCGCCCATGCGTTCAAACAAACTTTCACCGAAGACAACATTCGCCAAACGGAAGCGGCAGTGCTTGGTCGCCCTTTCCTCTGGCGTCTTCGAGGCCGTCTTCTGTGGTCCCGCCATCGCTGCTGCGACTCCGTTTCGACGCTGGTGACGATACGACCTTAGAAGCTCGATATATCCGTCCTTGTTGTTCGTCAAAGGGTCTGCCAGAGGGTTGAGGTGTAGCCTCGTGCACGCCGTTCTCAACTCTTTCGCTTGGTATACCTTGAGAGCCCTGAGAAGGTCCTCGTCAGTGGCCTGAAACGGAAACTCCTCCAACATTTGAGCGACGACAGACATCTTCGCTGCCGTGTTGCAACTTTGCGGCCAATTCTTCTGTGAGACCTAGAGGAGGGGACCGAAAGGGAGCTAGATGCAAGGGTGAGTCTCTCTCTCTCTCCTGCCCCCCCCCCCCCCTCCTCCCCCCCCCAAAAAAAAGCTGATCCGGACTAGCCTACGTTGAGACGGGTCGCACGCAAGTTAGTTTCGGAGGGTAAATTCGGGTCTCTGATTGGCTATCCTAAATCCTCTTAACATACAATACCCAGCCTTAGTGGACAATTCATGTGGATTAGTATCGAGTCGGGATGGTTGACATATAAAGAGCAAAAACGCGTCATTAAGCCTTGCTACGGCCGCAACTTCAGAACTACTGCCGATAACACGTATTAGAGCAGTGTCCTCACATCACGACTGAAATTGCTCGATCCCGATACCAATCGTACGCCTATCGCGATGTGAAGATTACTTCTAAACACAAGCTATCGGTATGGGCTGACCTCTGGGGAAATTGTACGTTCAAACTGTGACGACAGAATTCGTCTTCAAGATGAAAATGTTGTGCGGGGATAACGTTCCTTGTCACAAGCTACAAGCTTGTTCGTATGTTTTCATTGCGGTATTACGTGGAATGAGCTTTAGAGCGCTATTTGCCATTCAAATTAAGGCGAAGAGTAGAGGTGCAGCAGATACAACCGCTTCTCGTCCACCGAATATTAATCGTCCGATATAAATCTCGACATACATCGATACCAAAACCTCATTTCAACTGAATACTCGGTATACGTGGTTACTGCGTGCACGCTTGAATGCTACCACAAACTAGAACACAGGAAGGTCCTTTTGCAAATATACAGCATGGAATCTTTACATTAAGCCCACGCCAGAGATATAACATCTCCAAAATTGATAGATTTGACGTCAATTCCGTCGAGCGCAATGTCAAGGCAACAGTCGCGGCGACGATAGTAGGCATAAGTTATATTTATGATTGCACTTGTGATTTACCTGCCCAATGGATCAATTCGAAAGTGTCGACGTCGTGAAAAGCTTGTATGTGAACTGATACAAATGATATCTGATGAGCCGGATATTCAATGATTCAACATGTGCGATATCTATTTTTTTTCCACAACACGCTGAAATTGATGTTATTTACGTTAAGTTTGTTTACGGCCGAGAGCTGTTAGCGAGAAGTCTCGTCCAACACCAAAACATAAAACCTGATTGGCATGCAGAAAATACCACTGATAAAAATCTACTGCGATCTATGTGAATACTCTACTCAGATATGCCGACGACGGAGTGACAGCGAAATCCAAACAGATCCCGCAATTAAGTGTCTGAGCACACAGTGCCCCGAGAGAGATTGATTCTAGGACTATGGATTGGGCTCGTGTCTTAAACGTTGCTGTCGCGAGTAACGCCACAATCGACGTCGTCATAGGCGTAGCCTCGGTGAGACTGCAAAATTCCGCTGAAATGTTCTGCTTGGGCGAATGGCAATGAAGCTGGATTCGTGAATCGAGCTGAGAGCGCTGGGATCGGGTGCCCACTTCTGCTGGAGCTGCCCTGAGGCTAGTACCGACATCGCTATTGCACGGCGTACCTACATCTCGTTATAATTAACTTACCATTTTGGTGGCCCGTACGCTCGAGGTGTTGGTAGTATGCTGCGGTGAAACATCGCCAATTTCCGTTGTGCTACTGAAGCCTAATCGATTCCACATTACCACTGACGTCTCCTGTCGTTTACGGCAAAAGCACTGGTTTCAACACCGTCGCACCTGTACATCTGGTAGAGACATTCGTCAGGGTGACCAGTGATATCGCTGGTCAGCCCACACGCAGCCCACCCTTAAATCAGCAGTCCGTTCACACACACAAGCAGAAACGAATCCGCTTGTAGTGAGCGGCGGGGTCTAGCACACCGTCGAACTCCCGGGTCGTAGGTCGCACCTTGTTGGAAGCGTGTCTGCAGATGCTGAAGAACTCTAGGCAGAGACTGCCGGCATCTACTATACTGACGCACCCACAAAGTGAATTATTAATTTTGCTACCGATGCTTAAACCGCACGCGCCTTCGTTGGAGATGTAGGAGACCAAAACACCAGCATATCCAACGTCGAGTGCACATGGCCTCCAAGTATCTACAACAACAGAACATCACAAATGTGTCAAAGCAAAAACCTAATCCGGTTCTGGATCGGACACCACAAAGTTGAAACACAAACCGCAACCAAACGAGATAGCTTTCGCTGCAATGGTTTAGCTACCACCTACGCTGCTGCTGGCATCTTGATGACGCCCGTCCTATCGACGTTAGCTCTATTTTGTAACTCTTCGAGGTCGTCCTTCTTGGCGAATGACGGTTAATTTCACTTATCGCGTATATAAGCCACGATCAAGCCTTCATGTCGGCGCGCTTGTAGCGCTGCAAATACTCTCAACAATGCACCTTATGATACCCGGCGTCACATGGTAACTATGATGCCGCACGGTATTTGGCAATGGTTTAATTATTTATCGCGATGCCGCTGTGCTGCATAGAGCACAACTAAAACACCGCTTCTGGCGTCCGCACATCAATACTCGTCACATGTATCGATGTGACATGTGTTGGAGCCACTTTACCACAGTTTCACCACGCCGGATACTGATTCCGAGGAGTGTACCTTGTGACGCAATCACAACTAAGGTCAGCAACCAGTTTCGTGTGTTCTCTGAACCCATTTCTATTTGGAGTCATATCTCCTAAACGAAGACAAGTTGTTTGTGAAAACATGTTGTTTTTAGAAAGCTTGCATTTTCAAGTTTCTTATGTGCACGTTTGCGCCATCTGATAGTGTTCAGAAAGAGTATAAAATCTGGCAAATACACAAACAGCGAAAACGACTCGCAACCAGTTTCGTAGCGCTTTTTGACTTGCTTTTAGTATATTTCATGCCTCAAATCTCAGCATTGAATCACACAACTGAATGAGACATGCCATTCGTACCAATCAGATTGTATTGTTTCTTAAATTCTACAACTTGATTGGCTAGATGAATGCAACACGAAACTGGTTAGAAACACGAAACCGGTTGTTGACCTTACGACAAAAAAGGCTTCTGCGATCTCGATATCGTGGAGTCCTTAGTTTCATTAATGAACGTGCTAGTCTTGTTTACACAAAACCCTGGTGCGTCGTTAGCAAGCGCAGTCACGTCGAAAGTAGGAATCGTAGGGATCTTTCTGTACCCTGGATCACAACTGAACAGTACGTGCGAGAACCCAGTCAAAAGCTGTCATCTGCATCAAGTACGGCTGCTTGTTGTCAGATACCCCACTTTCGAGGCGCAAACACGCTCAAAAGTAGGGTAAGCCTGCGCTGCCTGAAGTGGTAACAGTGGAAGTACTCCATCGCGAGTTGATATTCGGCACTGAAGCTCTTCCCACCAACCAGGAACCCCAGTTCATCGTGATATTATGCTGTTTGTTCCCGGTCGTTGCTAACGTAATGTCAGTGGTATCGGCACACATACCACTAGAACACAGGGTGCGTAAACGGCTGCGCGTTAGGAAACTCACCAGATGGTGTGTATTTGGTTTACTTAGGAAGGTCGTTTATGCGGGTGTTTACACACGACCGGGTCATGTTTCATGGAGGAAGCATGAAACGCTGGGTGCAAAGCATACTCGCACCTGTAAATAGCAGTCTAGTAGCAATGTCCAGTCGTGGTTATTATGGGTTATGCACAAAACGGCTCAAGCACGAGCTTATTTTTCGTTAGGGGGGGGGGGGGGGTAGACTATCAGAAAGTCCGAGCATGCTCGCAGGCAAAGACCGAAAGGTACCACTTCATGTCCGGCAAAACTACATCAGTGTTGCTCTCCTACTTGACGCATTCCACCGCCCCGACCAGGCCCACATCAATGACGATTCGCTTGTCGAGCAAAGCTGCTGGCGCGCGCGAGGTCATCCGACACCAAAGGATACACCGGATCCTCGGGTTTCTTAAGAATCTCAGAACCCAAGCGCGATTGACGCTGCTTATACAACTCCTCGAGGACATCTCCGTCCAAAACAGAGGAGGAGTTCAACTCTTCCTGAGAGGTCTCTTGTTTGATGAGTATCGGTCATATTTTCGGCGTGTAGTATAGCACAGGGGGAATTCGTTGTTAAAGCCGTGACGAAGTTCACCGAGGGTGTTTGAGGCTTGTCGAGCTTTCAAATTTTGAAATTGTAATGCCTATTATGAGCATCCACGCTCAACTCTTATAGTCCGAATGACATCATATCAATAGTCTGAGGGGCACGGACAATATACTCAGCATTTGTATTCTAAACTAGAGCTAATGAGCACACTATGAGCGATTCTTCCTGCAAGTCATTGAACACAAAGTTCAAATCAAATTTGAAACAAGGACATTGTGCTGCCCCCCCATACAATGCGCCTTTTCCGACACTTCATTTATAACAACACCCTCGCCAATTGGACCACAAATATGGCGTAAGCATCCGAATTACGGTAGAAACCAGCTTAATTATGAGGGGATAGGAGAGCTTATGGCGTCGAACTACGCAGAACAAACGCAACTCGCCGACAGGCACCACGAAGAAAGAACCAACATCATTAGATCGCGCTGTCGGAAGAAAATGACGTCGCTCAGCAACCTCGAGGCACTATTAAACCAACTTGTGGGGCTTCACGAAAACCTCGCGTTGCCGGTGCATAATCGCGTGACCACATCCCCAGATATTTTTCGAGCAAGTCTATTGTTTTGATATAACACTCAAACCACTACATGACGATGGAGCTTGCGAAAGTCGTTTCATGGCCGGTCAAGAAAGCTGCGTTTCTCGCGAGATTAGTGATTCCATTGAACTTTTGGTTAAGCTCACAGAGACTGTTTTATCGATAAATATCTACCGGAACTCCCAGTGCGCTGCAAAACGAGTCAGGTCTTGCTGACAACCCTGTAAGTGAACTCTATCTAAAATCATGCTTATCAATTGAGGTTAATACTCCGAATGTGAATGCTAGAGTAGCAAGCGCTAGTGCCCGACATCGTTTCCCGCAACTGCCGATCGCGTTGGGGGCGAGAATGACACGTTCAAGCTTCCAGAGGTTGCGGTAAACGTAATAGAGCTTTTAAAGAAAACAGTTCAGGAAATTTAACGTAACGGATCGCATGTGCCCAGTAGTTAAGGAAATAACGCCTGTTAGAAGAGCGAATATCAGGGCCGGGTCCGGCGCCACTTCCTTGAGCAACGCAGCCAGTACGAAGGTTATGCTTCTCATGTTTGCAATCCTCATAAGGTTGTGGAGGAGGACCAGAGGAGATACCGCTTTGGACAATGGCAAATTATGAGCTTCTCTGTCACGCTGACGCTATGAATGGTTCTGAAAGTGAGAGCGAAGATTATATACCAAACAAGATGAAATGCGAGCCCATCTTCTTGAAGCAGATGTGGATGTTAACATTTACGGTGTGGATGGAAGAGAGTTATACGATTCTATCGACTCTATGGCTCGTCGGGTGAAGAACGCATGGATTCGGAAAGTGATAGCCTGTGAAGTCGAACCTGGAGTGGGCGAACCTTGCGCTGGATACATACGTGGAGAAAAGCTGCAACGATATCAATGACGACGATCTTTCATTTGGCTTGGCTAAAAACAGAAATGAAATCAAAGTGTGGAGCAATGGGATGTGAAGAAGGTACGATACTAATGACACATATTTGGGCTTCATCTAAGAGATCAAGTATTTTGCAGCGGTTTTACCTTTAATAGTGAGCAACCCGGGGAGATTAGTGACCAGGAAAATCGAGAGGGATCAGTCTAACCCTCATCAATATGGCTGGTGAGTTTAAAATATGGTTAGGAACAGAACTAAGTATTATAAAACTGGTTGATTTACACTTCATCACTTTAAAAAAAAGTATGAAGGGGTTGAAAACATTAATGACAGTCCAAATAAAGATAGTGTAGAGACTATCCTCATTTTTAATCTAACCGCCTAATTAGCCATGATCAGTGCAAGTAACCAACAAATTTGGCACTCTTTGCTGCACCCAGCTGGAAAACATGTGACGAAGTAATTGGGCCCAACCAGAGCCCAGATGTCCTTACTGCAACCACTCGCGACCAACTCGCACACAGAAATTCACGACTAGGTCCCAACTAAATAGAGCCACTCTTTACTTATATACGTTACAACCGTAATGCATACGTCCTGCAATAGAGCCAGCGATCGCTCATAACTTGTGCGTCATAGGTGAGCGTATTGTGAGAGCGTACTGGGGCTAACTGTGGTGTAGTAAATCCCACGTGAACTCTAGCTACTAGTAGTTAGGATGTTCCCACAAAAATACGTCAGCTAGGATAGCTAACGATCGTTCGGGCGGACCTGAAGACCTCAGTTTTGCCCTGCACCGGGACAGACTGGACCTTGCAAACTACTTATATAGGCCAACCAGTTAGAATAAGAACATGCTACTAGCACGAGCAAAGTTAGCAGGTGTTATGAATCCTCGTGTTCCCAACAGCGGAAGGGTACCAGGCACAGTTAAGCCTTTTACGAGGGTACCGAGTGTTCAACACTCGGTTGGAAAAATATATAAGAGGCAATACAAGCACTCCTGATCGTGCAGATAGGCAAGATATAGCCGTCACGTAAACCTTCCGATATATAATCGGCCAATACACACACAGTCTCTTGGCCTTGCCGGATGAACCCTCGCTAGTAAGCTTCGAGTCCATCGACAGGCATAAAACACTCAAACAAGCTTGGCCAGACGCTTACCTTGAAGCCGGACCTCGCTCTGTTTGCTTGGGTGGAAATTCTGTTCTGTATTTGTGTTGCCCTTTCGTGCCATGTCCTCATATGCAATCCTAATTATGTATACTAATACCAAGTGAACTACGATCCGTTATGGATCTTCTTGCATGCCAAGCGACACTCCCACCGTCGCATGTGCTTCTTCATCCTTCAACGTCCCTTCCCAGGCCGCAACCGAGCGCTCAAAAAGTCGTGGAGGCTTCCACGAACTCATTCCAACCGCCACCGAGTCTTCGTACCGTGGCTGGCCAGTTGTTGGCCGCTGAATACGAATCCGGCCAGTTCCATTATTAATAATAAGGACAGCCTGGGTTCAGTGACACCTTGACCACTAACGGGGCTCAACGAAGACTCGTTGAAGACTCAGTAGTGACACGGTCGAGTCTCTCGCATCATCAAGTAAGTTACTGTACGTCATGTGACCGAGTGTTCGTAGCTTGGGCAACTTGAAGGCCGTCGGGTCTTTGTTTGGTGACAATTGTCGGCACAGGCGCAGAAATCACTACACCACATAACACTAAGTCAAGAGTAGAGAGCACATCACACTACGTCAGAATTCAACACAGGTAAAATTGAAGACACACTACCAGGTCTCATTAGTGCTCAACCATAGGCGCGTCTGCTCATTCAAGCATGCGCATGCGGAAGTAGAGGTATCGAAGAGACTGTAAGGTCGTCTTGTTGAGATGACCAAGCGGTTCGGCCCTGCAAAAAGCTCAAAGCCAAGTAACACGTACATGCCGCAGTTGTAGCTACCAGGTCCCCTCCAAGCCCTATTCGAACGAAACGACGCACTTATTCCACTAGGTAATTACGACAAATACTGAGCCATAGATCTAACGCCGATAATGTAGGAGAAAGATGATTTTCGAGGTCGATCGTCACAGAACGCCGACGATTGTCGTCGCAGTCCTCTGGTATCAGTACCACCTCGCGTGTCAGCCCCGATAACGCGGCGGATGATCATCGTGTCTGTATGAAATTGCCCGCGCACCATAATTCCCAAGGTAGAGCATTATACACGCCACGTTCAAGAGGAACGAAAGATCTTCGACAAGGCATGTTCCATTTGTTTCGCTAGTACTAACTTCCACGGTCACTGCGAAGCGAAGATGGGCAGGTCAGTAGCAGCTAAGTTCAACGAGATGGCCGAGCAGCGACGTACGCACCGAGCTGAAACTCAATGTGCGTATCGGCGCCGCCGGGACGCGAGACTGGCAATGGACCGCAATATGCGGGCTCGGCTCCCTTACGTAGCATCTTAACTGCTCAGTGTCTTAGCAGTACCAATCTTCCTTGTCGTACAGTTGCTGAATGCGAAAAGTGTTACTCGATCACATATTTGTTGCCCTATTATCAATTTGTTTCTGTAGCCCTGCCTTATTACGTTGTGACCCATTATGTTTTTAAAGCGTGTAGTGAATATTTGCATCGTTTCATCAGTTTAGCTATTACTGACTACGAGATCCAATAGTAAGCTCCAAAAAAATAACCTTTTAATTGAAGTTTGTGATTGACCTCCACTTGCAATTCGCAAGTCTTATCTTCGCAAGTTGCGAAGATATATTACCGTACTTAGCCTGGTACCAGGTTTTACAGTTGCTCTGAAATTTTTTTTAGAGAAGAAGCACTGCATTTTCTGTTTAGCGATACTCTGTCCTCCTATTCTTCTTCAAAGGGATCACTACTGACGGTTCGTATGTCGTGTGCATCACACCACATCTGTTCTTCGCGCTATCTCGGACACGACCTCGCCAAGATGGCAGGTCCGCAGAGTCCCAACCTCATGCTGTTCGACGACGAGCCAGCTATCACATTCCCCGCTGCACCTACATCTGCATCCTCAGCCGACAGCGTCGAGTCCTTCCCCCTGGTCGCACCGAACTCACCCGTGGAGATCTCTCCAAGCGACGTCGAGCTGGATCGCAAGGTGCTGCACTTCTTCGTCTCTTGTCGCGGCGTGGATGGAAACTCGCTAGTATCTCCCGCACGTTCGGCACAAACGCTGGTACGTGGCGCCTTCAACATGCTGAGCAGCGCCACGACCATGAACAACACTAAGTCACCGCGTGCCAAGCCTTCGACCGACGTCAACGTCGAGGTGCGCATCGCACGGGAGACGCCGATCTTCGGGTTTGGTGCAATCATTCCAGTACAGCAAACAATAACCCCTCCACCAGCGCCCAGTAGCGGCGGCTTGACAGTCGAGATGGACAATTTCGGGGAATTGGGGACAGAAACCTCGGACAAAGCGGCACCTCCCTCTGACGGACTATTAGATAGTGAAAGCTACTGGAGTGAGCGACACAAGAGTCGCAATCCCAAGTTCTCTGTAGGCTTCAGTGTCCGTTGTAAGAACCCGGCAGAGTACGACCGACACGTGCAGATTATGGTGATGATCCCAGACGAAGGCACGTCCTCGAACAAGAACAGTCAAGTGTTCGGATACGCATTAACGTCCTTCCAGGAGATGTATACAGTGGCTACCAGTGGCAATTACAAGCAGAAGATGACGTTACCCGTCCACTCGCCTGTGCTGGATGGAGCGACGGTGGAGCTGCAGTTTGCCGATATTCAGCCACAGGAGCACCCGCTGTTCAAGGCGCAGCATAATTTGTTTAGGAGTTTTGTGTTCTATCCGTTGATGAAGGAGGAACATGCAGAGATGCAGGCTTCGAACGCGAAATTGGCGGTTGAGGAGGCCGCGGAAGTGGATTTTAGCGTGAAGATCCCGTTACAGTTACTCCGAGTGTGTCAGTACGAGTTGATGCAGATGTACGACGAGTGGAAAGTGCGCTACAATTACAACCGCAAGAAGAGTTGCTACTTTGACAACGATGCAGAGGCGCTCAACTTCGGACATGACGTTTTCCGTGTACAGGTGATTTGTGGACGTGATTTGAAACCAAAATCGAGTGTTAATGCTGCTGCTGAGAGTGAAATGACGACCGAGCTGGACGTAAGAACCTCCCGTACATCAGGCTTTTCGATGGGTAGTATGGTGGGTGGTCGAGGAGGCTTTGTGAATCGGATAAAAGCTGGGAAATGGGGTGGTAGTAATGTTTCGTCGTCGTCGTTTAGCAGTGACGACCCCGACAGAGCTGACGCAGGAGCTGAGACGAGCAGCAGTGTCCATCCTTTCGTTGTGGTCAAATTTGAAGATGGTGTGGTCGGAAATCACGAGTATACTGTGGGGAAGACCAATACGGAGTATGATTCGACGAATCCCGTGTGGTCGACGAACAAAAATGCCGTCAGCAAATGTCCTCATGGCAAGCCGAATACTAAGTATCACGCGTCACGAGCATTGAAGAGCCGTGTGGTTGTATCTCCTGTAAACGCACTGAAACAATTTGTATTTTATCGACCCAGTCTGCCGGACCAGCCACTTGCTGGTTGGCTACGCTTCCAAGTATTTAATGAACATTACGGCTACATGAGTGGTATCGAGAACGATTTGATTGGAGAAGTCATGATCCCGCTGCAAAGTGTACGCGATGCCATGACAGTAGAGGAGAAAACGGTGTTTGATGATGACGACGGTACTGAAGGCAATGGAGACGGCAATCACGAATCCAAGTTCCACCAACTCGTGACGTCTCTCACACTCGTGGACTGGTTTGATGTTCGCTCTACTACGACCGATGAAGTTTTGGGTCAGATTCAACTTCGTGTTAACATTCTGCTGTCGAATCCTCTTGAGCCACCGAGCGATGATCTCCTCACTGGTCACGTGGCGGAGGCTTCGTCAGCTCTGCCAAGACGATACAGAAGATCCACAGACTGTTCATCTCTTGAAAGTGATGGGGTTATTGGAAGCGAGATCCCACTAAATTTTCTGTATCCTCATGTGCTACATATTCGCAAACAGATAAATGAAGTTACCGATATGATTCGATTGACGGAACATTTGGTTGACGAGAAGAAAACGTTCAAGTCGAGTTTACACAAGAAACGCGCTGATATCCAAGGGATTCCAACGAATCTACACGTGTCTTACTTTCGGATCTTCCGGCATTTCGGATCGCTATCCGTGCCATATCCTTCCATGGACTCCCAGACGTCAACGGAAGATTTACTAGGGTTGGACGATAGCGACGCACACTTCGGTGCCTCTGTTTCGCTTCAGACGTTGTCGTTGCAAGAGCGTGCGATGATACCAGAGACCCACGCGACCGTAACTTGTGGCGCGCCGACGGCACATGCGATGGGATTGAGTGAATGCGGTCTGCGAGAAATGGAATTGGAGATGCAGAACTTTCAAACTGCGTTGGAAAAGAGTACACCTCGGTTAATGGGAAGCCCAGTTAGCGATAGCAACTGCTTTATCCCCGAAGATTCCTCTGACTTCTTCTATCCGCCATTGGAAGATGAGAACGACGCAGATGGCGAGGATGACACAGATACTGCTGCCTCCAGTAGTCCAAGCAGTCCGACTGCAGCAGCCTCCACGACTGCAGTGGAGCCTGCACCGAAGAAGAAAGCCTCCAAGTACTCCATGATGGCTCGTAGGGCTTCGGCGGCTCGAGCGAAGGCATTGTCAAAGAATCGGTTCGTCAAGAAGAAGAGCTCCAGACAGCTTGACCAAAAGAATAGCGACGAGAAGAACGCTGTGTATGCTAAATATCACTCGCTTCGTGTCGAGTCAGAGGATGGCGTGGACCCTACAACGTCCATGAACTATGCTGTTCGGATGCTATGTCGTTTGGAAATGCTGCGTACGGAATATTATCTACGAAAGAGCGTGGCGGTATCTCAGTCTGTGAGTAGTCTAGTCACGTGCTTCATGGCGGAGTTGGACTTGTGTCTACAGGAGCGAAATGACAAAGTGTTGAACCAAATGGCCAAGGTTGGCTTCTTGATCGGATGGGAGAGTCTCATCTCGTCGCATGGGAAGGAATTGTACATGATTTCGGATGCGTGGGTGGCAATCAAATGTCTAGAGACATTCTCGTTCAAACTCTGCGAAGGAACAGACATGGAGGTGGTGGTTGAGAAGCAAGACGAGGGTTACATCATTAAAATTCCCATCCCTGCAGCTCAATTCGCACTACTTCCAGAGAGTTTGAAGAGTGGCGAAATGATCGGCGTCACGTCGGTGCTATTCACTCAAGGAATCAACGAGATGCAGAGCTTGGCCAACATGGTGGGCCACTCGGGTGTCTCGATCCAGCGGAAGATTAACAGCACGAGTTTCCGTACCATTTCGGAGTATTACAACCGCTTCACTGAGATTTGCGGCATTGGGATGTCTGAAGTGAGTGTAGGCTCGCATCCGGATGAAATTTTGCGTAATTTACGCGTTAGTGTGGAGAGCGAGAACTCGGCGTCCAAGAACACGTGTATATTACTGCATGCTGCCGATGCCGTGCGTAGTTTAAATGGCGGTAGAGTCACGTACTGCAAGTCAGGCAAAGATCGAACTGCTATGAGTACGACGCTGGAACAAGCTCGACTTCTTGTTCAACGGAAGCGACATGTACTGCAAGAGATCGAAACGGGAAGTTCCACTGAGTTCGGGCCTCTTGAAGAGGTAAAATACGTCGCCAACATGATGCGAGAGTTCGGCGTTCGCATCCACGTCGCCAAGAAAAACGTCGGACGATTCAAGTACTCGTTCAATTCTTTGCAGCGAAAATTACTTCCCGAAATCTACCGCCCGCCAATGTCCACGATTCAAGACATGGTGACGTCGGTCACCGCTCGTGATTCATAGATTTTCGACAGATAGTGTATGATTGATGTACTTATTCATTCAAAGTTGTACCTTAACCAGCAAAATGGGAAAGAATCTGCGCGTAAGTTACCCCTTCTCAAAACATGTTCATGAAATCTATTCTTCGTCCTCATCGTCGCTCCCTTCCTCGGGCGTCTCAAGCCACGTGAGCCACGTCGACGTCTGGATAATAGCCTTCATGCGCCCAGGCACGTCTCCGTCCACGTCGTACTTGTACTCGAAGAAACCAGTCTCGTCAATGATGTCCAAACTGTACAGCGCCATGAAGCACTTCTCGATCAATCCCTTGGGGAAATCGTACTTGTTGAGGAAGATCTGGAGCGCATAGAGTGCCTCCATCTGGTCCTTCTTGTCCGAGTCCTCCATAGCGAATTTCAGCAGCTCACCGTACGCAGGCAGGGCGATCCAGTTGGCGCTGGACTTGGCTACATCCTCGGCAGCGGCCGTCACGGTCTCGAAGAGCACAGCGCCGCAGGGACGGCCGTTCTTCTTGAAGATTTCCTTGGCGACTGCAGCCAGTTCCTCGCCCTTCTTGCCGCTGGCCAGCACCTGTTTCATGGTCTCCCGGTCCACGTCCGCCTTCTTGGCGGCAGCCTCCTCCGCCTTCCTCTTCTCCTCGGCGGCCACGCGCTTGGCCTCCTCGGCCGCCAGACGCTCCTCCTCCGCCTTCTTCTTACGTTCCTCACGCTTCTGCTGAGCACGCGCCTTCTTGTCCAGCACTTCAGGCTCTGCCGGCGTCTGTTCCTGTCGGCCGCTCACGCGCAAGTTGGACATGCCCGACGACAGACCCTCGTCGCCGCCACGGGCGAAGCGGCCGGCCGCGCGGCCCTCGAACCGGTCGTCACGTCCAAAGCGGTCGTCCCGTCCGAACCGGTCACCACCACGGTCGCTGCCACGGCTGCCGCCGCCGAACGCGCTCGACCACTTGTCGCCGCTGTTGTTGCGCGCGTCTCCGCTGCCGCTCGAGTTCTCGCCACGACGCGCCAGGTTCAGACGCATGTGCGCCGGACGCTCTTCGGCCTGGAAGTCGTCGCGCGACGGACGATCGTAGCGGGACGGGCCGCCGAAGCGGTCGCCGCCGCCGCCGCCGCCGCGCCAGTTGCCGCTGTCATCTCCGCGGCCGAATCGGTCGCCGCCACGGTCTCCGAAGCCGCCACCACGGCCGCCGCGGTCTCCGCGCCACTGGTCTGACTGTTCGCTGCGCGACGGCTCGCGGTCAGCATAGCGATCGCCGCCAAAGCGGTCACCACCGCGGCCTCCACGGTAGTTTCCATCATCGTCGTCAGCGCGAGCGCGCGGGCCAGAAGGAAGCGCCGCCTCCGGGATGTAAGACGCCGCCTGGTCGCCCAGGAACTCACCAAGTCCGATCTTCTTGCCGCGTACCATGGTTCTGCTGTGTATCACTGGTTTGATGAGGGTGGGTACCTGTATGCTGGAGCTGCTGGGGGCAGGACGGGATATGACGTCGAAGAGGGAGAAAAGAGGCAAGTGCGTGGCTGAATGGCTGGCTGGTGGGGAGGTTATGTAAACCACACCACTTTACACAAACAGATTATGGCTACACACTTCAACTTGGCTAACCTATTTTGGCCTCGGTCTGCGTCAACATCATCATCATGTCCAAGCGAATTGTTGACAGCCAACTGCCGCCAGTGCCGCACCACGTACGTCAGCACGTTGACTATTTATCTAGGGTAACTCCGCTAACCACATTGCTCTAGAATGGATCCACTGCGGGATCGCAATCTCCAACGCGATTCCTTGGTCGTATGAGTTGGGACAAAGGCATGCTCGATAACGCAGCTAGCCCCTCATTCCGAGCATGCAAATACGCATCTAGACCGCCGGCAGTGCCTTCCACTTTGGCTCCATTAGCGTCACCAATTAAACCCCCAGTATTGACTTCGCAACCGACAAATACTGCGCTAGCAGTCCCGTATCCATCCCCTGCACGTCTGAAGTCGCAGTTGCAGCGATTAAACCCGATGACGATCGAGGAGTCTTTCGATCAAGTGGAAAAGATGTTGGAAGAGCACCGACAACAACGTAAAGAGCAGAAACCTCGTCGAATCGAAGCGTTGAGCGTCACCAATGAAGCGCCTCCACTGCAACGTCACACGTTCGTGTTTGCACCTTTGGATGATCCGCGAATGCTGTCTGAAATGGCAGCGCAAGACGCGGTGGATGCCCGAGAAGGTTTGAAGAAAGGTGAGTCTGAAATGGACATGGAAGTCGCTGGGTCCAGTACGAAGCTGAAATACTTCGGACAGGATGCACGCACCTCGTACTACTTGATGTACCGGGAACTGCACAGTAAACCCCATCTATTCGTTGATCGTGACATACACGAAATTCACCATCGAGGCTCAATACGCAGTAATTCAACTGTTACTGGTCGAAGACGCTCGACGGGAATGCGACGATCTCTACCGACGTTAGAACAAGCGCAGATTTCCGTTGGTAGCGGCGATACAAATCTGAAATCATCCGTGCCGCGTTCTCCACGTACTCTCTTCCTAGGTGCGAGTCTCGCAGGGGGTCAAACTGCCCCAACGCTTTTGTTACGGAAGGAACACAACCAACGAACGTTCGACCTCAGTCATCAGGGACTAGGCGACAACTTCATCGTTCGCTTCGCTGCATGTTTACCTGAACTGCCTCTGGTCGAGTGCATCAATGTGTGTGACAACCGATTAACCGATGCAGGGATCAGCTGCTTATTGCGAGCACTGGAGAACAAACCGCACTTAACTTCACTTGACGTATCGTCGAATCCGATCGGTGTTGACGCAGCAAACATACTGCGGAGCTATATCCGCTCCAACTTGAGTACGTTGCGTATACTGGCATTGAACGAAGTCTCGCTGAGTGACTACGAGTGTGCACGACTAGCGAAAGCTTTGGAACGCAACAAATCTATTGATCGGCTCTTGCTTCGTGGGAACCAGATTGGGTTACTAGTGCTTAGTGGTGCAGGGGTATATTCGTTTGATGAAGACGAGGAAGAAGAGGGAACGAAACCTGTTAAGCTCTTATCAGGAGGACAAGCACTGGGTGCAATGCTCACTGCTAATCTGACACTACAACACTTGGATTTATCGTGGAATCAACTGCGCGCTGTTGGATGTGGCTTCATCGCTGCAGCACTACCGATGAATTATCAATTACGAGAGCTCGACTTGAGCTACAACTCGTTGGGGAATAAAGGCGCGTTATCTCTAGCTCAGGCTTTACGTGCTGGTGCCAGGCTAAAAAGATTGACGCTAAGTTACAACGGTATCTCCCCTCGCGGAGCAGTGGGTCTGGCCAGTGGTCTTGCAGTGAATTCATCGTTGTCAATGCTAACTCTGGACGGGAATCCTCTGGGTGTTCAAGGTGGTAAAGCTCTGATGCATGCAAGTTGTGCGCCACGATCAAACACAGGATCAACGTCAACTGTCTGTCAGCTTTCGCTCTTGGATTGTAGCTTGAATGTATCAGCTCCAAATATGTCAGCAGCTACAGGAGATGAGCAATTGCATGTATTTAACCCTGTGGACCCAGCAGGCAGCTACGTCTTGGACCTCAGTGACGCCTACGAGCACATGGTAGCACATGAATTACTGCGACTTGCAGTAGCTCATCCTGCACGATTCCACTTTACAAAACTCGAGTACAACGCGTCGACACAAAGAGGACAAGTGACAAAACTTGAAATGATTAAACGACGTATTAATCCTTCTTCAGCACCAGAGGAGACACTCGATACCACTAGCAGTGGGAAATCTATTAATCCAGTGGCATTGTTATTTCAGCGTCTGGATGAAGATGGCTCGGGTTCTGTGGAGTTCACTGAGCTTGGAAACGCTCTACGTAGCTGCGGTCTCGATGTTTCTGATGAACAACTCACGGAGTTACTAGATAAATACGACTACGACAAAAGTGGGTCCCTACACAAACGAGAATTTGCGGATTTATTCGCGCGTGTTGGATTTGCATTTGTCGATTCGATTAATTCCGGTTCCTTGGATATAGACGAACTTCGACGTGTATTCCAACTGCTGGGAGTAAAGGAACAAGCCGAAGTGGACGATGCAATTGCTCGTATGATTGCAAAATATGATCTGGATGGTTCTGGAGAAATCGACGCTTTCGAGTTTCTGGAATTTATGACATCCGAAGTGTTTACAGTCCAAGATCCTCAGAAAACTAAAGTAGATGAGGAAGCCAAGCTGATGCGACTTGAACCGTGTGAAGTTGGTTCCGGGGCGATCTGGCAGGTTCCAAATTCTGGTCAACTCACAGCAAATTTCGCTTACTGTGGTGGAGTCGATAATGCCAATACTGGAAGTTACACAAGTGAAACCACAGCGGACTCAATGCTGATGCCCGATAATATGTTATCGAGATTTCTTGTCAACGCGTCGAGTATAAGTCGGAATATTACCGAACAGACGGAATTTTTACACACCGTCTTGGCCGAATCGGGGATGTATCTATCTGCATCCCAAGGAGAGCAGCTACTTTCCCGCCAAGGTGTAGCTTCCTCTGCTGTTAGACCGGGTAGGAGATTGGCAGCGTTGGCAAAGCTGTTGCCTCGGATTATAGATCACCGTGAAGCGGTTAGTCTGGTGACGCGTATCGTGGATATCCACAACCAGTGGCTTGAGCATCTAGCGTTGCGTCGTTGGCTGGGCACTCAACTGTATAGCGTATTGCTGGGCTCTCTCACGAATGTCTACGCTTTTGATCTCACTCGTGAAGATCATCGAGTCGCTCTGCATAGATTAGCACTGGTCGCCCAAGAGGAAAAGCAGTTCAGTCGATGGCGATCTGGACGTGGAGATACGTCACAAAGTGGGAACTGGGAGAACTTCCGGTGGGCTACGTTGGATGGCGAACCGGTATTGCTCTCTAGCTCCTACATCCTTAATAAACTGCTAGTACCGGCACAAGAGTGCTCTGTGCTTCAACCGTCGAAACTATTCTTCTATTACGTGAGTACAACTCGACCTCCGCGAGGCACGAAGCCTCTGAGTCAGCGTCGATTCGAACAATTGATTGCTGTATTGGCACAACCTCCAGAAGACAGCGAAATATCCGCGCTTTGTGAAGATCGTCGTGACAAAGAGGAAGACTCAACTTTATCGAATGACAAGAAGAGGACGCAAGCTCTGTTGCGTTGGGAAAGATTGAGAAGGTTTGTGAAGACTCATCGCGCCACTAAAAAACGGACTAGAAACAAGAGACGGAGTATCGCGGGGGAGACGATGGATCGGCTTACGAATACAGTGGAGGGTTTACAGCAGAAGTTACAGTTGCTGGAGATTCTGGTGGCTGATCGCTGGCTTACAAGTGGCCAAGCACAAGAGCTAGTATCGGCCTTCCCGAACGCAGTAAGAGCTCGTGCTCGAGCAGCTTGTCTGGTTTTCTATCGCATCGTCGATCTTGAGAATTTTATTCAGGTACGCACGCATGCATTAATAAGTTACGGATCTTGAGATACCTAACGTTTTTATCGTGTAGATTTATGACGGTCTGTCACTAGAAGACCAAGAAGAATGTGTGAAGCGGCTTGGATGGCTCAATATTCTTGACCCGCTACAACCAGATCGACAATATCCGCCACTACATTTGAGTATTCATGACGAACGAGAGCTCGTGCAGATGCTAGCACAACTCGCACAGAACGAAGGAGTACGTGTTTATTATATTTTATCAAATTGTTGTTTAGTAACTCAAACCTTTGGTGTAGATGTCTACGTGGCAAAACGCTTCTTATGGTCCTGCTATTACTTCTGCTGGCCGTGACCAAGCAGCTTCGGAAGCGACTGAGGGCTTATCTGCACTTCCCCCGCCTGGGTGGGGTCGACCCGATGTTGTGGGCCCCGTTAGTGTGAAACACCACGGCACGGTTTGCTTGCGTTACCAAAGCCACCAGAACGAGGAGTTAGACGAAACTCAGCGAGATGCGGATCGGCTCTCACTGCGGGACCGTGTGTTATGCGGTTCAAGACTTTTCCTTTAACAGGATCTCGTAGTCCTGGTTTACTTAATCGATCTGTGGAAGATTTACTGTACGCTGCTGACGTTACCTTGCCTTGAAGTTGCCAGCCTGAGACCATTCACGAGGTACCTACCCGGAAATACTAAATACTTCAAGATATTTGTTAACTCAGAGCTCGTACTTAGTGGGGATCCACATTGGCGGACTCTCTGGAGATTGAACCTAGCGGCCAATCCAATTTTGACTAGAACTCGCAATATACATGATACAACATATGGGCGCGAGGATATCACATTTGACAAACGTTCATATTTAGCAGCACTACAACCGTACAGAACTTCATTCGACTCATCGAAAATAACATACATCGCTACGAAGTGTACACCCAGCAATTTGCCCGTTCAGTCCGAGCGAAGGTTGCGCCGGTACGTCTGACCTGCACCACTTGGCACAGCACCGGCAGTGGCTCCGGTTCCAGTCCCAGTGGCTCCTCCGGTACCGGCAGTCGTTCCGGTGCCTCCCGTGGTCCCAGTGGCTCCAGTTGCAGCCGTAGTCCCAGTCGTCCCTGCTGCCCCAGTTCCAGCGCTTGTAGCGCCAGTTCCCATGCCCACGGTACCCATGGTAGGCGCATGAACCGTGCCAGGCCCGCTCGTACCAGCTCCGGTGCTCGTAGTCGTCTTGCTGGAGCCACCACCCATGCCACTCATACCAGGAATCATGTTAGTGAGGCTTGACAGACCTCCTCCACTTGTGCCAGAGGTACCGCCGCCCATGCCTCCCATGCCTGGAATCATCTTGGTGAAACTGGAGAGACCACCGCTCATTCCACCCATGCCACCGCCCATGCCGGGGAGGCCACCACCCATGCCGCCGCCCATGCCGGGGATCATTTTCGTGAAGCTAGAGAGACCGCCACCCATGCCTCCCATGCCGCCACCCATGCCCGGAAAACCGCCGCCGAACATGCCGAAGGTTTGAGCCACTTGTTCTTCGGCGTGTACTCCGGTTGAAACCGCCATGACGGCCCCGAGCAGCGTCAAAATTTTGCAATTGCTGATCATTGCTAACTGAAGAAGATAGTTCTTGTCGAGAAAAAGGGAAAATTGCACGGAATCGCCGAGCTCGGTTGACGGCAGATTTAAAAATGAGCATCGGCAAATACTTTCCGTCGGAAGACCAGAAAGCTTCGCCAAACTGATACCAAAAGGCGGCGCTTCATGTAGATATTCAACTACCGGTAATAAGACTTGAAGTCGACAGACGATTGCACAGACGATTGCATAATAGGTCTGTCCTTCACGAGTGGCGAACAGATTGATTGTATCGATGCATGAGAGCCATCCACTGACAGACAAGTCACGCAGCGCAAAACAGACGCTGACAAAGGGAAATGATCGATAATCTGAATTTGACTTCAACATCTGACTTACAAAATGCAAGTGACTCGCACAGTGTTCACCGACCAAAGAACTGAGCCCACAAGCACGGATAAGAAGGCGTAAAATACATCAACCAACTGTCTCGACAATAGATCGCACGATACGGAGACCGTAAACACCAATTGGACAGATTATTATAAACCACGTAATTGGAGTGTAGAGTGCACAGCTGCAGTTCAAGTGGAGTTTACGGGCATTGACAATCATGACACCTGGTTAAGATCATTTGGTTGCAGTTTTACATCAATGTTGACTTTGCGAATACGCTTTCTGCAAAGGGTTTTACAATGTTCACCTTCAAAGCGTCCTATATAATGTCCTAATACGGTTAGGGTGTCTCTCGTTCTGTATTACACATTGCAATAGGAGTACGGAAAGAGATTGCCTTTCGTGAAGGATTTATTACTCAGAATTTATTACTCTATTACTCGGAAGATCACAGCAAACGAAAATCATCTCGCTAAAGAGGTAAACTCACTATTTGTGAATAAAGCATAATGCTCCGAGTATTAGACTGCCATTCCACTTTTTTGCCTACAGTTCGTCCTTTGCCTCCGGCACCTCAGCGAGCTCATCCACCTCGTCTTGTTCCGAAGGTTTCTCGGTAGATTCAGTCGGGATCAACTCCAAATCGTCCACCACCTCAGCGCGAGGCACCACGTTAGCGTTGTATACACCTGTATACGACGGCAGTGTCAGCTTAGTCAGGTAGGCATCTCCGAAGTGGATAGTAAGCTTCGTGGCCTCCTTCTCGCCAGCCGAACCGAAATCGGGAGGACTAGCAACACCCACGGACACGCGGATCTGGTGGTCGCGCTTTACAACGTACGAGGTCGGTTGGAAGCGGAGAACAGCCTCGTATACTTGACCAGGCACGATCTTACGCGAGTCTGCGCGCTTGAACGAGTGAACGCTCGAGTCGGGACGAATGGTCTGGTGGACCGGGTTCAACAAGGCCTCAGTGATGTACGTGACTCCAGGACGTTTGTTCTCGTTCGGGAATGGAGCTGTGTAGTCCACATCTTCCAGGTAAGCTACGAGGTTGACATCGGGCTGGTCTACCGAGAAGAAGAGCCGCAGTTCGGCCTCACCCGTGATCTCCGTTAGTGGCAATTCAGGCGTGAGGAACGTCGCGTACTGGTCAGCCAGAGGCGTGCGGTCGTGGTAGTACATGGGACGCAGACCGAAGAGATGGTCCAGCATATTCCAGCGCGAAACCGCGTCCAGTGTCGGCTTGACGGTGACGTTGTGGGTCACTTCACTCGACTCACGCTGCGGCTCGGACTGGAACTCGTGGTTGGCGCCAAGGTAGAACGATTCGTCGCTCAGATACGACGGTGGCCACGAACTCGACTCCTTCCAGCGGTTGTGCGCCATCGTGAAGTAGTGCACAGGTAGTTCGTTCTCGATCTTGGTGATCTTGCGACGGTTTGTGTACATGTGGTGGTCGAAGAAGCGACTCACCTCGTCCAAGTGGTAGAAGCATTTCTGCTTGGACTGCGCGAACGGGTCGGCGTTGTCGACACCTGCGTGACTCCAAGGGCCAAGAGTGAGTCGGTGGTGTGTACCGTCCTTCTCAATGGCCTCCAACGCCTCCTTCGGCAGATTCGGTAGTAACGAGGCCGTGTCGGCATCCAGAGTGTTGGTCAGATATTTGAACAGTAAAATACTGGAGCGAGCCACCCCCATGTCGAAGAAACCGGCCGACGTCTGGAGTGCAACACCCGAAGCGGCAATGGCGCCGAGGTGGCGAATGGCGTCCAGTTGTTCTGCAGTTACTCCAATAGAAGCGAGTTTATCGTCTCGGAAGCGGACGTCCTTGAACTCCTTGGCCAGATCTGGGTTCTTTGTGTGCTGATAAATGTAGTTATCGAATTTGGCGTCATCGTCATCTACGCGGTAGACTTGGCCACCGAAATGTTTGAGCATGAGACGGGGTTTAAAGGTAGGAATGTTGTTCCAGCGGATCTGACGGTCCGTGGCGCCTGTGAACGATGCCCAGTCGTTCAGGGCCTTGTCGTTCTTTACACCACCAGGGAATAGAGCGTCCTGGAACACATCGATGGGTGCACTGTTGACTGAGACCGCCTTAAGGGCAGGATGGTCACTAGCTGCTGCGAGGAGAGCACCAACGCCATCCAGTCCCTGACCGAAGACAGCCACGTCTCCGTTACTCCAGGGCTGCTTAGTGATCCAGTCGATTACGTCATAGGCGTCCTGCACTTCAGCGTCGGCAAAGTCGAACGCCTTCGTGCCGGCCGAAGCGCCAGTACCACGCACATCCACCGAGACCCAAGCGTATCCATTGGTGACGAAGCGTTGAATGTAGGCATTGACGCGAGGGTTGGTGAACTTACGTTCGTACCGTGTGAACATGTTGAAGGGGAAGTCCAAAGTGTAGCCGCGGCCGTGGCGTGTGGGGAAGAGCACAGTGGGCACCTTCTGCTGCTTCTCCCAGAGGTAGTCGGCCAGATACGAGTCCACGGCCAGGTCGACACCGTCACGCATGGCCACGTACTGCGCCTCGTGGTGGGTCTTCTTGGGGTCGAAGAACCGCAGCGACTCATAGCGCCTCTCGCCGAACCACGAGTGGTCGTTCACGTGCAGGTCACAGGCGATGGGATCTTCGCGGTTGGAGATGTAGCCGGCGAACTGGTGCGCCAGATACAGCGAGATCATGGAGAACACAGCGTTCTTCATGTAATACTTGGTGTTGGTGTTGGCCGCCGCCTGGCCGGCTACTGCTGCTGCCTCCGCCATGAGGATAGAGCTAGTCGACGTGTGAGGAGACTTGGTGAATGACGTGGGATCGGAGCTCTTCGTTGACATGTATCCGGATAATATACGGATATAGGGTTTTAAGGGGGAGACATTTGTAAATCCAAGTGAATTGATAAGTGATTCGTATGCGTGGTGACAGGGTAATGTGGACGAAAAATGGATGTGCCGACGACACGAACGTAAAGGTACCATGGAGTCAGAATTAAGGACAAACGTCATCTGACTTTGACAATGTCAAGGTGGAAGCTTGGTTCATTCCTTGCGGTGTGTGGATACGTTGGGAGCGCTGGAGCAACAATTGAACGCCGGAAGGACGATGTGACGTGGGGACTTCATTGGCCCGTGCGTCATGACGATGAGATTGCACGAAGCAGGACTGGAGTGCAAACCTCAGAGGCACGCGCTTCGCACCTCGAGGCTCGCGCGCACAGTTTCTGTCACTAAGTCTGTGCGGTACAGATGCTTCATTTGTACATACCGCACGTTTCAACGTTTCTACCTCCCGCTTACTCCAACTCGATTTTACTCCAACTCCGGAGTTGCAACTTGCACCAACTCGCATTTTTTATTCAATAATCAAACGCTATCTATTTTCCCTCCGATTCCACTAAGATTCTCTCGGGATTCTGTCCTAGAATTCTGGAGTCATTCAATTCTATAATCAAGATAATATATTTAAGGAGACAAAACACGGCGGACAATCCCATTATAAGGCGTGGAAAAGCTCCCACCTCACTTCATAACAAGTCTTCGTGCTTATAGTGACTACGGCTACTGTGGATCGCTATGACAATCTCCGAAAGGCCCTCGACTCCTACAACTCCTCGCCATGTCGGACCTGCCCGATATGTGCCAAGAGTTTCAGCATGTTCAGTGGCTCTGTCGCATGTGAAATGTGCTCAACCGTTATTTGCTCTGGGTGTTCAGCGAAGAGGAAGCTGGGCTTTGCCAGACCTGGCAGCAAGCGGGTGGTTCTACGCCCCGTCGCCTTTTGTTTAAGTTGTCTAACGCACGCTCGAAGCGTTGAGCTCTTGTCAGAACAATGGTGATAGCAAGAAGAATTGGCAACTTTAAATGCATATCATGCTTGAACTAATTGACGCAAGTAATTGCTAGACGGATAGTTGGCGATATGTAGTCTCGCAAATAAATTCAATGAGAACAACGAGTTCGTATTCAAGACGCGAGATCCTTAGCCCGAATAGCTCGCCCACAATTCTCACGTAGAGAGACATATCGGTCGTATTCTTGCCAATATTAAAGCACCAACGCATTCCAGAGGAGCTTGTAGTAAGAGAACGCCAGTAGTGAGAAGGCAACAGCTAAACAAACTGCATCCGTCGTGCTCACATTCAATTACGCGGCCACTGTGCCTTTCTGGGGCGAATATCACGGTCCTGACGGATACAGCAACATCCGATGAATCTCCACAGCAATCTCCACAGCTACCACATTAGAAGCAGCAACACCAACGAACTCCTGAATCAGGGCAACAATCGTCGTATTAGTCAACGCGCCAAATGCATAATTCATGTTGGAACACAGCACTGTACCTAAACACAGCTAAGGGCGGGTTGACAGCCAAAGGCGAAGAACGTCAATTCGCTCTGACCCACTAAATATTTGATGAATTTCGATAACGAATTTGAAGGGGTGACAGTCACTGTGGGGGGGGGGGGGGTTAGAGGGAGCTCGCGGTCAACTCTAACTCACGTCATAGAGTTTTGCTGAGTATTGAGTTCAGACCAAACGTTGACACCCCTACAGATGAACCTGTCTTCGTATATCGTGATATCCTGTAGTACCTGATAGATTTTGATTCCACCGGACTGGTAGACTTTCTTTTTGTATGCAGCCTTGATAATACTGTTTAACTTGAAGCTCGAAACAACGTGATGATAAAAAAAGTCAAATGATGTTAAAGTCACTGTACAAACCGACATAAAATCACTTGCCCGCCCATTCTAAACGGTTTTCAGCGGGAATTAGCCTCTAAAAGGGTCACAGTAGAGTTTTGGACAAGTCTGGCGTACCGTCAGATATTTCTATTAATATGCTATTTAAAGTTTCAATTTTCCGCTTGTTTTCCCCCCGCTTTGGCATGTCCATCAAACCTTTTAGGGCTTTGCCGCGCGGGTGTGAATGCTGATTCATGTTGATGGACTTTTGAAACTGGTAAAGATCAATGATAGGCTTAACATAGGCATCCACAGCTTCATAACCAAGTCTAACAGCACTTTCATCTTCATTTTTCTTTCGTTTGTTACCGCGAGGAATGATAAAATTGTCGAGATAGTCCACATGCTTCGATTCGTAAACTAGTGATCCGTCAAGAAACTTCTTATCTCCACACCACTTACAAAAGTCGTCCTGCTTGTTCTTGTACTGCTTGATTGTGTTTTCGGGTCTTGTCGAGGCGTGTCGACCCATAACATTGACCACAGCACGTTGGAGTTCCTGCGCATTTGTAGCGTTTACAGAGACTTCCTCAGCCATTTTCATCATACCCTCGGATCGGTCACAGCGATTCGCGTATAACGCGCGCCTGTGAGAGCGAGAGCAATAGCTGCTTTGGCTAGACAAAATGAAAGGGCGAAAAGTGGTTTTGCTACAAGGTCTCAACGAATGGCTCTGGTTATTATTCCTTTTAGTAGTTTCTATGTATTATTTCAGGACTGACCTGACAGTTAAATACGTGCGAAATACCTTGAAATACGTATGGGTTTTCCAGTGGGATCGTCGGACGGTGTCCAGACCTACTGGTAGATACTGTACCGGTACTTGGAGGCCCTACGTGACCATCTATATGTCCAGCGCAGATAGTGGTGCAGGAAAAATGAATTTAGAAGCTTAAGATTTGAGGCGGCCAAAATTATGGGAATTATGATCAATCATCCAAATGACCTTATTTTTCTTGTTGACTTGAATTTGTATGCACGTCAAAAACCATGAATGTGTCCTGACCATCTACCCAACCAGATAAATGCTGTACAGCTCCATTGTACCAAAAATGATAGGAAAAGGAACAAAACATTTTCCAGATGTTTAGTCACGTATGTTTAGTCGCTTTATTTCTGTTTTTTGTCACTGTGTCCGTAGCTGTCAGTACATTATGTATGCATATGAGCAAGATCGTGTAGTTTTATCATTGATTGTTAAAGCAAGGGGATTTGCAGAGGTGTTAGAGCAGCTGGAAGACAGCGAGATTGCATGCACGTGTTGGTAGGTACATGCAGAGATTCTTTGAGGAGAACCTTGTATATTGTACTTGGGAAGAACTTATAAAAGGATCACTTATCCAAAGCCGTTCATTATTTAATCTATGTTTGTGTGACCAATGCAGTGTTTAGTATAATTCACTTAAGTCTTTCTAATAGCATTGCTGTGACTTTCGATATAGCATATCACGTCAGAGATGCATACGTTGACAAAATATCTTGTCGCATTGAGTACAGCAGACAATTCGATTAACACAGGAGCGACTAAAGCTTCAACGTGGTGATAATCGCGACACCACCGTAAGTTCTTAAAATATCTATGAATATATTGTTATGTATGTCGTGCTGAGCAGAGTACAGATACAAACGCTACGTGCACCACTATCTACAGTATTAAGTTTTTTGTTGAATGATCACACAAGAGGTCGCACTCTAAAGGCGACACTATTCCACACACGCGACTCAAAATCTTCAACGTAGCAATTAACATTCTCCGCTGACAGCAAACTGTTGATTAATTGAAACATCTGGTATCTGGAGCTATACCTGCTTGCAGTACCGGTAGCTTTTCGTGCTCCTGCTTATCGACATTCCATTTTTTCACCGACCACACCGATTACTAAGTGGTAATGGAGGGGCAGTGATTTATTTGAACTACTGAGACATAGAAGATATACAAAAAGTAAGATCATTTCTACATTCGCTTCGTTTTATTCTACTGTACCACATGTATTATAGCAATCGTCCCAGTTGCTATACATGCTTCATTTAGCTGCGCGCGAAGTAGCAGGCAGTGTTACAAAGACTAACATCCCTCAATAGTATTTTGAACTCCTCTAAATTCCATGAATGTGCACCACATCAACCGCCTTAACATAATCAACTTGCTATACTTGATCAAAAGTTGTTCTACGGGCTGTATTAGCTAAGGGAGGTTTATCTGTACTGATACAATTGTCAAGCAAAGAGGTCGGCGATGCGTTACACATGTCAAATACGGTACAGTAATTTGTCTAAATAAAGAACACCTGATATATGCAATTTGAAAGATAAATGCGAGATCACAGGAAAAATAACACGTGCACAGTGATTTGACGCAAGCTAAGCCGCATAAATCTAGAAGGTTATAAGTTTTCCTGTATTCCTTAATTAGGCAGATTACTGAACTTCTCATGTAAAAGCGGCAGACCACTGACACTACCTACTTTTAAGAAAGAACTGTACATCGAAAAGAGCAAAAGTTTTTTTTTCTTAGCATATGAAGATCTTTTTTTTTGCGGTACAGACAAACCCTTCCGTATGTATCCCAACTCTTGCAATACCCGCCGACAGGAATAAATTATCGGTTCCCGAAGTCTCGTAGTGTACAAGCCTAAGATAAAATTACCTCTCACCTCTCTCTTGTAATATGGAATAGAAAATCACCCAAAATGACTATTATGAGGTGCTTAACTATGGTAAAGTCACTTTTGTAAAGCACGCCCAAAGTAGGCAAGCAAGGATATTTGCTGCTTGCACCCTTCCTTCTTGCTTACCTCGTCTCATAGCTCTCTCTGCATCACTCTAAGCCCCTGTACATTTCTATCCGACACGCCCGTTGAATCTGCTCGAATAAGCAGCTTTGCAATCCACTTGAGGTGTTCCTTAATATCCGCAGCATCAAGCAACATCATTCTCTGCTTCGCCTCCAGTATCCTCGGATGCACCCATCGAGTTATCACTCACGGGAACGTTCTCCACTTCGTTCCCGCAGAACTCCGGATCGGACGCATGTAGGCGCGACAGCATTGCAGCTAGCTCGTCGGTTACGGGGTCTTCCTCCTCTGGCTCACTGTATTCACACGCATAATAATCTAGTAGGCCAGTGTGTCTCCAGCACTTAACAAATGTCCTTTTTTTCCCGGACATTCGCTTTCTGGCGAGGGTTCGGTCAGGCGGCATAGAGAAAAACGAACCGGTCTCGCCCATGCTAAAAATGTTTCGCAGCTCATATTCCTTTAGCTTACGCTGCAGGTCACTCGTCCAGCTCTGGAAACTGGACCCCATGCCGTGACTTGACGGTTAAAGGCAGTGCCTTCAGAGCCTTCTTACGTTTCAGTAGCTTAGAGATTGTCCCTTGAGATGGCCGCTGCGGCAGCTACAAGGTTGAGTGAGCCCATTCGATTAGCTGTTGTTGTGACAGGTTGGGGTGGGTGGCATGATGCTGGCAAATTGCAAACGCTGGGCGTTGGTTAGTGTGATGCGGTTGAATTGGGTTCGACTGGCATCTTGGTGGCACTAGCTCAATTGAAGAATGAGGGAGATTTCGGGAGGACCGCAAACGCAAGAAATGAAATGAATGGTAGCGTGCGTGCTTAGTTGGCTTTTGAAAATGTACCATTTCGAAGGTACACCTGGCTGAGCCACCCCACGACACGAATACCCTTAGCTAGAAATAAAATGCTGGTTCCCGGCGCTATGACTACGGAAGGGTTTGTCTGTACATGCAGCTTATTATGCTTACCACGGGCCGAGTAGGTACTCATTCGACAACGATGACGCGGTCTAATGATCTTGGAAAACGCGCTCACACTTTGCAGAAGAAGTTGAGCAATGGCTTCAAGGCTGCTTCAATGCTACTTCGACACGGGTTATCGAGGCAACTGATGATGAGTGGTTTAACACGCTCGTTCACTGGGTGACCATCATTCAAGAATGTGATAAGCTGCAGTCTTGAGTGGTACATGCTAATGTCAATACCCGCCAGCTGAGCCAACGTGTTACCCAAACAAGTCCAGTCAAGGAGCTCCGAGCCTTGCAATTGGGGCACATCCAAGCAGAATTCCTCGGTGATCTCGACAAGGGAAGCACCAAGTCTCACCCCCCCCCCCCCCCCCCCTCCCCCCGAAATCAACCAGCGTGGCGCCGCCTCGTTCCCCATAATGAAGATAATATTGGCGGGTTTCAAATCAGCAAAGCAATACTTCTTGGAATGGATGTGGCAAAGCGCACTGACGCAGTCGCGCAATGGTGACTAAGGCGCGATAGTCAACCGGGGATTGTTGCGTCAGCAAGTCAGCAGCACTCCGAGCAAAGAGCGGCAACACGATAATGTGCCGGGGCTCATTTTCGGCATTTTCAATGGAGAATGACTTGAGAAACTGGACGATATTGTCGTGACTTCCCAAGGCGAGGTTGACAGCAACTTCTCTTTTGAGATTCGCGCTTGTACATCGCACCATACACTTTCGCAGCTAAAATGCCACCAAATCTGGAAAAGGCATAGTAGACATCAGATTTCGCTTCTTGACCTTGGCTCAATTTAAGCTGATCACCCAGTAGAACCCCTTCACGAATTGCAATTGCTTGTCGCGTCGCAGATTTGATCGCTGATCGGGCAATTGCCTGGATCAGGAGTGCTTCTGCATACGTCAAAGCGGTTGACTCTAACCGATTATACTTTGCGGTGTCCTTGTCGAGTAAGTAATTCAGGTCTCGAGTGGCGAACGGAACTCGGATCCGGTTCAGATTACTGCGCAGGATAGCTGTGCGCTGAGGCACTTGCACCATAGATGCATCAGGCACTTGCACGATAAGTGCATCAATTCGTGTACAGCCAAACGACCCAATCAACGCATCTGCTGGCAACGCCTTCATCTCCGCCCGGTTCGCGAAGACTTTGAGGTCGCACTCTGCAACGCCTTCGAGGTGACTGTCCCTGTATTTCACCTTCACTGCATTTCAAATTCGGTATACCTTGGCATCATCAGCGCAATAAACGCAGTCGGTTGAGCCGAGTGCGTTGCCTTCTCCATCCAGCAGCTGGAACCATACTTCACGCGACATCTTGGCAGCAAATTTGAGAATGAACACTCGCGAAATACCCCCACTCGATCGTCACACCGATATCCTCGAAGTGCTGCGCAGCAGATTGATTTTCGTTTGTCTTGAAATTTGTAAGCAAAAGTGTCCGTCACGCTCGATGTGAAACCGACATGCCCACACCTTGAGTCTTGTACCACCGCCGTTTTCGACCAATAAATTGGCGTTTGACTAAGTAAGTTTGATATTCGGCGTTGCTATTATTGTATTGGCCGTCCTCGTATTTTCATCCCGTGGCGCTTACACCGAGCAGTGTGTGGATGGTGTGATTCCTCTTCACAATAGCTTGCGGGAACTATCAATGTGATGCCATATGCAACTGCTAATGAAGCTTGCGGATCTTGTCTACAACTCGGTAGCTCCGCCTCCGGCTTGAAAACATATCTCGTCTTTTGATATTTTTGGAGCGTATCGTCATTATATTTGAAAAATACTGTCGAAGGCTGCGTTTGTGAGGCGACATCTCCATATTTTTTATTATTCTAGCCTAAATAGCAACAGAAATACTTACAAAAAAGTAGCAGAAACCGCTGCCTGTTTCACTTAAGTAATATATTTTATTACAAACCACTGCAATCATAGTTCCTTATCTTCATCATCATTCCAGCATACTTCAAACCAGCTATCCTAGTCTCTGCATCAGCCCTACTGTAGTATCCCCCTCAATCCGATAATTAAAGTTATTAAAAACATAGTCGTGCTGCACGAAGAAGCTCTGAAATTAAAATGAACATGCTGTACTTAATGTTATATTCACAAAGATTTTAAGCTTGCTTTTTCCCCGCAAGGTCGCCCCAAAGAGTGTTACATTTCATTTCAATAGTTGACGAAGGGCATTATTCGGGACAATGATTAAGCTGTCTGCACCTGTATAGTAAAACCCTTCCTACCTGATATGACCGTGGACGACACTTCTATCAGGTATAGCAGTATATCATGTTACTCAGGTTGTCTTGAGTAAACAGGTCAGTATCCACGGAGTATCGTACCATTTGCTCTCTAAAAGCACGTAAAACGATGATCATCTTCAGATATACCACGATAGAGTTAAAAGGAATTACAGTATTTATGTATTTTCTACCTACCTGTTGAGGGGGACCCCACGACTAGATCGTCTGCGACTTACACTGATAATACAATTTTTTATTATTAATAATATCTTTGTGGTATGTACAGTTTTACAATAAATTGCCCAAACTTGCACGCAACAGCTCAGACCGTAATTGCTCCTGAGGTTGAGAGTATGGTCAGCATTGCACTTTTTTATTAGTGGTATTGTGTTTCTGACTCTGTCGGAGCTCTAATACCCATTCCTGCTAGGCTATTCCTCTAACAGGTTATACCTCACAGCCCAAAACCCTGCAGTAAACACTCATGTTTTGTTCCTTTGTCTAGTCGCGAATGCGTTGTGATTTCGCCTCCCATTCCAAAATGTCATGCGGAAGTAGATGGGCGACCCCGTTCATCAGCACGTTGCGTCCCGTCACGATCTGTACCGTGACTATTGAGTTCTTCTGTTGATCCATGGCATGATTTGCAAGCCAATCTGCCATTCTGTTTCGCTTCCGGTAATGGTGCGTCCAACTGGTTACCTCGCATTGGTCTGCCAGCCTCCGTGTCAACCGGTACCAATGTAGTAGCTTTCGATGCTTGGGCTCTGTCCGCGTCTGCATCCACCTGATGATGAGCGCACTGTCTCCCACTATCTGAATACCTTTCCATTCTTTAGTAGACCGCCATGGCAAGAAGTCGGTGGAGGCCAACAAACTCCGCTATGTTGGTGGTTGTCGTCACGTTCCCCATGGCGGTGGCTGCTATCCAGATTGGCCTCCATTCCTGTGCATCTTCGTCATGTCGAACGCATATGCTGCCGCTTCCATCGGCTCCGGGATTGCCCCTGGAGTCTCCGTCGAAAAAGCCCAACTCGCATCGGCTGATTTGCTGTGTCGTCTGTTCCTTGGTCTGCACTGCCTTGGTCCACTCTGTAATGATCGCGTCCGCTATCCTCAGGTCGATGTTCGAGTTCTTTGTTCGGTGGCCAGTTGATGGTTGCAGTGAAAGAAGCCTGGATGAGATATCGCACGCGGAACCATCCCCGTTGATGGTTGCAGTGAAAGAAGCCTGGATGAGATATCGCACGCGGAACCATCCCCGCGGAACCATCCCCAGTGAAAGAAGCCTGGATGAGATATCGCACGCGGAACCATCCCCGCGGAACCATCCCCAGTGAAAGAAGCCTGGATGAGATATCGCACGCGGAACCATCCCCGCGGAACCATCCCCGTGCGATATCTCATCCAGGCTTCTTTCACTGCAACCATCAACTGGCCACCAGCTCTGCAGTGTTGCCGTGTCACTTGTCCTTCTCGAAGGCCAGGTCTATTTGCCGTCTCCAAAGTACTGTAATCCCTGTCGCGCAGCACACTTGCCACATACCGTTAACCACCGCATACAATCTGTTCCATGTCTCCGTTTCAGTGCCTTTCACTTGCATTGCAATCCGTCGTGGTGTCGTTTTCATTGTGAGTGAGAAGATGGCCTCGATGTTATTGTCCCTGGCAGTGTAGTCTGCCTCCAGCATCCCCCAGCTGTTGAGTATCATGCTCCAGATAGCTTGTGCTTCGGGGTACGTCCAAATCATATGCTCCGGTCCGTCGTCTAGGCTAAGGGTGCATGTTGGGCTGGAGGACGGAATCCTTTCTCCGGGCCAGTCCATAGTCGTAGCCTGCGTAATTTGAGTCTCAGCAGGTTTTGTCTTTCATAGGGCCGGATCCCCTCCAGTCTGTGTAGAGCTTTCCATGTGACGGCGTGGAGTGCCTTGCCGATGGCCGTGTGCGTCGTGCTCCATCGTTGCTGCATAGTCGTTTTCGCCTGGTCGGCCTTGGCTCTGGCCTTCTGTGTCATGAGAGTCTTGTAGCTGCGGCATGTCTGTGTCCATCGCCCCCCCCCCCCCGTCCACAGCGGTGCCATTCTTGTGATGTACGGGTGTGGAACCACGTGGAGCCTATTGCTCGGCACGTCCAGAACCATAACTACCGTCTCTGCTACGGTGCCTTGCTGTGGTGACCACACTACTTCGCTATGTGAGTGTGCCCACTCGTGACGAACCACCGGTCCCCTGAGATTCGTTTCTACTGTGAAGATATGATGAGTGTCCTCCATACCATGGCGCACGTACAGTGTGTTTTCGTCAGCTGGGCGGAATGCGAGTTCCGGGAACTGCGCAATGAGAGAAAAGCATATTTCTCTAAACATGCTCGCCTTTCGACTTTCTATTGGCATCCAGTGCCGGGTTGGGATGCAGGCAATGTCGCCGGTGGCGTTGTGCACGACACGTACCAGATCATCGATCCTGGAGTCGGCATGTACTGCTACGAGTTCCTTGTACTCTCTCCACCCTCGATGTTGACCTTGGCCGTCGCGTGGGACCACTAGTCGTAAAGGTACCGCTCCTAGTGCGGAGTGTATAAAGATTCCGTTCCGATTCCGTCTGTTTCTCATCCAGTTCCGCAGTTTCTCCTTGGCCAGGTCTTGAAAGGTGCATCTGAGCCCGTCGGCTTGCCACTTCGTAGAGAGTCCCCTGTCGGATCTGAGACTCCGCTTCGCTTGCGTTGCGTTAACATGGTCCTCCGATGTTGGTGCCCCTCCCTTGTGCAAACAGCTCCTGCGTCCACGGCCGTCCCGTGTCCCACATTGCTGTCACTATTTTGACAGCAGGTGAGCACGGTGTAGGTGTGATGTGAAGTTCCAGTCGTCTTTCGTATTCTGCAGGATATCTCCTATTAGTTGCATTCTGGTGTCGTCCGTTAATGCCTATTGGCCCACTGTCATCGCCGCTAGGGCCACCAGTTCGTCTTTGATATTCCGCACTCCTACGCCTCCGTCTGTCTCCTTTCCTTCCGCAATTGATGCCTGTACCCAGCCTTTCGGTGCTTTGTCAGGCATGTCAAATTTCGAATTCCACGTGAAGTTTATTATTCTCCAATCCGCCTCTTTCACCATGTCTTGCGTGGGCCACGCATGCCTGGCGACGTACATCAGCTTCGGGATGATGATTGCATGCGCGATTCGAGTGCGCTGTTGTACCGTGTTGGTTTTGACTGCAGCTAGATGCAGTCTGGCGGACAGGGCTTTAAGCGCGTCGCTCGAAGCTTCTTGTGTTGTGTCCTCTGTTCCGGCTTTGTGGCCAAGGTATCTGGTCGTGTTAACCTCCTTGATATCTTCCTCTTCACCCCTCTGTGTGCCCGGGGGTGAAGAGCTCTTGTTTGTGCGTGCGTGGGCAAGCGGTATCGCCACCGACTTGCTCAAATTGAGGTTGAGACCCGATACCCTGGAGAATCTGCCCACTGCGTTGAGAGCTGTCCGCTGCGACGCCTTTCGTGCCAAGTATATGGCCGTATCATCCGCATAACCTGCAATTGCGAGCTCCTCGGTTGCGTTGCTTTCGTCCAGCGCTATTCCCCGTATGCTCGGGTCTGCGTGGACAACAGGTCGACCGCTATGATAAACAGAAGCGGCACCAAAGGGCAGCCCTGCCTGATTCCACTGGTCATGGACATTGACCGTGATGTGTTGCCGTTTGCCATGAACCGGACCGACGTGTTGCTGTGAATCGAATCTACTATAGCACAGAACTTGTGTGGGAGGCCTTTCGCTTTGAGGACTTCCTGTAGATAGACCCTGTCAAGAGAGCGGTATGCTTTTGTAAAATCAAGAAGCAGGGCGTCTTGTGAGCAGCACCGTTTGGCCGCCTCAAACAAATCTATCACTGTGTGGATAGTTCTTCCGGGCACAAAACCATACTGGGTAGTGTGCACTAGTCTGGCGATGTGACGCCGTAATCTTCAGGCGAGTATTCGTGTGAAGACTTTGTAGTCCGTGTTAAGCAGGGCTATGGGTCGGTAATTGAGGGGGATGGAGGCATCGCCACCTTTGCGAATACAGAATAAATGTGTTTCCGCGAAAGTGGCTGGCGGTTTTCCACTCTCCAGTAAGCAGTTGAATATAACCGTTAAGATGGGTACCAATTGGTCCGCGTGATCAATGTACCATTCGTTGGGGAGCTCGTCAGGTTCGCATGCTTTACCTCTTTTACACTTTGTGATTGCTCTTCGTACTTCGTCTTCCGTTATCTCCTCGTCTACATCCGTCGTGTCGACATAGTTCCACTTCCTTTTATGTTTGTTGATGAACTGTGTGATGTCTCCCCTCGCTTCAGCGGCTCCGTTGAACACGTGCTGCCAGCCGTCGGCTAAGATATTGTCTTTATCATGGGCCGCCCATGCTGGATGGCCTCCAGTTTGCTGCAGTGTGGGTATGGTGTTATCGCCAAACTTGGTGCATATTCTGTTGAAGAATTGTTTAGTAGCCTCTGCCGAGCTCCACATGTCCTTTCCTTGTAGTTGCCGTCGTTTCATTGTTCTGTGATTCCTCTGCAGCTGCCAAATTGCTTCTTCTATTTCCGTTGTCCGGAGCTTGCTGTCTTTGGCGCTACGGCACTGTGCGAGCTTCACTTTCAGTCGCTTGATCTTCATGCGATAACTGTTGCCCATCCGACTTCGTGCCGTCCGCTTCAGTGTGCGCATCTCTGTGGTTAGTGTCGCCGTGAAGTTGTCCCACAACCCAGGAATTATATCTGCTATAGCAGTGGCTATCGTAGCCATGAAATCGCTGAGCTTGGCTCTGATTAAGCTATTGGTTGCTGCTGCCACATACATCGGTGACGGGTACAGTTTCCCCTTCTTCCTTATCCGGATCGCCCCTATTGGAGGGTGCAGTTCCATGATGACTCCTCTGTGATCTGTTCTGCATGGCGGATGTGCCGTAGTTACTCCTCTGATCCATGTTGCGTGTCCTATCGAAATATACCATATGTCTAGTCGTGCTGATCCTGCGTCTCCGTTCTCCGTCCTGTACGTATACATATGCTACTCTGCTGCATATTCCGCCCGCTGCTGTGGGGTGTTGACTTGTGGGTAATTGTGCTGTCCCGCGTCCGCTAGCCCCCACTGTTCGATCAGTGTTGCTAATGGCGATGCTCCGACGTCCTCCCGTTTGCTGCTGCTTGCTCTGTCTATCTCCGTCTCGATCACACAATTGAAGTCCCCGCCGCAAATGATGGGGATGTCACTTGGTATGTCGAGTTGCTTCAGCTTCTGCATGAACTTCAGCCGAGCGGCCCCGTTTGCAGGGGCATATACGTTGATGAATAGGCTTTCCACTCCTGCCACTTCCGCCCTGACCATCGTGAAATGTTCATTCCAATTCTGTCTGTTCCATGGCCGCAGATTTGACACTGCCCCATAGGGATTGCAGAGGATGGCTACACCGGCCCTCCGCCCTTGCCCCGAGGACTACAGTGATATCGCGTCCGCTTCTGTATGTTTGAATTCCCATATAGCGGCCACCTGCCGTGCCGCTTACTGATGCTCCTCGCTGTGCAGATGTGTTTCCTGCAAGAAGACTAAATCTTGTTTCCCTCGTCCGTGGTTTTCCTTGATCCCTTGTAGGTGACGTCCAAGGTGTCGCATGAGTGTTGCCAACCCTCGTACGTTGTATGACGCCATTCCGAGCGTGATGTCATCGTGATGTTGCTGTATTGTTGTGTATAATCGTTTTTTTGTGTACTTTTGCTCTCCGTTTCCTGATCTGCTTGTTCAGTGTCTTGAATTCGTTCCTTACCTCTCTGTCCCGTTCCTCCGTAGTCGCACCTGTATAGTACTGTGATACGAGAGACTGCGAGTCGTTTGGGCTCGCCATCCGTCTCCCGACCTTGTATCCATGCTAATCACATTTTTGGCTGTCGTCCGCGACCCCGCTGCCCATTGTTGTCTTGGTGGAGGTTGGCTCGGGGTCCTGTTCCTTTCGTGGCTGCTGCTGTTGCTTTGACAACGATGTCTCTAGCAGCTCCACACCCGGTGTAGTTCCTTTTGGCTGAGTCCTTCCCGCTGTGGTGCCTGCCGCCGGTGTCTTGGCCGATTCCCTTAAGCTACTGCGTGTTTGGTCGACCACTTCCGAGGGAATGTCGTCCTCCTGCCCCTGCACTGGCGCTTGCCCGTCATTGTATGATCCAGGTGCGTTGGTGTCCTGTGCGTCTGCAACGCTGCTCGACTGCCTTTGCTCACTCTCGAACGTGAGGACTCTGAGTTCTGCTTGTTTTGCCGCCCTCCTGATCGCTTTTAACTCCCTCATCGCGGCCTTGGCCGTTTCAGCCGTATCATACGGATTCGTAATCAGCTTTTGCATCCCGTGCGTCTGAAAGATAAGATCGCGTGTGGGAGCCAGGTCTTCCATTTGCTCGATGTACGTCTGGTATCTGTCCGCATCGTACGTTACGACATTGTAATGGTTGCCGGATTCCCTCCAATGCAGCGCCAACACAGTCGGTAGCAGAACTTTTGCGATCAGGTTCTGCTGTAACTCCATTGCCTTCGAGGTTGGCATTGTATCTACGGTCTCCGTCTCGATGTTTATGTCGCCAGCCACTGCGACTTCCTTGTAAGCGTAGACTTGTACTCGTGTGTTGCCGTGCGTATCCACGTCGATGACAAGATTCGTTCCCGCGCGTACATCGCCATGGCCTTTAGATGTGCGCTGCGCGCCCAGTGCGTTTTGTGGATGGACGTTCTCACAGACCGTTCCCTTTGTAGTGCGTAGTGATTCGCCATATGGCATACCTGCTCCTCCGTCTTCTGTTTTGCTGATCCATCCCGTCCGATTGCTTGTAGATCACTGCAAAACTCGATCGGATGCAGTGCTGCCTCATCAGCAACATTGACAATCATTCCGTTGAGCACATCCTTCTTGATTTCGTTCAATGCTGCGACTACTCCAACCGATGGTGGGAGTATCCCTTCAGATTGATTACGCAGCGCTGCGTAAAAAGCAATCCAGCCACAGTGTCCGGTTGCTGGTACGTCTATCAACGTTCCGCCTAGCGCCGCCAGCCATGTGGACAGCCTACATCCATTGGGGGTGATACCCCGACAATTTCCTCACCTGCTTGTTTGTTTGGTCATCGGAGGGGACACCTGTCGTGGGTGACCCATGTCACATTTTTCATTTTCCTCTTTCCGCGCGGCTACTTCGACGTACTCGTGCATGAAACTTTGCGTTACATGCCGTTTGTTGCTTAGACCTTTAGCTGTAGCGGGTTTTCTCGGCGATACAGAGGTGTTTCACCTACCTTGTCGTGGCGTTTTTGTAACTCCAGCCTCTTGCGTCCCAGCGTCGTCTTGTAGCGACCATTCGTCCGGCATTGATCGCTTGGGGGAGGCCGGGCGCTGGTGCTGTAGGGTCTTTGTGTGCTCCTCCGTACTTGCTACCGCTATTGGCGTTGCTTCCGCCCACCGCATGGGTGGGGCACTGGGGGGCCTTCGTCGTAGTCTCCGCTTCCCTGGTCGTGTGGTCATTCCCTGATTCCGAGACCCCATCTTCTGTTCCGACCGTCGTCCAGTTATACTCCGTTGCGTCTGGATGCGCCTCTCTGTACTGCGCCTCGACGTCTTCTCCTCCCATTACAGAATCTATATCAACATCTACCGAGTCCCCCCGTGTTTTCTCCTTCTTTGGCAATAGGTGTACGCATTTGCTGCAGCTATTCTGCCGCTCCATTCCTGGCTTGGGGTGTGACGGCCCAGTGCTGTTTGTCTCTTCCTCCTTCGACGCCTCCGCAGTTGCGGGTGTCGCTCGCCTCCGCCTCGCTGCGTCGTTACTGTTCCTCATCTGCTCCCATTCTGGTGGCAACCAGGGCTTCCCTGCCAAGATTGCTGCTGTGGGGACCGAAGGTATCACTTCCGATTTTTCAGCTTTCCAGGGTTTCGGTTTGGACTGGTCGGGCGACGCCTGGGTGCATCTTGTCAACTTAGTTAGTAGATCCTTCAATTCCCTAGCGATCTAGGTAGACCACCGGCTTTGTAATCTCGGGCCTGTCGGCTGTGCCCGGACGGCATTGGCCCCGTTACTGTACATATGAACTGTTTCCCGTGTCCTTCTACCGCGTCGTCGTCCATCTTGCAATATCTGGTTGGGTGTCCTGGGTCCAGACATCTTTTGCATGACCAGTTAATATGGACGGTGTGGTGATGCACTACGAGTTCCGTCGCGTCGATGCTGAGTAGCGCCGTTTTCCTTAGCCAGTGGGGGCAGGTCTCCGCCTTGATTCGCACTATCCATTGTTTGTCGTCAATCCCGTCGTTGCCGTGCTCCGTGTGCGACAGTGTCTGTAGGTGGAGTCCTAGCTGTTCCGCCAGCACCCAATGAAGTTCCGAGGATGTGGCTTCTCTGGCTCGCAGCGTGATTGTAAACATATAGTAGTCCAGTTCGACTATGGCATGTGTGAGTTTGGCGTCCTCACGTTGTTTCTTGCAGCCGATCAGGGTCAAGGATTTCGATGCCAAGGGCAGTTGCCAGTTGGTCCACCTCTTTGCCGACGGTTTTCCTTTAAAGGTTGCCGTTAGAATGCGTTTTTCAATATAGAGCGACAATCTTGCTACTTCTTCTTTGAATTACTGTGCCTCTTGCCGTTGCGGTATTGCTGCTTCTGGTCCCGGTTGGATATAACCCAGTGGAGAGATTGGGTCCGAATCGCATCCCCGCCTGTAAGTGTGTATATATTGGGTATTCCAGTGCCATGAATACGTCGGTGAAGGCCGCCAACTCCTGCGCGTCCATTGATTGCAGCAGGAATCGTGGTGGATATGGTAGTTCTAGTTCATGATTCAGTAATTTGAGCAACTCCTCGTTTTCATCTGCGGTCCTCTCCCGCAGTTGAACTAACGGCGTGACGGGACGCATGCACAACTCTCTGAGTCTGGTAATATCTTTGCTGTTCTCATCGTCATCCGATGCGTGATCTTTGTCGTGTGTCACTGCTGCTTTGTAGCCCCATGTAGTCTCCTTCTCCTCGTCAGCATACACCGCTGGTCGTGGGCCACTCGTTACCTGGAAGAGATAGACCCTGTTTTTGATTTCTATCTGCGCAAGCCGGTCCTGGATCACCCATCCGTGCATCAGGTAATGCATGCGGGCCTGGTGCGTCTCGTCCTTGAAGTCCCATACGCTTGCTAGTCCTTGGTATTTATCTCGTTGCTCGGGTGACGGGTCGTCTCGTAGCTCCGGCTCTTAAACCATCCATCCTCCTCTGCATTTTCCCCTACGCAGGTCTTGGGCGTCTTCTCCACGGTCGGCTCTCTGGGCCCATGCTGTTCTTCCCCCGCTCCCGCTTGTACGACGTTGTGGCTGTTGCGATCTTTTCTCCCAAGCGCCCTGTCGCGTTTGTACTTGAGGATTGTATGCTGGGGGGGGGGGGTTCTGCGCACTTCCGGGCGCCCCCCCCCCAATAAAGCTGCTCTGTCCGTCGAATGCTCAGGCTGCCATGAGACTTGAGCGGTCGGCGTCTAACTTGGAAGCGTTCAGTATTGGACTTGCTGGTGTGCTCAAATTCCATGATTGTGAGGTTATGAATATATTGAAACTACATGTACTGCCAAACTGTAACTGGTATACTGTACTGGTATTCTGTAGCGGCTTATTTTACTGGTGACTTATTGGTACTGGCTAATTGTACTGACTCAATGTAAATTCAGTAATGTATGCAGCTCCAAACAACCGCAGGATTTTTTTTGCAGCTGGAAGGCGTTATGTATGCAGCTCCAAGAAATCGCAGGATTTCGATCGTAGCTTGATGGAAATCCTGCGCTTGCTCGGAAGCTGTAAACGCATGCCTGGAAACCCTGCGCTTGCTTGGGAGCTGTACACATATGACTGGACTCCGTCTGTGTGCGCTCTCAGTATCAATATATTTCAAGCTCATTTTTTAACTCCTTATCGCGAATCACCATGTATCCTGCCTGACTCACTGCACTGGTATAAATGTACTGTACTGGGATACTGTACTGACTTACTTTACTTGCTTAATGTACTGACGTACTGTACTGAACGCGCTGAATGTAGTATGAATGTTGACTGAGGTTATGCTCACGCAAGTACCGTGACATTAATCCGTTGGGGGCTGTCCAGCCCTCATTCTGATGTATTCCCAGTATAAACTTGTTGGTGGACCATCATCGTGCCAGACTAAAAGTTAGTCCAGACTAAATTCAATTTTTGTTACATCCCAATTTTAGGTTGTCGCATTGTACACATACAATTTGTATGCGTTCTCGATGCAGCCGAAGTATGAAATCGAAATGTACAAGCAATATCAAGGGAAAAAAAATCCCAAATAACATCCGTATTTTTTAAACTAATTCCAAAATCCATCCATGTACGTTCTATGTGAGTAACACAACACTCCAATTGTGGGCGGTGTATATTCTATTCGTATTATACATACCTTTCGTATCATGTATAACTTGTGAGCTGTAGACTTTGTGTACCGTTTCGTATGACAAAAGAATATATTTGTATGTGCTTCCCCAAACGTCCTGCACGATCAATTTGGTTCTTCAGCAACCATGGCAAAACACCAGGTCTTCGAAGTCAAGGAACAATTTACACTTGCGGTGGCTAGCCTATTCATCCGCGACTGTCAGAGCTCGTGGTACGCCCACAACAACAAGGAGAAGCTGAAAGTTGCGTGCAAAACACCCGACTGTGACTTCATTATCAACGGACGTATCAACGCTTCGGGAGAGCTCGCATCACGTCTCTTAGTCTGCTGCACAATTGTTCAGTGACAAGTATGCCCGACGTCGAAGGTGTTTGGCTGGAGCAAGTTGCTAAAAGGGGACTTCGGTACCAAGACAACCTTCGACCTCAAGATTTGATTGCTCGCGCTCGAGAAGTGGTCGGGGTGGAAGTCACGTACAAACAAACCCACACAGCACTACGTCGAGTCATGGAGACGAGCGCTGACAATGGTGTAACTAGCTATGCTAATCTTGTTCCGTGGATTAAAGCAATCTCAGAGACGAATCCAGGATCAACATACAATGCATCCCATCGGGATGGGCGAATTGAGCGTATTTTCTTTAACCTCGCGCCATGGTTGACTAGTGCGGAAGCATGCTTACCAGTTTTATCGCTCGATGCATGCCACTTAAAATGCGACGTAGGAGGTACACTGTTCTGCGCGACAATGCTAAGTCCGAATCATTACATTGTTATTGTCGCTTTGGGTATATCTCCGATTAAAGATGGTGATTCTTGGCATTGGTTTGTTGGTCACTTGAAAGAAGCCTCGGCCCTTTTGCTTCGCGATGATATCGTCATTATTAGTGATCGTGAAAAGGGTATTGCTAGTGCTGTATCATTGGTTCTCCCCGGTGTGCCTCATGGGTATTGCTCACAGCACATTAAGAAGAATTTGAAGATATTGAAGACACTTCGTTCACTTTGTTGCTCTCAACGTCGGTAAAATACGCGACTTTGGGGAATAGTCCACTTGAAAAAATGACACAACAGCGATAATAACGCCTGGTCTTCAGGAGTAAACGAGTTGCATTTCTCGAGAGCGATTGAGAGCCCCAACGCCTGCACTTGCATTAGTTTCCCAGAGCTATTGCTACTACGTGGTTGTCGTGTACGATCGGTATCAGAAGCGTCGACGCGTGTGGATGCGTCACCAATCGATCGGCATTGTCGGTGGCGGTAGAGAAGCTTTGGTGCTTCATCATGTGTCCGGCAGGCAGGAGTAATGCTCGCTTTGTATGGTACACGAATGCCGCCAGTCCACATGGAATCGATGCTGAGATGGTGCCTTTTAAGCTTGGTGCGTTGCTCAAAGGTGGCAAAGCGGAGCGTACAGTACCCATTTTCTCTGCGTTGTTCTCAGTGCGTGGCATACGGCACCAGAATTCTTGCTGTGTTTTTTCTACTACAAGTACCAGAACTAGTTCAGCATGCAGCAATTCACGACATTCCTCAGTTAAAGACTCGGCGAGTTGATACAAATGGGTGCATTCAGCAACGCGTTGAAGCGAACGAGCCATGACCTGGAAAGACTGGTGCAGTGTTAACATATGCGACCCACATAGCTTCACTTCTCGAAACCAATCTCGAGTACTTCGATCCAATGTATTGTCGTGTAAGGCCATGATCTGGTGACTTGGTAGCTGCTCGAATGCTTGACCCACATGAGAAGTAAGCGACATTGACGTCAACGACGAAGCAGACGTCGCCTCAAGTGGTTTATTGCTGCTGGAGGGAGGTAGTGGCAGTAGTCCCTTTCAAATATCATCCGAGAAAATATTATTCACTTGCGAATTCTCTCCGTTTGGCGCTGTAGTCCCTCAATTTCTATTTCTCCGACATATGGGTGTCGAAGCGGTACTTGGTCTAGACGGTTTGTTGCAATAGAGTTGTCGAGTTCGACGAAGCCGCAGTTCATTGTCTTTCTCTTGGATTGCAACGTGTGTCTTCTCTAGAAGGCGTTCCAACCGTGATAGTTCGTGAGAATAGTTGGCTAATTGATGTGCGTGGCGCTGCTGTAGTTCCTTACGTTCTTCTTCGTATTTCCCCAGTTTAGTCATGTACATTTCCAAGTGTGTATCCTGAGACTGCCTCCCACTGCAAGGCCTGCCTTGACATCCTGTTGTTGGTTGTATCCGTGGACATTTTCGTGGACTTGAGCTTGGCGGCTGTCGGGAAGGGGATATAGCAGAATGAGGTGTTCTGAGTCTTGAATTCTCATCTTTTTCGTCGCGTGAGTTTGTTTGATGGGGTGGCTTTGGTACGGCTGGTAGTAATGTTTCATGGACCTTTGGAGTGGTGGGGTGTAGAGCACGTAGAGTCTGTTTGTGCATCTGCACTTCAGTGCGTAAAGTCTCGATCAGTAGCAAATGCTGCTTCTTTTCTTCGACCATAGTCGTAATCAACTTATTTTGTTGCTCCAGTTGCTGACTTAGACGTTTGTTTACAGCTCGCAGACGCGAGATGACAGTGTAGGTGTGCTGGTCATAGTAGATCAACGTTTGTCGCTCCCGTTCCCTCTTCACCTTGGATCGTTCTTTAGGCTTCGTTGGACCCTCGATACATGAGTCCTCAACACTATTCTGCCCTTGATCCTCCTCGCTAACCTCCTCGCGTCCATGTCCATTCCCTTTGTCACTTCGGTCGTCATTAGCATCCAACGTTTCCAACACGAACCCGTTGTTTAATATTCGGTCTATATCCTCTTCTGCATCTTCTTCACCAATGTTTCCATCTTCGTCAGGCACAGCATACGACTCGACATCCTCATCTCTTGTTGAAACTCGGCAACTTGACCGTTGTGTTGGATTAGGCATACTCTGTGCCAGCTCGTACGAAGGCGGCGGCTCAACTCTCCGGGTGGATTTCTTCGCATATTCAAGACGGATCTCAACTTGCATCCGCGTCATGTCGTTGCACTACTAGTATCGTCCGAGCTAAAACGAGAGTTGAAAAATCATTGTGACAAATTCAGTATGCGAGGAGTCGAGAACAAACACGTATGCAAAATAAAAAAGTTAATCAATATACCAACTTCGCCATACGCAGCGAAGTATTTCGCGTCGTATTACAAAACTACGACAAATAAAATCGTCCTTTTAGTCCACTTCATCCAAGTCCAATTCCTCGTCGATGCTGCTGTCACTCGGGATACGAGGACGGCTCATAAAGTTTCCCGACGAGGAATTGCGTACTGGAGTTAATGGCGGTGTGGACACCGACGACGCCGATGAAATTACCGAAGACGACGGAGACGAAGGCAAAGAAAAGCCCGAGACCAACTCCACCGGGTTCCTCGTGTCCTCTGACGGGCTGCTAGCTTCATGGTGGACGAAGTTTCGAACGCCACTGAGCGTGCGTCGCATCACTTCGAGGAAAGTTGGAAACCCCGACGAGCTCGAAGAAGACGCGGCCGAAGCAGACGACGTTCGGCCAGCATCATCTTCGTTCCTCTGACCTGACGCTTGTTCCGCTGCTCGAACTCGCAATCGCTCTTCGGCCGCAGCGACCTCAGGGATCACACCGATCGTGCCACTGGAAAACTGCGAACTGCCCTCGCTTTGAGGAGTTCGCGGCGATGAAACCCTGTCGGACGGCGACGGCGGACAATACGTTGAATGCAATGCATCAGAGTGACTGGACTCGTCGTCGCTGTCGTTCTCTTCATCCTCATGGCCAAATGACGTTCCGAAAAAGTCGTCGGACAAGAAATCATCCAGTTCCCGGGCCACTGCACGTCGTTGCTGCCGATCTGACTCGCTTGAATTACTGCGACGGCGATTGCCGCCCAATAGGGGGACACGACTGTGGTCGCCCTCGTCTGGAGTGTCTTCAAAGCCGAACGAACGTCCGATGGGAGGCGTAGATGGCGCTTGAACGCGTCGAGCTGAACCGCTCTCGTTGCTGGTGTCGGTGTTGCCTCGGGCCAACGATGCTAGGGACGAGAGCGAAGCTGGCGCGACGATCGCGTGGATATGTACATCGATGCTCCGTCTCTGAGTGGCGTCATTTGCTGTGCTTGGAGACGTGGCGATCAGGTCACGGATAGACAGCGAGTTGTCCTGGGCTTCCATTGACGGTGAAACACTCGCAGCTTGTAGGTGTGCTGAGCCTCCGTGGCCACTACGCATGACTGTGGAGCGGCGCTCTTGTTGGCGTTGTGAGGACTCTCTCAGCTCCGGACGCAGCAAAGGATCAAAATGTCGAGCTGAATCCATCAACAATCGTCCGAATCGATCAAAAAGAGGCGCTACCATGTGGGCCACCTCCGACACCTCACTCTCACAGGTCTGACCAGGTTCCAGTGTTGCTGGTACACTCGGCCCCGACTGGCCGGCCACGAAATCTACCGAATTGTAGTCTGATTCTATGTTGTTCTGCGCTTGGCCGCGCTCCTCTTCTCGTCTCAGATCCTCTTCACACAGGCCCGCTAGACGGTCGATGTGTGGCATCATTTCTCGCATCAGATTCCGCACATCAATCACCATTCGACGTACATCGTTGTCACCTACGCGCGGTGCACTGGGCACTCGCGTCGTAGGAACGGGCGACATCCGTTGGGTATTTTGAGTGTGAAGAGTACGAGTGCGAAAGGCGGCGATGCGGTCCGAGTCGACGTCGATCCACTCGTCCCATCTCGTGGGCCAGCCATGATAATGGATCAGTACTTTCCCGTCGGCGATGGCCATGACTGTGGACTCGAGCCACTGGTTTACTGTGTCCTTGACGTCCAGCCACTGGCCCACAAAGAAACGTCGCGGTCCACGTCGCGTCGCTGTTTGGCCCTCTGTCTGTAGCTCAGCTTGTGTGTCCTCCTCAACTCTCTCGTCTTCATACTCTTCCTGCTCTCGGGCCACAGTCGACAACACCGTCCGCATGGTCAGAATGCCCTGCGTAATGGGCTCCAAGTCAACGGCCGACGTGACCGGCTCTTGTCGTCTCGGGCCACTCAGGCCCCCAAGCCCCATGCCCTCGGCCGCCTCCTGTGGAGACTCGGCCATCTCGTCCAGAATCTCGCGCAGCATCGGCAACGGCTGCGTCGTTGTCGTGGCCCCAGTTCGTCTGAGAGCAGAGCGCAGATTGGCCAAATTCCAGGCGGGTCCATTTACCTCGCGTGGCCGCGCATCCACATTGGCCGTCTGAGTCGTGCTGCTCGTGGCCGGATTAGCCGGCGGCTTGGACACCAGGTGCACCGTGTGTCCGTCCTGCAGATCGTAGGCAGCCAACGCCACACCGTCCTTGAGCAGCTTACCGCGGTAGATAAGCCGCTGCCTCGGGGCTGGCACAGCCGTGGCAAGCGCCACCTTGGCCCGAAAGTCGGCCACCGACATGGACAAAGTGGCCTCCACATCGAACACGCGCTCATCCAGGGTTTTGAGTCGCAGGTGCAGCGAGTCGTCGGCGGAAGTGGGGGTTGCAGGTTGTGCATCGTCTTGAGGCGAGTCCGGTGGCGTCTGGATGAAGGGATCTGGCGACGAGGCCGCAGGGGACGTTAGCGATGCCGCAGGAACGTCGACCGCCATGCTGATAGTTCTCCTTTTTTTAAAATATCGGAAACAAGCCCTCTATAAATTATACTTACAATGGACCTGATTACGGATACACAGCACAGGTTGATACATGTACAATTGTGTAATCGGCCTTTTGCTATTTTCTAGCATTGCTGACTTCTCATTGGCTGGAAGGTGATTTTTACGGAAGTCATTACCGTAACATTCACCCTTATCTTGAAATTTGTAAAGGCTCAATAGGGTTAGGCTTAATGGTGGGGTGAACTACACATCGGATTCTATGGAATTAGGTGGGGATATTTATCGCTAGGCTCAACGAAGGGCCCTAGACTCCACAACGAAGACGAAAGGGCATTTAACTATACCCCTGAACCCTTAATCAAAAACCTGGAACAAAACGTTAAGCCCGCTACGACCCACATGCGGGACTCTGCTTGATAGCGATTGCCATGATAGGTCCTGGGTTTGCATCCGCGTGCTTCGCACACGGTCTCCAAACCACAGGCATGCTCGCTGCGCTCGCTTTATATACCCCACGCGCTTATCGCGGGTCAGGTTTGGCCTTTATCCTTCGTTGTGGAGTCTAGAGCCAGTGTTCAAAAATACCCACATTTTTTAGGGAGACTGGTGGGTGTAACATGCAGAGGTGGGTGGGTTAAAATATCAGGGTTTCTTGAACCGATGACGCCATATACCTAGCTGCTCAAATTGAGTCGATTTTAAATTTATGGGGCGGTTAATGGTGATTTGAGCAGTTAAATGGGAAATTAGAGTGAATTGATGCGGTTCGGCGAAAAATATGCTATTTTGACAACTGCTGGTGGTTGTGGTAGCCCCCACCCGGCTGTTTGAGCAAAACGCGGTTTACAGACATACCATACGCTTGTTATCTGTATGGTGGTTGGCTCGTGTTGCTAGGACCCGAGAAATCCGTCCTCGTATGGAACGCAATATCAAACACATTTAAGTTTTTACCTACGAATACAAACCAAGTTTCCCCTACGCCAGTGAGCATGGTCCTAACTTTCCTGTTCAATCAGCCCCTTGACGCGCCAGCGCTCTCTGACTGCTCGCCGAACGTCTTGAGAATATCACCCCAGCTGGTTCTGGTAGCCCTCATCCCTGCGACCCTGACGTTGTCTCCAAGTCAGCTTCAACCAAGCGTGGATGCCGTGAGGATCCTGCCTGGGACGAGGTCATTGTTGCAGATGGCATCGTCTCATGCAAAAGATGCGAGCGTATTATTCACCAGCTGGGTGAAACGCACGTCGAGCATGTTCGTCATAACTTGCAGAATAAGTGCTCCAAGCGGTTGAAGCCGGAGATAACCTCGTGCTTCCCGGCTGCGTTAACTCCTTCAAGAATGCCCTCGACATGCCCGCGGACACGAGATGGGGCTCAAATGAAAAGTGTTTCGTGTCTGTTCTCGAATCGGAAAGTCTGCTTCTTTTGATGGTCAGTGGACGAGAATTTCTTAATGCAAAATCTTAGAAGCAGAAAGCGAAGCACCGTAAGATGTATGACGTGGTCACTGCCGTCGACTTTGTTTCCCAGATAAAGAAGGCGATCAGTCTGCTGAGCGTGTTGTCTGCAGCACAGAAGAATTTCGAGCGTGGTGCCAGGCCCGTGTCGGATGTCTACAGGATGTTCATAGAGCTCGCGCAGAAGTACGGGGGGATGAAAATGCCTATCTTGGTGTTTGGGATTATTAGCTGCATTTTGGATGATCGGTTCGACTTCGTTTACGGCGACGCTCATGGTGTGTCATATCTGCTCGACCCCCGTTACGGTGGGGAAGGAATGAACGAGGACACCAAGGCCAGCGTCGTCGACTTCGTGGCCAATTGGCATGGACCAGAACACGAAAACGCAGCGGTAGTGGAGCTGATGCGGTTTCAGGCGCTCCTTCAAAAGGAAACTTGGGAGCTCAAGTTGGTGAAGGTCAAGCGCGTTACTATTCGAGAATATTGGGGTAGTCTGAGGAGATTACCCTTGTTACAAAAGGTGGCGAAGCGCGTTTTCGCTACGTCTTGCTCTAGCGCAGCTGCAGAACACAACTTTTCGACGCACAAGTTCATCCATTCGCCCGTGCGCAACCGTCTGAGGGAAGGAAGCATCGAAAAGCTGGTTTTTATCTTCTTCAAGGCGAAGAATCTTGACGCCGACGATATTGCTGAGTTTAACGACGTCGAGGTCCTCACAGAAGCAAGCTCTGACGAAGAAACCGGCAACCAGGACAGCGTGTTTGAGTACTACTAAGTAGACAACTACGACTCTAAATAGAGCTACCAACGTGCAATATTTCTTCACTTATATACTTAATGTAGTAAGAAATAATGGAGTCGTCAAACAGAATATCCTGTAGCCAAAACGAGGACCATGAACCATAAATGCCGTAGCCAAAACGAGGACCATGAACCTCAAATATCGTAGCCAAAACGAGGACCTCAGCTCAAAACGAGCCGAAGCCAAAACAAGGGCCTGGATGTAAGTGACAATGTTACTTAAAGCCATTTCCATCGTGACATACTGTTGTGCTGCCCAACTGCTATTAAAGTAATTACCGTCTGTTAGTTACACAAATATCATAACAGGTAGCAATAGTTGCAGTTTTAAGGATTATTATTTTGCGTTAATGTTTTTAAAAGCTAAACTAAGCCCTTTTAAATCAAATACAAATGATAGGATACTGGATTGAAAAACTTAAAGGTACACACTTCCCAGTTGTTGTATTTTGCGAAGTAAGTCATACATTGTATTTAATATTTAAAAGTCTTCAAACACTTCGCGGCAATCCAGACACACAGAGTTCCCAACTGTTAGCCACATCTCTTTCTCTTTATACCATGCTAAGATTATTTCATGCGCCCGCACCTGGTATAAATACACTTGTGGCGGTTGATTTCTTAATTTATGTTGAAATGTAGATTGACAGCAATGTTGTGAGCTACTGAAAAGTTTGAAGTATATAAAAAAGTTAACCTTCATTTGAAATCTGGCAATTAAGTTAATCTTCGTAGTCACTGGTACTGTCACGTTCCTCCTCTTCTGAGTTATACCCGTCGAAATTGCGTAAATCGCGTGCTATCTCCTGTTCTTCTGCTTCCGCTCTTGCCCGAAGCTCCGCATAGGCAACAGGAAACACTGAAAACCTGCATACAGGGCATGTAGCCATCAACTCGCGCGAGTTGATATGCTCCATAATACAGCCCTCACAAAAGCCCTGACGACACTGTGCACAATGAGCAGGGCTTATAGCCTGTTCGTGGCAAATGGGGCACAAACTGTCAGTCGGAACTGCATTAGGAACAGCTGTTTGAATCTGCACTGCATGCTGTGCGTGTTGATATCCGTCTTTCTCTTCACTCTCTTCACTTTCTTGCATAGAACGGGCGTTTTGCCGCGGACGTTGGTTTCGACGATTGCGTCGTCGCTGATCCATGGCAGCCTGGAAGCGGGTATTGTAGCAGATGACTAGCGTAAGGTGCCGACGTACCGAGGACGCATGAGCTAAGACGCGTCCGCACCGCGGGCAGGTAAAGGCGGTCATGATTGTTTTCAGTAGTGCCTCACCTGTACCATTCTTACATTATATTTATAAACCAAAAATACCATGCCTAAAAAAGAGTGGGTGGGTGGGTCATTCAATATACCCAAAACCCAAAAGTTCCAAAATCCATTTTGCGAACACTGTCTAGGGCCCTTCGTTGTGGAGTCTAGCGGTAAACTTCCATTAGTTGGACGGGTGAAGGACTGTGGTCGGACGGCTGTTGGATGGCTGTCCAACCATTTCGATTATTTAGATGTCTGTTCCGAGCCAAGGCCCCTTTAAAGAGTGAATAGAGCCAAAAAAAAGTTAGACAGCTTAAAAAAATATGAAGTCAGTATTCTAAGTGTAAGGAACAAAAAGAGTTCGGACGGCAACTGTAGATTTAAATATGCTGTGTACAATTGTGCATGACTCCTTTGTGACTTGCCGTGCGTACGCAGGACATTCTTTACTGTCAACTACTGCAATTGTTCCCTGCGGCACGTACATGTATAATTGTAAGGAGTACGATTCTGATAGGGAGGTATGCCGTTGTGTAATACGCAGCACTTTGTCTTACTTCACCAGTCGGATTACTTGCATAAGAGCTCGCAGCGGCCTCAATTATTTACACAACGTACCGAAAATCTGAAAAACTAAGAACTGCGTGGGAACTGGTCTGGACCCTTAAGCAGCAACTAGCCACCATTTCCTTCTATTGCGCCAATTGACTTACAAAGTGTGGAGGCGAGAAAGAGCGTAGCTTTAAGTAATGAAAACTGCTGTATCCTAGGCCGTTCAAACCAGTTAGACGATTGCGCGGGTATTGCCGAAAGATCATCAGAAGCTAGGCTGGCAACCCTGTCGCCGCGTTGTAAGTGAGCTGCTATGTTTGCCGGTCCGGAGTCAGCCACTTGTAAAATTACTCAAATGAATTGATAGATCGGATTATTTGGGAGCATTCCGACGATTCTAGCGGAACATTAACCCTTCCAGCACTATTGAGTTGAGCGCATGTTGTGATACAGTCATTGCTTACAGCACGAGTTACGTTGCTCACAAGTCTCGAGAGTATTTCGTAAGTAAAATTCTAGAGGGTGCCGAATTGTTTTTGGGAGCACATGCCGCACACCTTCATCTAGCTCTTCATAAAAAAAACCCTGGAAAATGGTGAGCCGTGGTTGTTGACATGCACAACGTACCTAAAAATTACGTTCAAATACACATTCTTCGACTTCGTGTTGACGATGTCGTCTTTGGCGAGCTGTGCTGCTAATTTTTGTTTTGCTTTGGTTGTGCGTCGCTTCAGCAAACATTCACATAAGTACGATTCCAAGCAGCGTCCAACAAATTCTTACTACATATGAATACACAGCTAAATCGACGCCTATGTTTTCTGGCTATGCCCGAAGAAGGCAGACTTTTATCCAATTGCAAGCATGCCTAAAGTGGCACCAGTTTAAATCGACAATTCCAGGAGTAAACACGCTGTACTGGTCAAAGCAGGGGGCGAGTTCGACTTGGCAGTCAACGTTTTGATGATTTGAGGTGCCATGACATCCATCCCAAATTATCCTGTCTGAATGCATAAGTTATCAATTTTTCCTCAGAGGATATGACTATAGAAACATTTTTTATAAAATTCTCCCTCAGGAAACGAATAAAATATTTACTTCATTTTTTTCATTATTTCACATTCATTTGGGGAACACTTTAAGTTGCTGCTCAGTGATACTGTCATGTGGTTTTGCTCTGAGCCATCTACAGAAGTCCCTCTTATTATGCGCACCTCGTTTAGCTTATAGGATTTGAGTATTTATGTAACAAATTGATTTGTATTTATTTAACCTTTAACAATAAATGATCCTTCAGGAATAGAATCTATACCCTACCGCGCTTACTGAGAGGGACTTCTGTACCGTGGTAACACCACCACACATAGCGACAATCGTGTACGTGAACGTAGAAAACATTGTTAACATCACAGACCGCAACTATCTCCTGGGATCGCATTTGGTCACCGCGCAAGTGTATTGACAATCCCTTTGAAAGAACGGCGGAAACACCGTTCGTTACCGATTCTGAACCAATGCGGTGATCTTGATTTCCTACTCGCGACCTTGTCTCAAGTAGAGATACTAGAGCAAGAAACCCTCAATGTGGCTTTGGAGGCTATACATTCGGCGGTCATGATCCCCGATACTCGGTCGCTGGTGTTTCGTGCGAAACTATTGGACAAAACCGTATGTTCCAGTTGTAACCACTTGAAAAAAAACGTATTTAAACGTTTATAATTCATTCATTTGAAACGTCTTTTGAAATGAATGGATCTATAGATATGACCGACTATAGGCTATGAACGTTTTTTGCACCAATGTTGCGGATCGCGACAGAACAATGTTACTGTAATCGGTGCCGATTTTTACTGCAGTATCGGCAACTTGTGGTGAAAGAACTACGGCAAGAATCATGGCATCGTTTGCTAGATTTGTTGCATAGAGTGTTTGTATTATCGCTAGCAAAATGCAACCCCGCCCATACAAAAATAAAATGATGCATTTCTCTCACGGTTGCATGCTGAACACAAAGAGATTTGCTGGCCGGAACTCAAGACAAACTTGAGGCCAAAACGCTACAAAGCAATCCTTGTGCAGCTCATGAGCTTTATTGATGGCCGCGCTTGCACAACAGAGACAACAGCAAGGTGCTTCTTAGCATTATGCGAGAAGATGTCTGCATGTGGATGAACTTTCGTGCCTGTGGAGAAGCGTATCCAGGCGAAGATGCCAAGCATGTATGCGCTAGGTCCTCGACTCGTGCCTACGCAAAGAAAGCACTTTCAAGTTTTATGCCTCATGTTGCTGTTTTGTGGGACCCTATCCGAAAGGAGGGAATCCTACGATCTCAGAGCTGGTAAACAAAGTCATTAAGACAGTAAAACGCTTCGAGGTTCGTAGAGAAGGGGTGCAGTCGGCAGCTCGGCGTCCTATAGAATGCGAAGACTTCCTAAACTTGCTTGAGCTGGTACATGATACACACGACAACAAGAACCTGAAGTACGTCGCATGCAGCATGCTAACGCTGCAGCGGCATACGATAACAAGAATCGACGACATGATGCAGCTTAAGTTTGACAGCTTCTCCCACTTTGTGCAGCACCCACGAACATTATTGTGTCATCTTCGGTGGAATATTTCCGAGGTGCGTGACGCTCCAGAACAAATTTTGTTGGGAAGGATGGATCCACGTGTGTGTGGCCTTCTGAATCTAGCTATTCACGTCGAGATGTTTGCTGATCGCAGCAACTCGTCTTTCCTTTTTGGGAATCAGAAGGATGCAGATCGAGTAGTTCACCGCTTTCTTCAAGAGGTGTTTGACACCGAGGAATTCCACGAGCTAAAGGAAGGTAGCATAGTTTGCGTAAGGGTGCTGCGACATATGGTACGAGAATTGGTTTGCTCAAAGGACTTCATTAATAGACGTGGAAGGTGGCGCACGCAGAAAAGCGTTGTCGGCGTGTAAATCGACAATACACAGCCGTATCCGGACGCTGTTGCAACAGGTGTGTAGGAGCCATGCTTTTACGCCGTTAAGGATGGAATAGAAGGTATCACGGATGACCTTCTCGTGAATCAGATTGGCAGTCAAATCACGATGAGAATGAGAAGCGATACAGCGCGAGAGCTTGGCGCCGTCCTGCTGTGGGCTGCCCTGATCCCTGTTGGCACCTTCGACTATGATCTACTTCCTGCACCACTTAAGCAGCGAATCATCTCTGCGTACGCTAACGCTGGAGGCAATGAGGAAATGAATCTAGTACAGCGTGTACCTATTCACGTTACTGGCGAAGATGCCCAACTGCACCATGAAGAGAGCTCCAACTTTACTGCCAGCAAACCTGTTACACAACCGATCAGTCGCAACTGTATGGCTATGGACAGCATCCGAGAGAGTTGACAGGTCTTTAATCACAATTATTTAGTGTCAAACATCAGATCGGCAGCGTGATGATTAAAGTTCTTCGTCTGAGAACAGATATGCACCGCGAGTATCAAAGAACACAGACCGTGTTACGTCGCCTAGCGCTGCAGCCTGTGGCTCTCACCCTGTGTACAAACACCTGGTGCTGCAACTCGTACCTCTTGGAGAACCTATGAGCTAAATTGTCAAAGCGACCGCGAAATCTAAATGAATTTGAGCACGGGTTTGCAATTGGTTTATATGGAGCAAAAACGGCAATGGGTTTTACCAGAGCTGATCGAGGAGCCAATAAGTTCGCGTTCTCTCGGCGTAAAGTGTACTGGGACGTCGTTACCCATCTTATTTGAGCGGGGTTTACAAGCGACGTTGCAATTCATAAGATTTATGAAGTATACGGGCGCCAGCATCTAGTGTAGTGTAGCGTTTGGCGTTTGGAGGTGAAACGCAAAGCACTGAGTGCCAACTGGCGTATCCAACGCCTTCAAAGGCGATTCCACCGTTGGTACGAGATTCACCGGACATCATTGGACCAAGTTACGGTAGTACCGATACCTCGCGACGATTGGTCGAAACTCAACCTAGTGACGAAGCGACGTGGCATTCCAGCGGGGAGCCACGGGACAAGGGCTGAGACGCGACAAGCCGTGTGACGCGACCAGCCGTGTTACGCAAGGATAATGCCGCGGGGTTCGGAGATATCAGGAATTCTGCCGTGTTCGACAGGGCTTCAAGTTGCTGACGAGTCGCCGGTAACGCATTTTCGGCAGGTTCAGTGGTCAATCAGAGTAAGGGCGACTGTGCCGCCTGGGAAGAACGCACAAAATAAGATCTCTGGCTGGCCAAGATCCAACGACCTTCCAGTGACAAGTGCGGCGGTTCAGACTCCAGCGACCTTTCGAGTCGTCGGTGGTAGTGATGAAGATCCATAACGGACATGTTTGATTAGATATTTGCATATGTAGATTGTAGGATTAGATATTGCCTTAATAGCCTTTATGCTCAATAAACAGAACAGCATTTACTCTCAACCACACGAGGGCACGTCCGACTATCGGTAAGTACGCGGTAGTGGCGGGATAGTTCCGGTAGCCTGGATATGACTGTCGGTGAACACTCCTACAGGTGGTAGCTTAGTTTCATCCTGGCAGGGCCAAGAGATAGAGAGTAGTTTGGCCGTGTATTTGATAGCGAGTCATCGCTGTGTGTTGGATAAGCTTGTATGCATATATTACTTATCGATCGGAGTGTAGCTCCGACACCCACGTGTCAGGTCTGAAACACGTCCGGTACCGTATCTTTAAAGGGACCGCGAGGTATATTTGAGAGAGAAAACACTCTAGCCTTTGCTTGTGGCTAGTAGTGTTGAGTCATCGGTGGCTTGCTTAGCAGGACACACGGTACACAGAGGAAACCCCAACCTGGTAGGGTTTTCCTGGGACTTCAAGTTCTATACCCACATTAAAGCCTGGCGGAGTTATCGGAACTCAGTAGGGGTTGTTGGTGTGGAAGTGTGCTATTACATTTCTGGCGTGTTCCTACACAACACCAATAACTGCGATCCTTGTTGCTCTTCGCCAGGACATGAAGAATGGTGGACATCCATCGCTGCGTGTTTAGTCTATTATCCAGCGCAGTGAGATACAACATGCAGGCAATCAGCAGTAAACAAGTTATCACACTTAGCCCACGATCCGTCTCTATGTTTACATTTCTGTGCGTGCAATATACCTCTTAGAGCCCTTGCATCATGAGTCGGTCTTCAGAGTACGGCAACGAGTTGGGGAGTTGGAACAGACCTACAGCCACCCTGGTGCAACACGAACGAAGCTATTGATAGGCTTCTTGTTTGACAGGGCGATCTTATCCGAGCACACTGACATGTCTGAAGGCTTGGCTAAGCCTCCTTCATGTTCATTGTGTGCATGATCCTGTAGAATCTGCCCCCACCCATCCCCCACGCACTCACGCTCTTTATACTCTACGTAGCAAACATCTTCACGGGCACAGGAGCCACATTTTCGTTTATATCTAATCCAACACGCTGGAGATCATGGTCCGAGGTTGTACGGTCCTAGTTTCACCCCTGATGTGGCGTCGTGTCCTCTATTCTTTGACACGAGTTCTACTGCACGTGATTAGAATGAGATAGCCTTTTTATCCAATCAAATCACGGTTGCTTTTGCCAATATTAATATAATTCAAATAATGTTTTAAAAGTATTTTTTGAATAATTTGAACTTACTAAAAATAAGTTTCGATTTACAAAACTGTTTAGTCATTTCTCGAATTACCGCTCAACAAGCTGTCAGTTTCGTCATTGCAGTACTAGTCTAGCTCAAAGGAGACATTCGAGGAGCCTTTTCGACTGCTGCAGTAGTTTATATGTCAACAGAAAGCTTGGTAATGGTGCAACTACCGCTAAAAGTAAGCCCGACCTCAATTCAGGTCATGTCTGAATATGTTGCATAAAAAAATTAATCGGAAGTTCCAGCCTGGAACTGGAACAAGTTATCGTATGTAACTCATTTAAAAACTTTAAAAGTATAGCTGCGTTTATAAAATTAAAACAAAGTCGTGCTGTGCACGAAGAAGCTCTTAAATTTGGAAAACTTTTATTGTTAATATTTAGTTCACATATGTTTTAAGCTTGCTTTTTCTCACGCAAGGTCGTAAACAGAAGACGAACGGGCATTCTTCGGGACAATGTATTTGAACGTTAAGCTGTCTGCACCTGTACTGACAACCATTACTTGTACTTTTCAATTTATTTAAAACTGTACTGACAAAGCTGTATAATTAAGTGGCAGCACCTGGTATTTTTATTACTCCGATACTGCAGCGCGGATATAGTTTGTAGTACCGTGTTGGACCTGACTCATATTAATAGCGCAATATATACTTCGTCCTGTATGCCCTCGGAGCTTTAATGCATCTCCTGTGCCTGCTTCGCAGCCGCATAAAAGGCTACCATCTAGAACTGCCCACTTACAATAGGGTTGCGGGTTAACAGTTGGAATTAGCCCCACGTAGTTCTCTAAAACCGATTGACATCGAGTATTGCCAGATACAGAAGGCTTAATGAATGCCTCGAAATACCTCGTCGTTTATTGTTCTTGAGTGCGACTGTCTACACTTCTTCCTCGGGAATTCATGTGCTCACCGAATACATGAATAATATGGCTCTTTCATTTTATCTTTTTAGTTGTCAGTGCGTCAACTAAACCCACCACGACAATATTTTATGATGAAAATAGGTCGATTAGACCTTCACGTTGTGGGCCTAACACAGCAGATCGCCTTGGCCTCGCAAGGCCACTGTGGGCGTTCTATACAATATCATACCATTTATATTCGTAAATTTGACTTTGCGCAATCAAGGCGTAGTTGATATGGCTCTTTCATTTCATATTTTTAGCGGTCAGAACCCTCTAAACCCACCGCGGCGGTATTTTATGATGAAAACCGGTAGATTAAGTCTTCATATTGTTGGACTAACACGGCAGATCGCCTTTGTGACGGTGTCACACAGCACCTTGCGCTTGAGGAAGTAAGAGCTCCCAAGAGTATACAAACTTAAGTATACGGCAGTTCACGTGAAAAAATCCCTGGTTTGAGGGGACGAAGTAACCAGTTAAAGGTACGTTTAAGGCTAAATGTATTTATAGGTAAGCTTAAGCTTGAGTTAATACAAACTATAAATCACCTATAGTGAAGCTATTTCATTATCCAATGGTTGGCTCCTAGAGCCTCTGGTACCATGTACCTTTCCTTCCGAAGAGTGACCGGTCACTCTTCCATGTAACTTGGGTACACTGACCTGTACACCGTTACATCCTCCCCCACTTAGGTTTGGTTTATCGACCAATCAGAATGAGGGATAGTGAGTCACAACGTCTCATTCTCAAAGTCGAAAGGTATCGACAAGCTGCGAGAACGCGGCGGTGGCCCACTTCACAGTTGGAGCCTCGAGCAGCACACGCACTCATCTTCACGGCTTCCACTTCGACCTTGAGCATGTCCCGTGGCACTGCAAAAAGCGGTGCGAAAGCACACGCGAACGAAAGCCAAGAGCACCAAGGCTCGCGGCAAAGGCTCTGCACTCAAGGAGGCTACTAAGGTGGCCTCCGAGGCGGTCGATACGTCTAGCGAAGCGGCTGCCAGCAAATACGCAGGCTCACGCCGCGGTCGGTCGCCTTCGGTGCCGCCTGACACCCGTCCGAACCCGCGCTTCACATACCGTGAGCACAGTCCGGGTACTGAGGACGAGGCTAAGGCCAGAAGCCTCCACAGCGTATCTGGAAGCTCCGAGGGAGGGCACACTCCAGTGCCCAGCGAGCACGACGACGACAGCGTACACTCGCACGCTAGTGATCACGATGACCACGATTTCGAGACGCTTGAGCGCTCTAAGAGCCCCGCCGACGAGGCTAAGGGCTCGCCCAAAGCTGGTGGCGACGAGGGAGGCAAACCTCCGTAGAACCTCTCGCTCGCCGAGGGCTTGAGCGTGGTCAGGCTGCTAAAGCCGCAGCCGAAGAGGCCAAGCGCTTTAAAAAGCACATGGCTTCGAAGTCTCCGCTTCGCGAAGAGAAGAAGACTTGTGATCCTTACCACGATCTTTTCGGCTCCTCGGATGAAGAGGCGGAGGGTGCCATCGACGAGCCCCGGGAGATCATGAACGATATCGACTAGCAGCAGGAGGACTTCCAGGCTGCCCAGCGTATACGTGGGGGTCCGGTGGCGACACCTGTCCGCCGAGAATTAAGCTCTTGGCGCGCACCGACAGAGCCATGGCGACAGGGTGTTGATAGAGATTAGCGTGTCTTTGCTTGCAGCTTATGATAGCTGCTCGATCTCACGCTTGCTATCCGGATGGTAAATGGTATTATCCGGATATTTTATGAATTTTTCTTTTTACTGATTTAGTGCAGCCCAGTACTTAATTAAAAAAAATCAATTCCAACAAAACTCTTACAGTCGATGGAGCAGTAATTGGGAAAGTCAGGGAGCTGCCATTCACCCGAAAGGTTATTGGCCTCCCGAGGAGAGCTTTGGAGCCGACCTTTTCCTGGTGAAACTCACTCCTCCTCGTGAGTTTATTGGTGGCCACACTTTAAGGGCGCTTTCGAACGCGCCCAGGTCCAGAAGGATCATTTTTTCGTCGACAACTTGGAGGCTGCCCGGTGCGTGCTTCTCGCACAGCACCAAATCCCTCTGAAGGACTTCACGACTTGTCATAAGAAGCCCGAGAACCGGGGTGGTCTCTACCCTGTATGGGACTACCCCTGGGTTCTTACCGAGATCTGTCCGAGCTGGATCTCACGCTTGGACATGTTCTGGGCATGGGTTGAGACTCTCAAGTACTCACCCAAGGCGTTACGGGAACTCGAAGAAGATCAGCTGCTGTCCAAAGTCCTGGACCAGCGCGATCTTCGTATTCGTTTTGTCCACTTGATCAGCAAGCTACAGCTGCCAAGGGACATTCAGAAGCGCGCAGCTTCCAGCGCTCTCGATGAGCGCGGGTACGGAGTGTCATCAACGTCCGTAACTCGTTCGGGCAAGAAGCCCAGACTACTTACGAAGCTGCCGCGACAGCCCTCGAGCAGAAAGGCTGGAGCCGTTCAATCGGCTCCCACGAGTTCTCGGAGTGGGCATAGCCCTCCACTTACCAAGGAGCTTGCGCCGAGTATCCTCGAGCACTCGATCGACGCGCTCCATCAGGCCGTCCGTCTGCGGGTGGTCGGCAGTGGACATCTGTAGACGAGTTTCCAGCAAAAGGAACATCGTGTTCCAGAACGAAGCGGTGAACCGCGGGTCTCGGCCAGAGACTATGGTCTCAGACAGACCGTGACAGCGAAACACGCTATCGACGAACAGCGGTGCGGACTGTTCGCCTGTCACCGTGACAGGCACCGGAGCAAGATGCACCATCTTGCTTAGCCGACGCACGAACACCACAAACCCGGTGTGCCGTGTCCATCGGCGGGAAGTCCAAAGATGAAGTCAAGAATCATCGACTTTCAACAGTCAGCAGGTACGGGCAGGCTCTGTAACGGAGCCGAAGCGTGTTCTGCGGGTTTCACCCGCTGACATGTTTCGCATGACTTCACATACTTGGCGAACCACTTGTACTTGTGGGCCCACCAGAAGGCCTTAGAACCCGACAGAAAGGTTTTCTCACGGACCAAGTGGCCACTGGAGGGCGCATCGTGCGGATGTCAAACTTCAGATCCTCGTCGTCGGGTACGACCACCCGTGGAGGATCACTAGGCTCCATCCAGTAATAGAGGAGGCCATGCGCCAACTCATATCGGTGGAGCCGGGAGCGGTGCCGCGGCGAAAGCCAGGCGGACTTTGCGTCCGTTTCTGCCCCAGGAACTTTACGTTATGCGCGGAAGCGTCATCGTCTCGATACTCCAAGCGTATCCGATCATAAAGATCCGTTGGCACTTGCGTGATGTGGGCCAACTCATAGTCCGGACGCCGAGACAGGGCGTCGGCAAGCACGTTGAGCTTGCTCGGCTTGTATGCAACGCAGAAGTTGTACTCCGCGAAGAAGAACAGCCACCTAGCCATCTGTTGGGAGAGCTGAGGCGAATTGGTCGCCGTCCTCAAGGATGCGTGGTCTATGTAGATCACAAAGGGCCTTGAGCTCAGAAGATGTACCCGAAACTTCACGAGGGCATACTTCATGGCAAGGAACTCCTAGTTGTGAACTGGATAGTTCCGTTCGGCGGCCTTAAGCTGGGTCCGTTTGTATCGTTCTGCAGCAATGTGCAATCGATCGCAAAGTCGGAAGCATCGCAGACGGCGCTGAACGGCTTCGTCTCGTCCGGCACGGCCAGGACCGGCACCTCTTGACGGCTGGCCTTGACGCTGTAAAGGCGTCTTGCTGCTTCTGCTCCCCAGTCGACGTCCTTCTTCAGGAGGTTTGACAAGGGTTTTGCGAGACCCGCGTACCCTGCGCTGTACTTGTGAAGGTAGTTGGCCAAGCCCAACCACTTCCGGAGATCCTTTTGGGATCGGGGCGTAGGCCAGGCTGCAATAGCCTTGACCTTGTCAGGGTCAGCCCGGACGCCCACGTTGCTGACGAAGCAACCGAGAACTTTGACTTCTGGTGACGCGACGACGCACTTGTCGATGTTGGCGTAGAGCTTGTTCGCTCTCATCACGTCCAGCACTCGACGGAGGTGCCCCAGATGCACCTTCATGGCCGTCTTGCCTCCCTCGGCATGGCTATGGACGAAGCTGTCGTCGAAGAACGTCTGTACGAAGGCACACAGCGGCCTGAACAGCTGCGTAACCAAGCGATTAAATGTCGCTGGGGCGTTAGACAGGCTCTGTGGCATGACGAGCCACTCCCAAAGCATGCCGCTTGAAGTGCTCACCGTTGTGAGCGGGATGCCGCTCTCGCGAATCAGGATCTGGTAGTATCCGTTTACCTAATCCAGCGCACTGTACAGTACGCACCCGGCCATGTTGTTCAACAACACATCCTTTCGTGTGATATGTGTCTGGGCCGGCACCGTCGCGTTGTTCAGTTTGTTATAAGCGTGAACCAGACGCCACTTCCCGTTCGGCTTTCGAACACAGAAGGTCGGCATCGAGTGCGGGGACTTTGATTCCCGCACCATGCCCGCATTCGTTTTCGCAGCGAAGAAGGCATCAATCACCTCGCACTGTTCGCGAGGGAGAGGCCTTGACCTCGTGGCACAGTACTCTGTGCCAGGCGCGAGATCAATCTCGTGCCGCACTCCACGATTTGGTGGGAGTTGGGTCGGTGGGTTCTTTGTCACGACGTCCGCATACTCCGACACCAAAGAATACACCGGATACTTGGGGTTCTTAAGAATCTCAGAACCCAAGCGCGATTGACGCTGCTTACTCAACTCCTCGAGGACGTCTTCGCCCAAAACAGAGGAGGAGTTCAATTCTTCCTGAGTGGTCTCTTGTTTGATGAGTACCGTCTCGGCAATCTCTCCAGCCTTGAGGTTTGCCAGGAAAGATACTGTCGTCATTTCCGCGAGGTTCAGTATCTCTGCAACCTCTGGCAACGGTTCCAAGTGGACACGAGATGCATCGACGGGTAAACCGGTCTCGCCATCGAAGATGTGATAGCACTCTGAGACACTTACTGTTCAGAAGCTAAAAAAAACTTGATGTATTAATATTGACAAAACAGTATTTTTTTTTAAATATCATTCCGTTTTATGACTTAGACCGAACATGATTAGCGGATAAACCAGTCTTAAAATTAAGATGCGGAAAGGCATACATAGAATTCGCAATCGCGAGTACGAACGCTAAAACTCATGCTCGAAACGTCGTAAGCCCACATATTTATTTGCACATGATTTTTCGAGTGCCCCCTCCCGGTGATTCTTGTTAGCTGACCGGCGGGATGGTCGGTACTTCATGGGCTCCTCAATGTAATTGATGTCATCGAAATGCGTTTTCAAACACTAAAAAGCGTCGATATACAAGATATCGATGCTGACTATAGATTGGTCCATTTTCTATGGCGATTAAAAAAACGTTTTTTTTACATTTTATTGGCCCTTTTCAGACCAAAAACGTTTTTAACCATTAGAAAAATAGTGGTTGAAGCTAAATGTTGCTTGTAAAAAAGCAGTTTTTCATCCTTTTACTGCGCTTACCTCTTTCCAGTGCTCTTTGGAAACGTAGATTGCCCAGTAGCTCCCAGGGAACGGATATAAGGACCAAAGCAGTTCTCAGACCAACCGTGTCGCCCGAGATGCGGCCAATTAAATCTGATAAAAAGGTGAAAAAAGCATTTAAGGCGTTTTATTCAATTCAATTCGCGAAAAGTTGAAAAAATACCAATCCAAATCGATGTCTCCAATCCAAATCGATGAGCGGTCGATTTAGTTGCACTGTACTTGGATCGATTTGCCTTTTTATGGTCCTCGATTTATAAATCGACCACATTTTATCATAAATCGAAAATGAAGCTAACGTCAAGTGAAAACAACAAAAGCATTGAAAAGCACAATATGCGTGGTTCGATTCGTTACTGGAAAAGGTGCAGTACTCACTGGATTCGATATTTAATGAGATTAGGTTTGGCAAAGCGAGAACAGCGTATTCCGGCCGTGACAATGGATAACATCAACCAACGCTCGGGCACCCAGATGATACGAAGTGCGACAATATCCCCGTGGGACTTCAACAAACAGGTACAGTACACGGCAGGGATCACGAAATGCAAATTTTAGATTAATATTTCTTCTAACCAACATTGTGCTTTGCCCGAAGAAGGCAGAACAGAGGAAATACAAACTTAGTCTCATGAACACAAAAATCATGTATTATTTCTTGCACAAAAACTACAGTTATACTCACTGGAAACAAAGAAGAGCTTGAAGTTTCCTCTATCCCCGTTCATGACAAACGCCACTGGCAATAAGCCACTTCGACCGTAGACAGCTACTCAGAGCGAAGGTTGCGGTACGTCTTTGGTGACGACGCTCCAGTCGCACCCGTGCCTGAAGTTCCAGGCCCGGTACCTGTAGTACCGGCATCGGTGCCGGTCGTAGAGCTGGCAGTCTTAGTAGAACCGACTGTACCAACCGCTGAAGTCCCAGTCGTACCGGAAGCCCCTGCCCCTGTGCTCGTCGTTCCAGCGACCACAGTACCGGTGCCCGTGCCCGGCGCATGAACGGTTCCTGGCCCGTATGCCCCCACTCCAGTAGTACCTCCAGCACCAGGAAGCATCTTGCTTAACCCGGAGAGTCCACCGCTAGCTCCAGCCCCGCCCATTCCAGGAATCATGTTGCTGAAACTCGCGAGACCACCGCCAGTACTGCCCGCGCCAGGGATCATTGTACTAAGACTCGACAGACCGCCACCCATGCCGGGAAGTCCGCCGCTGGTTCCAGTTCCGCCCATACCGGGAAGTCCGCCGCTGGTTCTAGTTCCGCCCCTACCGGGGATCATCTTGGTGAGGTCGGATAGACCACCACCACTCATGCCGGGAAGACCGCCGCTCAAACCTGAAAGACCGCCGCCGCCGTACGTCTCGGCCACCTCTTGCTCGGCGTGAGCGCCACTTGGGACGGCTGCAATAGCGACAACCAACGCGACAAACTTGTTGCTGATAAACATTATTGAAGAGCTGAAACGAAAGCGCCTTTAAGTGTGGAAGACAACCTTGATGGGATCTTGTGCCTGCTTGCTGTGCCACGAAGTGCTGTGAGCTGTACAGGGAAGAATTGATAATGAGCCAACCCGGCTAGTGCACCGCGTGGACGGAAGCGGAACGAAAGAGGTGGTGAAAGCGTATGACATTGAGGAACCCGTGAAGTACCAATCAGCCCGCCGGCCAGCATGACAAGAATCACCGGGAGGGGGTACTCGAAAAATCATGTGCAAATGAATATGTGGGCTTACGACGTTTCGAGCATGAGTTTTAGCGTTCGTACTCGCGATTGCGGGCATGGCAAAGGCGAGTTGGCCTCCAGCTCGACTAACGCGAGTCATCTGGCAGCGTTTGACCTTTCTTATCCCGTAGTCGCCATGCTTTTCATGAGAAGGAGCAGACAGTTGCCCTGTGGTTGCGGGCACCGTCTTTTGCTGTTCGAGTCATTACCGGTAACGGTAATACCCAGTCATCCTCTACGCTCGCCTATCTACATTACAGTGTTTCTAACGTTAATATAGAAACCCTCTCTAAAAGGGGACGAATAAAAGCAAAGGAAGTATCACGACATTCGAATGTCAATGGTATTCCTAGAAGTACAAATCTGTCAGGAAGCTAGAATCCGTTTATTACATAATAGGCTTCGATGCCACCTCGTCCGAATCACCAGAGTGAGTTTGGTGATTCGGACGAGGTGGCATCGAAGATGGCGTGTACCACGATTGCGCCATCGTTGGTGGGTGATACTTTATCTCAGCTACGGTTGTGGTACAATGTAGCTCAATCTGATACGAATTTGAAAGGCACAAAATTTTGAAAAAAATGCAGCAACTCATCAAGTGGCAAACAAAGCTTTGCTTGTTATTTTCTTTTGTCAAACAAAAAACAACACTAGCGTACACTACAACACGTTAAGGGAATCCCTCTTGGAAAGCGGGTTCCCAACACTAACGGAACATGAGTTCCTCCCGTTCACTCCTCCGATCGAAGCTTACGATACGCCTTCTGTGAGGTGGCTCCGGTGCCGCCGGTTCCTGCCTTTGCACCAACATTCGCGCTCGCGGTGGCGCTCGCCGACGCACCGCCCGCACCGGTGGATGTCTTCGCAGTGCCGGCTCCGTCATCGCTTGTCACACTCACAGTCTTGCTCGAGTATCCGTTGCCGTTGCCGCCGGTACCAACGCCGACGTCAACACCGTCGTGTACAACGGTAGCAGGCGCACCGACATTGACACCATTCACTCCGACGGCTGGAGCAGCACCAACGCCCACGCTAGCGATACCCGGAACGCCCACACCAACTCCAAGGCCATTCACGCCGACACCAACGCCGTTAACACCCACACCCACACCAGGTACACCGACACCAACGCCGTTAACACCCACGCCCACACCAGGTACACCGACGCCAACACTGGCAACGCCGGGAACGCCGACACTAACTCCTGGGCCGACGTAGCCAGGGGCGCCCAGTCCTACACTAGCCACACCAGGAACACCCACACCGACACCAGGGACACCGAGTAGTCCGAATGTTTCGGCTACTTGTTTCTCGGCATCTACACCACTCAAGAGGGCCACGCCGGCGATGCAGAGGGCGAAGATCTTCTTGTGGCTGAACATCGTTATTGAAGAGGAGGCTTGGTCCAATGAAAAGAGTAGAGCGCTTGCTCTTGATGAGGTTGGTTTGAGTGGTTGAGCTCGAAGGAATAAATCTGAAAATGAACAGTGAGTTGCAACAGCACCCTGACTTGTCGTGTTTCTCGTACATGAATGAGGGCGCTTATAATGTGCTGGATTGAATTACCATTTGCAGAACTTATCAACGACATATTGATGTACAATAGCAACCAAGTGGTCTCAAAAATCAGGTGTCATGATTGTTAATGTCCGTAAACTCCTCTACACGCCAAATGAGTGGTTAATGCTGTCCGATTGGTGCTTACACCGCCCATACAGTTGGTTGGTGTATTTTACGCCTTCTTATCCGTAGTTGTGGTGGGAGCCCAGACTGACAGTACTTCAAAGTAGTTTTGTGTGTGTGGAGTCACTTGCTTTTTGTAAGTCAAATGTTGAAGTTAAATTCCAATCATTGGACAAGATACCTTTGTGTCAGGTCTGTTTGAGCTGCGCGATTTGTCAGTTGGATGGCAGGTGTAACAGTGGTCGATGCCCGTAAGCTGGCTAACACACTGCTTCACAGCTGCACTCTATCTGCAAATGCATGGTTAGCGCTTTCCGATTCGTGTTAACGGTCACCGCACCGCGCAATCAATTGAGAAGGCGGACAATTGGTTGGTGTACCTTACGCCTTCTTATCGTGCTGTACGGTCTCAGTTCATTGGTCGGTGCGAAAAGCGCCGTCATGGGTATGAAGTCAAAAGTACTACTTCGAAGTAGTAGTTTATGAAGTGGGCGGGTTGTCAGCAAATATAACACATCGCTGCTAGGTAGGGAAAACATCGATGGCACCTTATTTATTGAATTTGTTATGCTAAGTACAACTGAAATACGTGAGTACCATCATGAGACGCAGATCTACACGATCCGCTTACTCCTCCTCGACAAAGTCGTCGGCAGCCAGTTCACCGCTGTCCGAGATGACGACCTTCTTGCTGGGGGTACCGCTGGGCGAGCCGACGGCCTCAATGGCGTCAAGAACGTCCATTCCCTTGATGACACGGCCAAAGACAACGTGACGGCCGTCCAGCCACGAGGTCTTGACGGTGCAGATGAAGAACTGGCTGCCGTTCGTGTTGGCGCCTGAGTTGGCCATGCTTAGCGTACCCTTGCCGGCGTGTTTGCTGCATTAAAAAAGTGACGTCAGTACAATTCAATCAGCTACACAGGTAAACAGTCATTAATACGGTCGTACAGCTTAAAGTTCTCGTCCGGGAACTTTTCGCCGTAAATACTTTCACCGCCCATGCCGTTGAAGTTGGTAAAGTCGCCACCCTGCACCATGAAGTTGGGGATGATGCGGTGGAAGATACTGTCCTTGTAGTGCAGCGGCTTGCCGCTCTTGCCCTCGCCCTTCTCACCCGTGCACAGCGCGCGGAAGTTCTCCACAGTCTTGGGCACCGTCTTGCCGTAGAGACCCATGACGATACGGCCCGCGGGCTCGCCATCAATGCTCACGTCAAAGTAAACCTGGTTGGTGATCTTGGGGCCTTTGCTGGCCTGCACCATGAGCACCAGCGCCATTAGGCATAGCGCCAGGAGCGAAAACGTCCACTTAGCCATCTTGCTGCAGCGGGGTTATTGATCACGGCAACGGTGCGAATGAGGGGCCAAGTGGAGATCCTACACGTGTTCGTTTACGTAAAAACAAAATCATAGCGTAATTACGTTTAGCATGCACTGGTACACACTTGGTACATGGCTACGTATGTTCAAGAACTTCAAGCAGCGGCAGCTCTGTAAAAAAGTAGTGCTTAGGTACCGGTAGATCATGAGCAGTAAATGGTAGAACTCTACCATTTAGTGTTCATTTGTTTGGTGAGGGAGGCTGTATTAACCGCTATTTTTAAAGAAAAGCGGCAGTTTCTCGGTGTGGATGGAGGTGTAAGCGTCGGTTGGACTGCAACTGAGCGCTGGTCAACACAGTCCAAGAAGGAGGAACCAAAACGTAGCGTGATCTGCTGCTACCATGGATCACAAGATCCAGGATCCAGTGGTGCGCGCATTGGCGGAGTACATCAAGACACCACAGTTCCAGTGCCAGTTCGAGCAGTTTTTTCTGGATCATGCGCTCATCTTCACGGACGCTCTGGAACACCAGCTCGCCTACATGACCATCTACATTGAGTTCCAGCACATGTTCAACGAGCACATGAAGAGTGCGTAGAGAATGTCGTAGTGTTGGTACTGATGAACCCCGTTGTAACTTCTTTGTAGTCTTCCTGACGCAGCAGGGAGTGACGGAGGACGAGTTTGCTGAGCACTGCCAAACGGCAATGAAGGTTGACCCGAAGGCAGAACAATACCTCGAGATCGTGATCGCGTCCATGGACTACGACGCGTTTTACGGTCTTATGAAGTCGATGCGAGCACGTGCTTCGGTTGAGAACCGTCGCGCGGATGCCAAAGACTGCGATTCAACTTCGAGGACTTGTGGGAAACGCAAGAGCTCGGAGGGCAAGCTAAGCAAGGATGAAGAGGGTCCAGAGGATGTTGAAGACGATGGAGGGGCAAAGGGGGCAAAGGCTACCAACAACGAGGAGAAAGATGCAGTAGGAATGGACAACAAGGACTGCAAGTAGGCATTCAAAAGCGACACTGCTGCTTAATTATGCAATTTGGCCAATTCAAATAGAGAGGTGGCTAGCTAGTTCGAACTAAAAAAAAGATGGAGGAGCGTTCGTTGACAGGCTTGGCTTCCTTGCTAGACGGAGTATCTGATGATGACAGCAATGATTGCGAGCACTGCAGCGAACCCAAGAGTCTTGAGCAGCCGCATGTGTAGTCGAGAGAACGGGTACATGGCGATGCTTAGGATAAATTTTTTCGACGGAGTATACGGAGCATAGCGCTGGGGCAGATCCAGCATCCCGTTCTTGTAGATCACCGTCTTGTAGTGTGAAAAAGCCTCAAAGCCGTAGTGGCCGTGGTAGGCTCCCATGCCCGAGTTACCGACGCCGCCGAAAGGAACATGCGCGTTCGAGAGCTGCATGAGCATGTCGTTCAGCATCATGCTGCCGGCTGATGTTTCGTTTACCACACGCTCTTTGTTCTTGCCATTGGAGCTGAAGTGATACAGCGCAAGCGGCTTCTCCCGTGCACTAACGAAGTTAATTGGCTCGTCCAAGTCGCCCGACGCGTAGTAGTAGATTGGCAGTAGTGGGCCAAAAATCTCTTCGCTCATCGAAGCACTCGATACGAACGAGTCGAACTCGGTGCGGAAATTGAGCAACGTCGGTGAAATAAATCGCTGCTTGTTGTCAGTATCGCCACCGTACGCCACGTGCTTACGATCTTTGTCCAGAATGCGCACCAAGCGGTCGTACATTCGCTGGTTGATCACACGGCCGTAGCTGTCCGACTCCTTCACATTGGCACCTCCGTACTGCGCATCTATCTCTCCTACCAGCAGCTTGACAAACTGATCGCCCACTTTTGCGTCCACCAGCAAATAGTCCGGCCGAACGCACGTCTGTCCTCCGTTAACGAATGCTCCCCAAGCAATGCGCTTCGCAGCCAGTTTCAAGTCCGCTGTGCTGTCGATAATACACGGAGACTTGCCTCCCAACTCCAAGACCGTCGGTGTTAGATACTGTGCCGCAGCTTGGCCCACAATCTTGCCCAGAAAGTTGCCACCAGTGGCGAAGATGAGGTCGTAGCGTTCTTGCAACATCTTCTTGGTCTCCTCGACGCCTCCGTACACCACACGCACATAACGTTTGTCCATGTATTTGTCAAACAACTGGATCAGCACGTTGTTCAGGAAGCGCGTGGTGTCATCTCCCGGTAGTCGCACGACGACGCAGTTGCCGGCTCCCAGAGCGGCTACGAGCGGCATCAGCAGCAGATTTATCGGGTAGTTCCACGTGCCAATGACACAAACCACCCCTAGAGGCTCGGGTCGAATGTAGGACAGGCTTGGTAGGTTGACGATGTTGGTAGGCTTGAGTTTGGGTTTGGACCAGTCGTCAACGTAGTCGATGAAGTCCTGAATCTCGGCTTTAAGCAGCGCGACCTCAGTTGCGAACAGCTCCAGTGGATGTTTGTGAAGGTCCTTCCACACAGCCTCATTGATGATCGCTTCGTTCTCGTTTACGAGCCGCTGCAGTGCTCGCAGCAAGGACTTGCGAATCTTGAGATCCTTGGTGGCGCCTGTGGCGAAGCTGGCGCGCAGGGCCGTCACGTCGGCGTGTGTGTCCTGCTTGGACACGTCGGGAAGCGGTGGGATGTCCGAGGTGGAGCCGTACATGTCGACGCTGGGGTTCACGTCCTGGACTGCGATGTAGCTTGCGGGGTTCTTTGGGGTTCCAGGCGGGTCGGAGACTGGCATATCGGAGCCAAAACAACGTCGGGTTTCAAGGTAAAATTGCGACTGACGTTCACGGTACGGTCTCCAATTGGACGTCTCGTGATCCGACCTACATAATAAATTAAGTATATGTAGCGTTTGATTGGCTATTAATCAGATGATTCGTTTTTTTAGAAGTTCAAGGTGCATGAGTCAACATCACCGGACTGCAAGCAAACTGTTTGCGGCGTGATCGAGCTGACATAATCGACGGCTGCCGTGTAGATACTGGCAGACATTGCACTACTCTGCTACTGTCGCGTTTTAAGTTGGAACTTTTAGCAGAATCGGTAAGTTTGCGGATGCAAAGAGAAGTAAATTAAGCCCCCAGCTACAGCCGACATGTTGCTGACTTTCAAGCTGAAGCTGAAATGCTGGTTCGTCCTTATCTTAAAACGCTTACTCGGCAGGCTCCCTTATGGGTTCTTAGCCAGCGCTTGGAATATGGGTACCTAAGCTATTAATACCTCTTGTTGCTACACACGACTACCTGGAAACCAACCACCTTGACGTTCTTCATCAGTAGCGTTTCTCGCGTACACTTGACCATCATGGAACACCTAGAAGGACATGCAACGAGGCCAGATACGAGACCCAGGAAAGCAGTCTGTGTGGCCTCCCCAAGCACGACAGCTTGGCCAAAGGAATGATCCTGGGAAGCAATCATCGCGACCTCCCCCGGCACGGCAGCTTGGCCACAGGAATTGCCCTGGGAAACAATCACCGGCATCCCTGTGCCACCGGGCGTGGCTCTCGCCGCCATTAAATAGGTCTTCCTCGAGATGACGGTAAGAAGTGCAGCGAGGCCAATAGCGCGTGCCTTGCTTGCAGCCTCCGCCACCGTGATGCCACCAGGCGTGATATTCGCTGCTCTCGACCACAACATCTTCGGGTAAGCATGTAGTAGGCCGTTCCTGAACCGAGAGACGACGTAAATGTGGCCCTACGAAGTATCACGGCCCGCATAAGCCATCATCAGTACAACAGCACACCACATTCCACAAAACATTTTAAGTCACCAGGGCTCAGCTCGTCCGCAGAAGACACGACGGAGACTGCTCCAACAGCCACGACCAGAAGTATCAGCAGAAAATCTCCTTTCATCTTGTCGATGTCAGGCAGTAGACAAAAAGTGAAGGATTGAGGGACCACATGCTACCGTTAGGTTTTGCTCGGCTTTCCTGGCAAGTTCGATTCGAGTTATCTTGATCTCTAAAACTTCTAGGGTAGTTGACTGCAATCGGAAAAACTTGTATTGTTGCAAAAACAAAAACGCACGAACAGCACTATACTCGACAACGATAAGCTACAGCGCCCGTCCTGTTTAAAGTTGTTGAGGTGAACTCACCTCGTTCACTTCTCCGAGCGAAGCTTGCGGTACGCCTTCTGAGAGGTAGCACCGGCTCCGGCCTTGGCCCCAGCATTCGCGTTCGCGTTCGCGTTCGCGTTGGCATTCGCAGAGGCGCTTGCGGTGGCACTCGCCGAAGCACCACCCGTGCCGGTGGACGTCTTCGCAGTGCTGGTACCATCATCGCTCGTCACTGTCAAGGTCTTGCTCGCGCCGGTTCCAGGGCCGACGTCGACACCGTCGTTAACAACGGTGGTAGGTGCACCGACATGGACACCGTTCACCCCGACGACAGGAGCAGCACCCCTGCCCACGCTAGCGACACCCGGAACGCCCACACCAACACCGACACCATTCACGCCAACACCAACGCCGTTTACACCTACGCCCACACCAGGCACACCAACACCGACACTGGCAACGCCGGGAACGCCGACACTAACTCCTGGGCCGAAGTAGCCAGGGGCACCCACTCCGACACCGACACTAGCCACACCCGGAACACCCACGCCCACACCGGGGACACCGAGTAGTCCGAACGTCTCGGCCACTTGCTTCTCGGCGTGCGTACCGCTCGAGAGTGCCGCGATGGCGATGCAGAGGACGAAGATCTTGTTACTGAACATGGTTGCTGGTTGTTGAAGAGGGGAGACTTGGTCCAATGAAAGGAGTAGAGGGCTTGCTCTTGGGAAGATAGTTCGAGGCGGTGAACTCGAAGGAGTAAATTTGAGAATGGGGTGTGAGTGGCCGCGTGCAGGGGTCTGTGAAATGGTTTCCAAATGCTGGTGGATTGTACTACACAACTATGATAGGCATCACTGAAAAAGACCATATGCCCTCGTTGCTGGTAATCTGCTTGGTTATCGATTGAGAGTGGCGGTGCTATAATAAGATCCCCTCCCCCCTTCTCGTGTCGTGTTATGATTACTGTATTTGTTTGTTGGATGTGGAGCTTCCAAGTCAGTACTAAAAGCCATAAGGTAAAAGCTTGTATTGAAATTACATTGCAGTTCGGGGTTTCGATTCGATATGCAAATCAGCTAACTTCAACATCAAGCATACAAAACTTAGTATAAAATGACTCGCCTTGCTTTTCATGTAACTCAGCATGGTGCCCGCATAAGGTCGGCTGGTTTTAGAATTGATGGAAGTCAAGGCACGTGGATAAGAAGATGTAGAGAATGGGAAACCTGTAGCCGGCGTTTCCTGCGGCTAAAGTGACTGTATATGAACACTGCATGTGCCTCTTCTATTGGCCCCTATGACTCAGCAGACATGCACTACCCATCAACTCAATCTCATATGGACCTCCGTATCCTCACCAGAGGATCTCTTGAGCTATTAGCCCGATCGCTCTCAGTCTTCGAACGCCTAGTCATAGCTCCAACACCCACACCAACCACGCAAGCGCGCCTTTCGCACTTCACACTTCATTCTCAAATTTACTCCTTCGAGTTCATCCACTCGAACTATCTTCCCAAGAGCAAGCCCTCTACTCTTTTCATTGGACCAAGTCTCCCCTCTTCAACAACCAGCAACCATGTTCAGTAACAAGATCTTCGTCCTCTGCATCGCCATCGCGGCACTCTCGAGCGGTACGCACGCCGAGAAGCAAGTGGCCGAGACGTTCGGACTACTCGGTGTCCCCGGTGTGGGCGTGGGTGTTCCGGGTGTGGCTAGTGTCGGTGTCGGAGTGGGTGCCCCTGGCTACTTCGGCCCAGGAGTTAGTGTCGGCGTTCCCGGCGTTGCCAGTGTCGGTGTTGGTGTGCCTGGTGTGGGCGTAGGTGTAAACGGCGTTGGTGTTGGCGTGAATGGTGTCGGTGTTGGTGTGGGCGTTCCGGGTGTCGCTAGCGTGGGCAGGGGTGCTGCTCCTGTCGTCGGGGTGAACGGTGTCCATGTCGGTGCACCTACCACCGTTGTTAACGACGGTGTCGACGTCGGCCCTGGAACCGGCGCGAGCAAGACCTTGACAGTGACGAGCGATGATGGTACCAGCACTGCGAAGACGTCCACCGGCACGGGTGGTGCTTCGGCGAGTGCCACCGCAAGCGCCTCTGCGAATGCCAACGCGAACGCGAACGCGAACGCGAATGCTGGGGCCAAGGCCGGAGCCGGTGCTACCTCTCAGAAGGCGTACCGCAAGCTTCGCTCGGAGAAGTGAACGAGGTGAGTTCACCTCAACAACTTCAAGCAGGACAGGAGGAGTTGAAGGTGTATAGTTGTCGATTAGTGTATAGTAGTGTCGTTTGGTTTTGAACAAAAATATAGGTCTCACTCACTCCAGCGAAAATCTTGACAAAAGGAAGTTCCAACATGGAACGACGTTTTCGTACACAATGAGCGAATGTTTCTTCCTTTAAAATGCCAACTCAACGCGACAAACGGATCATTCGCTTTTCGCTTGATCTGCAAGTTGTGTCTGCACTTGGCGAGGTCAAGATAGGGAAATTACTCTGTTGGTAACTTTTTTTGAACGGCGATTGGACCGGACCCTGTCAAGCTGGAGAATGTGCGCCAGGATGAACGCTATTGTGTCTTCCACACCAGGCGGTGTGTTCTGCTAGCTTATATTTTCTGATTTTTGCGACGAGCACCCGGTACATGGTAGAAGAGCATACTTGTATGCGTCGTCTGTCTTAAGAAGAACAGTGGCGGTGTCGAGATGACGTCCGCTTTTTCGCTTCAAATACTCTATGAGTCTTCAACGAAGACTGGCACCGCAACGGCAACACGGCAGGGATTCGAAAGTGGATCACGACGCTTACGATTCATCCCAACATGCCGACGTACTGTATAAGAGTCATAAACGTTCGACAACAAGTTTGATACCAGGACAGGACTCACAATAAAACGATGTAGAACACACCGCGATGACTTTGGCGCGACAGCCGGCAAGAGCGCTGGACTCGGCGTGTAAACAAGCGCTGCTCGACAACTCGTTTTCAACACAGCTAGTTATCAACGATTCGCTATAGGCGAGAGGCACCAATACCGTACCACTGGTGCGCTTTAGAAATAGAAAATAATACTGTAGAAAAAAAACTACTGCTAAAAACACACACACGTAAACGGAATAAGCAACTCACGCGCACCTTGTTAACCCTCTTTCTAGCTTTTCAGGTCGGACGAGGCACTTCAAGTGCTTACATAAAGTCATCGTAATCGTCGTACGTGTCTTCGTATCCAGTGAACGCCTTACCACCAGCGCCACCATTGCCGACGTTACGTTCAACATTAGCGTAACCCTGCTTGCCCGTCTGCTTCTTCTTCTTGCCCTTAGGCTTGGCGGCCGCAATCTTTTCGTTCTTAATGACGTTGACAATAGTTGTGATCTCCTTCATGTCATCGGCCGTCAGGTTCACCGACGCCTTTGTCAGGATCACCTTGATGCACTCAAGCGCATACTTCGAGTTGGACGAGGCCAACCGGGACGACACCACGTCACCCAGGTGCTCGTGGTCAGCGAGTGACAGCAAGCGCATAGCAGAGATAGCGTTATCGGCGTCGTCAGCTGCACCGGCTGCGGGCTTGGGAGGGGCACCAGCAAAGGCATCAATGGCCATCTCGAAGTCCGCTTCCTCGATGGAGGCCTTCTCACGGGCTCGGCGCTGGTCGTCTGTCTCCTCGGCCTGAGCAGCGAGACGTGCCTTCGTAAGGGCGATCTCCATCTTTTGCTTTTCCTCAATCTCCTTGAGCTTCATCTTCTTAAGCTGTTTGGGCTTGAGTGGGACCTTGGGGGCGGCCGGCTCAGGCTTGGCGGCCACCACCGGCTCCTCCTCTTCCTCCTCATCGTCCCAGTTAGCGGCTACCTTCTGGGTCTCGGTCACCGACGGCACTTCGAACTCGTCGTCATCTTCACAGTCAAAAGTGAGCGATCCAGAGTGAGTTAAAGCGCAGTGAAGGCTGCATTGCGTTCGTGAGACGCAGCGCTAGGATGATATAGTAGTAGACGCAGGTATTAAGCTGTAGCACGCACCCCAGGAGTCCATCTTGGCTGGCTGTTGCAGTCGATTTGCTTGCGCTTTGGTTGGCGTTTCCTCTTCTCTCCCTGCTCGATTATTGGCCGCCACTAACGCATGCTCATGGATGATCCTAAACTAGTACATCTATCCGAAGTTAGGGTGTACCACAAATCAGCTTATATCGTTATCTTCCAGTTTATCATTAGCACAGCTTAGGATATCTGCTCCTTATCCTTCACCTCATGTCAATAGCTCAATTGCGCGTCATGGTCTCGACCAGCGCCATGTTCCGCAAGGCTCCGCGCCGCGTCGGCCTCCTCAAGTCGCAGCAGCGCCGCCAATTCTCCCAGCAGCAGCACCAGCTGGCCAACAATGATGCTGCGTCCTCGGGTAGCATCTTCTCTGGCAGCTGGAAGATCCCGGCTACCATGGGCTTTGCTCTCATCGGATTTCTGCAGTGGCAGCACCTAAACCACCCGACGGACGAGGAGCGTAAAACGCATCCGGCGGCAGCGCTGCACCGTCTCCCCGGTGCGCACACGGCATTTGAGGACACAATGGCTACCGAGCGCCAGCTGCAGTTACTCAAACTCTTCCCGTACCGAGCCGCCAGTCGCCTCTGGGGCGAAGTGCACGACAAGGAGCTGTACGAAACACGACGGTTTTGTGGATATCTGCAATTCATTTCTCATGCTTTCTCTGTGCTTCTGTGAATGAATGACAGGCCTTCGTGGATGCGTGAGCCCGTCTACAAGGCTTGGACCGCTGTCTTCAACTGCAAACTGGACGAGATGAAGTATCCGCTGCAAGACTATGCCAACCTTGGTGAATTCTTCTCGCGTCCGCTAAAGGAAGGCGTTCGTCCATTCGACACGGTGCCTGGTCATCTCGCGAGTCCTGTGGATGGTACAGTGGCCTCTATCGGAGTGGTAGACGATTCGTCCAACGTGCCGACACTGGAGCAAATCAAGGGCGCGCGCTACCGACTCGACGAGTTCCTTGGTGATCTCCCCTCATTCTTTACCAAAAAGCCCTCTGCTTCTAAAGGCAAGAAAATGTTTCACTGTGTGCTCTACCTGGCGCCTGGCGACTACCATCGCATCCACGCCCCGGTGGACTGGCAGGTCGAGGAACGTCGCCACTTCCCTGGAAACCTCTTCCCGGTAAACCAGACTGCTGCACAACTGATCCCAAGTCTTTTCGTGGAGAATGAGCGTGTAGCACTGCTGGGTGAATGGGAGCACGGTTTCTTCTCCCTTACTGCTGTTGGCGCCACCAATGTGGGCTCTATTGTCATCACGAAGGAGCCGGAGCTCCGTACCAACACTGCTGCGCAGGACCCGCTTGTGGGCCAGTGCATTACGAATAATTACAATGGCAAGGTGGGCACAACGCGTGGCGAGGAGATGGCACAGTTTAAGGTGGGATTGTTTACTTCTCTGCTGGGGTTGCTTAATGCTAACGAATTTATGCCGTGTGCACCCACCGTGCAGTTGGGCTCAACTGTCGTGCTGGTTTTTGAGGCTCCTGAGTCGTTCCAGTTTACGATTAAACCGGGCGACAAGGTGAGTTGTTGAAGCTGTTCTGGTCTTTCAGTATCATTATTGACAGTCACGCGTGCATTTGATCATGCAGTTGATTCTTGGCAAATGCATTGGTAAAGTTGAGTAAATATCCAGAGTGCGGATAACAAGCCTCGTGCTTCTTGCCATAAACTCATGGTGGAAGATCTCATGTCTGCTGAAGCACGATAGCTAGCGCATATTGACCCTGCAGCGTATTCTCATTGCGTCGTGGCAACTCAACTAACCCTTACACAGTTCAGTCATTTATCGGTTAGAGCTGCAAGTTACCCTTGCAGTTAACAGTTTCGAGTACCTACTCTGCTGCTGTTGGTCACTACGTGCATCAAGGTTATTCACTAGTTGGTAGTTCATCACCAGACTCCTGCACTTTTCTCCATTTTATTTGAGCCCACACCAGCGATGATGCTCTACTGGTGTACTCATTACTGTGCCTCGACTGACTTGTAACGCGACCAGACACGAGACCCAGGGAAGCAACCACCGCGGCTTCCCCAACAGCGGCAGCGAGGCCATATGCGTGATCCTGAAAAGCACCAACCTCCACCCCTTTGCCGCCGGGCGTGGTTTTCACCGTCTTCCGTCACAAATTCTTCATCCACAAGGTCCACAAGGTCTTCCTCGAGATGACGGTAAGAAGTGCAGCGAGGCCAATAGCGCGTGCCTTGCTTGCAGCCTCCGCCACCGTGATGCCACCAGGCGTGATATTCGCTGCTCTCGACCACAACATCTTCGGGTAAGCATGTAGTAGGCCGTTCCTGAACCGAGAGACGACGTAAATGTGTCCCTACGAAGTATCACGGCCCGCATAAGCCATCATCAGTACAACAGCACACCACATTCCACAAAACATTTTAAGTCACCAGGGCTCAGCTCGTCCGCAGAAGACACGACGGAGACTGCTCCAACAGCCACGACCAGAAGTATCAGCAGAAAATCTCCTTTCATCTTGTCGATGTCAGGCAGTAGACAAAAAGTGAAGGATTGAGGGACCACATGCTACCGTTAGGTTTTGCTCGGCTTTCCTGGCAAGTTCGATTCGAGTTATCTTGATCTCTAAAACTTCTAGGGTAGTTGACTGCAATCGGAAAAACTTGTATTGTTGCAAAAACAAAAACGCACGAACAGCACTATACTCGACAACGATAAGCTACAGCGCCCGTCCTGTTTAAAGTTGTTGAGGTGAACTCACCTCGTTCACTTCTCCGAGCGAAGCTTGCGGTACGCCTTCTGAGAGGTAGCACCGGCTCCGGCCTTGGCCCCAGCATTCGCGTTCGCGTTCGCGTTGGCATTCGCAGAGGCGCTTGCGGTGGCACTCGCCGAAGCACCACCCGTGCCGGTGGACGTCTTCGCAGTGCTGGTACCATCATCGCTCGTCACTGTCAAGGTCTTGCTCGCGCCGGTTCCAGGGCCGACGTCGACACCGTCGTTAACAACGGTGGTAGGTGCACCGACATGGACACCGTTCACCCCGACGACAGGAGCAGCACCCCTGCCCACGCTAGCGACACCCGGAACGCCCACACCAACACCGACACCATTCACGCCAACACCAACGCCGTTTACACCTACGCCCACACCAGGCACACCAACACCGACACTGGCAACGCCGGGAACGCCGACACTAACTCCTGGGCCGAAGTAGCCAGGGGCACCCACTCCGACACCGACACTAGCCACACCCGGAACACCCACGCCCACACCGGGGACACCGAGTAGTCCGAACGTCTCGGCCACTTGCTTCTCGGCGTGCGTACCGCTCGAGAGTGCCGCGATGGCGATGCAGAGGACGAAGATCTTGTTACTGAACATGGTTGCTGGTTGTTGAAGAGGGGAGACTTGGTCCAATGAAAAGAGTAGAGGGCTTGCTCTTGGGAAGATAGTTCGAGTGGATGAACTCGAAGGAGTAAATTTGAGAATGAAGTGTGAAGTGCGAAAGGCGCGCTTGCGTGGTTGGTGTGGGTGTTGGAGCTATGACTAGGCGTTCGAAGACTGAGAGCGATCGGGCTAATAGCTCAAGAGATCCTCTGGTGAGGATACGGAGGTCCATATGAGATTGAGTTGATGGGTAGTGCATGTCTGCTGAGTCATAGGGGCCAATAGAAGAGGCACATGCAGTGTTCATATACAGTCACTTTAGCCGCAGGAAACGCCGGCTACAGGTTTCCCATTCTCTACATCTTCTTATCCACGTGCCTTGACTTCCATCAATTCTAAAACCAGCCGACCTTATGCGGGCACCATGCTGAGTTACATGAAAAGCAAGGCGAGTCATTTTATACTAAGTTTTGTATGCTTGATGTTGAAGTTAGCTGATTTGCATATCGAATCGAAACCCCGAACTGCAATGTAATTTCAATACAAGCTTTTACCTTATGGCTTTTAGTACTGACTTGGAAGCTCCACATCCAACAAACAAATACAGTAATCATAACACGACACGAGAAGGGGGGAGGGGATCTTATTATAGCACCGCCACTCTCAATCGATAACCAAGCAGATTACCAGCAACGAGGGCATATGGTCTTTTTCAGTGATGCCTATCATAGTTGTGTAGTACAATCCACCAGCATTTGGAAACCATTTCACAGACCCCTGCACGCGGCCACTCACACCCCATTCTCAAATTTACTCCTTCGAGTTCACCGCCTCGAACTATCTTCCCAAGAGCAAGCCCTCTACTCCTTTCATTGGACCAAGTCTCCCCTCTTCAACAACCAGCAACCATGTTCAGTAACAAGATCTTCGTCCTCTGCATCGCCATCGCGGCACTCTCGAGCGGTACGCACGCCGAGAAGCAAGTGGCCGAGACGTTCGGACTACTCGGTGTCCCCGGTGTGGGCGTGGGTGTTCCGGGTGTGGCTAGTGTCGGTGTCGGAGTGGGTGCCCCTGGCTACTTCGGCCCAGGAGTTAGTGTCGGCGTTCCCGGCGTTGCCAGTGTCGGTGTTGGTGTGCCTGGTGTGGGCGTAGGTGTAAACGGCGTTGGTGTTGGCGTGAATGGCGTCGGTGTTGGTGTGGGCATTCCGGGTGTCGCTAGCGTGGGCAGGGGTGCTGCTCCTGTCGTCGGGGTGAACGGTGTCCATGTCGGTGCACCTACCACCGTTGTTAACGACGGTGTCGACGTCGGCCCTGGAACCGGCGCGAGCAAGACCTTGACAGTGACGAGCGATGATGGTACCAGCACTGCGAAGACGTCCACCGGCACGGGTGGTGCTTCGGCGAGTGCCACCGCAAGCGCCTCTGCGAATGCCAACGCGAACGCGAACGCGAATGCTGGGGCCAAGGCCGGAGCCGGTGCTACCTCTCAGAAGGCGTACCGCAAGCTTCGCTCGGAGAAGTGAACATGATGATTTTTCGACAGCAGAGGAATTGTCGCGATGTGATGTCTTATATCCGTGGTACATGTAGTGCGTTTTGCGATCATAGAAATGGTGGTTTTTTTGGTGTTTTCTTATCGTTGATTTTAGCCACGGCTAAACGGCTAAATGCTTCAGATTAAAAAAAAATCAGTTTGGAATTGTCAGCTGAGGCATGAAAGAGCTTTGGGTATGCGGTCGCGTTCTCTTCGTTGCCCCGTGCTTCTTACTTACGTGACTCGCTTTTTCCACTGTTCTCTGTATCAGGACTACCAGCGGCCTACAAATGTTGCAGACTTTGTGGCGGAGGTGGGCGTGGACCCTGCCCTCGGACTCTCACGCGACGACGCCATGACGCGTCGCTCTCTCTACGGCGCCAACCGCGTGACGCCGCCTGTAAACTGTCCGTCCTGGGTCTGCTGTTTGCTTCCGTGTCTCATGCGTACAGCCTCCATGCAGGCGTATCAAGAGGCGCTGCCTCGTGAGGCGACGGTGCGTCGTCGAGTTTCTGCGGCACAGGGTCAACCGGCCTCTCGACGCATGCGGATGGACGCTATGAGCCTCGTCTACGGAGATGTAGTGGAGCTCAAGGCTGGGGACGTGGCGGGAGCGGATTTGCGCGTCGTTGAGTGCTCGGACGATTGCGTAGTGGACCAGACGACGTTGGTGGGCGACGACGGAGAAGACGAGGAAGCGGGACAGGGAGGCACCAGGAAACACATCACGACCGACACGCCACGGCCGCATATTCAGCAGGATCCTTTGCGCTGTGGAAATATCGTCCCTATGACGGCAAGTGTGCTGCAAGGCACGGCTGTGGCTGTGGTGGTTTCGACGGGAGACCGCACGCTGTGGGGGCGAATGGTGACGAATCACGAATGGCCGCCAGCTCCAGGAACTGTGGTTAGGAAGAAGGAGAAAGGGAATGAAGAGGAGCAAACGAATTTGATCGTGTAGGGATAGATGCAAGGCTTCAGAGATTTCATGCACCAGCTTGGAGTTAGATCTGGTCACCGGATACAACTGACATGGCTGTGGCTGGATCGAGTTGACCACCAACATATTCCGAGCATCGGGTACTACATGTAGTAAAGCAGCACGATACATGTTCTGTCCTTCTCCAGTGATCTATCGTCGTCTTCCACCGGCAGCAGCAGGAGCACCACCACCTGCACCACCAGATGGAGGTGCCCCTCCGTCGCCACCGAACAGGCTCATGACAACGATAGGCAGAATGATGTACCACTTCAGAAAGCCAGAGATATGAGTTAAGTTTGGGAGCAAGCAGAAAATATTGCACACGCGGACAATAATGCACGTACGTATTTGCGAAGGAAGGACTGATTTTCCTCTTCGGGCTCGTCGTTGCCGTCCTCGCTCTTCACTGGTTTGACGCCTTGCGGAGCACGGTCGCGCTTGACCACAATGTTCTTTGGAGGTCTACATTATCACCATATTCACACCAGTAGCGCATTTAGTAAGTACCAGGTTAGTATCTCAACAAGACAGAGACCATAGGGTACTTACGACGGTCCGGCTTGCGTCTTCAAGACCGTGCCGAACGGTCCGAAGCGCGCATCCTTAAGACTGCGGGACTGGAAGTCAGCACAGGCATCCTTATCCAAGTTTGGCGTGAGATACTCGATGGCCACGAGCTTGCCACTGTCGGAGAGGTGGAAGGCGAAGTCCTCGCGCAGGCGCATGGCCGCCAGCATGCACATGGGCACGGAGGTCATGACATACGGTGAATACGGGTCAGCCTGGTCTGCCTTGGCACGAACAGTGTAGTGGCGATCTTGGTGCAGCAGAGTTTCCAGCTTCTCGACGTCGTCGGCGCTCAGCGTCGGCAACGCCGAGAATGAGACTTTGGGCTTGGGGGACATGGCGCTGGACACGATCTCCACGACGCCGCGTGGTGTGAACGGCGCGCCGGCAACCAGCTGGTGCTCGAGCTCGAACTTGAGACGTTGCTCAAGCTCACCCAGCGCGGGAATCGATCGCTCATCCTCGAAATCGTCGCCGAACTCTTCCTTAAGTCTGGACACGTGGATAAGTGAGCACAGATCTAGATCTACAAAACAAACTATAAGAGCGATGGTTGCGATTTTAAACAGGACGTACTCGGCGTTCTCCACCTCGCGAGGATCAGCGGAGGCGAATGTCGCCAGAAGCGCCGTCGTGACCAACACGATAAGCAGAGTCCACGTTCTCATCTTTGAGCTGCTTGTCCTCCCTCAAGATTTCACTGACGTGTCACTATATCGAGGCGTAAAGGCCTCTTTTGAATACTAAATTTGAATATTCGCGCACTTTCTCGCGGTACTTTAATGCCCGTGTCTCGGGAGGAGGTTGCACGCGCTATCCGCGAACGCAACGGCAGCACTCAAGCCGGAGACACGCCTTCGTTCGAAACAGAGGAGGTCACAATTGCGCGTAGACTCAGCTTCAGTGGCGCCGCCATGGATGAACATGACGTCGAAGAAGAGGAACAGCAGCAGAATGACGAAGTGCAGGAGCCGGAAGAGCAACGACAGGAGGCCAAGGTGGATACTAGTACCAACAAGGTTCAGATCGTCATTCGCCTCCGACCGCTCGAAGCAGCCGCTAACGAGACAGAGCCCGACTGTTTCCGCGTGTTGTCGGACGTGTCGCTGCTGGCTCAGCCGCCCAAGACGTCGCAGTCCTATCGCTCCACTGGCACAGCCACGAGTTTCCACTTCTCACGCATTTTCCGGCAGGAAACACAGCAGACGGAGCTATTTGAGGCCACTACGAGACCTGTATTGGACGCGGCCTTCGACGGAAAGAGCGGCCTCGTCTTCGCCTACGGAGTCACGAACTCTGGCAAAACATACACGATCAGTGGCTCGATTGAAGCACCCGGTGTGCTGCCACAGGCTCTACAGTACATGATAGACGAGCTACCTAAGCGCAAAGAGAGAGACAAGCAACTGATCACGAGAGTGACGGCCACTTACCTCGAGATCTACAACGAAAATGTGTATGACTTGCTGTCGCCTGCGCTTCGGAAGAGGAGGGCGCTGCGCGTACAGGACTGTGACGGAAAGATTCAGGTGCGAGGAGCTGTAGAAAGGTCAATCAAGACACTGGAAGAAGGTCTGGAGCTGCTGGAAATGGGCCGACGACACAAGCAGGTGGCTGAGACTAATTGCAACTCGGACTCAAGTCGTAGTCACTGTGTCTTCACGCTGCATCTGTACCATCAAGTGTCGCGCTTTTCTTCAGAGCTACGCAGTAAGGTGTCGATCGTTGACTTGGCTGGGTCTGAGCGAGGCTCCAAGAGCGGCGCAACGGGGCTACGCATGCAGGAGGCCAGCAAGATTAATGGCTCGTTGATGAATCTGATGCGCTGTCTGGAGACTTTGCGGTGGAACCAGCAACATCCGCCCAGCTTGCAAAAGATGGTCCCGTTCCGCGAGTCCAAGCTAGCTCGACTTTTTCAGGAAAATCTTGTGGGTAACGATCACGGTCCGCTGGTGATGATCGTGGCGGTGAATCCATCCAGTCACGAGTTCGACGAGACTTTGCGCACCTTGAAATACAGTGCCGTTGCACGCGAGCTAGTGAGGACGCGTACGTCCATCCCAAGGAAAGCTGCACCGACTGCTACGTTTTATGACCTCGATGGACGATTGAAGAAGAGAAGACGACAGTCGACGGAAGCACCTGCACCTCCAGTATCGAGAGCACCCGTTGATCGAGGTCTCTCGGGGACAACAGCTGCTGCGTCACCGCCCAGGGCTAAGACCAAGCAGCGAAAGAGCGACTCAGCACGCCGGCGGCATCACTCGCTCGCTGCTCCAGTGGTGAAGTCGACAACAGCAGAGGTAGCGACGTCACCGATGGAGTCACAAAGAGAGGTTGCCGAGAGGAATTTGTATTGGGTACGTAACCTGTCCATGCTTCGATGTGGCTGTCTATAGTGATGCTTACTCGATGCTTCCAAATGGGTAAACGCGCAGGCCAAGTTGGAACTGGAGAACGAGGAGCTTCGACAGCAACTAACACAGATCCAAGCTGAAAAGGTGCAGATGGAGGTTCGCATTCGCGAAGAAATCGGCAACGAGATGCGCGAGCAATTGCAGCAGATTCGCGCCCAGTACCAAAGCATGTCTCGCCTGCAGCGCGAGGACCTTCCGTCTGCACGTAAAAAGCGTGAGCGTCAACACGCTGAAGAAAGCGAGAAGCTCCGCGCCCATGTACAGGAGCTGCGTGAGAAGGTGAAAGAATGCGAGGACGAGATTCAGCGCATCCACATGCGCCACCAAGCAGAGCTCGACAAACTGCAGCCAAAACTTGTACCAGTACCTGTAGAAGGTGAGAGCATGTGATGCGTGAACTATGAATGCATACTAAACGATGTGCCCACCGTTAATAAGTCAGTTTTTTCATTCCTTACAGTACCGCTGTCAGCCTAACGCGCTTTCGTACGTTGGAACCATGTACTTGATGTTAATAAACGCGTCCTCGCCTCCTGTTCGTTCCAGCAACTCGAGTGTTTCCATGATGACTTCGCCGAGATCTTGTGAACGTTGTTGTCGAAAGTCAATCTCATCTCCGAGATTTCGTCGTTTGCTTTTGAACATGTTTAGTATAGGCAGCATGTGCCGGTAGTACGGTACTAGCAACGGCCCGACGCCTGCCGTCTGTGTGATCTGCTGTAGTAGCAGAAGCGCATCTCGTAGTGCTACGTCGTCACGAGTCTCCAAGTTGGTGCGAAGTACCGGAATCACGCGGTGCAGACAGTCGACAAGTTTGTTTGGGTATCGTTGGGCATATGCAGCTAGCTGGGAAGCACCTTCACGGGCCAAGAAGCTGAACGGGAAGGCTTTCTCGCGCATGCCGTCTACAAAAAGGGGGAAGTATTTTCCGAAATCCAAGTCTTCCATTGGAGCTGTCCAGCGCAAACCAGACTTTCCGCCACTTTTGTCCATTTCGATCATGATAGGCAGCTCGTTGCGTGAGTACGCTTGAGGAAACTTCGAAGCAGGCACCCCACGCTTCTTGAAAGCTCCCGCTACAGGTGGAAGCGCGTCATGAGAAAGTTGAGTGTTGTGCTTCGTGACCTGCACGTGACGATCAATTACCAAGCGTGTAGGTGATGGAAGATGAAGATCTGACATGACATGGTCTCTCTCCGTGTCGAACGAAATAGGTCGTGTGTTGAGTATTGGCTCCGATTTTGAAAAAAGCTTCGGTAGACGCTGCGGTTTTTTGGAACGATGACGGGGCGGATTGCTTGAGCGGCACAAAACTCCCACTGCTACCGCCTTCTGGTCTTCCTGTAGCCGATGTTTCATTTTTACTTCGAGAATGCCCACTACAAGTAATAGAAAAGCTTAGTAAAGTTTAGGCATTAGTGCTAACAACTTCAACGTACCATTGCGTTGTCGTGGATGTGATGAAGGAGCGATGCTCTTCGGGCTGGTAGAAAGCGGCGCAAGCTCTTTTTTCATGGTCACCACCGCTGCGAATTAAATTAGTAAAACTCACTGAGGTATTAGAAACCTCATGCACATTCCACCGCGTGAGTTGATGTCTTGCGAGTTCCTCTCGAGCCTCCACACGCTGATTTATTGCCTCCACTTCTAATATATATTTGCATCAAGACGACATCATCGCGCAAAAATAACCGAATCGCTTGCAACCGTCGCCAGACGCAGCAAAAGCTCACTCAAGATCGTCACACTGCAACGAATTGCCGGCAGGGAGAATGCGCGTTTTCATCACGGATCTGGGCTCATCCTTATCGACGGAGTTGGCACGCAATTGTCAGGATGCTGGTCTTGAAGTCGTCGGCACCGCCTCCCGGGGTGGGAAATCCGAAATGGCCGCGGTCAAACGTCAACTGCTGAGTCATCCTGGTAGTGACGTCGCTGGAGCCGTTAAAGAACCCGTCGCACTGCAAACCGATGTCGTAGCATGGCGTCGACTTGTGCAACAAGCCGACGTAGTCGTTGTCACCTCACTGGTAGCGGACCCGAAACTGGCTATGGAGACACTGAAAGCCTTCGAGAAGCGTCAAGCAACCAAAGATGACGACGATGCAAACGAGGACGACAGCGGCGAAAGTGTCAAACGCTTCATCGCAGTGTCTTCAGTCCTCTCGTGGAGCAAAAACTCACCGTTCGCAGCTTCAGCGCCCGATTCCGGGCACGTCGAGGACGACTTCAAGTCAAGACGCCCAGCACGCAAATATACAGATCTCAAAACTGCCGAGACGCAGATCTTGAGCGCTCACCGGACTGGAGAACTTGAAACTTGCATCGTCGGAGCAGGACTAATTTATGGCGGTGCCCAGTCGCAACTGCAGCTGATCTTTCGCGAGGCATGGTTGCATCCGGATCAGCCCCTACTGGTACCAAGTCTCGCAACGCAAGCTCAGCCTACCAGTCAAGGGCGCAATCTACTGCCTATGATCAGTCTCTATGATCTGGCACTGCTTGTTTTCCGTGTAGTCGCCTCACCGTCACCTCCTCCCAAGAAATATGTGCTCGCAGTGGACAGAGCTAGTAGCAGCACGACTCTGCGTGACGTATGCCGTGGAGTTAGCACATTGCTTGCCTCAGGGCGTCTGCGCGACCGTGAGGAGTCCGCTTGTGCAGTTGACGGTAAGGCAGACGCACTACTCTTGGACGAGGAGGAAGAGCTGGTGACGCCACTTCAGCTACACTTGCGCTTTGATACATCTGCCGGGGCGATGCATACGTTGGTGGCTCCTGAAGAATGGCGCCACTACTCACGCGGACTACTGGGAAATCTTGCCTTCTTCGTCGATGACTTCATTCACACCATGGATCTGCGTCCACTACGCACCGTTATTCTGGGCGCGCCTCGAGCCGGTAAAACCTTGCTTAGCCGGAAGCTAGCAAAGGATTACTATCTGCCATATTTGTCTCCAACGACTCTACTGCAAGAGCTTTTCGCATCCGACAAGCCCAAGGCTAGTCAACTTGACCCAGCGAGACCGCAAGGCGACGAGGACAAGCAAACATTGCGTGAAGAGCTACAACAGTGGGCTCCAACTGCGGGTGGTTCGGGCGACAAGGCCGCCCAGCTCTCAGAGAAAGCCTTGGTAGCGTTGGTACGCTGGAAGCTTCGTAGTGCTGCATGCCGTAACCAGGGATATGTACTGGATGGGCTTCCAATCTCATCAGCTCAGGCAAAAAAAATCTTCACGCAGGAGCCCAGCAGCAGCGACACTAACGCTGACGAAGAAGGTGTGTTGAACGAGGCTGGAGATACGGTAACCAGCAACCCAGTTGACGGGGCGGACGGAAGTGAAGCTGCAAATGGGGACGAGAATACTGATGAAGCAACTGCAGCCCCTGCGGTGGATGTGGAAGCGATGCTGGCGCGTTTGAAGCCCAGACAGCAAGCCGAAGTGCCGAATCGAGTGATAGTGTTACAGGCTCCTCGAGCACTGCTAGAGATACGTGCGCAAGCGCTATCAGAGGCCGAAGCTGAGCGCACGGAGAACACCCAGGATGCGTTCGCTCGGCGTTTCGACGAGTTCGAAGCCAACGTTGAAGCTCTAGAGGCCTTCTTCGAGAAACCGAAGAAGACAACCGGTTCGAAGACAGTCACTGCAGATGGCGTGGAAGTGCTGGAGCTGAGCCTGCGAGACGAGCACGGATACCGCGATGATGCAGCCTTTACTGTTCCCATCCAGCGATACGTGGAGCAAGGAGGCCGAGCCCCGCGCAACTTTCATCCAACGCGGGCAGAACTGCACGAACAGCGCCGTGCTGCGGAGAAACAAGCTCGTGCAGCTGTATTTCGCGCTGCGCAACTCACCCGCGAACAGGACGCGCAAGATGAGGCAGCCCAGCAGGCGAAAATGGCTCGGGAGCGTGCACGCCTTGAACTCCTGCAACGCGAAGAGGCTGAGCTGCTTGAAACGCGTGCTAAACCACTGAGAACGTATCTCATGGACACGGTGCTGCCTGCACTGACCGAAGGGATGCTGGAAGTCGTCAAGGTACAACCCACAGACCCAATTGATTACCTGGCAGAGTTTCTCTTTCGAAAAGGCCAGGAGCTAGACGCTGAGATTAACGAAGCCTAGGAGAGAACCCACTGCTTAAATCAATTACAAGCATACATGCTTTTCGTTATAAACAGCTTTCTAGGGTGCTGGTCAGTTAACGCCCTTGCTGCGGCCATCGTGTCGTCCCCCTTGCTCTCGATCGGAATGCATACGCCGCTCACGAGCATTGGAATTAAAGCCACCACCTCGCCCAAACTCTCTTGAGCCACGTCGCTCATTATATCGGCCACCGTTGTTACCGCCATGCCCATCACGCGCTGGCAACGAAGTTCTTGGCCGCGAACGTGATCGAGATCTTGCTTGAACCGGGTCACGATATTGCTGCTGCGACTGGTTAAAACGGTGTTGCCCGGCAGGTGGTCCCATTGAGCGATCACGTGCATCAGCCGCAAAGCTATTGCGTCGTTCTCGTGCTTCTGCATTGTGTGGCTCGTTCTGCCACCGTCTCGATGGCGACCGGACACGCTGCACTCCTATGTTGGTACCGTCTCCATCAAAACTTCCCACGGGATAATGAAGTACCAACTCTGAGTTGCTCTTGACTTCCTCGCCATCCCGTTTTGTATCCTCGCGCATATTTCGGTCTCGATCTCTGGGTGGAGAGCGACGAGGTAATACTCGCGCACGCTTCCGACCCGCCGGGCTAACATCGCTGTGAACAGCACTACTCGCACTTTCATTACCACCGTCGGTTCTTGCGCGAGTGTCAGTCACTGGTGGATACTGGTTATTTGTTCCAATAGCCCTTGGTCCAGCCCGGTCTACTTGACCAGAGGATTCGTAGTGCTGGCCGTGGAATGACTTGGACCTTGAGCGGGATCGAGATCTACGCTCCAGCAGGGCACGCGATCGTTTGTTTCCACTCAAGGCCGGCCCGTATCGACCCTCTTGACTCTCTCCCCTTGACCATTGTGCAGACGGAGAGCCACGGTCGTATCTTGAATACCGATGATCGCTATTCGAAGTTGAGTCACGCTCACGACGCCACACTGGTGTATTGCGGGCGCTGCCATTGTGCGAAGAGAGAGGGGATGGCTCGGGAGTACTTCTCTCACTAGAGCAAGAGCGACGTGGAGATAGCTGGGGCCTCGTCCGGACGGCCAGAGACGAACATCTTCTAATTCTCGCGCCAGCTTTCAATTCCCAGCGAATCTGTAGAGGTTGCCCAAAGTCGTCACGAAAGACTTGTGCTGCCCGCTCGGCGTCCTCACGGTTGTAGTAGTGTAGGTACACGGTGCCAGGCTCATTTCGCATTAGCTTCTGCCAGTTCTCTCGAGGGATATCGCACCGTGGCACCGACTTGTTAAATGTATACCGCTGGCTCAATGCTGCTGCAAACGCTTCCCGATCACGATCCTGATTGAAGCGGATACCTGTGGACTTGCGCTCAAAGCGCGTATTTCGGACAATCAGCGTTATCCAGCCACGCACATTCTGCGGCACAAACGCTGTGCCATACAGTTTCCGCTGGTAAAACTCTCTGTCCTCTGGTCGCTCAAAACTTAACTCTTCGTAACAGTTCATCTTCCGAGTATCAAGATCAGTATCGCCACATTCATCGGTGACAGAACTTGGTCCTCTTTTAGCCTTCGGAGAAGAGCGCGATACGCCAAAAAACGAGGCCGCGTATGATTCTCGGTCCGATGCCATTTCGCGTTTCGTAGCGCAGCTTAAACGAGCAATAAGGTCTGGTAGCGTTTTCCCGTCGACATCATACACTTCGTATCCCATCATTTGTGTCACTGACCCCGTCTTGCTGCTCTTAATGTCAGGAACTTGAGCTACGAGATCTGTCGCTGCCATAAAGATGGAATTGCGCTTCCTGGATAGACGCATCAAAGCTCGATCTTGCGTTGAAAACGATAATCTTTTCAGCGGCACCGGATTTTTAGTTCGCTTTCGTTGCGCATCAACAGGCTCATCCTTTGGCAAGCTTGGGCTTGATTGAGGAGATACTAATGGCAACGTAGAAGTTTTTAACGAGCGCTTAGCACCACTCACTGTGGCCTCAGTGGTACCGGCTGAATCCACCGAGACACTTGCCTTGTGTCCCACGATGCCGGTCTTCGCAAACGCCCGCTTGGGAATTTTAAATGACTCTGTGTTACGAGGAGGCACCGATAATTCTTGTTTTGGCGCCTTCCTGGGGATTGGCATTTCATCAAGTATCAGTTTTTTTTCGTCAAGCTTCTTCTCACCTTCCACCAGCTCAGCTGCGCCTTCAGCGTCGACAACTGGCTCCGCTTTCACATGGTCTTCAGACTCAGGTCTCGATGGTTCAGCCAACGCTCCATTCATCGAGAGGGAAGACGGAGCCATCCTAGTTGCATCTGCGTCTGTCCCTCGAGGCTTCTCTTGGGACAATTGTTCGCTTTTAGCACCCTCGGAAGCTTCGAATTCCACCTTCACGTTGATTTCAGTCGTTTCTAGGTCAGAAGATTTCTCCTTCAAGGCGACAGAAGCTTCTCCAGCGTTATCTTCCGACTTAGCGGGTTCAGTCGCACTTCTTGAGACTCCATAAGCATCTCCGTCTTCGCCTCCGATCGTCTTCGGGCTACTTAAATCTCCTGTCTTGTCGTCGTCCTGCTTTCCCAGATCTGAAGGCTGGTCCTTACCTATTACGCCCTTATGTATTAAGCGAGACTTCACTTCACTTTTATCATCAACATCGTCTTTTACCGGATCTTTCTCGGCAATAGTAGCGGGGTCAATCTGCTTGGTTTTGCTTTTTTTCGAACCCATTGCTCTGTGCTTCACAGTTTTGACGGCAGTGTCCTTACCAGATTCCGGTAGCACTCGTGGTCGCCGTCGAGGTTCCCCCTCATCCTCGACATCAGCTTCCACGCCGGTAGAAGTCGTTTGTCCACCACGTGCCGCTCGAACCGCCCGCAAACGAATCCTTTCCTTGTGTCTTAGCGCCTCAGCCGACTGCTGACGCTTGAGCTTGAAGGCCGCCATTCTGTCGTGCTCTCCAGAAGTTACACGCATGGCGTGAAGCTTTTGCTTCCGTTGACCTCTCAGTGCTGCTGCTTTCGCTTTTGCTGATTCTACAGGAGACTTCGCCTTCCTTGCCTCCTCAACACTGGTAGAGTGTTTGTGCCGAGCCTTCACAATTTTCTTCGGCGGTCTGTGTTTTTTATCCTTAGCGCCATCACCCCCTCTTGATGGCACATCATCGTTGCTGTCACCCTCGTCCCGACGTAGCCGCTTCTTCTTAATGCGTCTCCTGGCATCTCTCACTTCCTCCTTCTCTAACGTCTTTCCCACCTTTTTGGGCGTCACTTCCGTAGGCTGCGACGAGGAGTCGGATGAGTCGTCATTGTTCAGCGCCGCTTGTAGATGCTTGAGCCAAGGTAGCCCCTTCCGCAAGCGCGACGCGTCAGACTTCACCATGCCGCTGATAGACTTCGATTGGAGACCAAGTTAGCTTCGTGTGCTTAACGTAACATAATGTGTGCCACATATAAAATACTGTGTTTTCTATTACACAAGTTGAAGCGGTCTTGATTGGAGCTTGGAGAAGAAGAAGAAGACTACTGCGCATCGCGCCATCCACGACTTCGTCGAGACTGCGATATTTTAATTGACAAACATGGTTAAGACCGGAAGAGGAGCGAAAAAAAGAGCGATGTAATGCACACGTACCAAAGCTTGCATGAGCTCCTGCTCGCGCTGTTGCAGCTGCTGCACCTGCTCCCGCAAATGCCTCATCTCGTTACTTGGACTGCTATTTCCGTTTTGGCGCTGTCGTAGAGCCCTGTTTTCAGCTTCAATCTCTTTAAGACGTTGCTTTGCTATCAGTGCTCGTTGTGTTAACTTATCATGGTCGTCCTGAAGGACCTGGAGCTGGTTGCGCCGCGAAGGGGATACAGAGGGTACGGATGGTTTCAATGCACCACGAGAAGATGGCGATGTGTTGATCAATGGAAGCAAGCGCGAGGTGGACGCAACAGACACTAGACTAGGCTGTCGTATAAGCTGATTAGTAGATTGATTTGCCATCGGGCCAGCAAGTTGTAGCCGAAGACGCAGTGCATGATTCTCTGTTCGAAGTACGTGGTTTTCATGCCGCAGATTACTGAGCTCTAACTCAATGGGATCCACTTGAACTGCTGGCTTGTTGCGAATACTCTTTGCCCGGGTGGCGTAATTCAGTGTGCTTAGTGTGTCCTCCAACGCTACCGCTGACGGAGATACGCACGCAATCATAAGGGTCAAACTCTGACCTCCAAGCGAATCCATCAGAAGTTTGGTCAGCTTGCTGTCTCGATAAGGGATGAAACTACTATTGGTCGCTGTACTGGCGTTTCCTCCTGCCGACGATGCTGCCAATGCTGAGATAACCTTCCCCAAAGTTAGAAGACTACGGTTGATGTTGCTAGTTTCTTCGGCATTGCTGGATTTTGTTTCTTTTAGCCGTTCACTACCAGCCAGATCCACAAAGCTCATTTTCCCGTATCGAGTGACACAATGACTCTTCCCGCTGTCCGAATCGCGCGCCTCAGTTCGATCCACATGGACAGTTAGCAGCGAGTGACTGCGGCTTGAATCGGCATTCATACTATGTGACGCTACGTGACGATTTCGCTGGCCTTCAGCAACGACAGCTAACACATCTGAGAGCGAATCGCAGCTCACCACAAGCAGGTCCTGCACGTAGAACCCAGCGTGTGCGTTCCACCGCACATTTAAGGCCCCTGATCCCGGATTGAGTAGATCAAAAACTTGTTCATTGTAGATTTCACAGTAAGAAGCACGAACGACCGTCTTCACGTCGATTGGTGCTTGCTCTAATAGCGAGAAGAGATGTTTAAGCGCTCGCGGAATCAGTCCATCCGATAGATCCAATGAACTGGAATCCCCAATTCGCTCACTTCGGAATCCACTACCTGCTAACATCTCGTCGAGGCCCGACATGCTGTAAGTTTTGCCTGATCCAGTCTGGCCGTAAGCGAAGACAGTGGCGAGATACCCTTCCACTACTGACTCGAGTAGCGGGATCACCCCACAAGTGCGAAAGAAATGTCCTTGCGAAAGCTCCTCCGACGCGCAAAGGTCGAACTGGAAGCTGCGAACGAGCTCACGAGCTGATCCTGAATTGCTGTTACCGGTGTTGCCGCTGTTTGGTGCGGACACTACTTGGAGTGTCGTAGGCTGCTTGGGCGGGAAACGAAGCACTGACTGGTCCCCTCTGGCGCGCTCTGTTGCGTTCATTGGTCGGCACCGGGCCACGACACGTACCGCATTTGCACGCCTTCTTGGTTCGATAGCGTCGTGGCCAGTCTCTCGAATAATCGACAAGTTTGCTGCTCCATTATCTGCAGCTCGGCGGGGGCTTCTGTCAGCCCGTGGGGAAGGAGCACCAGGTGTCCGCTGTCGCAGCATCTGTGGTAGCCGTGGAGACCGCCGCGACACCCCCGGCGAACGCAGGCGACGTATCCGTCGAGCTCCTCTGGGTGGAACAGCGGTTATCATAGACACACTCAGCTCGAAAAGAAAGCGCTTTGTTTTTTCGACAAGCGCATTTTATGACCGACTTTTGAAAAAAAGGTACTGTAAACGGTACGTTTTTTGGTACTCATCGTCAATCTCGACGTAAGCTTACTGCAAAACTTCTACTGGTACATGCAAAGGCTGGCTGGCATAGACTCCCTCATCGCTATTAACTAAGTGTATTTTGCGTTTTTTCTTCTTCTTTAATTTTGCATTTACCAGCGCCCTGTATGCATGCCAAGATGTCCGACTCACTTTTTTTTGGTCTCCCTACAGTATTGAAAACGTCCTCTAGGATAAAAGGCACTCCTTACTTGTGAGCAACTTATTAAAAACATTAAAGAAGTAAAAGGTAAAATGCTCCCTAACTTAGACACAAATCTCCGGAATCATCCAATTGGGCATAGTAGGTGTTTCCGAGCGTTTGTGTGGAGGACATTACAAATCGAGCGCCAGTAAAATCGTTTCTGAGTGTCATTCCAGCCTAGGAGCTTCATCATGCTGCATGAATGTTGCTAGACGCAAGCTCCATTCACAGCATACTAGAGCTCGTTATTCCCACGCAATCAGTCCTTAGGTGTATAGTTTTCCAGGTATGAGGGCAGGGTTGATGATGAACCCTAACGGTTGCTTCTCTTAAAAAACACTAACAAACAATAAGTAAACAGGTGCGTTTTCGCGCAAGCAACTTGATATACTCGCCCAGCGTAACCAACATGTTGAACAGGTTGTTGCTATTCATTTTGTATTGAGATTTAGAGTGGAAGTACCTAGGTAGACTAACTATTTGGGCATAAAAGCGAAATCCAACACGATTCCCTCAAAATGAGCCAAATTCACCTGCCGAATGCAGGCGATATCGCTGCACGATTAGGCTCGCGGGTCCTAGCTCGACCAAGAGTATTTAGCATCAAGCGCAGCAGCCACCACATACTACCTCACGAACGTGCTCAGGGTTGTCAGTGAGGACGTTCTGGTATGCTACTTTTTTTCGTTTATGGGGATGCAATTGGATGTCGTATCGACATTTATAAGGGATATGAGTAGATCAGTGAGGAAACACTGGAGAATAATGTTTGAAACTTGATAGTTTTAATATTCCTTCCGGCGTCCTGTTCATTTGAGACTTTCCCATTGTTAAGCACCCCCAAAATAAGAATATCGGTGTGAAACTGTTTTACACTTTACAACTGAGGGGTGAGACGTGAATTTAATCGAATTCATGTACCGGTACTGTATATGGGCAAAAAGTAAACATGTACCGTGTATGACACAAAAACATGCCGTGAGGACCGAGATCCACATAATTATATACCGCGTTGACACGCGTCCGCAATTTTGGATCGATCCTCGACCGTATAAATGGCGTTCCGTTCCTCTCTCTCGGCGCTGTGCCTGGCGCTAACGCTTGCCGTCGCGCAGGCAGCGCGCACTGCTGTGGTGCTGGAATCTCCGGAGCTGCAGAAGACGCATTCCAAGTTCTTCAAGCTGCTTGAAGGTGCGACGACGTTGTTGATATATTGCGCGCTCGAAGTTAAGTATGCTGACTCTCCCTTCCTGTCTGTGTATGTATGTACGCTTCTGCAGCGCGTGGCCATGAACTGAGCTTCTTCGCCGGCGAGGAGGAGAAGCCGTTGGAGCTGGAGCACTTCGGAGAGCGCACGTACGAAAACCTGGTGCTGTTTACGCCTCAGAAGGCGCTGGGCTCCTTGCGCAAGTCGGACTTGCTGCACTTTGTGGAAGAGGGTGGTAACGTGTTGCTGTCGGCCAGCAAGAAGCTCACCAAGGTGCAACGCGAGTTTGCGCTCGAGTGTGGCGTCGAGTTTGAGAAGAAGGGCAATGTCGTGCTGGACCACGTCAACCCCATTGCGGACGACGACGATATCTACAACTCAGTGATCGCTGCCAAGGACTTCGTAGCCTCGGAGCGTGTGGTAGGCTCACTCGCTTCTAAGCCCAAGCCCGTCGCTTTCTCCGGTGTGGGCATGTCGCTAGAGCCTAACAACATCCTGGCGTTTCACGCTCTCATGGCCCCTGCCACTGCGTACTCGGCCAACCCGGTGAAGCCCATCACAGACAAGGTGGTGGCCAGCGATCTGCTGTTCGGCAATCAAATCGGACTCGTGACTGCTGTGCAAGGTCGTAACAACGCCCGCCTTGTCTTCGCTGGCTCGCTCGATCTCTTCAGCGACAAATACCTCGGCAACAAGGACTTTGCCAATGCCGAATTTGCTGACGCCGTGATCAAGTGGGGCTTTCAGGAGAGCGGCGTTTTGCGCATGACCAACGTGAAGCACCACCGTGAGGACGGCTCGCAGCCCGCCAAGATGCTGAGCGATGCGAACCGTGGCGACCAGCCCATCACACTGTACCCGGATGCCGAAGTGGCGCGTGACTCGCTCGTGTACCGTGTGAAGGACAACCTCACGTACTCGCTGGACCTGCATGAGCTCAAGGACGGTAAATGGGTGCCGTACAAGGCGGACGACGTGCAACTCGAGTTCGTTATGCTTGACCCGCACGTGCGCACGACGCTGACCCACGACAATAAGGGTCATTTTTCAGTGACGTTCCAGGCGCCTGATGTGTATGGAATCTTCCTCTTCCGTGTGATGTACCGCCGTCTGGGTCTCTCTACGATCTATACGACTACGCAGGTTTCCCTGCGCCCGTTCAAGCACGACGAGTACGAGCGCTTCATCCCCGCTGCATACCCATACTACGCCTCGGCCTTCTCGATGATGGCTGGTGTTTTCTTGTTCAGCGTGTACTTCCTGTTCTACGATGGGAAGAAATAAGACAGCGCATGCAGGCAGCCTTACCAAAAGGCAAGAAGACTCAGGCCTCAATATCGCATGGAATTGATTGGCAACATCTGCCGTAACCAGGCCAATACACATTTTCGACTTGAATGTGTACAACATGCTAGGATCCTTGCTCGTTGAAACACTGTTACATGTATTGGTGGACTCCTTGTAACAAACGAGAGCATCAACACGTCAACATCTCTACCTGGTTGCAATCTCGAAAGGCAATTACATGCATAATCTTATAACTTGGTCTCTCAGCTCGACATTTAAAGCCTAAGCCAGCTGCTCCTTCAGCGGCGCTGGCACTACTAGGTCGTGACCGGCGTTTGGCACATTGAAGCGTTGCCTTCGCGCTTCCTGGCCCGGCGAGTGGGCCATTGCAGTCTTTTGAAGCTTCCCGGGGCTCATTTCGCGAGATGCAACACTGTGCGCATCAGAATCTGACTCGGTGCCATCCGAGTCCGTATTCAAAGCGGTCGCCAATGACCGATTGCGACGACCACGAGATTGATATTGGCGCTTGGCGCCCAGGGCACCTCTTCTCTTGTTCGAACTCGCGTGTATGTAAACACGCTGTAGGCTACGGAGAGCGTCTTCCGCCCCATCTTGTTCCTCGGGGGTCACATCGACATTACGCACGTACGTTGAGCTCCCTAGCTTTTTCGGGATCGGAATATCCGCGATGGACTCGCTCGCGAGTTTCTTCGAGATGCGCATGGGATTGCAGCACAGTCGTGACGACAGAAAAGCTCGGAGTGTAGTACCCTCAGCAACATCCAGCACACCCTTAAAGAAGGCATCGATAAGTGCCGCTGCGTACACTTCTTCATCGTGCGACCACGGACCGCTGCGTCGGAAGACACGTACAGGACTTACACTAGGTGTGCTGACCAAGCTGGCTGTTCCCGTGCTAGATACGCTGGCAGTGCTAAGCTTACGCTCGCGCTTCACTGGCGTAGCCGCCGGAGGAGGAACTTTCTTATGCGCTTCCTCGTGAGCTAGACGCAGTTCGGTAATGCGGCTTTCCACTTCAAACAGTTCCTCAGAAAATCCATCGTCGTCCGAGCTATCAGATGAGGCATTGCTGGCTGCTGTGACCTTGCGCACATACGTAATGGAGCCGACGTTGTCTGGAAACTTGCGTTCACCCATGCGCTGCGGTGCGAGCTTCATAGACAATTGCTTCAGCGTGCAGCCTAGCTGTTGGCACAGGTAGGTGACGAGCTTAGTGCCTTCAGGCAGATCCAGAGATCCGGCTGTAAAGTACTTGAACATTGTCGTGACGAATTCTTCTTCCTCGGGCGACTCGAAACCTGTGCGGATGATCGTAGGCTTGCCGCGTTTGGGCTTGAAGTCATTACGACCTGCCTTCCTCTTGTAGCCATGACCAGATGCCTTCTGGTGGAGACGAAGTACATCGTCGTCGTCGACTTCATATTCACTCAGCTTATACAGCCTGCGCCGTTGTGAATAAATGTCATCTTCGTCTCGGGAGTAACGGCGGCTGTTCAATAGTCCGGAGGTGAAGTTGGCCTCTCGGAGCTCTGCCAACTCGCGCTCAACTTCCTGTCGCACCAGCTCGCTTGGAGGAGGACTGGCAGCTACAAACACCGATGCTCCAACCTTCCTTGGGATTTTCCGCCCAGCTAGCGACTCTGTTCCTAGTTTCATTGAAACGCGGCGGCGGTTGCAACATAACTTTTCTGCCAGGAACTTGCGGAGCGTCACTCCCTCAGGCAAGTCCAACAATCCTTCAAGGAAGAAGGACACGAGTGCTGCAGCGTACTCTTCTTCAGCAAGAGACCAGACCCCACTGCGCAGATAGTTCGATGAGGGTGAAGACGGCGTCTTGGCAGGGCGACGCTTGATGGCGGCGTCGGCCTGGACTAGCAGGTCAAGTTTGGACAAATTGTCCTCTTCCCAAGCAGCGGAAGAGGGATTCTGCTCCTGAGTTTTTCTTTTTTTTGTTTCCTCTCCGCTCTGGCGGCTCCTGGCAGCAACCGCTTTTACGGCATCATCGGCCGACCGAGTGAAGATCGGCTTAAGAGACTCTCGTTCCTCTTGTTTGTACTCCTGCTCCTGACGAATGTAATACGGCGTCGGCTTGACGTCATCTCTGTGGTGCACATCGACCTGCGAAGCCACGGGCGAATCGGCCGACGGTTGCTGGAAGTCCTGGAGGATCGCTACGGCACACTGGAGCTCGTCAGCGCTCCACTTGCGGCTAGGTTCACGCTCCTGGCGAAGGGGAGGCGCGCGCGACGCTAACTGTTCCTCCTCGAGGGCAGGACTCAGGATCATGGAGAGATCCATAGTGTCCCGTGTTGTTCGCTTTTCTCTCTTGTTCTGCTTGCGCTTGGACTCGAACTGAGGGCCAGAGCAACCCACCAACCACAGCGGTCTGCCCCTCTCTGATGGCGACACTGCGACTCCAACACAGCAGGTACATGTATAGCTGTACGTGTGTGTGTCACGTCACGCTTTATCTTGAATTTTGTAGGAGGTTGCACCTGAGTGCAACCTCTTACAAATTCCAAGCGTTTCGTGAACAGGACGTGTCGCTACTTCACCAAACACTATTTCTGCCCGTGCAAAAGGACCGGAGTAGAGCTGCCAGACAACCATGACACACTTACCAACTACTATGAAGCCTTCACCACGAAGGCGGCCCAGGGAAACACGCTGGCAAAGACGTGAAAAAAGTGAGGTCTAGATCAAGGCAACAACAGTACATCGCGGATAGGGTTCACCAGACGTGCTTGGCTGCAGTCCAAGTATTCAGCGCAACGCGAAAGCATTCTTGTCTTCTCGTTTCGTGCAACTGACCGTCGCGGAAAAGCAAGGAAACACTGGATGCGTTCGCGATGCCAACATCACTTCAAAGGATGGCAAGCTGTCAGTGTCATCGGTATTGTCATCAGGACAAGTTGCAGTTGCCTGCAACTTGAGCTTTACATGTCCAAGTTTCTATGGAACGTCCGAGGGATTTGCGACTCTACCTCAAGTGAAGAGAAGATCAGCTTCGAGGGCCTCAAATTGAGGCAACACTCGTGTAACACGAGTCGTGTTGCGTCGCTGCATTTAATATTATTCGCAGAACTGATGTAAAGCCCGCGGGTTTAATACTTTGAAGCAGCCCAGAATCTGGATATGGCTCGAAATCCGTGATACCAGGGCTGAATTTCTATGATCACATGTGGATACTCTGCTTGGCGTCGCTGCAGTCCTGATTTTGCGACAAGAACTGCATCATGCATCGAACGAGCCGTCGATAATAGTTTCGAAAATGTGCAGATCGCGTCTCGCGAGTGCGAGTCACACATAGCAGGTTCCAGAAGTATATTATTGGGCTAGCTACCTTTCTAAAACATCGTTAAAACTATAAGTTTTAAGTTGTAGTCTACAACACCGACAATAATACCAGCGGCTTTCTTTTTAGGTAGAGCTTGCCCTTCATATGAACGACATCCATACACAATGTTATCACACTTTGTGTATCTGGATTCAACGAACGCATTTCAATTACCGGTACTGTAGTAAGATATGAAACTTGATAGTGCATAAATGTACAGGCGTGTTACAACACTTCAACGCGCATTGCAAATTTCGGCGCAACACAATATGATTGTACTTGTCTTGCGAAAATCTCAACGCCCTGGTGATATTCACAGCGATATTTCAAAGGCGAATGCCAAATAAATCAAGGTACCGATACCGTATATTGGTTCGCGGGCTGGTGGCCCTACGGATCCACAGTTCTTATGTATAGCTCGTAAGAGCTGTCGATTGCCGCCCAAAGGCCGTTTGTCTCCCAACAACCTTCGGGGATCGGTCAGAGTTTTTTGGAGTACTGAGTCTATAGCTAAATAAGTCCCTAACGACGGATATCGCTGTGCATGGTAGTACTTAAGCAAGCGAGTCGTAGACTGTTACTAAGTATTGACGAATATCGGAGAGCAACAGGTACACTTAAAGTCCAAAAAGTACGGAACGGCTTCGGTACCGTAGTGTTATGAACCGAATACTAAACACTATATTAGAAGTGCAACGGATAGAGCATACAGGTAAGAGCCGGTAGAATCCAGTAGAGTAGAAGATTCACTTGGAATAGTTAAAGTAGTATTAATGTAAGTGGCAGACGTAAAGCGGCTGTGGAAGCTTCGAGAAGCTTCCATCCGCTTAAACTGCGGGGCGGCACATTGTATTCTGCGCGCCTGCCCCCAGCTCCGCTCTTTTCTTGATATACTGGTAGCACTTGTTGGTCCCAGCAACCTGACCAAGAGAGCCCATGCCGACGAACGCTCAACTGCAAGCCGAGATCGACCGGCTCAACCAAGTGATGGCAGACCGCACGCGAGTGCCGACCAATCTGCCAAGTTCACCGGCAAGAGGGGAGAGGAGGTACGCGAATGGCTGTTCCAGATAGAGAACGCCTGCCGCATCAAACAACATCCCGATCGAGGACGCGAGAACGCGCCTCCCGGGAGTCGCTGGGTCGGCGATGGAGAAACCGGCTTCGGGATGGATCCTACATTGGTCAAACGACTCGAAGCAAGGAGAACACGGGGGGGGGGATTTTCCGTAAGCATGTGCTCCAACACTTCGAGGCGTCGAACTACCAAGCTGTACTGCGTGAGAAGCTTCAGCGACTCAAGTGTGGTGAAGTACTTTTCGAAGAATAAGAAGGTGGGAAGCGACAGTTGGTTATTATTCCGGATCAATAACCCGGCCGATCCGAGTATGAAGATCTGGATCCGGATATGACGGATCGTGGCAGAAGTCATAACCATTCGGACGGAAGCGACGAAGCTGACTAAGACCCAAGTGGAAGACCGCAAGGGCCGAGATCTGGATATCGTGACACCCGAGATCCGAGTGAGTAAGATGGATATCTGGGCGATCTAAGCCCGGGGCCCGAAACCAAGATCCAGAAATATTCCTGATCGGGGTATTCCTGATTGGGGGTGGATCCATGATTGGCCACGATATGATTATTGCGCCACGGATCGGGGGAAAGCAGGTGTGGATACAGCTGGAAGAGATGGACCAAGAAGAGAAAGGACAAGCAGCCACGTCTGGCAAACGATTTGACGAGTCAAGGACAGAGGAAATAGAGATCCAGGCTGGTATAGGCTTAACCTTTAAATCAGAGACGAATTTGCATTGTACTTCACAAGTGCCTTCCTGCTCCCAAGAAACCGGATTACTTTGGCCGTACGGGATAATAGAAGGTTGGTTATAGTAGATCTAGAGTTGGTTGTGACACCTGGATAATATATTGGCCAGATCATACCACCTAGTGAGCTTATCCTACGAGTGCAGATCTAAGGTTAACCAGATATACTACTTGGCTGGTTATACCTATCGCCTCTCAACTCTCAAGATCCCGCTATAGGAAGCGGCATGCACGACGAAAAGGAATTTAAACGCAAGGGAACACACCCGCAAGGCAACCCTACGGTCGGATCTCAGATTAAATCCGCCAGATCTTACAAGCTCGAAGGACTCGCTTGTGATCTGGACCCTACATCGGACGTAGAGTAGAGATCTTCCACTACTACTCCACCAAATCCCCACGTCTCGCCAAGACATTCAAGCTTCTACCCCTTGAACACCTCTGCAGTTACCAGAGGAGCAAGATCCCGCCCTGCCGATGGGTACACAAGGTGAGAAAAGTTCGGCAGATCACGGACCATCGGGGGACACCCTCCGTTAGTCGGTGTCTGGGTACTGGTGGGAAGTCGGATCCAGCAATCTCGCAGATTTTGCTGATCCCACTACACCACACAAGCAAACAGCGAACATCGAGTCCTACAACGGCGAGTACTCGGCTCTTATCTTCCAAGTTGAAGGCATGAGCATGCTCAACCAGGCTCACTACTACGCAAACGGGCTCAAACCTTGCACACGTAGCTACGTCAAGTTGGAGAACCCGGAGACGCTGAGCGATGCCATGGACCTAGCGGTCAAGTAAGAGGTCACCCACTTCGTGGATGATGTGCGTGAGTGTCGATCCCGCGAAGACAAGAAACGCACCACTGGTAACCAGCCGTCCGGCCAAGACAGACCAGCCAAGGGGAAGTCGTTCCGAGGAAGAGGTCGGTTCAAGCCAAAGTCGGGCGCCAAGCGTACCAAGAGCCGTACCTGTCACTTCTACAAGAAGCCTGGCCACATCAATGCCAACTGCTTCGCCTGGAAGAAACAACAAGGTACACAGGGAAACGAGCAACCACGTCAGTGAAAGAGAGCCTGACGTGGCCGAGAGCGTAACCAGAACAACTAAGGTTGAGAATATCAGCCTTAACGCTCTGTGTGAAAACCCTCTAGTCTACAAGTCACGCCCGTTGTTCTCAGTAACAGGAGAGATCACCGTGGGCGGTCGGAGTTTCTCCACTCAGCGTATGCTGTTGGACTGTGGTGCTACCACGATCTACGTGTCGAAACGTTGTGTCGAGCAGCACCAACTCCAGCCAACGAAAGTCAACGACAAGAACATCCGCGCCAATCTTGGAGACAACCAAATCATAGAGGCGGAACTGGAAGTCCTACCTCTTGACGTCGCGATGTCTGGTGTACACGAAGTGTACAAGTGTGCCGCTGTTGTGTACGATACCCGACGAATTCGACTGCATCCTCGGGATCCCGTTCTTCGAGGACATGCAGCCACAGATCAACTGGAGAGGTCGACGAATCGAAGGAACTGGAATCAAGACTCTGCGCTGGGAGCGAACAGGCCCTACGGGCCGATCGAAGAAGGCGGGCCGGTGATTGCCTCCGGGCTTCGGCGATCTGCCGAGGCGAAAGGCCTTTCGGCGAAAAGACCCGATCTCTGTTGTGGTCTAGCGTTTGGTGTTTGGAGCTGGCACGCAAAGCACTGAGTGCCAACTGGCGTATCCAACCCCTTTAAAGGTGAAACCACCGTTGGTACGAGATTCGCCGGACATCATTGGGCCAAGTTACGGTAGTGCCGACAACTCGCGACAATTGGTCGATAGTCAGCCTAGTAACGAAGCGACGTGGCACTCCAGACGGGAGCCACGGAACAGGAGCTGAGACGCGACAGGCCGTGTGACGCAAGGGATAAAGCCGCGGGGTCGGAGATAGTCCTCGGTAACGGCATTGTCGGCAGGTTCAGTGGCCGAGCAGTGTGTCGGCATGACTGTGTTGCTTGGAGAAGACGTACGGGACGAGATCTTTGGGAAACAAGATCCAGCGAACTTCCGGCAACAAGTGCGACGGTTCAGACTCTAGCGACCATCCGAGTCGTCGGTGGTAGTGAAGAAGATCCATAACGGACATGTTTGATTAGATATTTGTATAAGTAGATAGTAGGGTGAGATATTACATTAAGAGCCTTTGTGCTCAACAAACAGAACAGCATTTACTCTTAACCACACAAGGGCACGTCCGACTATCGGTAAGTACGCGGTAGTGGCGGGATAGTTCCGGTAGCCTGGATATGACTGTCGGTGAACACTCCCACTGGTGGTAGCTTAGTGTTCATCCCGGCAGGACCAAGAGATAGAGAGTAGTTTGGCCGTGTATTTGATAGCGAGTCATCGCTGTGTGTTGGATAAGCTTGTACGCTATCCATATATTACTTACCGATTGGAGTATAGCACCGACACCCCCTGTGTAAGGTCTGAAACACGTCTGGTACCCTATCTTTATAGGGACCGCGGGGCATATTTGAGAGAGAGAGAGATAACACTCTAGCCTTTGCTCGTGGCTAGTAGTGTTGAGTCATCGGTGGCTTGCTTAGCAGGACACACGGTACACAGAGGAAACCCCAGCCTGGTAGGGTAGCTCCTGGGTCTTCAGGTTCGATACCCACATTAAAGCCTGACTGAGTTATCGGAACTCAGTAGGTGTTGTTGGTGTGGAAGTGCGCTATTACAATTCTGGCGTGTTCCTACACGACACTGTCGATGTACCGCGCTGGAAACGGATGTGACGTCCGCGGTCGGACCTGCTCGTGACCAAGTGCAAGATGAGTCCCCAAGTGTTGTTCACGAACAACGGGAAGACGCGCCATCCGGCAAGGGTTCGGTGGAGAATGATCGAGAGATGTCATCGGGGCGCGAGGGTACTATTAGAGAAGCTGATGCAAGCAGCAGTACCCGTGGGAAGGACAGCGTCGTGGAGAAGATGTTCACGATTGGTGTCGTAGATGAAAGTGGTATGAGGACGAAGTACATCACGTGCAAGAAACTGCGGAAGTTCCTGAGAATGAAGACTAAGTCGGCGGAAGAACCAGACTTCATGCTGGTTCTGACGAACGAGACCATCAAGCAAGTGGCGCGCGCATTGCAGCGGCGCGACCAACCCGACAACATCGGTAGTGCGAAAGCACAGCGGTATCTCGAAACAGACTGGGAAACGTTGCGCGACAACCCAGCTTTCAATCTTCTCTTGGAGTACAAAGACGACGTGTTTCGCACTGAACTCCCAGTAGGACTGCCAGAGAAACGCGATATCGAACGCCGAATCGACGTGAAAGATGCAAACCTCGCGATGTATCCGCAGCAGTGGCGACAGCCACCAGAATAGCAGCGTGAAATCGTACGCCGGGTCATAGATATGGTGAAGAAGAAGTTGATCTGACCCAGTATCAGCCCACATGCTGCCCCAATATTCTGCGTGCGGAAACCAGTCCGTTGGCGGGTCGTACACAACTATCGATACTTGAACTCCAACACGATTTGTCAGAGTATACCGATGACACAAAAGGAAGACATCTTGGACGCCATGTCGGGAGCGTACTGGTTCTCCACGATGGACCTGATGTCGGCGTACTACTAAGTGCGCATGCTTGAGAAGGACATCAAGTTCACAGCATTCCAGGCGCCGAACGGTCTATGGAAATATCTTGTTTTGCCTATGGGAGTCTGTAACGCTCCGACGACAATGCATCGGTTGACGCCGAAGCTCTTCCGTGGCTTGGAGGATACAAAGTCGTTTTACGATAACATCTACAATTTCACGAAGTCGCAGAGCATCGAAGATCACCTGGAAGCGTTGCGCAAGACCCTCGATATTTTGCGCGACAACAAGCTGTACGTGAAGCTGTCCAAGTGTGGCTTCTGTGCGGAGGAGATTCCGTGTCTTGGTGACTTCGTCGGACGCAACGGTGTACGTATGGACCCCGACAAAGTGGAGACGATCAAGGACTGACCGGCACTACGAACCCAAGAAAAGCTTTACAGCTTTCTCGGTCTAATCGGCTTCGTTCAGCACTTCTGCCCGGAGTATGCTTCGCTGACCGCTACCATGTTCGCTCTCCTCAAAAAGAAGGATAAGCGTAACGCGAAGATCCGTTTCAACGATGAGCAGTTGAAGAACTTTAAGGAGTTCAAGCGACGGCTCTGCAACCCACCCGTGTTGCATCTGCCTGACTTCAGACAGCCCATGTGTCTTCGTACAGACGCCAGCAAGTTTGCGATCGGCGGGGTACTGTCCCAGATCGTCGATGGCGTTGAGCGTCCAATTGCGTATACCAACCGGGAGATGAAATCAGCGGAGCTCAACTATCCGAAGAAGCAGCAAGAACTCTTGGCAATCGTCCATACACTAGCATCTTTCCGTATCTACTGCCAGGATAAAAAAAACCTCCGATTGTCGAAACCGATCACAAGAGACTTAAGGGTCTCTTCACGCAAAAGATGGCTAACCGTCGACTTGCGCGCTGATACGACATCCTCGCGAAGTATCAGCCGACGTTCTCGTATCTTCCGGGTGCGAAGAACGGCATAGCCGACGCGTTAAGCCGGAGACCTGACCTTCAACCAGAGACAAAGTTCTTCCACGACTTGCGTGTGGCCAGCTTTGATGATACGTCGTACCGCTTAGCGATCAGCGAAGTTACTATGAACTCCGATCTAGTTACGGGTATCAATAAAGGGTACAAGAAGGATCGTAATATACCAGCGATATTCGCGGCCATCAAGCATCGTACAGCTCACTTACAGCCCAAGGTTGAGCGGCAACAGCAGAAGAAGTACCGGTATTACTCTGAAGAGAATGGGTTATTCAGGTACCAGCCAACTAGCCCAAGTTGAGACGACAGGTCATTAGCGAGTGCCACGATTCCAACAGTGGCGATCACCCTGGAGCCGACCGTACGTACTTAACATTAACTCGACGATGGTATAGCCCCCGAAATGTTGAAGTCGATTCAAAAATTCATTGCAGACTGCGAGCCGTGCCGACGGAACAATCCTCGCTTGACTAAACATCTCGGTTTGCTTGAACCCCTGTCGATACCCGATGAACGATGAAGATCAATCTCCATGGACTTCATCACCGACTTGCCACGTACCAAGCAGGACGTTGATTCTATCTGGGTCGTCGTTAGCAGACTGACAAAGCGATGCCATTTTGTGCCAACTACGAAGAAAGTGACGACCTAAGGCGTTGACCGTCTCTTCATCGACCACATCTGGAAGCTTCATGGTTCGTTTCGGATCGCGATCGAAAGTTCGTATCCAAGTTCTGGCATTTTTTTGTAAGTCCATCGGAACGAAGATTAGGATGGCCGTCGCACACAGAGCTCAAGGAGACGTACAAACGGAACGTATGAACTGGACGCTGGAGGAGTATCTTCGATGCTTTGTTGGACCCTTGCAAGACGACTGGGACATCCATCTTGCGAACGCTGAATTTGCGGTCAACTCGATCGTGAACTCCAGCACCAAGCTTACTACATTCGAAGATGGCTTGAGATACATTCCACTGAACCCTTTACAGCTAGCGGCGGAGCACCTTGAAACCGTGCCCAAAAGTTGACGTGGCGCTGAGTTCCACGAACAACAAGCAGCAATTCTTCTACGATGTCGTGAAGCTCTACCTCAAGCTCAAGAGCGAATGCGTGACGTGTATGACTGTAACCATGTGGAGCAACAGTTCGAAGATGGTAGCCGTGTGTACTTAAGCACCAAACGTTTGGACCCCAAGCACGTTGGTCTACCCAATTCGACAAAGTTCGGGCCGAAGTGGATTGGACGTATACAGTTGATCGCAAGGTGCACAACCACGCGTACGAGCTGAACATTCAAGCCGGCAACCAGCTTCACCCAGTCTTCAACACGGGATTGCTGAAGCCCTACAAGGAACCAACAAGATTGTCGCGAGCACATGATGTCATCCTCGCGGATGGCAGTGCCGGCCAACTTGTCCAGCGGTTGTTGGGCAAGCGGAAGCACAAACGACGGACGCAATATCTTGTGGAGTGGGTGAGTGAAGAGAAACCCACCTGGGTTCCGGTGGAAAACTTCGGACAAGTACCCGACTTGATCGCGAGTTTCGAAGAAGAACGCCGCACCAAACGAAGACGAAGAACTCACAAGTAGTGAAGCGGGGCTGAAGGCCAACATGTATTGGACTGAATGAACTGGTCCTACTTCTTGTGACGACGTGCCTCGCGCTACTTCTCCGCTTTCGTCTTGCGTTTTTTCTTCGAGGGATCCGACTTAAGCACCGCGCGGTAGAAGCTGATAACCTTGTCAGCCACGCGAGGGTCAAAAGCGGCTCGCGGTAGCACGGCGGAGCGTAATTAGCACCGTAGCCATCCAAGATTACGAGAGTCTGTAACATCCTGCCCGGCTCACGCTTGTTCACAACGAGCGTGAAGCAATGCTCAACGAGATCGTTCGCAGTGTGAACGATATAATGGCCCGGGTGAAGCGACTGAGCGAAGCGACCAAAAATCTTCACGTCGGTAATGCTAACATCAAGCTGACTGGGGAGCAGTGCATCGTAGTCAAGACCAACTCGCTGGCGGCGCAGAGACTCGAAGAACGCAGCGATGTCAGCACGGACGACGCTGTTAGATAAGTCCTTGCCATAAGCATTGCAAAAGCTCGTCCAGTGACCATCGTCGACGAGCCCAGACTGGCCAAGATCAAATCACGCCGGGCGATCCGACTCAAGTAAACACAAGCCTGTCTCCGAAGCAGTTGCACCGCGGAAGGTCTTCCGATAGTACACGTTGAAGCTACATGGAGAACCAAACGCCTTCCATTTGTTCACCTGGTTCATCAGATGATCAACGCCCTGGAGATTTTCTACCCATTCCCAGCTGAGCTGACAGGGCGTGACGTCCCACTCAACTAAGCACGCTACGTGGGGTGGCGTACCCCAACGATCGATGAGTTTCTTCAGCGGATAAACGCGCTCGGTGTTGACTGAAGCGTCAGGCTCGAAGTGATTCCACCACCGGGCAGAAAGATGCCGCTCCGGTGGCCGGGTAGCTCCGGTCGTTCGAGGACGGAGCCGATGCAGCTATCAGTGCACCGGCATCATACGGTCGGTGTTGGATTTCGTCACATCGTGGTCCGACCTGCGATCACGAGGCGGTGGTAGCGCAGCAGGCAAAGCAACGAAGGGAGCAGCGGTATCAGGGACGGTCACATCGGCGCTATTCCAGGCGATGTCGAGCTGCGCCAGCAGCGGCGCAACATCAGCGTCGTCCTAGGCTTCAAGCAGGGAATCCATGGACATGTCCAGTAGCACATGGGAGTGCGCCGAGTCAACAGAGGGAGCAGGCGGCGGCGGGCCAGCATCCAGAAGAAAGACGTCGCTCGGGCTTGGGGGCGCGGGCGAGCGCATCGGCATGGACGCGGCAGCAGCGAGAAGATCGAGGCCAGCATGGGAAGCCGCGCTTCCATCACGCAGCGGGAGCCCTTCCACCATCGCAGGCGGAGGCGAGGCGGGCGGCGCCGGCAGGCCAGAAGCGGGACCTATGCCTTCCATGTGAGGCGTTGTATCAAAACCCCTCCGGTTGAGACAAATCCCAGGCCACCAGCGATATACCCAGGAGCTCAGCAAATTGGCGACTGAGCGACAAGACCAAGTGGAGCGCTATTCGGGGAAGGGGTGAGTGTATCGATAGAGCATACCAGTAAGAACCGGTATAATCCAGTAGAGTAGAAGATTCAACCGTGGTATAGTTAAAGTAGTATTAATGTAAGTGGCAAACGTAAAGCGGCTGTGGAAGCTTCGAGAAGCTTCCATCCGCTTGAACTGCGGGGGCGACACTTTGTAATCTGCGCGCCATCCCCCAAGCTCCGTTTTTTTCTTGATATAACAAGAGATGTAGCAAATGCAAACCTATCAGTAGTGGTGTCTATCAAAACTACATTGCATAGCGTAGCCCCAATGCGATCTACTTAAGAAGGGGACGTTTGTTTTACCGATTGGGTGTGTAAAGTAATAGTCGATGGCTGTATCCAAAGTAAGTACAACGTGGACAAAATGAAATAACTTAGTGTAGCCTTCGATTTTTCGTTACAAACTGAACTTATTTTTAGATGTTCGATTGCTAGTGCGATTTTTTTCAATTTTTAGTATGTATGTTGCCTCCCGATTGTGCTAGGGGTTTGCTGTGCTTTTACCGTAAAATGAAATCATTCGAATTGCTTATCAGCCCTTGCCTCTCAGAGGGGCGTTCAGAATGGTAAGTTGGCCGTGGCTTGCAGAGGGCACTCTTCAGTTGGAGCGATAAAGTAGATGTGATATTATTTAGTTAGTTTCCTTCGTGATTTGCTAAAGAGAAAAAGAAATGAAAAAAGGTTAAGTGACAAGTGCCGTAGCTCAAAACCGGTCACTTGCCATGCTAACGATCCGGCAGTTGCATGATAGCGAGCAACCGCTTGTCACTCGCCTCCATGCCGGATGCAGTTAGCAAGGAAAAATCCGTCGGATGTTGATCCATTGCTTCGTGACGCCTTGGTCAATTGTCACAGTTGCGTTGTCGTGTACTGCTGTAACAGCAAACGGTCCTTTTGCAACTTCTGTGGTGGAGTGGGTATCGCAAAATCGCGATGCGATACGATCTCACGCACAGTGCCCCGGACTACCGACTAACGGAGGGGGTACTCCGATAACCGTGGGGTTGCTGATGGCTCACCTTGTGTACCCTTCGGCGGGGCTGGCTACACTCCACTGGTGGACTTGAAGGAAAGCTTGGCCTGCGGTCGGTTCCGCCTTGGCGGGGCGCAGGGGGGGGGGAGCGTGGAAGTTCTTCATGCTACGCGCCAGGTAGGTCGTCGATCTTGTGCTTGATCGACCTGGGGTGTGTAGGGTTCCTTTACGTAGGGTAGATAACCTTTTCTTGCGAGGCTTGACCGCTTCCTATTGCGGGGGAGTCGAGGGCGAGAGCGACAACAATCGGGCCGGCCAAGCTGCTATCTCCGGCGATCGACATGTTTACTTGGTAAGTTTGACTTGATTACTGTATGGGCCACTGCAAATCTCGGCAACAGTTTCGAAGTTCAAGGTAATTGTTGTTGACAAGGCAAAATTCACTCTGTTACTTCCTCTGTCCGGAAATATAGGGCCACATCAAATCAAAAATTCAAACTTAAGACCAAAAAATTAAATTAGCGCTAGATGATTGGTGATCAGAAACCTTGTAACCGTCTTTTTATCGTAAGCATCCAATTACTATCAACCAGCTGCTCCAAGGCGAAAACTAACTGCATGAATTCGCCACTTCCTCCATGGGTACGATTACTATTGACGTAAGTACAAATTTTCGTCTTGTCCACACGCACCTAATCGAACAAATACATTTTTCAAGTAAACCAGGTGGCCTTATATTTCCGGACGTACTTAAGTGCGACCTGGCCCTATATTTCCGGACAGAGGAAGTATTACTTAAGGTCCTTTCGACCCACTACATTGCGTATCCTATGATTGATCTGATACTTCAAGGTCCAATCGTACTTTACCGAACTTGGATACAAATCAGTTGACCTGTACACGATGATTCCACGGCATTCTCAGGTGGATCGTACATCCGATCTCCAGTTCAAGCCGATCCGATCCACGCGGTGACGACCCGATCTAGTTAGCGGCGATCCGATCGCATCCTTCTCTGGGACGGGGCCCCTCCAGCTTCACCCCGAATCCGCTTGGTCAGATCGAGTCAATATCCATCACTCAGCCCAAGCTGCCAAAACTTAACGACCGCTTCACCACAATCGTCCCCTGTGTGAGTTCCGACAGCATAACTGTCGTGGCCCACACACAAACTTCAAGTTGCCCGCACATCGACATCCTCTCGTCGCCGCATGTTCTCTTCCGGTACGTTTACGCGCAATCACTTGACTTCCTCGTCTCCTCTCATCTTCCTCGCGTTGGTGTCTTGCAGATCGTGCTCGGCCTTTGCCCGATGGGTCCCGCTCTCCTGGCCGTTCTTGGGCCCCACGAGCTCCCAGCGAGGCATCCACGGTGGCCCTCGTCGCAGGCGGATTTCCTCCTGTGCCCGCACCGGAGCAGCCTACTGTGGTTGTCCCCACTGCGGACGTGGCGGGACGCGAAGTTCGCATGGCGGATGTTCGCGCTTCCCTAAATGCGCTCCAGCTGGCCATAGATTAAGCCGAGGAGTTGCATGAGTTGCGCGAGGGCCACGTGGTCCTGAAGCGCGCATACCTAACTTCCCGTGCTCGAGCGGCCGACTTCGTCCGTCAGCTGGCCCGTCAGCTGGCCGACACGGCGGACGCAGCGTCTCCTTTAGTACTCTTCTGCCAACACAAGTACGATCTGGTGCACCACCAGTTGGAGGGCGCGCGCGGTGAGCTCGCAGACTGCCTTAACGCGTTGCAGGAGCGTCTGGATAATTCGAGAGAGATAAAGGCCTGTTGCTTCCGGTATCACGATCTGCAGCTGCGTTACGACGAGGCGGTTCGAGAGTTTCAAGATCGCGTCGACAACCTGGAGGCACAATTGCCGTGGTGAGGTACCTGGGGCCAGGTTGTGTGACTCCACCCAACGTTTCGAAACGCCTGTTCGCGTTGGAGGCCCAGTTGTCACAAGCCCGCTCCGACACCGCTGCGGCAAAGAAACGGGGTGGCCAGGTCGCCGCTGAGCTCTTGGAGTCCGCCAAGTCTCACAAGGCCGCTCCAGAGGAGGTAGATCGCCTCGCTCGCGTAATGGCTGCGAAAAACCGGAAGATCGAGGAGCTGAAGACGGCTTGCGCTCAGCGTGAAGCGTACCGACACCATCCTCGCAGCTCGCGTGACTGAGTGTAGTAATCAGGAAGGGGTGATCGCTCTCCTGAGACAGGAGCTCACGACTGTGTCGAGGAAGGCTCAGCAGGCTACCCAACAACGATCAGACGCGGGCTGAGTTGGATTCCACTGGTAGGTGCTCTTTTTGTGAGTTGTAGTTTGCCATCCTCGCACTAACTCCTTCTACCCTGCAGGCACGCACATAGCTTCGGCTCGGAACCAGATCAGGCGCCTCGAGAACCGCCTCGCCTAAGTGGAAGAGTCAGAATGAGCGCGTACGAGGTATGCGGCCGAGGTGGCCACTCTCACGACCGAGCGCGACAATTTACAGCGTCACCAGCTGGACCAGCGTGCGACTGAGGTGGGCGTACTTCGTGCTGAAAGCGATCAGGCGCGTGACCGGCTCGCCGGTATTGCGTCTTTGATCACTCCTGGCGCCCCTTCCAGCGGCGCACCGTCCCCGACGCGACCTGTGAGCCGCAAACGCCGCCGGTCTCCCAGCCGTTACCCGCCTCGATCTCACCGGTCCTCGAAATGTGCTCGGGCGGCCAGTCGTGCGTCGTCTACTCGAGCTTCACCTCGGCACTCGAACGATATCTTGCCTGCCGCGGCTGCTTCGTGTAGTCAGGCTTCAGAACTCCCTCCTTCCCGCGCCCCCTCGGGCAGCGAGGATGATGAATCCTTCGACGCCTTGTCTCAGTCCCGATCTACTCACCGCAGCACTCTTCTCGTAGATCCGACGTCTCGGGCTTCTAGTGGCGCAGGGGTGCGTGATCAAGGGCATTCGCCTTCTCAGGCGTCTGGCTCGGACTCGTGCCCGCCCCCTGACAGTGGCCCAACGACTGCTTCTAGCAGTTGCGATGGCTCAGGCAGCAGCAGCGAAGAATAATCTGACAACTCTGCTGGCAGCCAGGCGCCTCGTGAGCCCCTCGATCCGCTATCTGACGCGGCGTGGGTCGCTCTGCCTCCCACACGAGTCTCCTGGGAGAGTGGATTCCCAAATACCGTGGCAAGAGCTCTCTTCAAGGCCGCGACGTGTTCCCGTGGCTGATCGCCGACATCTGTCAGACCTGCACCGTGGAGATGAATCAAGATCACCTTTTTCCGTCAGTTTTCCAAGCCTCTCGAGTGGTTGTTTCCCGCCCGTTGTCTGGTCCCTTCCGCGCAGAACAGGGATGAAGGTCTGGTCACTGAAGTCAGTGTGCAGCGTCTGGAGGCCGCGCGACCCTGGGATGTGCTTGCGAACCGGCCTCGCCCGCACACCTTCCGGTTGAAAGGCCTGTTCGTGTTCATCGTGGAAGCCTACTCCCCCTCCGCGTGTACTCGGATTCCACTCATGCTTTTCCGATCAGCATTGCCAAGCGCAGATCGAGTCGCTACCTCGCTACCGTGTATACCCACCGCAAACAGAGCCGGTCCCGTGTTGGTGCGCGATGGAAGACATTCCTCCAGCAGGTGTTAATTGGCATGCTGAGCGGCCACTGCGATCTTGATCTGCTGCTGGATCGTTTCTTCCTCCATTTCACACGACATGGTGAAGATGGGCGTGGTATTCTGGCTCGGAACCTCATGGCAACCTCGCTGATCTGCGTGACGCCTGAGCTATCACGAATCGTGCCGATCGGTGGCGCAATCACAACCGTGACGACCACGCTGCTCATCCTGCGCGCCAAATTCCCCAACTGACTGGCAAATTTACCGCTCCAGATTAGTTCCGCGTCGTTCTTCAACGACCTCCATCCCGCTTTCCAGTCGATCCCCAGCGTCGCATAGCAGCAGTACGAATAGGGCGGATCTCCCTAACTTGATAATCCCACGCGATCGTGTTTCCAAAGGCTCGTATTCTAAAGCTTATTCTGCTCTTGTTCGTCTTCTTTGTGGATTTCCTCCAGCCCGATCTACTTCTACCACTTTTCCGTCGTGGTTGGCGTAGCAGATCGGTCGATTCACTTCACGCATAACATGTTCCACCTCCTCTTTGAAACTCGCAGCCATCCTACAAGTCCTTAACCCTAAACCCTAAACCCGCAACCCTTGTCCACGGTAGCCAGTCCATCGTAGATGTTCCACCGCTCACTCCTCGTGTGGCTGCATCGCCTCGAAACGGTTGCGGCCAGTCCGTCCACACTCAAAGTCTCTCAACAGTGCTCCACAGTTCAGATCTGCTTCGTCAACCCACGAGGGTTCAGCATAGCCCTTCCAGTATACCAGGTATTCACGTAAGGTCCGTCCATCACGCGTTCGTCGCCCTGTTCGCACGTCAGCAATCCGATCGACCACTAACTCGCCTTCGTTCAGCTCACGCTCTCAACTGTCCTCGGGCAATAGGCTCTCATCGAAATCGGCGCGATTTGCCTGACCGTTCGTCAGCGGAGTGACCGGACGGTCCGGGTACGTCTTAACTAGCTTCAGTTTCGTCACATGCACGATCGGGAACAGCCGATACTCAGTACCCGCTGTTACCAGCCTTGCTGCGTGTCGATAGATCGTTGCCGCGACTCTGAAGGGCCCGTGCCACATGAGCGCCAGCTTCCTAGCATAGTCCTCCTTGACACGATCCAGATATAGCCACACCTGGTCACCGGCCTTGATGTAATGAGGACGCACACTCTCGTTGTGTTGATCTGCCCTCGCCGTGATCGTCTCGCACAGTGCTTCATTGACGTGTTCTCGGGCCTGCTGGTACTGTCGCTGGATGTTGTAACGCCATCGACGCGGCTCCGAGTTCCGGTGTCGAGTGGTGTCAAGCGGAAGCGTCGCCTCCAGGGTGGATCTTGCGTCCCTCTGTTGGATCAAGTAGAACGGCGTCTCTCCGCGAATGCGGTCGTGCGCCGTGTTGAGGGCGAGCGTCAAGCGCTCCGCGTACTCATCCCAGTCTTTCTGATCTACCTACGTCTGCGACGTACATCTTCAATGATCTGGTCACCGTCTGCACCATCTGCTCAGGCGTTCCATTGGCTTGAGGGCGATACACCATAGTGGCACGCTATCGCTGTCCCACGATGCGTTTAAATGCGCGGAAGAAGTCAAACAGGAAGCCTGGCTCCCGATCATGTCGGATGACTTCACTCGCTTCGAATCGGCGGAAGACAAATTCTTCGTAGTTCTAGGCGATCATCTGCGCAGTTCTCGACGCGCTTGCCTTGGTCACCACGTAACCCGGAAACAGGTCAGCCCAAATGCGCGGCTCGGTGTTGCCCATGTGCGACTTCGGCAGAGACGTGATGTGGTCCATTGCGATGTACTGAAATGGGTACGTCGCTTGCATGTTTCCTGGCGACTCTGCTGCTGCAACATCGGAGCACAATGAGGACCAACGGTGACATCAATTTCAATTTGAAACTACTAGGGCACTTGAATCACTTGGAAATGGCTCAATTATGACAGGACGGATATACAAGTAAATCACTTCATGGAGTGCTTTGCCGTCACTTTTGGGGCTAGCACGATACTAAAAGCTCACTCCTATTGTTTTTAATATAAAACTATTAATCTTTTCGTATGAAATTATGAGCTCGTGTTGAAGTCACACGGAACCGAGCTTTAACTAGTGTTGCGAAGGCTGAAGCCTGTAGGCCTCACTCTTTGCAACAGCATCCCGCCACCAGAAACCGCATCAGGAGTCGTCGTAGCGTGCCAGGTATGGGAACAACAGGTGGGGAACCGCTGCAGTTTTCTTAAGCAGCTTACACTATTTACTATATATATTAATTAATCTATATGCCTGTGTATGGTGTTTGATAGTGCATTTCCCAGCGAAGGTTCCTGTCCAGGGTTTAGGGTTTAGGGTTTAGGGTTTAGGGTTTAGGGTTTAGGGTTTAGGGTTTAGGGTTTAGGGTTTAGGGTTTAGGGTTTAGGGTTTAGGGTTTAGGGTTTAGGGTTTAGGGTTTAGGGTTTTAGGGTTTAGGGTTTAGGGTTTAGGGTTTTAGGGTTTAGGGTTTAGGGTTTAGGGTTTAGGGTTTAGGGTTTAGGGTTTAGGGTTTAGGGTTTAGGGTTTAGGGTTTAGGGTTTAGGGTTTAGGGTTTAGGGTTTAGGGTTTAGGGTTTAGGGTTTAGGGTTTAGGGTTTAGGGTTTAGGGTTTAGGGTTTAGGGTTTAGGGTTTAGGGTTTAGGGTTTAGGGTTTAGGGTTTAGGGTTTAGGGTTTAGGGTTTAGGGTTTAGGGTTTAGGGTTTAGGGTTTAGGGTTTAGGGTTTAGGGTTTAGGGTTTAGGGTTTAGGGTTTAGGGTTTAGGGTTTAGGGTTTAGGGTTTAGGGTTTAGGGTTTAGGGTTTAGGGTTTAGGGTTTAGGGTTTAGGGTTTAGGGTTTAGGGTTTAGGGTTTAGGGTTTAGGGTTTAGGGTTTAGGGTTTAGGGTTTAGGGTTTAGGGTTTAGGGTTTAGGGTTTAGGGTTTAGGGTTTAGGGTTTAGGGTTTAGGGTTTAGGGTTTAGGGTTTAGGGTTTAGGGTTTAGGGTTTAGGGTTTAGGGTTTAGGGTTTAGGGTTTAGGGTTTAGGGTTTAGGGTTTAGGGTTTAGGGTTTAGGGTTTAGGGTTTAGGGTTTAGGGTTTAGGGTTTAGGGTTTAGGGTTTAGGGTTTAGGGTTTAGGGTTTAGGGTTTAGGGTTTAGGGTTTAGGGTTTAGGGTTTAGGGTTTAGGGTTTAGGGTTTAGGGTTTAGGTTTAGGGTTTAGGGTTTAGGGTTTAGGGTTTAGGGTTTAGGGTTTAGGGTTTTAGGGTTTAGGGTTTAGGGTTTAGGGTTTAGGGTTTGGTTAGG